>OY856411.1:835142368-836342368 GCA_963693085.1 Alisma plantago-aquatica | reverse complement strand
TTTCATTTTTATATCTGTTAACATCTGTTATTACATTACTATTTAATTATGCAACTTATTGTGTTACATTAACATGTAGGGGTTTATATGCATTCAAAAATGCTGGAGGAAATGTCCCAAGGAGAAAGAAACAACCAATAATTTGGGAGAACGTAAAAGTAAGTTCCCGACTCCAATGTATATATTATTTATGTGAACTGTGCTTAGTTGTATTTTTTAATATTTTGTATGTTTCAATTTATAGTGCGCTACACAAGACAACGGCTGGGCATGCGCATACTATGTGATGCGATTTATGCAGATGATTATCCGACATGCCGCATTGGATATTAATACCATACATGAGGTATTATATATAGTCTCATTAGTTGGTATGAAATATATCAATCTTATTTTTATATTATTACTTATATATGCATCATTCTCTTTGCAGGTGTTTAAAACTGACCACACTATAGGTAAACGCTTAAAAAATGTACATGCTCCATATACGATGGAAGCATTAAATGAAGTAAGAGAAGAATGGGAAAAAGCCATACAAGCAGTGGCGATTGTAAGATATAATTAGGATGATGATAGCGATGCTGAATGATATTTTGTAAATGAATATTTTTGAATGTTTCTACATGTATTTGAATGTTTCTACATGTGTGAATGTGAGAATTGAATTGATGTCTGAATGTATCTACTTGTGTGAAAAAATATTTGTTGATTTTGCAGGTTTGTGGCCTGTTTGTAGGCTGATATCAATGGATGTCGTAAACCTGCAGTTCAGAAAACTTAACTACATGTTCTCATCCTGCTGACCAGCCACAGCAGGCATGCAAACTGATAAGAAAAAAAAATTAAAATATAATCGTCGGTTATTTATAGAACACCGTCATCAAAGGCCTACAGCGTCGGTTGTTAGATAACAACCGACGCCTAATATGACAAACAACCCGATCGTGCAGGAAAGCACGGCCGTGGTGGAAAAGGCGTCGCTTATTTGTATAAAACCGACGCCTATAGTACTAAACACGGCCGTGCAGCGAAGCACGGCCGTGTCGTCTGGGAGTATGGCGTCGGTTGTTCAGTTGTTAACTGACACAGAAAGTGTCCTAGGTGGTTCCCTTTTTTGTGGCGCGAACCCTATAGACATCGGCCATCTATATATAACCGACGCCTATAGGTCATATAGGCGTCGGTTCGAAAACTGACGCTGAAGAGTTCGACCTTTAGCAGTGCCCATATAGGCATCGCTTGAAAACTGTCGCCAAAGGGGGTTAAACAACTGACGCCAAAGGCGTGTTCTATAGTAGTGATTACTTCAATCTGAATTAGATTAGGTCCAAACAACTTGAATGAAGGGTTGTCACAACATATCAAATCATTTCTTTCATTAGCATCAAGAGTTAACAACTCAACAAGGTACTAATTACCCTAGTACCTCAAAGGTACAACCATTGTAATCACCTTTGATTTACATCATTAATAATCAATTAGTTAATTGACCTTTAGTCACCTTAGGTGTTCAAATGGTTTGACCAATTGAACCTCAAATATTCTTGGTCACTTAGACCCCAAACGGTCTTAGTCACTCAGACATTGAATGGTTTGAAATTGTTTAAGCAAAACCATAATGAAACTGTATGGACATTTCTTACTTGAAACCACTTGGGTCTCCAAATAGTTTGAGACCGTTTGGTCTCAAATGGTCTTGAGACCTTTTGGACCCAAACGGTCTTGAGACCGTTTGGTCCAAACCCTCTCAAAACCGAATGGACCAACAAGGTCTTTCAACACTTATCAATTCAGGGTTTTAATCATTAAACCCTCTATCAATTGAACTGCTGATTTGTTCTTCAATTGAATCATTGAATCACCCTTCAATAGGACCTTCAATTAGGGTTTTGAACCCAATTGAACTAAGGTTTATAATCAAGAAACCATCAATTATGGTATTGAAATTGAAGAACCATCAATGATTGACATTGTGGAACTAATTCAATTGAAATCATTGGATCATCATCAAACCATGACATGACCTGACCTCAAATGGTCTTGAGGTCGTTTGGATAGTCTCCAAATGGTCTTGAGACCGTTTGACTCATCCCATCATTGAAATTTAAAAAATTCACTTAGAGTTTGCATCATTGAATCGATCATCAATTGAGCTAGTGATTATACATCAATTTGATATCACTGGATCTTCAACCATCCAATCATACACCACCATAGACCTCTAAACGGTCATGGTTGACCACCAAATGGTCTTGAGACCGTTTGGGTGACCTCCAAATGGTCTTGAGACCATTTGGGCTAATCAACCCAAAAATTGATTCAATTACTTAAGGGTTCTACACTCAACCCGATTAGGGTTTGCATTTAAGGAATCATTCACAATTGAAACCTTCAAGATCAAACCAATTGAAACCATTGGATCAATATCCAAGTACAACAGCATATTTCCTCAAATGGTCAACCACTCCAAATGGTTTGGAGCCCAAACCTCCAAACGGTTTGCAAACTGTTTGGTCACCAAAAGGTTTGGTGAAACCGTTTGGACCAAAACCTTGAAATTGTTTGCAAAAGATATTTGTGGAGGTGTATGCTTATGATGATTTCATCATCATCAAGATATAAACCCATGAAGCTTGCTCTGATTTTCATGGTGATTGCATCAATCAACCAAATAAAATTTCGGGAATAGAGAAAGAATTAATAATTGATGGAGATATGGAATCAATAACAAAGTTCAAGGGTTCAAGTTATATAACCCGCCTTCAATTGAGCCTCAAAGCTTGGAGCTTCACATCAACAATGGTAGAAGAAGCTTTTGCAACCCTCCCAAGGTTCGTCCTCAAGCTTTGGAGTGAAAATATTGGCTAGGATTGAAGATGGAGTGAAATAGAGAAGAAATCATGCATTGTTTTGGGATTTCCACCATGAATTCAAGGTAAAAGAAGGTCAAGAAGCTTACAACGGGTTGGGGGTCGTCATCCTGTTGCTCCAAGATCCCTTGGTCGTTTTTTCAAGTAAGAAGTGAAAGTGGATTCGAAA
This sequence comes from Alisma plantago-aquatica, assembly GCA_963693085.1. Lineage (NCBI taxonomy): Eukaryota > Viridiplantae > Streptophyta > Magnoliopsida > Alismatales > Alismataceae > Alisma > Alisma plantago-aquatica. Next base: position 836,339,326 of record OY856411.1, on the reverse strand, counting down.
TTATCCCTTCACCTCAAAGATAAAGGAGCTTATATATGAATTTTATTGAAAATTCATTTAAGAGAGAGAAAGTAGGAATTATCTCCTCAACTTTCTTGCCATATGACCCCTTCTTTTCCTTAGGGACAAGGCTATCCTATTTTACTCTTATTCCTATCAATTATCCACGATTTAAAGGAAAACAAACTAAGCACCTTAAATCATATTATAATAATATCCATAAGTGAGTGGATATTTCTTTTTATTTTCTTAATGTGAGTGGGTTCTCCACTCACGTAGATATTTCCTTTGCCTTTGCAAGGCACAAGGACGTCCAAACATAACCAAACTCAACCATTATAGTTTTGGTTGAATAGAAATCCAATTAATGTAATTATTTTTGCATTAAATTGAATTAGGGTTTCAATTATGCTTAAATATTGATTATTTTAATATCAAGATTCTCTCTCCTTCAAAATGATTCAAATGAGGTGCCCCTCTCAAATTATTTTCTCTACCTGATGCCAAGAATCATGAGGGACCCTCTTGAAGTGGTATTTTGCATATTGAACCCTAGATTTTGGGTAAATTGCACATTACACCAAACTAGGTTTTAATGCACAAACATTGCTCAACATGCTCTTTCTTGTTATTCAGGCTTGTAGAAGTCATACTATTGCATCATACTCATTCCCATGATGCTTAAACACATGAGGAACATTGTATCATGTAACATTTGCAAGTTAACCCCTCAACTTGGGTAATTTGCACTTTAGTCCAAAACTAACAAACATTATTTCAACGTTATTCAAAAGGGACTAAAATTGAAATATAAGTTTCTCTTGAGCCTTAATTACTTTTATGGAGATAAGAGAGAGCATATAATCAACTTCATTAAGCAAAACATCTAGGTTTAAGCATAACCCAGGTCAGGGATATTACAAATTATAAACCCCTAATAAGGATTTCGTCCCTGAAATCCCAGATAACAAAAGATAGTTGTTACTCATGTCATCAAGTCTCTAATTATCATCTCAATGTCATGGAGATACTATAGATATTTAATCCACACAAAGTTCTTCCACACTGGATTATTCTAAGAAAATATTTTCAACTTGATAAACTTTTCCACCATAATTACACTTGTTCCTTCCATTAGTTCAACCTTATCAATGTTTATGTTTATGCAGAGCATAAACCCCTAACATATGATGTTCATATTGTTTTTTTGTAACTAGATTGATTTCATAGTTGGCCAATATAGGTAACCAGCATAAATACCTTACTTTGGTATTCATCATATGTATTGAGAACACATCTCATCCTTATCATATTCGATTCCCTGTTGTTACCACCAAGGGTACACATGCACAAAGTATTTCTTTTACTTTAGGACATTGCTTGTTCCATATATCATTATCTTGGAACCAAAGTCCAAAGCAAACTGATACTTTTCTAAGTATCCATCAACGGATTATTTCTAATCCAAGTACATAAACTGTCATAATACTTACTTGATTGTCATGTAAATGAAAGGAGAAACATAAAGTATCATACGCCTATCATTACCCAAGGTTGTTCATCAAAGAGAAAACATATATATTTAACATAGGTAATCCACTCAGCAATCCTTTATTTGTTTGGAAAAGTTCACTTAGCACTTCCTATGTAATTAGGAAAGTTCACTTAGCACTTCCTATGTTATTAGGAAAGTTCACTTAGCACTTCCTATGTTATTAGGAAAGTTCACTTAGCACTTCCTATGTTATTAGGAAAGTTCACTTAGAACTTCCTTATGTAATTGGGAAAGTTTACTTAGCACTTCCTTTTGTTATTTGGAAAGTTCACTTAGCACTTCCTTATGTAATTAGGAAAGTTCACTTAGCACTTCCTTATGTAATTAGGAAAGTTCACTTAGTACTTACTTATGTAATTGGGAAAGTTCACTTAGCACTTCCTTATGTTATTAGGAAAGTTCACTTAGCACTTCCTTATGTAATTAGGAAAGTTCACTTAGCACTTCCTATGTTATTAGGAAAGTTCACTTAGCACTTCCTTATGTAGTTGGAAAAGTTCACTTAGCACTTCCTTTTGTTATTAGGAAAGTTCACTTAGCACTTCCTTATGTAATTAGGAAAGTTCACTTAGCACTTCCTATGTTATTAGGAAAGTTCACTTAGCACTTCCTTTTGTTATTAGGAAAGTTCACTTAGCACTTCCTTTTGTTATTAGGAAAGTTCACTTAGCACTTCCTTATGTAATTAGGAAAGTTCACTTAGCACTTCCTATGTTATTAGGAAAGTTCACTTAGCACTTCATTTTGTTATTAGGAAAGTTCACTTAGCACTTCCTTATGTAATTAGGAAAGTTCACTTAGCACTTCCTATGTTATTAGGAAAGTTCACTTAGCACTTCCTTATGTAATTGGGAAAGTTCACTTAGCACTTCCTTTTGTTATTAGGAAAGTTCACTTAGTACTTCCTTATGTAATTAGGAAAGTTCACTTAGCACTTCCTATGTTATTAGGAAAGTTCACTTATCACTTCCTTTTGTTATTAGGAAAGTTCACTTAGCACTTACTTTTGTTATTAGGAAAGTTCACTTAGCACTTCCTTATGTAATTTCATTATACTCACTAGATTGTTTCAGAATGACTACTTGATCAGAGTAATCAGAAAGATAACAATCTAAGAGTTTCATACTTGCCTTATCTCAAATAATCATATACCTTGCCAGGGTATACAAGTACTGAGATTAGGTAGTATGCACTTTATTTGCTATCATATTCCTCACTTTTCATATCATTATACACACATGATTTTTCATTCTTGAATTTTCTTCAGGAATCACTTCTATATCTCATCTTTTAACACACAGATAAGGGAGATTATAAAGCATTTTAAGGAACACTGAGTAAGATGTAAGTTCTCATCTCCCTTGTGTCCTTATAGGACTAGTCAGCTGGAGTTCAAAAACAACTTCTTTCTTATTTTTAACACATAGAATCATGAAATGAAATATCAGAATGAATGTATTTCATCTGGCTTGTCACAACCCGAGGGTTGACTATTGCATCAGATTGATTCATTGCATAGATCCTCACAGTTGCTGGTTGTTGACCCTGTACTTGATTATTAGGTGTTCATGAACCAGCTCGGGATGCTTGTCCACATCCTCTATTATTACTAGAAATCTGTCTCCTTTGTGAGCCTTGCTGACTCTGCCCCTGGGGTTGAGTCACCATTACATTCCCATCTGGACAATCCTTTGCTAGATGTCCTGGTTGTCTATATTGGTAACAGATCCTAGTTGCAAAATAGGGTCTGTGAGATCCAGTCACCGATGTTGATGTTATGCTAGGGGCTCTACTAGGAGCAAAACTATGGTCCCTACCCCTACTTGACACCCAATGCGTATGGGTATTGAATCTCGATGGTGCTGCCAATGCAGAAAATCTCGACTTCTTAAAACTTTTGCATCTTTGTCCTTGACACTGAGTATACACCTTCTTACCACTGGCATGTCGTTTCTCAATTTCAGACCTTTCTATCCTCCTTACCGACTCCACAAAAGTGGCAAACCTCTCCCTATTCTATAAAGTAGACACAGGAGTGGTCAGTTCAGCATTAAACCCCTTCTCGAAATGTTGAATTCTTTCCTCATCATTAACCGACATATGTGAACAAAACCACAATAGCTCCATGAACTTAGCTTCATACTCGCTAATGTTCATTTGTCCTTGTCTGGTCCTCTCAAATTGAGATATCTTCTCGTCTAGATATGTCTTAGGGAAGTATTTACTGACGAACTCTCGTCGGAATACCTCCCATCCAATTTCTTCACCTGGCCTCTTGTCTTCTTCTATAATCCACCAGTGACCAGCACTCCCTTTTAGGAGGTACACTGCATGTCTTACCTTCTCAGCTTTAGGAATATCAAGAATCCTGAAAGCCTTTTCCAGCTCCGTCAGCCACAGATCAGCATCTGCTGGATCAGCTGTACCAGCATAATCTATGGCTCCAACCCTGCAAAGTCTCTCAAACGTCTTGCCGGCTCCATACCCCTCATTGTGGGTTGGTGCCCTAGGTGCAGGTGGTGGCATCCTGTCTTCCATGTGTGTCATAGTTGCCATAAACTGGCTAAAGAGGGTATGGAAGGTTGGATTCTCTATCATGGCTGGGTTAATCTGGGGCTGTTCAGGTACAGGCCCTTACCTATTCTGGTCTCCTGCACCTCCTCCTGGTGCAGCAACACTACTATCAGCAATGTGTTCTTCGTGTGTTCCAGATATCTTCAAGTTTTTCTTCTCCTCCTATATGAGCAGAAGTCACTATCAGATAACTGGAAGACACTAGAACAGACTCAACATCTTAGTCCTATGTCTCTATAGACTCAACGAACCTAGCGCTCTGATACCACTAAATTGTGACACATCATTCGAATAAAATGTTATTAACTAAGATGAAGCGATTACTAAGCAGCGGATTACCAAAAATCACTAAAAATTAAAACCATTTTACAAAGAGGTCCACACATAGGAAAAATCTTTCATAAAGAACTGGAGTAACTTAATTACACACTGGTTCACAAGTACATGTCATGTATCATCTTTTTCTAAGGATTACATGCATCAACTGCTCTGTTAAACTAAACACAGGCAGTATGAAATCTCGAGGCACTAAGCCAAAATCTTGAAAGCATTAACTACTACTCCGAGGACCTGAGAGTACAGAGATGACACATAGGACTCTATGTACATCTATACAAGACATATCAGCCAGTGTCTCCACTTTAGAATTCACTGATGTCCCTGATGCTGCTATTGTTGTCCTCCACCTATTGAAGGATTCCTGCCTCCTCATCCACGTCCACCTAAAAATGTGGTTCCCACGGGGGTGAGACAATCATAAAATTTCCCCAGCAAGAGATATAACTCTCCACCAGAAACATTATTATTACATATTAATAAGATAAGTCTGAACAGAGGAATCATAATTGCTTAACAGCAGTTAATTCATTATTTAATAGATTAGAACATTATTCTTATCTAAAACATTGCAATTGTAACCTGAAAGAGCATCATATCACTTATCCCATAAGGAATGTGAAGAACATGTATAACATTTATCCCCTACACTAAGTAGTATAATATCAACTAATGTTTCTCGAATTTCAACTTTATGCAAATACACTACACAACTGATTATATTTTACACATCATGTGTCAGGCTGCAATTAACTTGCCAGAGGAAATTGACATCTTCATTATAGAGTTACAGGCACAACATATACACTTTTCAGGCTTAGAACACACAGCTAATGTCTAGGATTGTTTTTTGGAGTCATGGCCTATAGCCATACTCTTCTTATAAAGTATTGGGATCTTAATCCCTCATCTCGTCAAACACATTTCCATTTCTTAACAAGTTCATCATCATGATTATAAAATATGGGTATTCAAACCCTTAATTCATCATAGAATACTTGTTACCACATAACAGGTAACTTAATACCTTCAGGTCATTTAACCAAGGTAAGCATGATTCTTACTACTCAAGCATTCCACATAACACACAAAGCTTAATTCATCTCTTGTTACCTCTTAGAAGACAACAAGGCATATTATGACTTATGAAGCCAATAAACAATTTTAATAATTAAAACATCATATGCACACAGGGCTCATTAATTTCAGATTACCTCTCACTAAGCAACAAAACATGTAAAGGCTTATAAGGCCTATAAAACATTTTCAATATAAGAGCATCATAGGTCATACCAGGCTATGCTTATCGTCTCAACATATCTGCATGATTAGTTCTCATGATAACAGTTATAATTCTTTCATATCAGCACCATGCAACACAAAGTAATACCTCTATTTCCTTTTTAGGGTCAGGATAACAGTTATAATTCTTTCATATCAGCACCATGCAACTCAAAGTAATACCTCTATTGCCTTTTTAGGGTTAGGATTCCCCTTACATATTATCACCCTCCATTAGGGTTTTCCACAAATAACCATTTAGGTTCTTAAGATCGTGTTATTAATGATCAAACCTTAACTCATTGCTCCACACATCTAGGAGCCAACATTGATAACATAAGTATTCAATCATACTTATTTATTCTCATCATCCATCATTAAATGGATTATCAACACAAAGTATGAGTTTTTCTCTCATCTTTACCAGAATATGATTGCATCATAGTCTATTGATTTGGATTAATCTTTTCATAAGTCACGTTAGCCTACACTTATCAAAGTGCATTACATATGAATGTAACAACTGACATGACACACTTCATGTGTCACTCATCCAAATATATTGGATTTAAAATACATTAAGGTATATCACACTTGAGGTGTTGGATGTGATATCTATCATATTTTGATGTATCACTTCCCTCATCACCATTACCTTACTTGAGTTCATCCACTTAGCTTGTATTAGGGTATTTCCCATCCTAATACTTTATAAACCAGTTCATCACATTTATCATGTAATGTATTGGTCACAAGTCACTGTATTTAGAAAATACAACCATTGTTAATGATATGGACTCATCTTTGAGTTAGGAACTATTGATATAAGGATATCCACTATCAACCTCTTTAGTTGTTACACTTGTCAATATATTAATCACTATTCCATCATTAGGAATAGGATTTTCCATGTTTATAAATTAAGGTTCACATAGCATCTCCCATAAATATGGGTTTCACATAACATTACTCTACTTTAGAGTTTCACATAACATCCTCATATATCAGGGTTTCACATAACATTACCCTACATTAGGGTTTCACATAGCATTACCTGAAGTTAGGTTTTCACTTGACATCACCCTTAATTAGGGTTTCTCATGTCACACCCTTGATTAGGGTTTCATCAACCTTCTCAATTAAGATTTTATGATCTCTTTACAAAGGATCATACCCTGATTACTTATTATGTTCATGTTGAAAGTGTTGAGATTTAACCATTACATGATTATCACTCATGTAGGGATTCCTCTTCTCTCATCCTCTCTAGGATGTCAATTACTTCAATCTTAATTAGATTAGGTCCAAACAACTTGAATGAAGGGTTGTCACAACATATCAAATCATTGCTTTCATAAGCATCAAGAGTTAACCGCTCAACAAGGTACTAATTACCCTAGTACCTCAAAGGTACAACCATTGTAATCACCTTTGATTTTCATCATTAATAATCAATTAGTTAATTTACCTTTAGTCACCTTAGGTGTTCAAATGGTTTGACCAATTGAACCTCAAATATTCTTGGTCACTTAGACCCCAAACGGTCTTAGTCACTCAGACATTGAATGGTTTGAAATCGTTTAAGCAAAACCATAATGAAACCGTATGGACATTTCTTACTTGAAACCACTTGGGTCTCCAAACAGTTTGAGACCGTTTGGTTTCAAATGGTCTTGAGACCTATTGGACCCAAATGGTCTTGAGACCATTTGGACTCAAACGGTCTTAAGACCGTTTGGTCCAAACCCTCTCAAAATTGAATGGACCAACAAGGTCTTTCAACAATTATCAATTTAGGGTTTCAATCATTAAACCCTCTATCAATTGAACTACTGATTTGTTCTTCAATTGAATCATTGAATCACCCTTCAATAGGACCTTCAATTAGGGTTTTGAACCCAATTGAACTAAGGTTTATAATCAAGAAACCATCAATTAGGGTATTGAAATTGAAGAACCGTCAATGATTGACATTGTGGAACTAATTCAATTGAAAACGTTGGATCATCATCAAACCATGACATGACCTGGCCTCAAATGGTCTTGAGGTCGTTTGGATAATATCCAAATGGTCTTGAGACCGTTTGACTCATCCCATCATTGAAATTTATAAAATTCACTTAGAGTTTGCATCATTGAATCGATCATCAATTGAGCTAGTGATTATACTTCAATTTGATATCACTAGATCTTCAACTATCCAATCATACACCACCATAGACCTCTAAACAGTCATGGTTGACCACCAAACGGTCTTGAGACCATTTGGGTGACCTCCAAACGGTGTTGAGACCGTTTGGGCTAATCAACCCAAAAATTGATTCAATTACTTAAGGGTTCCACACTCAAGCCGATTAGGGTTTGCATTTAAGGAATCATTCACAATTGAAACCTTAAAGATCAAACCAATTGAAACCATTGGATCAATATACAAGTACAACAGAATATTTCCTCAAATGGTCAACCATTTCAAATGGTCAACCACTCCAAACGGTTTGGAACCCAAACCTCCAAACGGTTTGCAAACCGTTTGGTCACCTAAAGGTTTGGTGAAACCGTTTGGACCAAACCCTTGAAACCATTTGCAAAATATATTTGTGGAGGTGTGTGCTTATGATGATTTTACCATCATCAAGCTATAAACCCATGAATCTTGCTGTGATTTTCATGGTGATTGCATCAATCAACCAAATAAAATTTCAGGAATAAAGAAAGAATCAACAATTGATGGAGATATGGAATCAATAACAAAGTTCAAGGGTTCAAGTAATATAACCCGCCTTCAATTGAGCCTCAAAGCTTGGAGCTTCACATCAACAATGGTGGAATAATCTTTTGCAACCCTCCCAAGGCTCGTCCTGAAGCTTTGGAGTGAAAAGACTGGCTAGGATTGAAGATGGAGTGAAATAGAGAAGAAATCATGCATTGTTTTGTGATTTCCACCATGAATTCGAGGTGAAAGAAGGTCAAGAAGCTTACCAACAGGTTGGGGGTCGTCCTCCTGTTGCTCCAAGCTCCCTTGGTCGTTTTTTCAAGAAAGAAGTGAAAGTGGATTCGAAATTATCCCTTCACCTCAAAGATAAAGGAGCTTATATATGAATTCTATTGAAAATTCATTTAAGAGAGAGAAAGTTGGAATTATATCTTCAAATTTCTTGCCATATGCCCCCTTCTTTTCCTTTGGGACGAGGCTATCCTCTTTGCCACTTTTTCCTCTCAATTATCCACGATTTAAAGGAAAACAAACTAAGCACCTTAAATCATATTATAATAATATCCATAAGTGAGTGGATATTTCTTTTTCTTTTCTTAATGTGAGTGGGTTCTCCACTCACGTAGATATTTCCTTTGCCTTTGCAAGTCACAAGGACGTCCAAACATAACCAAACTCAACCATTATAGTTTTGGTTGAAGAGCAATCCAATTAATGTAATTATTTTTGCATTAAATTGAATTAGGGTTTCAATTATGCTTAAATCTTGATTATTTTAATATCAAGATTCTCTCTCCTTCAAAATGATTCAAATGAGGCGCCCCTCTCAAATTATTTTCTCTACCTGATTCCAAGAATCATGAGGGACCCTCTTGAAGTGGTATTTTGCATATTGAACCCTAGATTTTGGGTAAATTGCACATTACACCAAACTAGGTTTTAATGCACAAACATTGATCAATAAGCTCTTTCTTGTTATTTAGGCTTGTAGAAGCCATACTATTGCATAATACTCATTCCCATGATGCTTCAACACATGAGGAACATTGTATCATGTACAATTTTCAAGTTAACCCCTAAACTTGGGTAATTTGCACTTTAGTCCAAAACTAACAAAATATTGTTTCAATGTTATTCAAAAGGGACTAAAATTAAAATATAAGTTCCTCTTGAGCCTTAATTACTTTTAGAGAGATAAGAGAGAGCATATAATCAACTTCATTAAGCAAAACATCTAGGTTTAAGCATAACCCAGGTCAGGGATGTTACAGTGCTGGTGATGTCTTCATCCTTGTAGTCTTCCACCCACTCTTGGGTCCCTCTATCCAGTTGTTCCCAGACCTCAGTAGCATTCGGACATCAGAATAGCATATGTGGAATTGTTTCCTTTTCTGACATGCAAAGTTGACATGTACCATCCTCAATGCAATCTTTGTCAAACAGTCTCCCTTTAGTTGCTAGCCCCCCCCCACCCCCCGTGCACACTCTCCAAATAAAGTGTGCCATCTTGGGTGTCCATCCCCCTCTCCAAATGCACTGCCATAAGTTGGCGCCCTACTGCCTTACATGTTGTTGGGCCTCCTCTTTTCCAAGCATGGCTAACCAGTAAGCTGACCGCACTGTGAATATACCCTTCTTTGCCGGCCACCATGACCATATATCATCTTGTTCACGTATACTGAGAGGAATAGCTTTTATCATTTCTATGTAAGATGGTGGAAAACAAGCCTCAAGTTTGTCAATGTCCCAGACAAGGCCATATGGTGTCATAAGATCACTCACCTTCTCGTAGGGTATGTCATCTGAGCTCTTGAAGCGTGCTAGACTATCTTCCTCTCCCGACATCCATGAGTCTTCCCATATGTCCACATCTTTCCCATTTCCTACCCTCCACTCCATTCCTTCCTTCAGTAGTGCCTTTTCTCTCCATAAGCTCCTCCAAGTATATCTAGGATTGTAGCCTCTTCTTGCATCCCAAATGGATGTTCTAGGAAAATATTTGGCCTTCAACACCTTATGCACAAGTGACTACGGATTCACTCCTAACCTCCATAATTGTTTGTCTAGTAGTGCTTGGTTGAACATATGAAAATTCCTGAAGCCAAGTCCTCCACCCTTTTTTGTTTTACACCTATTTTCCCAGCTTATCCATGCTAGCTTTCTTTCATTTCCTTTTTCACCCCACCAAAACCTTGTAATGATACTTTGAATTTCATCAAGTGTGCCCGCTGGTATCTGGAAAATACTCATCACATACGTCGGGATAGCTTGTGCCACTGCCTTGATAAGAACCTCCTTGTCGGGCTTGGACAGTAACTTCTCAGACCAACCTTGAAGTTTTTTCCAAATCCTCTCCTTCACGAAGTTGAAAATATGTTTCTTTGATCTTCCTATCGTTGTTGGGAGACCAAGATACTTCGCTTGCCTATCCACCTCCTTTACTTGCAGCAAACCCTTTAGTTCTTCTCATTTTTTTGTTGTCACCCCTTTGCTAAAAACTACCTCTGTCTTTGATAGATTAATTTGTTGACCGGATGCCTATTCGTAGTGGCTGATAATTTTAGCTATCTTCAAGCATTCTGACGAGGTTGCTCTAGCAAAAAAGATGTTGTCATCTGCAAAGAAAAGGCGAGATATTCGTGGCGCCCCTCTACACAGAGTGGTGTCGTGTATAAGGTTGTCACGAGCAGCAATACTTAACATGGTAGAAAAAGCTTCCGCACATATGATGAAAAGGTAGGGAGAGAGAGGGTCACCCTGGTGAAGTCCCCATGAAGGTTTTGTTCTCCTAGTCTGGTCCCCATTTATGGAAACATGTGTTGGACAGATGTGATGCAGTCTTGAATCTTCTCTCTCCATACTCCTCCAAACCCCATTTTCTCCATCACATAATTTAGGAAACTCCATTCAACCCTGTCATAAGCCTTGGACATGTCTAGATTCAAATCAAGGCTGCCTTTCTTCTTTCCTTTGTCCCTCTTCATGGCATGGAAAAGTTCATAAGCAATGAGAGCATTATCGGTGATCAAACACCCCAAAATAAAAGCACTTTGATTCTCCATTATAATATTATTCATGAGAGGCTTTAGTCTATTTGTCATCACCTTAGAAGCAAGTTTATATAACACATTGCAAAGGCTAATCGGGTAAAACTCTCCAATTGTTGTGGGTTTTTCAGTCTTTAGGATCATCACCACCAATGTTTCATTTACCTCCTCTAGACTCCTTTCTCCTTTCCACCATCCTTTAATGTAGCTAATCACATCATGACCCACAATACCCCAGTACTTTTGTTAGAACATTGCTTTCAAACCATCTGGACCTGATGCTTTATTAGAGTGCATCTATTTAAGAGCTGCCCAGATTTCCTCGCTTGTGATCTCTCTTTCAAGATTTGCTTTTTGTTCTTCACTGATCATCCTTCTGATGCCTCTTGCTGCTTGTTCAAACCCCATGGGATTGCTAGTTTGGAACAACTTGGAGAAGAAATTGGTGATGATGGCTGAAATATTATCTGGATGAGTTTTGAAATTCCCTTGATCATCCTCAAGACCCTCTATCCAGTTTCTTCGTCTCCTACTAGATGCCTTTTGATGGAAGTAAGCTGTGTTTCGGTCCACCTCCTTGAGTTCTTTTACTCGTGCATGTGTTGCCCAATACTCCTCATCTCTCTTTAGCCAATATTGCAGCTCTCTAGAAATCTCTTCTGCCCTTTGAAGGTATACATGGTCCGGATGTTGTGCCTGGATTTTCTTTAGCTCACCTTCAAGTTCCTTGATCTTTTTTTTCCGATTCCCAAACTTTTTTACATCCCACCTATTGAGATGATCTTTGCAATTATTTATCTTTGTCTTCAGGTCGCCACCACTTGTCCATGCTTCCCCAATAATGGTTTCACACTCCTCCTCGCCTGCCCACATAGGCTCAAAGGCAAAGAACTTTCTTCTTCTTCTCCCTTTTTGTTTTCTATTCTCGGCTTTCAAGATGATAGGAGCATGATCCGACTCATAGATAGGAAGATGGATGATCGTTCAGTGACTAAATAAATCCCGCCATTTGATTTTTGGTAGATATCTATCAAGTCTTTCTTGCACAAGAGTTCTTTCTGACAGCCCACATCTCTAAGTGTAGATGTTTCCTTCAAAACCAAGATCCACCAATTCACAGTCATCAATAGTGTCCCTAAAGTTCTGCATGAACTTTTCCTCTCTGAGTGGTCCACCTTTCTTCTCAGAATTAGAAACTATCTCGTTAAAATCCCCAAAGAAAAGAACTGGTTCCTCAGCCTCAGTCTTTAGCCTCCTCATCAAGTCCCATGTCTTTTCTTTGTTTTGTTGATCTGCCCACCCATATATCCCAATGGCATGCCAAGTGGTCCATGTATCATTTTCTTTGACTAGACTGGTGACATGTCTATTAGAGTAGTTGAGAACCTCCACCTCTGTATCTTTCCACCAAAAACTGATCCTCCTACCCTGCATGTGCTAGAGATGCTCAGGCCATCTTTGAACCCACAACTTATTTGAATTCCCTCCATCTTCTTCCCAGAGATCATAGTTTCCATAATGAAAACTATATTCGGGCGTTCTCTCCAACACCATGATCGGAGAGTCGTGCACGTGTCAGGGTCGCCCAAGTCCTGACAGTTCTAGCTAAAGAGTTTCATTGTTCTTTACGGGATTGGACACTGCCAATCTCCGCTACTTGGGTCTCACAAACCCTGGTTGAGGTAGATCCCCCTGTTGAAGTTTTCTTTGCCTTCTTCTCACCATACCCAGTCGTTGGTAGTTCATCAAGCTCCATGTCACACCACTCCGAGTTCCTGTCTCACTTTCCTACCCGTTTTTCCCACATCACCTCATCCTATGGGATGCCGATTCGAGCACCTCTACTCATTTTGTACACCCACTGTTGATGTTTCTTTTTTGCTCAGGTTGAACTCAACAATTGCTTTGCTTTTGGTCCAGAAGCCTTCCTCCTTTGTGCTCTAGTGATTGCATAATGATCCCCTTTAGTTTTGTCATTGCTATGTCCCTCGTCGTGTTGTCGTTGCAAGAGGGGTGTCATTGGTCTGGATACGTTCACATGCTTGCCCTTCCCCTCACCACCATGTTGACAACCTAACTTCCCTATCCTATCTCCATTGCCCTCTTCTTCCTGCACTATAGGTGCAACTTCATTTATCTTAACACTCCCAGCCCAGTCACCTCCCTCATCCACGCAAAGCTCCTCATGCTAACTGCTATGCATCGTTACCACTCCACCGTCACCCATTACCTCCCCGACACCCCGCCCTACTGGGCGTTGCCTGGCGTTACCCAGTGTTACTCTGTCCCTCCCTTCCTACCCTACTTGGCCCCCGTTTCTTTCCAACCCGTCCACCCCTGCGTTCCTCGGACCCCCACTGCTGCGCCCACCATTCCGACGACCGTCCAAATGACCGTCTCCTTCTGATTGCCACTTCCCCCTTACCGTCTCTCCTTCGGCGCCACCCACTGTCCTCTGCGACTCCTCAACATAGTCGCCCCTCTTTGTTCTTCTATCCAACGATGCAGCGTTGTCGTTCCCCCCCCCCACACACCCATCGCCTCCATATCGACGTTGCGTTCATTGTGATGTTGTGTTTCTCTGTCTTGTGTGTCCGTCATCACTGCCCTGTCATTGCCACTCGATGTGTCTCTGACGCTGCGCTCAGGCAAAATTTGATGTGCACCCTCCATCTCGCCATTGTTTTGATGCTCTGGTTATGTCTCACCTGATCCGCTGTGTGCACGGCTTCCCTGTTGGGGCTACGTCTCCATCTTATTCGTTATGAACGTGAGTTTGCACCTTGCTGGTCTGTTGTGCCCCCCGATGTCGCGCTCGAGCCTCCGTTCCTTCCATGGTGATGCATGCAGCCAGTTACCCCACTGTTGCACGTGGTCTTGCTCATCGCTGGCTCCCGAGAAGCCTTTTTCTATGTGCCCAAGAACTCCACACACAAAGCAAAATTTGGAGAGACATTCATATTTCACCTCTATCTCCACGACGCTGCCTCCTTTCATTCTGATCTTCAGCATTCGCTTCAAGGGTCTGGTGACATCACGCAAAACCCTAACCCGGGTAGACGCATCCCACCCTGATCCGTCAGTGTCCACTTTAGTTACGCCTCTGACCCGCCCAGCAATTTCATGAACCGTGCTTTCTCCTCTATAACCTATAGGGAGTCCATACAAACGAATCCAAAAGGGGCTCCTGTTGATGATGACATGCCCTAGTTGTTCCTCCTTGCAGACCTCTTTGAACATCAGTAGCCGTCCATCAAAGTGCCAAGGTTCCCCGTCGATGACACTCTGCCTATCGTGCCAGTGAGTGAACTGCATTACAAATACCTCCTGTTCCAATTTCTTGAAATCAACCTTCTTTTTGAGACTCCATGCCTGTGTTAGAGTCCTCTCCATAGCTCGGAAATTGTATGTACAATTTGTCAGCAATTTCCCTATCAACGCCAACTCCGTATGGTCCTCCTCATCGCCTCTGCCCACTGGTTGGACATCAATGGGTTCCTCTTCCTCATCCGACAGCCGAAGACCTACATATCTGTCTACTAACTCTGCCGCCATCTGGGAACGGGACCATAAGATAACCTAACTGCTTAAACCTGCAAGAGATGAAACCCTAGACGAGTGGGAAAGACGTCCACTGCTCGGAACCCTAATCGCCGAAGTGACAGGAAGCGAGGGGACGGACCGTGTATTTCTGTACTTCCCCTGCTTGAATAGTTCATCCTCATTTGTCCTTACACTCCTTCCTCCCAGTAGTACTTTATGCCCTTATTCATTTGTAAATCCATAATTCTACTCAATAACATGAGTGGCTAAACACATAGTGTGGGTTGGGAGTAGCCACTAAAGCTCTCCCAACATGTATATACTTGCATCCATTTGAATATATATATACTCTTAGAAAAGATTTTCTCCAATCACTTGGTCTTAATGCTTCACTTGTATGATAAGATACCATCTTGTGATGTTTGATTGTTAGTGCCTCAAAAGAGTAGTAGTGATCTTATCTAAGTGCTTTGGAGTTGCATGAATGCATTGGAACGTTGGAATTCTTAATATAATGGCCATATGGTTATATTTGTGATTGATTGTTTTTAATCTCAAGAGAGAGACAACCTTATACTCTAGATCTATCCTAAGCTCGAAAGAGGAGGGAATAGACATATATGATGATTGCTTGTAATCTTGCTAAATGTATACAAAGGGTGTGAGTATTACATGTTAGTGAGAGATCTTAGATGGTGAAACCCAATGTGAGTTCCCTTCCATACTTGTTACAATGTTGCATGTTAATCTTACTCTTTTTTTCATTTTTACTTTTTTACTTTGTTTTACTGTGTTTTACTTATTTCTTGGTTGGAGTATCATTGTTCTATAAGGAACACCCAATTTAATTTATCCCTTTTGCTTGGTGTGTCTAAGTCAAGGTTTCATGTTCTTAGCACTTCTTGTTAATTGTCCCTACGGTTCTACCTTGATCTACTACATTGGACCCTATATAATAGTTACAGAGGCCTGAATGTCGGGTTATAAATATAAGAGTTTGACTACTCTAGATCCTCTCCTTTTTGGATGTTGGAATTAGGTTGGTCACCCTTGAATCAGAAAAATCATTGAGTTTAAAACCAGAAAAGCCATTCGATCATGACCTAGTGAGACCATCGAGTGTCATCACGTGGTAGGAAAATAGGTCAGAAAACCATCGTTTCAGGGACCAAGGAAACCATCTTTTAATATGACTTAAAATCATCGATTTAGCCACTTGAGAGAGCACCAAAACCATCGGTTGTGAAAGGAAATCTAGCCATTAGTTCAACCACAAAAAGAGAGTCCAAACAACAACAAAAGGCACTCACCATTAGTTGGCACAAGGGGGGCAACCATCGGATCATGAACAAAGGGGAAATCAGTCCATAAAATCCAAGGAAAACCATCGTTTAAAACCTCAAAGCAAACCCAAATTCCAAGGAACAAAACCAATCAACTTCCACATGCAAGCAAGGTCAAGGGCACCCATATCCATGGAAGAAACGTGAAAATATATAATTAGGGCATATAGGAATATCATCTACCCAAGAACTACCATATAAGCATAAACCCTAGGTAAAGATGCTACCTTTCTACTTAGAACATCATTTTTAAGAAAGAACTAGTACATGCAAGCTAGGAGTAAGCAATAAACATGGAGAAAGTTGTATAACTCACCTTAAATATGATGAAGGAGGCCAAAGAAGCAAGAAATCTCGAAGGTAGGGGAAGGAAAACATAGCTTGAGCACTCCACTCGGCCAAGTAGCTCCTTCTCCAAATGCAAGCAAACTTTAGGTCAAGGAAGCAAGAGAGAAGGTGTCTTCAACCTCTAGCACATGCTCCACCATGAAACACCATGGGTATGACCAGGAAGAAGAGAAAGTAAGGTAGGACAAAAAGGAAAATGAAGGAAAGGAGGGGTACCTTATTTTCTTAGGTCAAGAACAAGCTAAGGAAGCTCTACAAGCTCTAAGATAGGGTAGATCCAAACCTTAGGTGCACATGCAAGCTAGATCGGCCAAGCTTCTTCTACCTTGGCTCCTTCTTCTCCAACAAGCAAGGGGGACGAGATCCTAGCAGCAAATAAGAAGATACAGAGGGCTATGTGTGTATAGAGCTCATTTGCATGGGAGGGGGAGGTATAAATCTATTGGTGAGAGAGAAGAGAAGGTTAAGGTGTCTAGCCATGCTTGCCATGTGTCCCATGGCCAAAGGGTCACGTACATGCAAACCATCAGGTCCATCAATTGTGGGTGTTAGGAGGACCATCTATTCTTGAATTCCAGGGTGGCCATCGACCTCCACCAGTAGGGAAACCATCGGTTTTGGACCCGTAGGTCACAAAGGTGAAAAACTATTGCTTGAGCACCTCTCTAGCTAAACCATCGATCCAGAAAGCTCAATAGAGAAAACCATGAAGAACCACACCTCTAGGAACTACCATAGGATCCAAAAACACAAGTAAGACCATCAGATCTCACCAAACCAAGAGAACCATTGAGTTCTAACACTCAAGGTAGCCCATCTATGAGAGGAAGCCCTAAGTTTAACCCTAGGTAGATGTCACCACCCAAACCAAGGTGCAACAAGGCACCACGAGGCACAACTATCTCAAAAATGATAACAAAACATGCAAGGAACACCAAGAATCTGAAAAATTGCAAGAAAAAACCCTAGATATGGGTAAATTGCCAAAAAGTCCAAAATAAGCACAAAATTGCATAACTTCCTCAAATGGTGTCCAAACTGGACCAAACTTGAAACTTAAGATTTTAACATGATATTAAATCACATATTAAGGTTCAATTAAGGTTTTAAGCATACAATTATGATAATCAATCATGTTCATCCATTAATCCATGTCAAGGGACTTACAACCATAAACCCCTAACAAGGATTTTCCCCCTAAAATTCTACATGAACAAAGACGAGTACTTCCTATGCATCTCATCCTGTGACTCCTGCATGGATTCCTCCATACCACGGTGATTCTACAACACCTTTAATAAGATTATATCCTTCTTCTTCAACTTCTTCACTCTCCTATCCAGGATCAACACATGACCCTCCACACAATATATATCCTCCTCTAACTCAACCTCCAATAGTTGTAACATCTACTCTATATCAGGGTGACACTTTCTCAGCATGGAGACAAGGAAGACGTTATGCAACATGTGCAACTCTGGTAGTAACTTGAGCTTGTATGCCACCTTCCCAACATGTGCCAAAATAGGGTATGGTCCCATATACCTAGAATCCGACTTACCCTTCTTACCAAACCTCAGCATGCCCTTCCAAGGGGAAACCTTAAGGTATACGTGGTCTCCAACTTAGAACCTTAACGGTTTGCGAAGGTTATTTGCATATGACTTTTGTTTTTCTTGGGCTACCTTAAACTATTTTTGTATCACCTTGATCTTCTCTATAGTTTGTTGCACTAGCTCAGGTCCCAAAAGTTGATACTCACCTACCTCATACCAATAAAGCAGTGACCGACAACGTTTCCTATACAAAGATTCATATGGTGCCATATCTATACTCCTTTGATAATTGTTATTATAGGCAAACTTCATCAAACACAAATGGACTTCCCAACTACCAAGAAATTGTAGAACACTTGCCCTCAAAAGATCCTTCAAAGTTTGTATGGTCCTCTCAGAGTGGCCATCTGTCTGTGGGTGGAAAGTTGTGATAAACCTTAGTTGCGTCCCCAAAGTTGTATACAGATGTTCCCAAAGCTGACTTGTGAATTGTGGACCTGTGTTAGACACTATGGTAATTGAAATACCATGAAAATGGGCTATCTCAACCATGTAGATCTACACCAACTTCTCTGTTGTCAATATTGTCTTGACCAGTAAGAAGTGAGCTGACTTGGTCAACCTATAAACTATCACCCATATGGAATCATGACCCTTGATTTTCTTAGGAAGACCAACCACGAAATCCATGGTGATATGATCCCATTTCCACTATAGTATTAGCAAAGGTTGTAATGTCCTTGCAGGTTTCTCATGCTCTACCTTGACCTGCTGACAAATTGGACACTTAGCAATGAACTCTGCCACATCACGCTTCATATCCAGCCACCAATATAGATCATTCATATTATGGTACATCTTGGTACTTCTAGAATGCATCACGTACATTGAGGAATGAGCTTCCTCAAGAACCATCTTCCTCAATCCATCAACATCTGGTACCATCATCTTGTTTTTAGAACATGTTGTCCCATCCTTTGACTTGTGGAAGCCATCATGCTACCTGTTGCCAAACTTTGATCCCATATATTGTACCATGGTATCATTCTTATCAGCATCTTCAATATGTTGTATTAAGGTAGGCTTCACCTATAACTGTGCTAACAGTGCTTCCAACAAGGAAACCCCCAACTTCATGTTCATCTGGCAAAGCAATACTAACATGTCCCACTCGTATCGCACCACAGAGTGTGAGTGTGCCTTGTCTGCTAATGATGATGAAGATGACTTCCTACTCAGTACATCATCTAGCACATTCACCTTCCCTAGATGGTAGCCTATCATGCAATCATAGTCCTTGATCATCTCCATCCATCTTCTCTGCCTCATGTTCAACTCCAACTTTGAGAAGATATATTGAAGGTTCTTGTGGTCGATGAAGATATGATAGTTCTCTCCATACAGATAGTGCCTCCAGATCTTCATGGCATGAACCACAACTGCTAGTTCCAAATTGTGTGTCAGGTAGTTCTCCACATGTTTCTTAAGTTGTAACAAAGCAAAAGAAATCATGTTCTTGTCTTACATCAGCACGCATCCCAAGCCATTCTTCGAAGCATCATAGAAGATGATATAGCCCTTCCCTTGCTATGTAAGAACTAACATTGGATCATTGGTCAACTTCTCCTTCAACAACTGGAAAGAACGCTGACACTTTTCATCCCAGACAAAAGGAACACATGTCCTAGTCAGCTCTATTAGGGTAACGCTACAATACTCAAATTATAGATCAATCTCCTATAGTAACCTACCAAACCCTAGAAGATTCAGACTTCAGTCGGTGTCTTGGGTTGTTCCCACTTCAGCACTGACTTTACCTTCGTCATGTCTGCACAGACACCCTTAGTAGATATGACATGACCAAGGAAAGATACCTCGGTCAACCAAAATTCACACTTACTGAACTTAGCATACAACATATGTTGCCTCAACAACGTCAGTGTCTAGCATAGGTGTTGATCATGTTGTTGTTTGTCCTTGGAGTATATCAAGATATCATCTATAAACACAACCACAAACTGATCCACATACGACCTAAACACTATGTTCATCATATCCATAAAATATGTTGGTTCATTGGTCAACCCAAATGGCATAACCATGAACCCATAGTGACCATACCTAGTCCTAAAAGTTGTCTTAGGTATGTCATCTGCCTTGATCCTCAGTTGATGATATCCTGACCACATATCTATCTTTGAGAACATTGTAGCACCTCGCAACTGATCAAACAGATCATTAGTCCTCGAAAAAGGGTACTTGTTCTTCATTGTGACCTTGTTCAACTGACGATAATCTATACAAAGCCTCATTGAACTGTCCTTTTTCTTCACAAATAATATGGGAGCATCCCAAGGGGAAGTGCTCGGTCTGATGAAACCCTTCTCTAATAGCTCCTACAACTACTTCCTCAAATCATGCATATCTATTGGTGTCATTTTGTAAGGTGCTTGGGCTATGGGTTGTGTTCCAGGAACAAGATTGATCTCATAATCAATCTCTTTGGGGGTGAGACACTAGGAAACTCATCTAGAAATATGTCCTCAAACTCACTCACTATGGGTATCTCCTAGATACTAGGACCTTTCACCTTGGTATCTACAACATGTGCCAAGAAAGCCTCACATCCCTATCTCATAAACCTTTATGCTATTATAGCTGACACCAAACATGTAGGAAGAATTTTCCTATCTCCTCGGAAGATCTAAGAAACATCTCCATCACGAAACAATGCCACTTAGAACCATAGTCCAAAACAACCTTGTACTTCTCTAAGGTGTCCATCCCTAGGATCACATTGAATGTGTGCATGTCAAGTGGCATAAGGTCCACCTAAATGTTGCATCCCACAAAGGAAAGAATGCAATATAGACACACCTCCTGCAGCTCAACGGAACTAACTAAAGGGGTCTCAAGAAAAAGTCTACAAGAACTACTACAAATAGGCAGATAACAATTACTTATCACTTCTCTGATGTTAAAAGAGTGTGTCACACCTGGGTCAACCAAAATAGATATAAAATAAGAAGTAAATAAGTCATAATGAAAAAGGTCCATCTGACCTATCATGACCCAAGGATTGAACACTCATTCCAGCTGACTCGTAGCCTAGAATCTAGTCGTCGCTTGTTGTCATTCTCGTCCTCTACTTGCTGGTCCAGATGACCCCACCTGCAATGCATGTTCACATGCTCTACCACCACCACTACTAAACTATTGTTGTTGCCAACCTTGCTGACTCTACCTCAGTTGTTGTGTCACTTCCTCATCCTTTCTAGGGAAAACCACTTTGTATGCTCGACTTGTCCACACTTGTAACAAATTCTACTATCATAATACAGCCTAGACATCCATGTCACCAACAAGGATGATGCACTATGTGTTCCTATTGACAGAAAGTTGCAACCCCCACCCTTACTTGGAGACCATTATGACTACATTCTTAATCTTGGCTCATAAAAAGCTAATCTCTGATGTGATTACTGGTATTGTCCTAAAGAAAACCTTGGCTTCTTGAAGCCACCAGACGACTATTCTTGAAATTGAGATGGCCTCTTCCTAGTGTTGGTTTCACACTTCTCAATAGAAGACATCTTCATCCTCCTCACTGACTCCAAAAAGGTAGAGAACCTCTCTCTATTATCCAAAGTTGATGCTTTCGTAGACAACTCTATGTTCAAACCCTTTTCAAACCTCTGGATCCTCTCCTTCTCTGTTGCAGTCATATGAGGATAGAACCTCAAAAGCTCCATGAATTTCACCTCATACTCATTTATGGACATCAAACCCTAGTGGAAATTCTCAAACTGAGTTGTCTTCTCATCTATATACGTCTCAGAGAAGTAGCGGCTCATGAACTCCTATTGAAACTCTTCTCCACCTACAAAAACTCTAGGTCTCTTCTCTTCCTCTATGGCCCACCAATGGACAGCACTGCCCTTCAATAGATAAAAAGTGTGCTTCATCTTGTCCTCTTTTGGGATGTCCAGGATCTTCAATTCCTTCTCAAGCTCTAGTAACCACATGTCGGCGTCTATCGGGTCTTTCGTACCCACGTACTCAATATCTCCAACACCTCTCAACCTCTCAAACGTCTTCCTAGGACCCTAAAATTTTGCATTAGAGACATCTACCCTAGGTTGTGGTATTGGCACTCTATCTGCTAAGTGCATAATTGTTACCATGAGCTGTCAAAACATGGACTAGAAAGCTAGATTTTCCATGGTTGTGGCGTTAAACTAAGGTATAAAGGGATATTATGGCCCCATTATAGGTATTCTACCATCATGTGACGACCTCCTACCGCCACCTCCTAGTGTGATGTAGCCACTCTCAGCATTCTCTTCATGTTCTCCAGATATATCTGCATAAGCTGAAACTATGATCAGATATGTTGGATTGCGCAAGAATAGACACAAAACCTAAGTCATGTCCATGTAGACTCAATAAACCTAGAGCTTTGATACCAATCAAACTGTGATGCACCACCATGTTAATTGAGATTACTCAAAACCAAGCACACGATCGATCACTAATTAACCACATAACTAGAATTGATGGTAAATTAAAACCGGTTTAAACATCACTAACAAGTTCAGAATTATTTACATATAAGTCCAACTACCTGCATATAAGTGTAACGACCCTGACCTGGGTTATGAGGTAACCTTGTTTGTTTTGGCTAAATAAGTTGCTTAGAACTTTAATATAATCCTCTAAGGTGTTTTTTTATCATGTGACACACTTATGTTCCAAGTTTGGTCCTGATTGAATGTTGTTTGAGCAATATTCCTTTGTTTTGGACCAAAGTGCAATTTACCCAGGTTGAGGGGTTATATTGCAATATGTAATATTTTGAACATGCCTCATGTGTTATGGAATCATTATAGAGAAAATGATGCAAGGTGGTGGCTGGTGGAAAGCCCAAATTCCAAGTATAAACTTATTTGAATAATGTTGAAACAATATTTGTTTGTTTGGACTAAAGTGCAATTTACCCCAATTTAAGGGGTTACCTTGCAAATGTTACATAATAAAATGTTACCCAAGAGTTGAAGCATCATAAGAATGAAAATGATGCAGAGGTATGGCTTGTGGAAGCCTGAACACCAAGAAAGAGCTTATTAAGCAATGTTTGTGCATTAAAACCTAGTTTTGGTGTAATGTGCAATTTACCCAAAACCTAGGGTTCAATATGAAAAATACCACTTCTAGAGAGTCCCTAATGTTTCTTGGTATAAATTAGAGACAATAAAATCAGAGGGTGTCTCATTTGAATCTCTTTGGGAGAGAGAGAATCTTGATATTAAAATAATCAAGATTTAAGCATAATTAAAACCCTAATTCAATTTAATGCAACAATAAATATATTAATGGAAGTGCCATTCAACCAAAAATGTGATGGTTGAATTTTTATAAGTATGGAAGTCCTTGTGCCTTTAAATGGCACCGAAATATCTAAAGAGAGTGGAGAGCACACTCACATTAGTTAAAGAAAAAGTAATATCCACTAATTTTTTGATATTATTATTATATTGATTAAGGTGCTTAATTGTTTCTTTTACTTCATGGATAAAGAAGAGGATTTTTAAGGGGAGGATGATGAAATCATATGAAAGGAAGTGAGGGGGATAATTTGCACCAATTTAGGGAATTGAAGGGTTTTTATAACATTTTCTCTCTCTTGAATTTCCCTTATATACACTCCATTCTTTCACCCACATGAAAGGCTTTTTCGAGTCTTCTTTCTTTCCTTTCTTTGGCCGAACACAAGGGAGCTTAGGAACAATAGGAGGAAGTAACCCAACCTATAGGTGAGCTCCTTAATCATCTTCAACCTTGATTTCATGGTGGAAATCGAAATTCAATGCTTATTTTCTTCTTTTCTCCATTCAATCTTCAACTTTAGCCATTCGTTTCACTCAAAGACTTGAGGACGGACCTTGGGAAGTTTATAAAGCTTCATTCACCATTAAAGGCATGAATATTGAAGCTTGGATTCAACTTTGAAGGTGGTTTATATAACTTGAACCCTTAAATGTTATTATTGAATTCAACTCTTCATTTCATGTTGATCGTTTCTTTCTTCTTGATAATTTTTTGGATAATTGATGAAATAACCATATGAATGGCAGTATATTTCGAAGGTCTGAATCTTGATGATGATGACCTCATCTTAGCATATACCTCAATAAAAAATCATGAGAAAATGGTTTCACCTTTTGGTGACCAAACAGTCTCAAGACCGTTTGGTGACCAAATGATCTCAAGACCGTTTGAGATCAAACGGTCTCAAGACCATTTGGGGTCAATTTCTAATATGGATGGATGAAGATCCAATGGTTCCAATTGATCTAATCACAAAAGTTACAGTGATGGATGGTCCATTGATTACAAACCCTAATCGATTGATTGAAGAAACCCTAAATTGATTCAAACATTTTCAAGGTGGAATGGATCAAACGGTCTCAAGACCGTTTGAGGTCAAGTGGAGTCATGGATGGATGGAGATCCAAGGGTTACATTTTGATCTACTCTCAATGGTACAATTTATGAATGATTAAATGAAGCAAACCCTAATTGATTGGTTAAAAGAAACCCTAGATGATCCTTTCGATTTCAAGGTATTTTGGACCAAACGGTCTTGAGACCGTTTGGGATCAAACAGTCTTCAAACCATTTGAGATTAAATGGTATCAAACCATTAGGAGGTCCAATCAGTTTCAAGGTTGATTTATCCAATTGGTTTCAATGAACATGTGATCAAACGATTTCAAGGGTTAGATGCCCAAATGGTTTCAAAACCATTTGGAGGGCAAACGATCTCAAAACCATTTAGAGGTTGAGGGGTCAAAACTGTTTGGAGGTTCAATGCATCCAAAACCGTTTGAAGACCTAATGTGATGAAAGATCAATTAACCCCATGATTTTTAATGGTGTTTATCAAAGATAATTACAATGGTTGTACCTTTAAGGTACTAGGGTGATTAGTACCCTTGGAGGGGTTAACCTTTTATGCTTATGGAAGCAATATCTCAATACACTATGTTAACCCTAAATGTATGTACTTCAATGAAAGGGTTGACCTAATCCAATCAAGCTTGAATTAATCAACATCCTAGAGAGGATTAGAGAGAGAGAGGAATTCATACATGTATAATAATCATGTAGTGGTTAACCCTCAACACTTTCAACATGAATAAAATATGTAATTAGGGTATGATCCTTGATAAAGAAATCATGAAACCCTAATCGAGAAGGTTGATGAGCCCTAACCCTAATTTAGGGCAATGCTAGGTGAAACCCTAATCTAGGGTAATGGTGCAACACTAATCTAGGGTGATGATATGAGAAATCCCAATTCAGGGTAATATAATGAAAAATCATAATTTAAGAGGATGCTTCATGAAACCCTAATTTTAGGTAAAGTTGCATGAAACCTTAATTTGGGGAAAAGTTATAAGGAACCCTAGTTTGAGATAATGATGTGTGAAACCCTAATCTAGGGTGATGCCATGTGAAACCCTAATGCAGTGATGTGATGTGAAACTCTAATCCAGGGTGATGCTATATATTGCTATATGAAACCCTAATACGAAACCCTAACCCTAATACAGGGTGAAGGTATGTGAAACCCTAATATTGGGTTAATAGAGGGTACATTATTTTCATATGTAATTCTTTAAATTGGATTTCCTCCATCTCTTATGGTGCTCATTATTCACTGTATGTCCCCTCATTGGGCTCACGGATACCTTCCATTTAGGTTTGGTACCATACTATCAGCCACTTCTATAGTGACTACTCCTCTCGTTCCTTAGATATGGCATACATGGTTTCCAAGACTTATACTCAATATATATGCTCTCATATATTGTAAACTTAATTCTTTAGACTTTATGTGACATTTAAGGCTACCTTAATCTTTAAATTGATCTATCATCTCACCCTTCTAGGGAAGGTCATAACCTAGGGTCCCTTCATGGTTTACGGGAGGAGGTTAGGCTCTCTAGACACAATCTGACTGAAAGGTCTTAGGGTTTTTCCTCCCCATAGGTCCTTTTCCCATTCTTGGGTTGACCCACCCCAGGTCGAGACCCTAATCTTCGGCAATATGATGATAAACCATAACCCTAATATTGGGCTATGGGTTGAGAAACCCTAATATAGAATGACGCTGTGTGAAGTCCTAATGTAGGGTGATGTTATGTGAAACTCTAATATAGGGTGATGTTATGTAAACCTTAATTGATAAAGATGGGAAACCCTATTCCTAATAATAGTGACTAATATATTGATAAGTGAAAAACCTAAAGTGGTTGATAATGTATAACCTTATATCAATAATGTCTTAACCCGAGATGAGTCCATATCATTGATAATGGTTGAATAATTCAAATAAGTGACTTATGACCAATACAGTACATAATAAATGTGATGAACGGGTGCATAAAGTATTAGGATGGGAAATACCCTAATACAAGATAAGTTGATGAACTTAAGTAAGATAAAGGTGATGAGGGAAGTGATACATCAAGACATGATAGATATTACATCCAGCACCTCAAGATTGATACACCTTGATGTATTCTAAATCCAATATACTTGGATGGGTAACACATGAAGTGTGTCATGTCAATTGTTACATTGAGATGTAGTGCACTTTGATAAGTGTAGACTAACATACCTTATGAAAAGGTTAAGCCAAATTAATAAAGTATGATGTAATCATATTCTGGCAAAGTTGAGAGAGGAACTCATATCTTGTGTTGATAATTCATTTTAATGATAAATGATGAGGATGAATAAGCATGATTGAATACTTATGTTATCAATTTTGGATCCTAGCTATGTGGAGCAATGAATTAGGGTTTGATCATTAATAATATGATCTTGAGAACCTAAATGGTTAATAATGAGAAACCCTAAAACTAATGAAGGGTGATGATATGTAAGAAAAACCTTAATTGATAAGGAAGGGAAACCCTAACCCTAATGATGGGAAGGTTGTAATTATTTTGTTGCATAAACCCTATAAGGTATGTTAAATACTTGAATAAAAGTATAATGTGCAAAGTCCTTCTGAGCCTTGTGAATAATTTGTTACCTAGTGAGAGATGACAAGATGTAATGGCCTTGTTAGCCATGTGATAATTTGTTGCCTAGTGAGAGGTGGCAAGATACTTAATGGGCCTTGTGTGCCATGTGAGATGCTTGTGTATCAAGTATCATGTTTACCTAGGTCATATGACCTAAAGGTATTAGTTACCTGATAAGTGGTAACATGTGTTCTTTGATGAACTGAGGGTTTGAATACCCATATGCTATAATCATGATGATGAGATGTTAAGAGATGAGAATGCCCATGATGTGATAAGGGATTGAAATCCCAATGTTTTATAAAGTTTTGAAAAGTACTTGATAGATGTATCATACTTTTCTATGTAGCATTTGTTATAATAATTCTTGTATGAAACTTGATTGATGCTAAAATAATACAGAAATGTACTTAATTAACTAAGTGAAATCTCATCATGTAGTGCCTTGGCCATAGATTCATCAACGTCAGAATTTGCTGAATGGTGAAACGGGTTGCTCCGCGGCATAACCCAGAGGGCATATTTTTGAATATGTGGGGGTGATGGGCGTGAATATCCTTACGTCCTAATGAAGGAATTGATGTGAGATAAACATTAAATCTCTCAATCCTTCATTATAAATGTTAGGGTTGATGTATCACTAATCCCCCGATAATGGGATGGATGTATCACGAATCTCCTGTTTAATGTCAGATCGATGTGAGATAAACATGAGATCTCTCGATTGCGAAGAGAGTGCAACCGCCATTATAACTCTATAGAAAAGTTTCCAGTATATCCTGGAAAGCTATTTAGCAGAGACACAAGATGTCCTGCATGGAATCTCGTACTGACTAAGATAAGGGAGGTCATGGTAGCTGGCTCTTCCATTGACCTTGTATAGAACCGATTTCCACTTTGCAATGGTCGGTTGGAGTATGAGAGGTATACCTCATCTCCTCAGGGCATAAGTGTGATTGTAAAATGTAATCAGCCATATAGCATGTTTGCTTAAGGATTGAATACGAAAATCATTGGCGGATGTTACATTTCTTTTATGCATCTTTAGTTGATAGATGATATATTTATGTTTCCTTACATTCCTTGCAAAGTAGATAGATGATGTATAATTCTACCATAGGTAGATGTAATGTTCTCCTTAAGAAAGGAGATTATCTTATTTTGTTCATACAATGATTAATATTGTTGTTAATATAAAAGAACTCATACTCAGTTTATTACTATTTATCTACAATAATAATGTTTCTGGCGGAGAGTTATATCTCTCGCTGGGACAATTTCAATTGTCTCACCCCCGTGGGATCTAACCTTTTTAGGTAGACATGGGAGAAGAGGCAAAAACCCTATAGTAGGGGAAGAGCAGCAGCAGCAACAGGGACAGTAGTGATATTCCAGGTGGAGGCACTGGCTGTCATATTTTGCATAGAAAGTCATATGTGTCGTCTCTGTACTCTCAGGTCCTTGGAGTCAGTAGTTAGTGCTTTTAATGAATCGATCTGAGGTTTTGGCTTGATGCCTTGAGGTTCTTATGTTGCCTGTGTATAGTTTTAACAGAGCAGTTGATACTTGTAATCCTCGAGAAGGATTGGGACAAGATATGTACTTATGAACCAGGATGTAAATAAGATACATTGGTTTTTGATAAAAGAGTTTTCTTGTGTTTGGATCTCTTTGTAAATGGTTTTAATTTTTTAGTAATTTTTAGTAATCCGTTGTTAATGATCGCTTCCGCTTAGTTAATGACATTTTGTTCGAATGGCTTGTCATAATAAGCACATACCATATCAGGTTTTTACATATCTGACCAGTATCTGAGACCACAACATGTATACAAAAGATGTGTTCCACATATACATGCCATATACAAACATCAAATATTGCCAAAACCTCGAATCAATAAACATATCATCTATAAAACATTCCATGCTCAGACTTGAGAGTATATGGATGACTCTAGGACATGACTAACTACTAGCCAACCTTATGCTCCTACTACTATCCAAGTTTCTCTTCTCCACCTCCACAAACATGATCCAGGTCGCTGACGACCACCTAAAAAGATGTGGTGACCCATGAGGTGAGACCCATGTCCGAAATGAGAGATATAACTCTCAACAGAGGTTACACTACTACAGAACCTACCTTTAGTGTTGGTTATTTAAAGCCTTTAGTGTCGGTTTCTAAGCGACACCTATGTGGGCGACACTAAAAGTCCACCCATTAGGCGTCGGTTCCAAAACCGATGCCCAAACTCTTCGCGCGCCACCGGAAGCGCGCCATCAGGGGACTATAGGTGTCGGTTATTAGATAAGAAACCGACGCCCAAAACTTTCGTGCCACAGAAAGGGTGCCATATTGGCCACTATCAGTGTCGGTTATTTACAAATAACCGACGCCATATATCTTCGCGCCAAAGGAAATAGACGCCGGTTATTTGTAAAAAACCGACACTATAACATTATGTGTCGGTTTCTTACAAATAACTGACGCCCAAACCCGCGCCATCTTGGCCACGGCCGTGCTGTCCATCACGGCCGTGTTGTTAAGGAAATAGAGGTCGGTTTATTGTAGGAAAACCAACACTATATCATTATGTGACGGTTGTTTACAAATAACCGACTCCTATTGTTTTTTTTTTCTGTCAGTCTGCAGACTTGTTGTGGCTGGTCGCAGGATGAGAAACCTGTTCAGTTTAGTTATGAACTGCAGGTTTTATGACATCCATTGATATCAGCCGACAACAGGCCGCAAACCTGCAAAATTAACAATAAAAGAGTTCCATTCATTCACACATTTATAAACATTCACACATGCTAGCAATCTGTAGTTCCATTCATTCACATTCACACATGTAGAAACATTCATATAGCAACGAACACTTTCATTCATTTTCACTCAGACACATGTAGAAACATACAGACATGTAGAAACATTCACACATATATTATAATTCAGAAATTCATTTACAAAGTATCATTGTTTAGTCATTATTCGCTATCAGGATCCCAATTATATTTTAAAGACCCCACTAATTGTATGGTTGTTGCCCATTCTTCGATTACTTCATTTAATTCTCCCATCGTATAGGGAGCATTAACATTTGGTAAGTCCTTTCCTGTAATGGGGTTAGCTTTAAACACCTGTAAAGAGAATGATGTATATATATAATTAATGAGCGATAAATAAGATTGATATATTTCGATCATATTATCTAATGAGACTATATAATACCTGAGCAATACATTCGATATCCAGTGCGGCATGTTTGATAATCATGTGCATATATCGCATGACATAGTATCCACATGCCCATCCGTTGTCTTGTGTAGCACACTATAAATTCAAACATACAAAATATTAACAAATACAACTAATTAAGCATTGTTCACATAAATAATATATACATATATTGTAGTCGGGAACTTACTTTCACATTCTTCCAAATTATTGGCTGGTTCTTTTTCGTGGGGACCTTTCCTCTAGCCTTTTTGTACTCCTCAAAACCCCTACATGTTAATGTAACACATAACATTGCAATTAAATAGTAATGTAATAACATATGTTAACGGATATGAAAAATGAAATATTTCTCACCGAAATATTGCCATTTTCATTATGTGTCCAAATCTTGTATTCAATTTACCCCCCTTAGGATCTAGATAATACACAGTGAACGTCTCGGGGGAAATAACCAATAACTCCCAATGCTTACCCCTAGAGGAAAAAAAGTTAAAAATTAATAACTCAAAATCCACAATAAAATGTAATTTTCTTAAGTCCAAATTATAATAAGCAAAGTAAACTTACTCTACATTGAATGGAGCCATTATCACCGTCTTCTTTTTTACAGCAAAAATTGAAAAGGCCTCACAGTAGTATTGTTGAACTGATGTAGGGTCTTTAGCTACTAGACTAATCAAGGATGGAATCAAAAACCCTACATGTTTGAATCCAAAATCTGCACATATGTTGTCTAAGTAGCTGCAAAATATGTATTAATTACGCATGCATTAATAAATAAGAAACCAGATCACCAGATCATACACAAGGTATATGGATGTATAAAGAATATCTCACCTTATCCATATCTCTATCACAGATGTATTTAGCCAATCATATCGAAACAACTCCAAAATATCTTGTATAAATAGTTTTGTTTCGTATGACTGACCTGTAGAATCTGAATCAGAAGAAACAATTATAGGGGAGTTTATATCATGTTCCCCTAACCATACTGCCATACCCCTACAGTTAGGACCTAACGGGACAGGTAGGTCATGTGGAACCCAACTAGGTAATGCAGGAGGTGGAGGTGGAGGCCTAGATGTTGTGGGTGTCTTCTTTTTAAACTGTATATATATATAAAATTTCAGATCAACTGCCAGCATATACACACACTAACAATTGAATGTAATGTAAATTTACCGCACCTTTTCAGTAAAGAAGACATACGCTTTTTCCCACAATATCACTCCGCCTACTGCCTCACTAAGCATTTCACAATCGGGGTGGGCATATGGCAGTGGAAGATCCATCCACTAGGGGAATATATGTATCGGGCTCACCCGAATCCAACCAGCTGGTACTAGAGACCCGTGACACGTTTTCCCTGGTAGGGATGGGTAAGCCGACGCCTCTGCCACGATATATTCTTTACTTTTTAGACGGCATGGCTTCAACCCCTACAAATTTTTGTGTAAAGAATGTTATATACATATATACATATCATCTTTTTCTTAAACGACTACAATTTCATATATACGTATCATCTTGAATTAAAAAACTAGTTACTATGTCATAAAAATACTTACAGTGGATGTATACCACCTCACATCCTTATGTGTTAGGTAATGTAGAATACATACACCTCCAAGTATTCCACTTATTAGCTCATCTCGGACTCTAAGTCTATCTTTATCAGGAAAACTCAGAGCTCATCCTCTTGGTTATCAAGCTCAAACTTATATAACTCATAAATTCCATACAGCTCATGATAAGAACGTCCTTATAGGATGATTACCTTAGTTCTCTTAATGTTTGTAAACCATCCACATATCATACACTCCACAAGGGTATGTTATTACCTCTATCCTCATACCTCATAGAAACATTTCCACTCACATCATCTTTATCCTTGGTGTATGGCATGTGTACTATTCTATCTCTCACCCCCATAACACGAGGAAATAAGCATTTGGTGGTCGTCCAAACACAAAGTTCTTCCTGTTCTAAGAGTAGAGATGGTACATCCCACATTGTCAGTACACCTTCAAATCTAAGTTGAAACATGTAACATATGTCTCTACATCATGATCATCTTGATATCAAAGTTACTTCCATGAAAAACTGATCTCGAACCCACTTGGGTGATCATACCATCCTTGGTCATCTCCTCTAGGTATGTAGGGTGTCGGCACTTTTGGGGTCATCCCTCTTCCCTTATGCATCAGAGAGTGCCCTCCTCATTTGCCCTTTGGGTCCCATGATTTCATGAAGGTGATCAATCTCCTAACCCATGGCCCTCAGACAATGATAGTTGTTACCTCCTTACCCTATAGTCATGTGCAACAAGGAAATTAGGCAAGTCCTACTCCCATCGGTCTTATCCCTACCTGACCCTAGGATATACTTAGGATTCTAACATAGAACATATCCAACTTGAATCCTTACCCAAGTTTCCATCATCTCTCTCTTGGCATTTGTGGTCTTACTTACATCCTTTCATAGGGATCATGGTGACCTACCTATCTCGATCAAGCCCCATTCTGGTTACCTCCATGGTAACACATCCACATGCACTTAGAGATGGTTATCTATGGGTCTATAGGTTCATTCTTGTACTATGTACTCTCCACTTAGCTGCTCAAGATCCTATGAGACCTCTTTAGGTTACCTCAAACCCAAAAAAAGTTTTACATACCCTACAGAAGGGTCCCTCTCCCAGGATGGGAGGAAACTACATCTCAATAGCAACCAAGGTCACAAACATCTCTACGTCTAAGGTTTATATCCACATGAGCATGCTTACCCCTAGCAAGCTACTAAGGCACATAGCTAACAAACATACCACCTTCTAAACCATACTAGGTCTCCATGGTAGGTCATACTTGTTCTCAATCCTCAATATTGGGCCAAGATCATACATGCCCATATCACCAACTTATATGCGAGGGGTTCATCAAATGTATACCTTAATCCAAGGGGTTCCCTTTTCCTCTAATCATGAGGGGTTTCATGCTCCCATGCATAGGAATTCAAACATCTGTGTGAGCATCAGGTGCACCAGGAACTACTACTTCCCCTCTTTTCGGTCTAGCAACCCTAGGTTCACCTCTTATGCAACAGTTGTCCAACTGCATGCTCAACATTCTAACAACGAACCAAGCATGTACGAGGTGCATCATGCATGTCCTATTATCCTTCCACTTGAACAACACCTCAGAGTCGAGTCCTCCTCAAGGACAACCAACTAGGTATAAGACCTTATAACTTGTTACTAAACCTCCTTAGGGTCTAAGGAACTCTTCTTCCTATCCCTAGTAGGTAAGCACCTATATCATCTGCACATAGGTACTAGCAGCCTCATCTTTCTTCTAGGGTTTGGTTCCTCTAAAGGTAACCAAGATACCAAAAGCCTCCAGGGGTCATGCACGAGGCAACCGCAACCATCCACTTAGGTCGCAACATACCCAACTTCTCAGGGTTCCTCATATCTCAGAGTCTAAGCTTCCAACCTTCTTGCTTGGGTCCTTCTCTCTCTCTCTCTAGAGCTAACCCCACAACCAACCTTACTGCTAGAGGTTCTCTCTCCATGAAGGTGGATCAAGCTCTCATGCATAAACTTACATGGGTGAAACCTACGTTTTCTCAAGATTATCTATGGATCTTTATGCTTAGCTCATAATCTATCCAACATGCCCTTCTGGCCTGGGTTTCGACCTACTGCTAGCACTTACTAACGTACCCTAGTTGCATACTATGCCATGCTCATATCAGCCCATAGGGCTTCTATAAGGTCATCACTAACCTCATCAAGGAAGGAGTTATCCTTCACCCTAACATCCACGACCACTACTACAGAAATGGCTTATAAAGTCACTTTTCAAGGTGTCAGTTGTATACATAAACGGACACCTAAACTCTACAGTGTCGGTTTATAACATAAACCGACATACAATCTGTGAAGGTCGACCAGACACGGGTACCGCTTTTATTAAGTGTCGGTTAATTAATAAAAAACCGACACCTAAAATCAACCGCCAAAACCAAAATTCCAGCGAAAAAATTACCTCCAAAATTTGGCATATGTCGTCGGTTCATAAATAAATAACCGACGACTAAAGGGTATTCGCGAGACAGGAATAGTTGTAGGTTGTCCTTTAGTTAAAAACCGACGACTATAATCTAGTATAGGTGCCGATTTTTGGAAAAGAACCGACACAGTTGGTTTATTTGTCAGTTTTTTAGAATAACCGACGCTTATTGTCTACTTAATAGCTCACCAGCGTGAGCTTCTCTTCCCCTTTCCCTTTTTCATTCTCGATTTCAGTTAGGTCTGGCGATTTCTTGCTCGCCCCCGTCGGTCATTGCTCCTCCGCCGCCACTGTCGTGCTCCTACTCCTGCCCTCGCCGTTGCTCCGTGTTCACCGGCGGCCGTGCTCCTGCTCCTACTCCTACCATCTGTGCTCACCGACAGCCGTCCGTGCTCCTGCTCCGTGCCCTCGCCGCCGCTGCTCTGTGTCCTCACCGGCGCTTCTCCTCTATTTGCCGATGCCTCCGCCGGTGGCTGCTGTGCTCTGGCCGCTGCTCTCCTCTGCCCTCAAGGTATGTCCGCCTGCCCTGCCTTCTTCCTTCTTCCTCTGCTCCGGCGGTCCTAATCACCCTTCTTGCTTAATGATGAACTGTAATGCACACATGTGACATGCTTGGAATGTAAATGATGAACTTTTCCCTAAATTGCCAATTGTCGCCTACTTGTCCGCCGCCGCTACCGAAAGGTATGCTTCCTCCAGTACTGCTCCGCCACAGTTGTCTAGTTGTGCATACATGTAAGTTATCAGGAACACCTAAATGAATGTCTAACACCTAAATGAATATCTAGTTGTGTATTTTCCTAGTATCATGAAAGATTCTCAATCGTGTGTATCACATGGGATTCTTATCTCAACACAATGGACTGTAATATATGCATCTAATGCCTTAAATGGAAGACTCGAATGTTATAAAATCCCATCAAAGTAGGTAGAAACAACTTATATATATTCAGATCTTAATAATTCCATGAAGTGCACATTATCTTACTCAGGAAAAGTATGTGTATAATGTAGGATTAGTTCCATATAATGGTTCTATTTTAGTAAGCACCTAGAAACTCGTCCAAGATTTACTCATTAGGAGTAAATCTTGGATAGTCCCCGGTTTGGGACTGTTCTTGAACTCCTAATCTCACTTAGGATGTAAGTGTATAATGTGTATTGGGTTTTCGAGAAAATTTCGGTAGCATTTCCTCGTTTGTTCTCTAAGTACATATGTAGACTTCTTTTCAAGCTATCATGTCTACCACAATAAAGTTGGTTATGACAAGCAATAAAAGGTTAACTGATGTTATACAACTTTTTCTGAAAATATATAACATCGTTATATGTACTTACACTTTGTTAATACTAATATTATGCAGTCTCTGTCCACCCATAACAGTCACTATGAACTGGGCATCTATGTCAATGTTAACGTTCCCTATTGAAGAACAATTGGACATCATCCTAGATGATCGTTCCTTAAACCAATTGGTCATACCCAAACATTGGTGTTTTCTAAAAGGAAGACACTACATGCCTGGTAAAGTGACCCTAACTTTTGGCAATTATTCACATGTTATCGAGGTTGAGTATGATTTTGCGGAAAATCTTGTATCAAAATCCGGTTGGCGTGATTGGATTGGAGAGATGCATGTGGTCCATTGCAACGGGCTTTTTCTCCGTCCAGTTGGCCATAATTCCATCAAAGTTTGGATAACCAACAGCAACTGTGAGACCCCCGATCATCTACTGCGGTATGAGCGCACGTCGTCGCATATCAGCTAGGACGAATCTGAATCTGAGGCCCCTGTCAGTTCAGATTCGTCTAAATACAGTGAGGAGCTTCGTGACACAGCTTCATCATCAAAAAGACCACGGTAAGTCCAATTAACAAATATAATTGTCAAGCAATCAATACTCATAGCTTCTTTCTATTCTGAACTTCAGGAGAAGATCGCCACAATGATAAGTCCTCGAAGTTACTGATGCGGGACCATGTTGGTGTAGTATTTAGTTGTCTATCTATCTAGACTTGTCTGTATTAATAGTTTTTTTAATTATGCGCATGTTTAGGGGTACACCAACCCCTTTGTTTAGTTACTGTTTAGGGGTACACCCCTGTGTGTGGATGTAAAAAGAGATTAATGAATGGAACTGAAAGTTGCTACATGAATGCTTATAACTGAAGTGTGTGTTCCCATGAATGTTCTCATTTGCATGATTACATTACTATTTTCCCATATTGTATAGTCTATTTTAATATGACATACTTACTCATATGGTATATGTTGGGTAAGTTTACTTTACTTATATCTTTAACTTAAGTATAGTATATATATGCATACATGTGCCTAGAAACCCGTCCAACACATTATTTGTTGGCTTAGAAACCCATCCAAGATTTACTCATTAGGAGTAAATCTTGGATAGTCCCCGGTGTGGGACTGTTCTTGAACACCTAATCTCGCTTAGGATGTAAGTGTATAATGTGTATTGGGTTTTCAAGAAAATTTCGGCAGCATTTCCCCGTTTGTTCTCTAAGTACATATGTACTTGGAGAACAGTGGGGAAATGCTGCCGAAATTTTCTTGAAAACCCAATACACATTATACACTTACTAGTGAGATTAGGTGTTCAAGAATGGATAGGTGGTACACATTTATTATATATAATAATGACATCACATGTATTTGTTAACCCTAGACCCTAATCTTGTCCTAATATATACTTGTTTTCTCTTTGATCATAGAATGGATAGATCATGGATGTCCATTCACAATCGCTGCACCCCAGAGTTTATTTCTGGTCTTGACCAGTTCATTAGATTTTTCGAGGAACATAGGAAACAACCTAGAGATAGGTTCTACTGTCCATGTAGGCATTGCGGTAACAACTTGAAAGTCAACACTGGTGACGAAATCAAAACTCATGTCATGTGCAACGGGGTTATACAAGGCTATACATAATGGCACTGACATGGAGAGATTTCAAACCCGAAACCAGTGGATGTCGATAGCAGTGTTTGTGTGGAAGAAGAAATTGCCTACGATGACGTAGATGTGAATGAACCAGTTCCAGTAGACATCGTTGATGCGATGCTGGATAGTTGTGGGGTAGAGCACACCGATCCACCTCCCATTTTTAGAAACATTGTGCATGATGCTGAGATGCCGTTATACACAGGCTGTACTAAGTTTATGAAGCTTAACGCTGTGTTGAGATTGTATAAGTTGAAAGCTAACAATAGATGGAGCGACAAAAGCTTCACGTCATTGCTGTCTTTGTTGAAAGAAATGCTTCTTGAAGGAAACGAGTTGCCAATCTCAACATACCAGGTAAAGAAATTGTTGTGCCCAATGGGAATGGATGCCAAGAAGATACACGCATGCCCTAATGATTGTGTATTATTTCAAAAGGACTATGCGGATTTGAAAGATTGTCCAAAATGTGGTGCGTCACGGTATAAATTGACGACTTTGGGGGAGTCCAAAACTGGTTCTCCTGCCAAGGTGATGTGGTATCTACCTATAATATCACGGTTTCAACGCTTATTTGCCAATCCGATAGATGCAAAGAATTTGAGGTGGCATGCAGATGTTAAGAAAAATAATGATGGGATCCTACGACATGCTCCTGATTCCCCACAGTGGAAGAAGATTGATGTATTGTACCCTGAATTTGGTGAAGAAATCAGGAATCTAAGACTTGGGCTTTGTACAGACGGGATGAATCCATACGGGACATTGAGCAGCCAACATAGCACTTGGCCAGTCATGCTTGTTATATACAATCTTCCTCCCTGGTTGTGTATGAAAAATAAGTACGTAATGTTGTCATTGTTGATATCGGGCCCTAAACAACCCGGAAATGACATCGATGTTTATCTTGAACCTCTGATTGATGACTTAAAGAAACTCTGGGGTGAAGGTGTGATGACCTATGATGCTTCACGAAGAGAGACATTTCGTTTGCATGCTATGTTGTTTTGCACTATTAATGACTTTCCAGCATATGGGAATTTGTCTGGATATAGTGTCAAAGGAGCTAAAGTGTGTCCTATATGTGAAGAGAACACTGATTCAACAAGACTAAAACATGGCGGTAAGAATGTATATCTCGGTCATTGAAGGTTTCTTCCAAAATTCCATCCGTATCGTAGGAAGCGCAAAGCATTCAATGGATTGAATGAGGAACGCAGTGCACCTAAACCTATACCAGGGGAGGTTGTTTATGAAAGAGTAAAAGACTTTGTCAATGAATTTGGTAAGAGATCACAATGTACTACACGGAGTGACAATTCTTCATTCAAGAAGAAGTCAATATTTTGGGATCTTGCTTATTGGAGTTCTTTGACAGTCAGACATTGTATCGATGTAATGCACGTTGAGAAAAATGTCACTGATAGCATCATTGGTACTCTGTTAAATATACCAGGTAAGACTAAAGATGGGATAAAATCCAGACTGGACCTACGTGAAATGGGAATAAGGTCAGAATTAACAGAATTATGTGAAATGGGTAATAAAAGAACATACTTACCTCCCGCTTGTTACATGTTGTCTAGAAAGGAGAAGAAAGCTTTTTGTGAATGCTTGCTAAATGTTAAGGTGCCACATGGTTACTCATCCAACATCTGTAGATTGGTATCAATGAAAGATCTGAAGTTTATAGGTCTTAAATCTCATGATTGTCACACTCTAATGCAACAAATATTGCCCGTGGCAATTCGATCTATATTGCCGAAGCATGTAAGGTTTGCAATCACCAGACTTTGTTTCTTTTTCAACAGTCTCTGCAGCAAAGTTATTGACCCTGAGACTCTCGATAATTTGCAAAGAGAAGTGGTTGTTACCCTATGTCAGCTTGAGATGTATTTCCCTCCTTCGTTCTTTGATATCATGGTACATCTTGTTGTCCACTTGACTAGGGAAGTGAAAATCTTGGGACCGGTTTTCTTGCATTGGATGTATCCCTTTGAACGATACATGAGCGTTTTTAAAGGTGATGTTCGAAACCGTTATCCGCCTGAAGGGAGTATTATTGAAGGTTATGTGGCGAGAGAGGTTATGGATTTCTCCAATGACTTTCTCAGTGGTAATGACACTCCTGATAATAACAAGAATATTGACGAGCTATTTGGCAAAGGAATTTTGGGATCACGTGTGAAAGTAATCAGCCGTGAGCAGTTGGAACAAGGTCATTTGTATATTTTACACAACATGGACGAAGTGAACATTTATATCGAGGAACATACCAATTTCATCAAAAGACAATATCCTCGAGCCAATACAATGTGGCTTGCTAGAGAGCATAACAAGACTTTTATTAAGTGGTTTGAAGATAAAGTCTTACATCAACTATCTCAAACACCAGATGATATTACTGAAACTATCAAATGCCTCACCTTTAAACCAAAGTTGACGGTTATGTCTTATGAAGGGTATGACATTAATGGATTCACATATTACACAAAGCGCCAAGATGATAAGAGTGTCGTCCAAAATAGTGGGGTCACCCTTCAAGCATCGACTATGTTTTTTGCAAGTGCAAAGGATAAGAGTCCACGTGAAGCTAAAATGTCATATTACGGTGTCATTGAAGAGATATGGGAATTTGACTACATAGATTTCAGAATTCTGCTCTTCAAATGTAATTGGGTTGATAACACCAAAGGAGTTATAGTGGATGAATTGGGTTTCACTTTAGTGAACTTTGAAAAGATTGGCGAGAAGGCTGAACCATTCATATTGGCATCACAGGCGAAACAAGTATTTTATATCGATGATCCTACAAATGATAAATGGTCAGTTGTTCTTCATGGTAAAAGACAGTTCATTGAAGATCCTATAGATGAAGAAGAGTACTATGATAAATATGATGACTCCAGTCCATTCTCAGTTGGGTTGCCAACTCCACAAAATATTGAAGCTAATGATGACTTATATGTGCGCAGAGATCACAATGAAGGATTGTTAATTGATAAAAGATCACAATTTTAGAGGCATGCATGTTTATATTTTTTATTGAAGCTAAATGTTTACTTTTTTAATATCAATATCATTTTCTGATTTGATGTTTCATTATCTTCTAGTTAATACAAATGTTAAACATTGTGGGAGGGTGCTAAAGAACTATAGGACCAATCTCACCCGATATTACATACGCGATGCTGAGAATAGGTTCTTGATTGATTCCAATTGTAGACATTGATCAGTATTTCACTAACTCTACACTAATAATTTTTTTTTGTATTCTCTTTGTAAAATAAATATAGGAAGAAGGAAGCCACACAGCAATGGAACTACTTGGACCCCAAAGACTGGGAGGAGTTTGTTACCCAAAGAAAAACAGATGAATTCAAGGTATTAAGCACCACTCCCAATTTAATTAATATACGTTTTTATGTATTCACCTATTCAATATTAACCTTTATTGTTACTAACCAAATCAATGTGCAGCACACACAAGTGCTTCAGATTCATATAACTACATGACAGACTAACACATATATAGTGCATAACAATAGCAGCGCCGAATTTACATACAACACTAGCTTAGTACATATATAGTGGGACTAAGGTGATGATCCCACTTGCTAAAACAGGTTACCGACAACTACATGTTACGACTGGGAGGTCGTGATTCAGCAACCGTATGCATTAGCAGGTGGATCTGTTTGTCCTCCTGCTAATGCATACGGTTGCTGAATCACGACCTCCCAGTCGTAACATGTAGTTGTCGGTAACCTATTTTAGCAGGTGGGATCGTCACCTTAGTCCCACTATATATGTACTAAGCTAGTGTTGTATGTAAATTCGACGCTACTGTTGTTATGTACTATATATGTGTTAGTCTGTCATGTTGTATGGACATCGATTGTATTGCTCAGGTATTATATAGTCTCATTAGATAATATGAAATATATCAATCTTATTTATAGCTCATTAATTATATATATACATCATTCTCTTTACAGGTGTTTAAAGTTGACCCCACTATAGGAACGGACTTACCAGATGTACATGCTCCCTATACGATGGGAGAATTAAATGAAGTAAGAGAAGAATGGGCAACAGCCATACAAATAATGGGGGGTTTAAAATATAATTGGGATGTTGATAGCGAATAATGACTAAAGAATGATATTTTGTAATGAATTTCTGAATTATAATATATGTGTGAATGTTTCTACATGTCTAGATGTTTCTACATGTGTCTGAGTGAAAATGAATGAAAGTGTTGGTTGCTATATGAATGTTTCTACATGTGTGAATGTGAATGAATGGAACTACATATTGCTAGCTACATGAATGTTTCTAAATGTGTGAAAATAAAATGGAACTGCAGGTTGTATTGCTAAATGCATGTGTGAATATTTTTGTTGTTAAATTTGCAGGTTTGTGGCATGTTGTTGGGTGATATCAATGGATGTCGTAAAACCTGTAGTTAACTGTAGGTTTCTCATCCTGCGACCAGCCACAGCAGGTCTACAGACTGACAGAAAAAAAAAACAATAGGCGTCAGTTATTTGTATAACACCGACACACAAAGTTATAGTGTCGGTTTTATATAAATAACCGACGCTTGTTTCCTGTGACATGAAGGTATATCGCATCGGTTTATTATCTAATAACTG
This sequence comes from Alisma plantago-aquatica, assembly GCA_963693085.1. Taxonomy (NCBI): domain Eukaryota; kingdom Viridiplantae; phylum Streptophyta; class Magnoliopsida; order Alismatales; family Alismataceae; genus Alisma; species Alisma plantago-aquatica. The sequence goes on along the minus strand of OY856411.1, from coordinate 836,296,998 downwards.
ACGCTGATAGTGGCCAAGATGGCGCCCTTTCTGTGGTGTGAAGGTATACGGCGTCGGTTTATTATCGAATAACCGACGCTGATAGTGGCCAAGATGGCGCCCTTTCTGTGGCGTGAAGGTATATGGTGTCGGTTTATTATCTAATAACCGATGCCTATACCTTCGCACCACAGGAAACAGGCATGATTTCGGTGGCGTACGAAGAGTTTGGGCATCGGTTTTGGAACCGACGCGTAATGGGTGAGCTTTTAGTGTCTCCCACATAGGTGTCTCTTAGAAACCGACACTAAAGGCCTTAAATAACCGACACTAAAGGTAGGTTCTGTAGTAGTGGACCCTTCCTAGTGGGTCGCCAAAGGTACCAGGTCAGCCGACCTCACATGGCTCACACTATCATAGGGATTCAAAACCAACATCATGTCAACCCACACACAAGGTCGACCATGACTTCCATCTCATCATGCCATCTCTCTCTCTAACCACCACTTAGGGTTAGGGTTAGCATCATCCTCATAGGATGTTCCAGGTCTCTACCTTTAATGGAGGTCTCTTCCTCCAAGACCAACTCTACTCATCCTCCTGACAAGAGTGTCTATCCTCAAGTCTCTCCTGAGGGCATGACAACACATGTCATACAACCTAAGCATGCGACTATTCTTTAGTTTATGCTTAAACTATTAATCTTATGTCCATGACATCTTGTTTACATGCTTTTTATTAATTTGGTGGAGGATTCCTTAACCTTATCATACATACTCTATCCTCAAGAGGGTGAGGAAGAGAGAGAAAAACCCTAAACCTTAGAATCCTAACAGAATTAGGGTTGAGAAAGGACGAAAATAGATGAGAGAGTCCTAAAGGTATCTTATTTTGAGTCAAAACCTCAAACATTGTCTAGGCAGTCACACTACATCCGGGAGTCCTCGTGACCGACTAGCGGTGTGGAGGAAAATATTGCCAGCCCCCGGACTGTGATCCTTTTCTAGACACCTCTGTCATCGAAAAATCCTATAATAACTCCCTCGGGTTCTACAGAGTTTGTAAAATTTAATAATTACTAAGGATTAAATGAGGAACCAAGGCACTGATACCAAATGTAACGACCCTGCCTCCCAGTAACCCCCAATTAAGGGAGACCAAAAGGTCAGATTCGTTAGCCCAATTTTCCCAGACCAAAGGTTCGACAAATAATTAGTAATAATTATTAAATTCTACCATGACTATACTGAAAGATGGAATAAAAATAAAACTTTGCATATCTTTTTTTCAAAAACTTAGATATCTAACTTCTATCCACCTCTGGACTCTATTCTAACTAATCCTCCTTGCACTTTATTTCTTAATTTCATAATATGCCACTTTACTATTTTTCCTTTTCAATTTGTACCTAAAACGCCGACAAACAAAACGTCGGTCAGCATAAATGAATATGTCGGTATGTGGGGGAAACAATAATCAGGAAATTATTCGTAACAACATATTGCAAGAAATTATGGTTTAGCAAGCAAACCTTACATCTTAAACATAACTACTCAATCCATTCATACCCTAACCTCTGTGTTGTCCCTACAGTGGACATGGATGCTACCTCTCATATGGTAGATCCCAACTGACCCCCATGATCCTACCTAATAGGTAGATCAATACCTAGGGTCAAAGAGTCACATGGCACTACCCATAGGTAGCCCAATCACTAACTCATGATATGCTAAAGAGTCACATGGCACTACCCATAGGTAGCCCAATCCCTGACTCATGATAACCCGATGGTCCTACCTAACAGGTAGACCATGTACTACGTCATCCTTTTCATCATTAGCAAATCCATAGAGGAGGACCAGGATCTAAGCTAGTTATGTACACATATTTATGGTGATAGTCATAGTCACTTTATAGTTGCATGAAATAAAATTCATCCAAGCAGTTATTTTCAGGCAACCGATAAAACATTTGGAAATCACTGTGAAACTAAAGCGATTTAACCAAAAGCGTAACCACATACTTGATTCAGAGCAACTTGATGTCCAAGCAAGAATAATCAAGAACATTCAATCAAGCAATCAACAATATCCTGAAATTAATGCATAACATCCATGTGTCATTGTTTTATTCAAAACATCCTCAAGATTGACTTGGATTCCACCTTAGGATTTCTAGGCCAACTTTAGGGTTTTATTAGGATTTTAGTCTTCATAAAGCTTTTATCACTTTTAATGCCCCTTTTAGTTTTCAAACCCTAATTTCAACATCATAAGCATACTTGAATGTCAATTAAACCTAATATATCTCTTTTACACTAAAACTACCATCTTTATCTTTTTAAGTCATGTCAAGATCATTAGACCCAATTATCATCTTTGGTTTCTTTCAAATTGACAACTCACATTTCGTTAGGGTCTAATTCACATATGAACTCTATTTATCGATAATTTCACATTAATCCACTAGAAAACCCTAATTACCAAATTAAGGGTATTTATCCACAATTAGAAACTTTTATACTCAAAATAGCCTAGAATCATCATATCTCATCTTTATTCATATATTTGAACAATTAAATCCATTAAGAGTCATAATTACCAAAATTAGGGTTTCAGGGCCCATTAAAGCATATTCATGTACATGGAACCCTAAATTAATCCAACTACACATAAAGATCATCCTTTTTGGATCTAATTTGTTCTTTTTATTAACAATAGGTTAATATTGATTTAAAACACCCATAATACTTTTCTCAATCTCATTAACATCAATATTAGGGTTTCTTAATCATAAATGCATTAAAGTTGACAACTTCATGTAATTTAAGTACTATGATTAGACTCAGACTGTAAAACTATTTTTAAAGGACTCCTTTCATTTTTCTGATCAATTTTCATATATAAAGTTTATTCATCGGAGCTTCCTATCAATAGTTATGATTTTTGCAAAGAGAAGCATTTTTTGGATTATCTATTATTTTTAGAAAAACAACGGTCGTTCGATCCATGGTCCACTGTACCACACAGGATCCAACGGCCTACGATCTGCGCACCTAACTTATGATCAAAAGGAGTAAAAGGAAACTTTTCCCTTACCTCATCACTGCCCGTACAAGGGCAAGGGTGTAAATGTGCGTCAAAGGTTGTCTTCAACCTCACGATCTTTGTCTTCCACGTGAGCAAAGCCCAGCCTGGTCAACCGAACCATTGACTTTGGGCCCTCGTCCTCCAAACCTCAAGGTGATGGCACATCCACCTTCTCCAGACACCATCAGACTAGCATGCACTCCCAATTCCTCCAGTGGTATGCCGGAATGTCAGGACAAGGACGGTGTTTTCTGACGAGCTACTAGGCCAGGGCGGCAGTGAAGATCGTCGTATGAGGCAAAATTGGTTTCGGAAAAATGACCACAGGAGTCGGCCGAAGCTTTGTGAGTAATTGGTGGTCTCGTAGGGAGTCTAGGACCCCATATATATATCCTCCAAGGGTGGAGGGGATAGCTCTAAGTTGGGTTCTTGGGCAAATCTTCTGGAGATCCCCAAACTAGGTAAAACCTAGGGTAGGTGGGTGTGCCCTGGTCTCCTAAATTTAAAGGAAAGGTTTCCGAGTTTGTTTATGCATTCAATCACGAGAAAATCACCTTAGAAACCTCTGCTACTTTCCTTATATGGCACAAGGTGGGTGACGATGCATACATCACTGGATCTTAGATCAACGGCTATCGTGACACGCGCATTACCAAATAATAATCCCAGTAGAAATCAAAAAAATCGTGACATTTAATACTTTCCTCTTTTATGGTCCATACTTTATGGATTTTTGTAAAATACATATCTCCCAAACCACTCATCCAATTAACCCCAAATTTTAAGGGAAAGTCTATAAAGACTTAATCTACCTATATTCCAAGTTTGAAGCCGAAACTCAAAAGGAATAACTCCTTTTCTTTATTTGCAAGTTATACTTTAATAAAACCAAATTAAGTGATATTTCCTTATTGTTTTACCATTATCTTGGTATCTTGGACTCCTTGGTCCTCAAGAAATCCTAAGGCACAAAATTTACTTTTTGGGAGGCTACCTCTTAGCCTTGTAGAGGCTTCTGTCTCTATCTTTTCTCTTTTTCTTACTTATTAAATTATTCCATTTTCTTTTATTTTTGTTTTCTTATTATTGGGCTCAATAGACAATAAAGCTCATAAAGCAACCAACAAGGCTATTGTAAACGAAATTCATTCATTCAAATTAAATCACACCATTATTTGTTCATATATCTTTATTAAGAGAAATGGCATTTCTCACCAAAAGAACCCAAAATTGAGGTTGTAACATCTAGGGTACCATCTCAACAACATGTACCGAATGCAGTAGGTGCATGAGCATTGGCACATGGACCGAGGTGACTACCAGTAGGCACAGACTTACTATGATCATTATGGTTCCATTTGGACATACCCTTCCCCTACCTCTTCGTACTTGATAACACCCAAATTTATGTATTTATGCTAAGAATTTATCAATGGTTTTGTGTCACTATAGCCTTAATATGCCCACAATATCCCATTTTTGTTATCTTTTAGTAGTTTATGTCATTTCATAGATGAAGTTTCTCAAACTAGCCAATTTTGGGACTTACAGGCACCGAACCTGAAAAGACATCTATTCTCCAAGATTCCCCCCTGTAGTTGTAGGGTCTCCATCCATCACAACCGCGATCGTGGTCTGGAGGACCGCGGTCTAGGTGACTAGGACCATGACTGAGGCAACGGCCTCAGTCATAATCTGAAGCAACACCACGATCACAAGACTGACCGTGACCGAGGCCTACACCTCGATTGCGGATCGAGCTTCGACTAGGGTGAATCTGCGACCTCAACGCGACCGCGGAAGGTACCTCGACCACATACAGTGACCGAGTGAGGACCGCAACCTATGGTCACCACCTCAGTTGTGGTGATCAAGGCCGCAATCTGAATTAACACTACAACGGTCCTGCCTATAAATACCCGCCCCTCTCCACCTGAAGAAGGGTTCGGATCTTGGGAGTTTTTCCACCTTGTGGTTCCAACCTGGTGAGGTTCCCAAGGCCCCGTGGGAGAGTCTGGAGGTCTGAGAAGGCCGAAGCACTCATTCTATGCCCGTCTCTTCAGCGTGCTTCCATTCCCCACCATCTTCCACCTCTAGTCTTAGATCTCTAAAGGTTGAAGTTGAGGAGAGAGAAGATCGAGGATCCATCTTTGAGAGAGAAGGAGAACGTCCATGCCATCATCTTCCACTCCCATCCACCAACCAAGCTATTGTTTGGGGCGGATCTAGAGAGTGAGGAGACTAAGGAGCCCAAAAGATCAAGGAGGACGACGCAAAAGATGAGATCCAGCCTATACGGAGGTGAGGGAGCAAGAGACACCTCTCCTCTACGGGCTAAATCTCTTCTTCTTCTCCTTTCTTCTATTGTTCTCCTTTGTTTCTGTACAAATGATGTTCTTCCACCTTTGTTCGGTGCCAGCCATGCTTGTCCATGGCTAGTTGAGCTCCTTCTTGTCTATGCAGTCCGCTTTGGGCAAGTTTATGTACTTTTACCTTAAGCAAGTAGTTTAATTTCATATCTAGCCCATTTTATGTTCTATCTCCTCTTTCTGGTTACAATTGCTAGTTTGGTTCTACTCTTTCTTGCTTGAGTTTCTATTTCTACCTATGTCGAGAGATTCATTGTAGAATTAGACAAGAAAATATAGTTTGGACCGGAGTCTGAAAGGAGGACGATTCAAGGTTGTTTGTTTCTAACATCCCAGAATAATCCAGACCTGAGAAGATATCTAGGATGTTCTAGGATGTTGGTTTGTCATCCTTGAAAGATGTTTCATATCATCGATGGGTTTTAGTCACGCTACGCCAGAGAGAGTGGGATGACCCCACAGGAACAGATACCACAGTGTGTACCAAGTTTGGATATAGATTGCTTGCTGGGGTGTTCGAGGGTTGTCTAAGCCCGAGAATGGGTGCATAGACTGCCCAACTTGTGGTTACATAGCCAGTAACTTCTTTCTCTCTTATTAGTAGAATCCTACGGACTATATTTTATTTTCTTTTCTTTGTTTTGTTTTAATTTGTGACAACCTGCTAGCCTAGTTCTAGCCCCTTACTTTCCTGACTATTATCTTGGATTATCTGACCCAAGAACAAAATCCCATGTGTCCTAAACATGACCACGTCCCTATGTTTGACCCCATACATCTACTTTGACCCCGTAATAAAGTTGTGGGTGTCCTTGAAGGTTTTGGGTTATAAATTTGAAGGTTTGATTCCTTCTGAGTCTTCCTCCCCTTCAGTACACGCAATTTGAGGATGACCAATTTTTTGGCATCGTTTTCGGGGATGTAGTTTTCCATGTTTACACGCCTAAAAGATTTTATTTTATCTCTCTTAAGACCGTATATATATGCATAGTTCTTACTTTGTTTTAAACATACTTGTCCATATATACTGAATAGCTTCCCTTTTTCTTATACTTCTTCAGCCATGGACCTTGCTTCTGCAAGACAAGTCATCTTGTCCACCTGTCCTCCTGAATTTTTCTATAGTTCTGACTGCTGGAAAATAATTGAAAGTCGTGCCTTACAACTCGTCGAGTTATATTCACCTCCACCGTTATCATATCTAGATGCTCCAACAACGGAGACTGTTAGTCAGCTCTCGACTTCCGTGCTATCATGGGATCAAGAACTGATTTAGGCAATGGAGTTGGTCGAGGAAAGTGTTCATGCACTAAACCCCTTAGCTCCTCATCTCCAAGAAAAATGACGATTCACTCTAATAGCTACTAGTGAAGCAAGATCGCCAACTCCAAGTAGCCATTGAAATTTAGACCACAATAGAAGTCTACTTCAAACTACTGAGCAAGGATTTATCCAGACACACCAGTTTGGGGCAACAAATCTACAACAAGAGTGCAAGATGGAATTAATGGGTTTTGAAGGCATTCCTACCCAAGTCCAACAGCTTCATGAAAAAGGTGTTGCACAAGGCAGGAAACTTCAAGAGTCATCAATTTGGTTACCATGCAGTTGCAAGCACTATTACCTTACAATGAAGACTTTAGTCATCATGACCATTGCATTGGGTCTAAAGAGGAGTATGCCTCACCATCTAATTCAGACCATCAACTAGATCCATCAGGATTTTTGTGTGAAGCCCAACCCACCTGGGAAGGCCCTTCATTCTATCCAGATGACTCAACTGATGAACCAATGGAGGATACAAGCCACACGCATAAATGGTTCTATGATGATGAGGAGGAGGACACTTGCCCTCATTTTAATATCCAAACAACCTCGCAGTCAGAAGGTTGTTGGAGGAACTTGAGTCAAACATTGATCCAGACCAGAGTGATAGCTCTCACATTGAGACTTGTCACTTAGTTTTGAGCAGTACACCCATCATGGTTTGAAACAATTTGTTCGATGATGACAACGACGACAACTGTTCAAATTGGAGCAGTGAATATACCAATGATGATGAGTTGGAGCAGCATGAGCTGACATTAACCACCATTCCCTTAAAAGTCTTAGTGGATATCGATGGAGCAGGATGGACAATCCACTACAACATGGTTGTTGAGCATGAATACACCTAGGACCCCACAGAAGGTGACAAGCTTGGGGTGGTAGAACCACAAACACATCCTTCTGGGGGTACTTCTTATTCAGAAGATGATTGGATGACCCAGAAAGTAATGGAGAATTTACCTAAGCATCCAACCCCGAATTCAGAGGTGGAGAGAGAAGAGAGGAGTCCTCCAGAAGACATCCAACCTCTCTCCTCTATCTCATCCTATGTCGACATCCTAGAGCCAACCTGTTCAGATTCATATCTTGGAAGGTACATTGAAGATGATTTGCCAAGGAATTCATCCCAATGCAATTCAAGAAATTCACAGCACATAGATGACTTCACCAAGTCGCCAGGTTTTATTCCTATTTTCCAAACTCGGGAGGGGTCACCTCTCCACATATTCTGCCACTACATGGTGAACCCGAGCAGCGAGATACATGTAACTCGGACCCCAAAACTACGGATTTGGGATCCAAGTGTAGGAGTTGTAGGGAAGCCACCCCCTACTGCCTACACAATTTTTCTTTGATCTTTACTTTTCAAATATTTTGCAAAATAAAGTCAATTTAAACTTTATCTTACCCCTAACTGCTAGAAATATGGTTTATTTTGCATCATCTAGTTTTGTTTTAATTTTTCATGCACTCCCATCTCTACACCCTAATAGTTGTCTTTGGTCTGTATCTTGTAAGAAGTTAATCGACTTTCCTCATTGCTCTCCCATGGTGTTTTGATTTGGACTTTATCTCCTAAGGCTTTCCTCATTGGTTTTCTTCCTCACGTGGCAAAGCTAAAACCATGACTACAGTTTCCCAGCTAACACCGCGACTGCGGTCTGAAGGCAGGAACTGCGACCGCGGGTGTGTTAGTGAGACTACGACCGTGGTTTCCCAGAGACTGTGACCACGGGCCAGCAGGACCGCGACCGCAGACACCTGAGACCCGGGTATGCTTTTTTGGCATGACTGATCAGCATGTCAGCTTGTCTGCACCTTTTAGACTGACTGTTGCTCTTTTGACTGAGCTTTTCATCCCCTTTTTACTGGGTCTCCGACACCTTTTTAGGTTTTTCTGCCGCTCTTTCTGTGACCTCACGCTATTTGGGGCAAGGCCGGGACTGCGCGCCCAGCCTATAAATACCCTTGGGCTGAAGTATCATCTCTTCACCTAACCCCCAAAGTTCCCTCCACTGCCGCGCTACTCTCTGTCTGTTTTTCCCTCTGCCCCTTGTCTCTGTTGTAGGCTAACATGGAAGGAGCGAGCGCATCGACACCACCAACAGCAACCACAGCTAGACCGCGACTGTGGCCTTTAAGCAGTGGCCCAATGACTCCACCAACCGCATGCTTTCAGGCTACACCGAATCATGTGACCTCAATCGCGGTCCCCTCAGCCACGGTCACGATCCCATAGATCGTGGTCACCTTGTGCACCGCGGTCGCGGTGACCAACCTACCTAGGTTGTGGTCTCTGCTATCATAATCGCAGTCTTCACTGAGGCCATGGTCCAGACCGTGGGTGAGCTTGGCGTATCTTGGGGTAGAAACACCGATCTTCACCACAGTCAAGACTACCATATCTGCATCAGAAGGATCGACACCATGGATGCAATGAAAAATAGCTTCAAAAAGCTTAAAAGTACGATAACAAGAAAGAAAGGGAAAGAAAGCTCCACATCACCATCAGATTATAGGATCCTATACCCACACCATACCACTTGAACCATGAATGTGATATATGAAGATGAGGTTATGCTTTATACCCCATGGTTCAAGTCGTAAGAGATCGGTTCAGAATACCGCTACTTATCTGACACTCCTATAGATACCTACAGTGGTGAGTCAGTCCAAGAAGCCTCCAGTGAGAGAACGTGGACTGTGTGCTGCGATGTTGAGCTTCAGACTTTGAAGGCACATTAGGAGAACCCATCAGTTTTGCACAGAGCTTCATCCACAGGAGACCAGCGTCGACGGTCAGCAGAATGGTTTACATCCTTGCGACAGTCCACTTCCTCATGTGATTCTATTCAGGGGAACATATGCCACATCACTTATGGAGGTGTCAACCAAAGCTCACTCCCCTCTCCTTTATTCAAGAGTATGAAGCAAAAGCAACACTTTGATACTCTAATCAGAGACAAGCACATACTAGTGGGCTTGATATATGTCGATCCTGGAACACTCCTTAGACTCAGGATCTGAGAGCAGGTCGACAGATATCTTGAATTCATTGTCTTAGATGTCCTCACGTACGCACAGTACAACGCCTACCATAGACTCACTTGTGAGTTTTATGCTACGCTAGAGACATCTAAAGACAACCAACACACTGCCTTGCATTTTTGCCTCCTAAACTAGCCCTGAGAAGTTACTATGGATCAACTCAATAGTTGGTTGTTACACTCTATTGAAGACTGTGTTGAGATGTCTAGAGGTCTGCTAGAGACATGGGACCACAATTTTAATGTTATCCAAGCATGGAAAATTCTTACAGGGAAAGAAAAATACATGGCTAAGGGTGCCACACCAAAGATTCACACATCCACAACCTGGAAATTCGTTATCTGCATCGGGTGATTGCAAACTCCATCTTGGAAAAGCAAGACAGTCAAGGAGCTCTCAGTGCAGATGACCTCTACATTTTGTGGTGTGTGGTAGTAGGAAAGAAAGTGAATGAGAGGGACTTCATTATCCGCCACATACACAACTCTTTCAAGAAGCAAGTCCAATTCATGTCGATGGCAGGAATTGTCACTCTTATGGTGCGCCATCTCAAAATTGGAGATGCACAGTTGGCACTTATGCAAGAAATTGCCGAGTGGTCCAAGTTAGACTTAGACCACTTGATCCACTCAGGAGTGGCCAAACATTGCAGCGCATGCTATCTATATATATCCGATCACTACAAGCACAGAACACTACTGCTTGTTAATGCAGAGTTCGCATGTCAGGCGACATACATGGACGTCTCTCTATTGGACGCCCATGGTAATGTTCACCATACGGGCGGAGTTGTAGGAGCTTCTACTTCAGCACCACCAGTGCCAGAAGCTCAGGAGGATGGGTAGCATACGGGGGAAACCTTCCAAAACATACCGTATCAGGGAGGACCCTACATAGAGATGCCTACTGTAGATTACCCACAACCCCCTCAACATGGGAAACTCGTGCCAAATCCTAACGTGGGGAGCTTCTATGAGTTCATGACGGACTTCAAAGCTGACTCAGACAGACGGTTTGATATGTTGGAGCAGAATGTGCAATACCTCAGACAGAGGTTCAACATAGCCTTTCCTCCACTGCCTCAACTGAATTATCAACAACCATTCCAGCAATCCCTCAGGCCCTACTATCAGTCGATCCAAGACTTTGACCAGTCATTTCATTTTTAGCAGGATCTAAACCAGAACTATGAGAGCACATCAAGCGGTTTAGGCAACCTAGATCAATATTTAAATAGTGACTACCAATAGCAGCTGCTTTTCTTACCATCCAAGGCTTGATATTTGCTCGGGGATGAGTAAAAAAATTTAAGCTTGGGGTGGTAGTTAGGGTGTATCTTCCACCTTCCCCTTTTATTTCTTTCATAGAATGCATGCATTATCCCTATATTTCCTTTGCATTTAGTGTAAATTTTTCAAAACATTCAAGTTTTGTAAGACTTTGTTTCATAATTTGTAGCTTTGCAATTAAGACTACAAAATGCAAATCTCATAGCTAAATGCTTATCTTTATGCCTAAATTTTTTCATCTTAAATCGCTTGACTTGCTCATTGACTCTTTCCTAAAGTTTGGTAATGAATCTAAGGTTATGTACCTTTTTCAGAGCCTAAAGCTTTATTTCCTTGATCTATGTTGTGAATGACAAATCCAAGGTATAAGACCATGGGAAAAAGCTAAAGCATGATCAAAGACTCCTAGCTGCAGTTCCACAAGATTGCCTCTATTCTAAGGATCCTTAAATCATAATTGCTACTCTTCACACATGTGTCAAATGGATCATGATGAGTTTTGAGCAATAATCAAGTTGAGATGTTTTCCTTGATGGACTACGCGCCCTCTCACCTTAGATTGAGTCAAAAAAATGAAAAAAAAAATTTGTAAAAGAGACTTGGCCGCCCACAAAATCCCAAAAAAGGTTCTCAGCCAGGCCTATAAATTAGAATGCAGAGAATAAAAGCCTGAGTGTGAATAAATAAGTACTTGTTTTCTCTTTCTAGAGAGTTGAGGATGATGCACATCCGATGTATGAATGCGCTCATGAACACAGGTATGTCATGCCTGGTAGTATCACTTTGGAAGCTCATTAGAAGGGTCACTAGGAACCCCTAGGAGACCTATGGGATCATCACAGTAGCAGGGTTGGTTTGAGCGCAATACGAGGAGTTTGTCTCACTACTTTGGGCCAACTGAATCAGACTGCAGAGGTTGTTGCTCGTTACATGAACCAACCTAACGCAGTTCGGGATCCTCAGAGGTCATTAGAGTCTTTTTGCTTATGTTGCTTCTTAGGATCTGAATAAGTAAGAGGTGTGTTGTCCATGTTTGGTCTATGTGGATACATGATGATGGCTCATCACTCATCACCCACATGATCATCTATGTGACAATGCTTTTATGTTATATAATTATGATTCAAACCCTCATGAATATAGATAGGTTACAGTGGACTAGCTTAATCTCACTTGGTTGCTCTTTGATCTTACTTTAACAGGATTGTGTTCGATTGGTGGGGATTTGCTTTAAAACAACATAGGTCAAGAAAATTGATGTTTTAAACTATTTTTCTTAACCTTATCACTCATCGCCAAGTTTAATTTGGACGTTATCTTTTTGTTCTTTGAGCACGTTCTTGCTTGAGGACAAGAAAAGGTTTAAGCTTGGGGTGGTTGATAACACCCAAATTTAAGTATTTATGCTAAGCATTTATCTATGATTTTGTGTCACTATAGCCTTACTATGCCCACAATATCCCATGTTTCTTATCTTTTAGTAATTTATGTCATTTCATAGATGAAGTTGCTCAAACTAGCCAATTTTGGGACTTGCAGGCACTGAACCTAAAAAGACATCTATTCTCTAAGATTCCCTCCCCTTGCAGCAGTAGGGTCTCCATCCATCACAACCATGACCACGGTATGGAGGACAGCGGTCTAGGTGACTAGGATCGTGACTGAGGCAGCGGCCTCGACCACAATATGAAGCAACACCGCGATCACAGGACTGACCGCGACTGAGGCCTACACCTCGACCGCAGATCGAGCCTCGACCGGGGTGAATCCATGACCTTAACGTGGCCGCAGAAGATACCTCGACCACAGACCGCGACTGAGTGAGGACCATGACCCGCGGTTACCACCACGGCCATGGTGATCAAGGCCACGATCTGGATTAGCACTACGACGGTCCTACCTATAAATACCCGCCCCTCTCCACCTGAAGAAGGGTTCGGATCTTGGGAGTTTTTTCACCTTGTGGTTCCAACTTGGTGAGGTTCCCAAGGCCCCGTGGGAGATTCTAGAGGTCTGAGAAGGCGGAAGTGCTCATTCTATGCCCGTCTCTTCAGTGTGCTTCCATTCCCCACCATCTTCCACCTCTAGTCCTAGATCTCTAAAGGCGGAAGCTGAGGAGAGAGAAGATCGAGGATCCATCTTCTTTGAGAAAAGGAGAATGTCCACATCATCATCTTCCACTCCCATCCACAAACCAAGCTGCTGTTCAGGGTAGATCTAGAGAGTGAGGAGATCAAGGAGCCTAGAAGATCAAGGAGGACAATCCAAAAGATAGGATCTGACCTATACGGAGGCTAGGGAGCGAGAGCCACCTCTAGTCTATGGGATAAATATCTTCTTCTTCTCCTTTCTTCTATTGTTCTCCTTTGTTTCTATATAAATGATGTTCTTCCATCTTTGTTCGGTTCCAACTATGCTTGTCCATGGCTAGTTGAGCTCCTTCTTGGATATGTAGTCCGTTTTGGGCAAGTTTATGTACTTTTATCTTAAGCAAGTAGTTTTATTTCAAATCTAGCCTGTTTTATGTTCTATCTCCTCTTTCTGGTTATGATTGCTAGTTTGGTTGATCTCTTTCTTGCTTGAGCTTCTATTTCTACCTACGTTGAGAGATTCGTTGTAGAATTAGACAAGAGAAGATAGTTTGGATCGGAGTCTAAAAGGAGGACGGTTCAAGGTTGTTTGATCCTAACATCCTAGAGTAATTTAGACCTGAGAAGGTATCTAGGATGTTCTAGGAAGTTGGTTTGTCATCCTCGAGAGAGGTTTCATATCATCGATGGGTTTTTGTCATGCTACGTAAGAGCGAGTGGGATGACCCCACAGGAACACATACCACAGTGTGTACCAGGTTTGGATGTAGATTACTTGCTGGGGTGTTCGAGGATTGTCTAAGCCTGAGTGCATAGACTGCCCAACTTGTGGTTACATAGCCAGGAACTTCTTTCTCTCTGATTAGAAGAATCCTACGGACTCTGCTTTATTTTCTTTTCTTTGTTTTGTTTTAATTCGTGACAACATGTTAGCCTAGTTCTAGCCCCTTACTTTCTTGACTACTTTCTTGGCTTATCTGACCCAATAATGAAATCCCAAGCATCCTAAATGTCACCACGTCCCTGTGTTCAACCCCGTACATCTACTTCGACCCCGTAATAAAGTTGTGGGTGTCTTTGAAGGTTTCGGGTTATAAATTTATAAGGTTTGATTCCTTCTGAGTCTGCCTCCCCTTCCAGACGTGCGATTCGAGGACGATCAGTACTGGGGGATCCAATACATCGATTCACCTTCTAAGGAACCACCGAGACATCTGCCCACCTGGGATTGGTCTGACAGGCCATCCTATGACTCTTTCTAGGGTTGGCCTCCATAGTTTGTCGCTCCGCCTACATAGTAGCCACCACCACTGGGTGAGCATGGAGTTTGGTGGAAATTTTAGCAATCGTGTTCCCCTTCATTCTAAATTTAGAGTTTACTTGAGGACAAAATGTTTCTAAGTCCCACATGAAGGGTGGGTGGTATGACTTAATTACACCACCTCTATCTTCCCATTCTATCATTTGAAATGAACAAGTCTTTTTGCAATAATATATCAAAAATGACAGTGCTAGAACCTCTCACGTTCCCAATCATCATAAAAAATATCACTCCTTGTAAATGATGGCAAGTTGTATGGGATTGAGAGCAATCAAATTTCAGTGTCTCTGAATTGATCAACAGAAGCTTCTTGTAGAATTAACATTATTTTGCAATTAATATGATATGATTGAGCTGGTTGTTAATGTTTGTTGTGATGATTAGAATTCCCAAATATTAGATGCACAAAATCATCCTATTATACACTTCTTTCACCATCTTCTTACCCCATCATCCACCAAAAATAAACCAAAAGGCCAAAAAGAATGTGCCAAACTCCAATTTTGGGGTGGCACCCCTCTCTCCCTCCACTCCTTCCATACCCCTTGTATGTGATATGGGTGTACCACAACAAAAATATGGCACATAAAAGGGGAAAATGAAATCAACGTAATTTCAAAAAAAAATAAAGAAATCCCAAGTCAAATTGAGGAGAGATTTGTAATTCTTCCTTCAACACTTCCATTCACTCCCATTTCTTCCCATGAGGCAGCAATCACCCCAAAAATATTTTCCTTCATAGTTGAACCATGTACTTGTGCAAATCACATAGTAATATGTGGAACCTTCTAAGACACCATTGATATTGTGATTGTGATATGCATGATTTTATATGTTTGTAAATGTGAAGTTGATGTAGAAAATTTAATGCTGAAATTTAATGATTCTAGAAGATCGGGGTTACTTGGCCATGTTTGGTTATCGGGAACCAATTGATATTATGAAAGAGAGGTTGAGAGTATAGTATTATTATTTGGTAGGTTGTTTTGATTCTATGTTTCTCAAGTACGAGCAATGTTCAAGTTTGGGGTAGTTTAATTATAAGCACATTTTTTGTGATTTCTAGTTTTGTTTTTCTCATTTGGATTTCCAATTGCATCATGCTTTTCTTAGTTTCACCATTCTTAATCTTCTTCTTAAATAATAGTATTTTGACCAATTTTCTTGCTCTCATGAAGATGAAAGCACAAATCAACTCCAGAGCATCAGGGAATTCCCTTATTGAGCTCATGTTCAAGATCCAGAGCAAATTCACATTGTAATTGAGCTTGGTAGTACATCCTGGCATGCTGATCGGGCGATTTGATCGCGTGATCACTCTACCAACCTACCCCCATTCAAAGCATCACCAAGACGGACTCCAAATCGGGTGATCTACCTTGCTGATTAGACAATCAGTAGGTTGCCTGATGTTATAGAGACTCTTACAATTTTTTGACACCAAGTAATCGGGAGATTCGTCATTCAGATCACCTGATCCACGTGTAGCATAGTGCCTCAAAGAATAACAGATTGGCCAATCTCCTTAGTTGATCAACCAAACTGGTTGAATCCTATATTGCTCCCTCAATGTCAGCAACTTCAGTGTTTTAGACCAAATTTTGGTTAGTCAATCTCCCTTGTAGATCGGTGGATCATGAATCCTCTAGAATGCTTATCAGTTGATGATCAGTCAGTGCATCTTGTTGATCGACCAATTAGAAGTCCATCAGTCACACCACCTAGTGACAGATCGTGCGACTAGAACCTCAGCTTGCCCGATTAATGGGACAATCAATGAAAATAGGAACTATTGTTAATGACTAGACAATTGTGAGATATCCATCTACTTCCAATAAATGTTAGGCATGTCAATAGGAACTACTATTGATGACCATATAATTGTAAAGGAATGCATTCCAAACCAATAATGTAAACCCCTTCTAGACTAATACAACATGGGTCGCCAGAGAAGACAAGGATTAACTAATTAAAACTTTAAGGATGAGGAAGGATGTCCCATGAGTACCATCTTCTTCAACGTTTCATAAAACCTAAATTGTTCAAATGTCATCCACTTAGTCAATTCACTTCTAATTCATGTGACTTAATAGGATTATATGCTCATTAATGGGCATGCTGACCAATGTGATTTGTTTGCTACCCATCAAAAGGGAGATGATGAGCTCACTTGCTTAAGAGACTCCCATGAAGGTTCTTTTTATTGGTATATTTGGCATTCATCAAATCAAGGTTAACCTTCACCTCATCCACTATGAAACCATCTAAAGGAAAGACAGGATCATACAACCAATGTCCTTCACATTAGTATTGATAGGCCCAATAATCCCACACTATATATAAGGGATGTTTTTGTATGACTAATGGAGGAAATTACATGGAATCCATCCTCCCAAACTCAATATACTCACTACGTCACCATCACATACCATGTCCTCATGGGTTGCCTTGTTGAAAAAAGGGCATTACTACCGACAGGAGTTATGAGGCCCTACATGAAATATGCTACATATTGCAAGTCAAACATGTCATAAGCTAGTGACGCATTTGAAGGTGAACATATCATGCTATTATGATGGATATATGTAGGTACAACTTTGTGACAAAAAAAGATGGGAAGACTTGTGGTTCAGTGAAAGTTACCATCCACCGCGCTAACCAATGTTGAGCTCTAGGAATACCAACCCCAAAAAGATGGGATGATTTGTAGTTAAAATGTAGTATGCATCCCTCTCTAGGGGTACCATGAACCATGTGTAACTTAGTTGCATGGTTAGTTAGATTGACAATGGTTGGACATATCCACCTTCTATGATCCCACTACACTTTGCATTTTCCAAGCACTATAATATCTCTAACAAATATAGAGGAAGGATGTACTCATCCCTAATGATAGACTCCACAGTCAAATTTATTTGGTATAACATTTCTCCCTATGATGATACACGGTGTTTAACCAAACAAATGTTATAAAAAATGCCAATAAACGGCCATGTAAGTCATGGTGGCTTGAAGGACACATCTCCCATTTGAAAAAGTTTCACATATTTGGTGGTTGCACTATTGCACCATGCCTTCTCAAGAATAAAGAAGTGATGATCTTCTCTACACCCAGATAGAAGATGCATTTGGGAATCACAAGTATACTGGTATGACCACCTACCATGTGATGACAATCGCATGAAATATGCCATCTCATCTAATGTCAATGTCATGTAGATTTGGCCAAATCTAAAACCATTGGCTTTTGAGTCCTTTAATTGTATCGTTGCACTTAGTACTTTGGTATCAGCAAAGACATAAGGGGGTCCCAAAGTCCCTACACATGGAGGCAATACAGGCAACCTCTATCCTAGTCTATTAGATCTTTCCTTCAAAATAGACACAGTCTTCAGTCAAATGGGCAATGACAGAGACGTACAACTTCAAACATGTAATAAACATATCTAAAAACATTGGGAGACAACCCCTACATCAAGACAAGGCCATTCAAGCAACTTGGGGAAAGGATGGAAAAGATATGATGGCAGAGACATGTTTTCCAAGAAGCCTAGTCAAGGGTTTTTTCTCCTTGCTCACAAATCAGATGCATCAAAAACACCAAATGCACCCTTTGGGATGTGATGCAATTTTTGTGCCAAAGGAGATCTTATATATGCATTCAAGAATGGGTGTGCATTTATAATGAGACCCCTTTGACCATAGCATTTGGAAGACCAACTTGTGGTGCCTTTCTCGTCTCCCAAATCCTAGAACTCCTGCATAAGCGGGTGTGGACTGAATGTGTTCCTAAATTGGATATTGTCCTTGGTTGGGTCCATGGGTCAAATACATATCATGCACACATTGTGGTCATCTATGCTGGCCTCCAAGCCCAATAACCCTAATTTTTGGCATTTTAAGTCATATTTGGAGGTATTTCATGCTCTTATGACTCCTTAGGATTGGATACACCTTGAAGACCTTGGATTTAGCAACTTGACTATGATTTTTACATGGTTAATCCATTTTTAGATGAACAACTTGATTCACAGAGTTATTTCATAAGTAGTCTACTTCAAGCCTTGCTTATGTAGGTCGTTTTCTAAAATCACCAAAGCCTCTAATTGGGCAAGCATGATTATTCTGGCATCTATATGATGCATGCGATTTTCAAAGTCCTACACATAAATAACTTATGGATTATTGGACCTATATTACTCAATTTATGAGTATAATTATACTCATACATCAGTTTATATCTGGTGTGAACAAAGTGGCATCTATGTTTAAAAGTGTTTAATTGTTTATCTCAAGACTTGAGCCCTTATAATGAGTAGATTTACCCACCATGCTTCAAAATTTAGCTTGGAGGGAGAAATTCATTGACACTCCAGTTTTTATCTTTTGGATCCACTTATTGAACAATGTAGAAATCAAAAACATATATGCAAACAACCTTTATACTAATATAAAGTCAACAATGAACTATTGGAGTAAATGTAGTCACCAAAATTTGTATGTAAGGCGATAAAGGTCACCCTAGAGTGAGATAAAGTAGTACAAACATCTTAGATCTATAAGTATCATCCCACGGGATGTCAACATACAAAAATGGAGATTCAAAGTGATACTCAATATATCCAATCGACCACAAGAATTCTGACCAGATCCATGATCAAATATAGATATATGATTCAAAAATCAGTATCATTGACAGTCGCTTGATGAATTGGAGAAACACAAGTCCATGTATCTCATGGTTAAAGGTCATTTTCATACAAGTCAAGTATTTAAATTCACATGAGTTGTAAGGATGCCAAACAGAACGGACTCCTAATTGATGGATGATGAGTTATAGACTATCTTGCTTGAATGTTGTTATCAGGGGCCCCATATAAGATACTTTTGTAATCTAGTCCCCCCCGACCTAGGACAAGCTTTTCAACTCAAGTTCCCAAAGAGTGAAACCTAAACAATGTTTCCATAAAGGCTTAAATTATAAAGGGCATCCACCAAGTATGTGTGCCACCTTTTCCAGTCGTTCCACTATGTACCATGTCTCCATGCACAGAAACTCCTAGAAAGGGGGCACACAATATTCACCTGACCCACCTCCCTATGCTTCCTACTTTAACTAGTTCAACCAGACTGCATTCAAAATGTGTTTGGAAGACTGTAGAAGAAGGGTGCCCATTTAACGTGCTCCCTACAATCCACACTCCCCGTGTGAATTGATTCATCCAAACTGTGTTCTAAAACCACAGGGAAGACTATAGAGGGAGGCTTCCTATTTCATCCCCTACCCCTGGCTCTTGGTTGCTTTTGAACTCCCCTCTTAATCCCTAACCCTAGATAACCCCGTAGCCACTATATATACATACCCCCCTCCACTGCCATTTACAAAAGGTGAGGATTTGGTGGATTCTCAAAGGCTAAAAAATCTAGAAGGTTGATACCTCTAAGTTATCATTTTGAAAGGCTAAAAACTAGAGAGAGCCATCCAAAAAAAAGGATTCCACACCCCTTTTTGAGATCCAAACACCGAAAAATCCTTCCCTACCTCTAAACACAAGACAGAAGAGAGAGGAGAATTACATCTCTACCCCCCCCCACACAAAGTCAAAGAAAGATAGTTGGGCCTAACAAAAATGTAGATCCCTCTCTCCTCTCCCCTTTTTTGACCCCTAAGTGATGTGAGGATATTAGCACTCATGGTTGATTATCACATATGCAATTGTATTATCACTAACATCTCTTGTGCATGTTGTTATTTTGTTATTCTTGTACCCTCTCTCTCCCCTCCCCCTTTACAGACCCCTCAGTTGTGTGAAGATTGAGCTCCCAAGTTGATAATCACCTATACAATTTTATTGTTGCTAACCTTGTTGTTACATGTTATTTTTATTCTTGCTCCCTCTCTCTCCCTCAGTTTTTTTACCCTTCACTTGTTTGAGAATATAAATACTTGAGGTTGATGATCAATAATACAATTTAATTAAATCTGTCCCTTGTTTTAAAAGAAAATTTTCTAATTATTTTGCTTTATCTAACATACATCAGCCCTTGTGCCTTTTCGGGATTTAGAATATAAAAAAGGTGTCGTGGGGTGCCTTACACCTTCCCCATGTGTAACTTAATGACTTAATCGGTCTTCGAAATTTCCTTTCTTTGGTATTCACCCACTTTCCAAAGCTTCACAGTGATGTCCTCATTTCTCTTACAAAAGTGACGGCGACTCCTCTTCTTTCCTGACATGTCCATCGTTGCGCGCTCATTTTAGTTTTTGACAGAGATCCAATCTCTCCACACCTGAAACCACATGTATAAAATGTTGTCTGGTATTTATAAAAATTATTTTTTGGTAAACCAAATAGTTTTTCATTTCATGTTTCTATTTTAAATAAAAATACATTAACTCATAATTTAAAATATTTTATGATTTCAGTACCACATGTTTCCATATCCATACTACAATATTGGTGTTGGGTCTAATCAAGTTATTTTTGTGCAAGAGAACTAATTCATGAGAATGGAATCCAAGAAATAAGGTGATGATAGTTCAGCAGGACATATAGAATACTTCAAATTTATCTCTAGATAATAAAGACAAATGGTTTAGGTACAAATAAATCTCAGACTAATACATAACAAATTAAATTGGTTGGTACTTTTGAGATCAAATTTAGTATGTTACAACAAGTATATTGGGAATCAATTGGATGCGTCTAAGAAAATACTTCATCCAAATAGAATATGATGCAAGGTAAGACCCTTTACTTTCAGTTTACTCATCTTTATGGATAAAGGGAGTCTTCCCACTAGACGCATATTAGAGTATTGGTCCATCCATGTATTCTAATGGAAAATGACAAGATAAAATTGTGATTTACTTGTTAAATATAAATTTTTTATTTATAATTGCTTTGACAAACAACATTTATTGGCAATGTTTATATATATTATGTATCCATGTACTTAGGATATTTATGTTGGTTATTTTGATTTTCATTATTTTAGGTTTAGAGCTACTTTGGTGAGTAAGTGTAAGCAAAGTGTATATGTGACCTTATTATCAAAAGATCCAGATAGTTATTATACATGTACATCGTATTTTATAGATATTTGTTCAGTTTCTATGTGTGTGTGTAGAGAGAGAGAGAGAGTAAAGATGGAATACGCTCTAGTGCACCGGAGACTCTATACACTTCAATCATTTTCCATCATAAAGAAACTATTTTTGAGATCAAAACCGTTGATCTTCTTAAATATCTTAAGAACATACTATATAATAGACATTTACAGGTCATGCATCTAAAGGAGGCAAAAATCATACATTTCAAATTAGTTTTGTGTGTCGATTTTGTGGTCCTTGGATGAGTGACTTATACTCATTCAAATGGGCACAAATTTTGTGTGTGGCCAATTATTATGTAACCATGAAGATTAACGGATTAGATTTTGTCAAAACAAGGTCTAGATATGAAAATATCATTGGGTTGTATGATGTGATCTATACACTCAAGTGTATTCTAGCCTGACAATATATATATATATATATATATATAGAGAGAGAGAGAGAGAGAGGCTAGAATACACTCAAATGTAAAGATTACACCGTACACTCCAATGGTGTTTTCCTATCTAGATCATGTTTTTTCAAAATCTAATCCATTGATCTTCATGGTTACAATAATAATAGGCCACATGCAAAATTTGACCTCATTTGGATGAGTGTAAGTCACTCATCAAAGGACAACAAAATCGACGCACAAAACTAATTTGAAATGTATGATTTTTTCCTCATTTAGATGCACGACCGATAAATGTCTAAATGAGCTGAAATTTAGTATATAGTATGTTCTTAAGATATTTAAGAAGATCAACGCTTTAAATTTTCCAAAAAGTTATTGCATCTTTAAAAACAACTGAGGTATACGGTGCCTCCGATACACTCGAGTGTACACTAGCTTGACTATATATATATATATATATATATATATATATATATATATATATATATATATACATATATATATGTATATATATAGTCATTCAAATTAGTTTTGCACGTCAATTTTTATGCCCTTAGATGAGTGGTTTACACGCATCCAAATGGGCTCAAATTTTGTATATAGCCTAGTTATAGTATGACGGTGAAGATCAATGGTTTACATTTTGCAAAAAAAATAGTCTTGATATTCAAATACACTTGAGTGTATTCGTGCGATCTGTACACTCGAGTGTATTCTAGTCTGACTATATATATTCTTTTAGGTAATTTTTTTATATTAATAACTAATTCTTGCATTTTTTTGTTGCTTGCAATTACTAGTCATGTCTATGTATGCTAATGTAATTTTGCATGGAAACTTTGAAATTGGTTCTTGGTTTTCTCTTGACTTATATTGTAACGCCCCGGCCCACTGCCCAAGGCTCTAGCAGAGTTTCAGGAATGACGACTGGCCCCACAGACCACCACTAGCCTTAACTGCACGCTTTTTTCCACTCACGCGCAAGCCAGGATCAACTTCCCGACTGGTCACCCATCCTAGTACTACTCCAAGCGAGCACGCTTAACTATGGAGTTCTTTAGAGATGGGCTCCCTGAAAAGGAGGTGCTAGGCCTCAAACCTGGGATGTTACAATCTCCCCCACTTAGACTCTTGACGTCCTCGTCAAGGCTCAACTATATGGCCTCATAATCTGACCCCGTTTCAGTGCAAACCCACAATGGCCCATGGACACCCAGCTCCCGTCCACGACTACCAGCGCAAGGGCGGCTCCATCTCGTCTCTACGGATAGCCCTTTCCAACTTGCCTAGACCGCACGGCTCAAGACCGGCATGCCACATGCCCATGTGGGCCCCACCTACTGGAGGGGTTATGGCTCTGATACCATTTGTAACGCCCTGGCCCACTGCCCAAGGCTCTAGCAGAGTTTCAGGAATGACGATTGGCCCCACAGGCCACCACTAGCCTTAACTGTATGCTTTTGTCCACTCACGCGCAAGCCAGGATCAACTTCCCGACTGGTCACCCATCCTAGTACTACTCCAAGCTGAGCACGCTTAACTATGGAGTTCTTTAGAGATGGGCTCCCTGAAAAGGAGGTGCACCTTGGTGATATGGGTAGTCAAATCATTCCTTTTAAGATCATGTTATCCTAGGCCTCAAACCTAGGATGTTACATATATAGCATGGAGTTTTAATTTTCTTATTGTAAGAGTTTAAATTTGGACTTATACACGCGATTGAGATGTTGAAAATCTAAAAATATCGCACAACCATGTTGATAATCTGATGAAGGGGTGTCATGTTTGGTATTTGTGTTGTAACTAGGGGACTTTGTACCTAGAATTCACAAGAATATGTTGGTATTCTCATGAACTCCCTCCTAAACATGTTTGATCTCCATTGTTACATTTTTTTTCAGTCGTTGAAGCCAGAGTTAACCTCCCCCAAATGCATTTCATATTGATACTTGCTTGGTTGTGCTTTTAGATAACTATTGTCTAGGAAAATTGTATATTGCTTCTAATTTGATTTCCAATTCCACTACTTTGTAAATCAGTGTAATCAAAATGTGTATACCACTAGCTCCTTGTAAGATGATACCCCACTTACACTTGTACTACAAAATGGTTGCATATTTGCTAAGAATGCAGTTGTATTGCAATAGGTTTTAAATTATTTAATATGGCAATCAATGTAAACTTCAAACGAATATCTAATGAATGGGGAAGCCACCCTAAGAGTATTTGTAAACAACATATGCTGAAACAAAAAGGGGATATAGTGGCAAAATAGCAAATAACTTAACAAAAGAAATAAAAGCCACATCAATTATGAAACCATGGCAAGAGGTCATTAAGAAAATAATTTAATAGATTTATTAGTTGACTAAAAGTAGAATGTTTCGAATAATTTGGAAAGAAGATATAAAATCAAATAACACTTAGGAAACTTTTTTATTGAAGAAAATATCACCACAGGGAAAATACATCCATCAAGAGGACGGGATTTGGGTGAATGCTTATGAGAGATATACTTCACCCAAGCCACCGCATCTAAGTAGGTGTGTTTACTTGAAGCATTCGACAAGAAATATATAATTAGAGGTCATTTCATGTTAATAAGTGATAAATCATCTTTGACATTAGCGGCCTTCAGCTTTCACATGTATCCAACATCCTATGAATTGGTTGACAAGTACAAATTAGGTCCATGTTTCCGTTGCTCTTGATATTGGGCTTCTTCTAATAAAAACAATGATAGGTTTCAAGTTTAGTGAAAAAGTTGTTAAAATAGTGAAAATCCTACCTTAGCTAATGTGTGTTAACCACATTCTCAAACCAGAAAGAGTTGGAAATCCCCCCCCATCACTCACCCCTAAGGGGTTCGTCTCATCAATAGGCAAGAAGACGTGCTTTACAACTGGTGATTGCAGATTTCTATACTAAGGGGCCGTTTGGGCGCCTACTTTGTGATCACTGCAGTAGTTAACAGCGACGGGATTGAGACTAACGCAATCTGAAAATGTCACCCATTCCAATCACATTGTTTGGGTGACTGTGCATTTGGAAGTGCAGTAATTCTAATCACTGACGTCTAAACTACTTTGTTTGGCAACAAGTAACATAAAATACTGCATTTGCCTCGTTGCATTACAAAAACTACATTGATATATTGTATTTTTTTTTAAATGTATTTCCGTGTTCTTCTATGTGATCATTTCAAATGATCCACAACTCAGCCATAAAATCATGTTTCATACGTAAACCACATTTCTCAAACAAAACCATTTTTCAAACACAAAATCAACCAATGCATGAATCAAAACAACATACATAGATCAAATATAGTCGAATTTGTTTGAAAATGATTATTCAAAACCCAATTTTTTTAGAACTCAAAATTGTACTATTTCCATTAAGCTTGATCAATCTAGAATACACATTTTGAACAAATACCCATGTCTCAAGTCAGAATTCATTCATTCCACCACAATTTAACATGCACATTGTTCAACCATACAACAAAATGTGTAGTCCCAGGTTCGAATCTTTGTACCAAAATAAATTTTACCGAGAAAATGAATTACTGTGCTCCTTCCTCCTCATTTGTTAAGTAATTCAGTCATTTAACTAAACTTCCCATGTATCTATCCAACGTAATGTAACCCAAGTATAGTCTTCTCTGTATGGGAATTTGAAACTTGACACTTGAATACACAATCGACCACTCTACCATTCAACACAAAAGTGTTGACACATATTCGGCTACATGAATCAGTCCAACCATAGATTAGAGCACTGTGTTCCACTCACAATTAAATAAACAAAAAGCAGAGCAACATTAGTAAGCTATGCCGATTACAGAGAAGTTGAACAAAACCATCCCATCTCATTCGTCAAATATCGTTGTGCCTATTTTGATAAAGAAAAACGTGGGCATTTTAACAAACTGATAACGAGCAAGTGCATTGTAAGGAGCAAACACATAGTCGTTTTGCTCATACTGGAACGTCTGCAGCGTGAGACTCTTGCCCATGATTCTGAAGATGTTGACAATCGCTCCTCCACAGAATTCCTCACCTACTGTTTGGTCATCTCCCAGAACATGTACTGCGTCACACCAAGAGAGAAGAGAGGCATCTGCACTCCGGCAACGAAAGCGTCGAGCGTCCCAAACAGACAGTATGTCCGGTCTGGCCCCAGCATCGATTACAACCTCATCATCCTTCCAACTTCCTAGAACACTTACCCTGCCGAAATGATGATCTTGGACTCAAAAGAGGAGGAATAGAACTCCGTCGAAAAGGGGGAAGGTGGCGGCACCTCAAGCAGAGGAAAGGGGGACGAAAGCTGAAGGTGACAAAGGGAATTACCGGGACACAATCTCGAGCTTGAGGTGACGAAGGCCGTCTTGAGCTTGCTCCATTTGCAGTGGTGTCTGGTGGTCGGATTCCAGCCTGCTTCTCCAACAGCCTTCAGGTACTACGCTGGAGGTTGACGATGAGATGTGTGACGACGTCAGTCCATCACGGAAGCAGGAAGTGGACAGAAGATGTGAAGACGGTGGTGCTGACGAGTTGTGGGGTTGCAGATCTCCTCTCGAAGACAGATTCGAGTCATTTCCTAACCGAATCCATCGGCGGAGGCATGAAATAGACGGATTCGAAGCCGGTGAGTCGGGGTAGGAGTTTGCAGCTTCGAGCAGCAGCGAGACGAATCAGCGACGAGGTGAGACGAACCGACGACGAGGTGATCTTCAGGGATAAGACGAACCGGCGGTGGGTTGTAGTCGAGGAGGAGATGATGGGAAAAGAGTCGATGGGTGAAACCCTAGATCCAGAGAGGATCTAGCGCAAGGAAGGAGGAGATGAGACTTGAGCGGAAGGGAGCACAGCGATGGTTGGGGGAGGAGATGCTCGGAAGGCAGAGTCGGATGAGGAAATGACTGGAGGGGCGCCACGCCGCCACGGGAGTCGGGGCGATGGGGGGGCGTCGGGGGTGTCGGAGGAGATCAGGGCCGAAACCCCTCTTCTGGTGATTGTAAATCTCGCCAAAAATGGCGTACTTTGGGAAGTCCGCCAAAATAGAGTCGGAGAGAATGCCGCTTTTGAACTGCCGATTTCATCAAATCCCTTGTAGGTAGCCAAACGGTGTAATTGCAATTGCTACGGTTGAAATCCCTCAACCAACTACAATACCGCCCCGAAATACTACACCCAAACGGCCCCTAAAAGTATGTTCTCTCACTGGTTGTCGGGTTATGATTCCTTCTTTCATCTACAAACAAGAGTCCTAATGACCTATTACCAAGTTGTCGTTAATGGGTTCAACCAATACCACTATGTGATAGTTATTTCAGACTACTTTCAAAATTATACACGATAGACGTCTTTTAGTGGGTCTAATACACAACGCAATCACCTAATATGGACAACGAATCACCACTATTAGGTCATTCATGCGCCACACCTGGACTACAAAGGTTTTGTTATTTTGTAGTCCCTTTATTTCACATAGACATAAGTCGTGAAGTATAACCCATGTAAAGCAAAAAAAGTTGATATAAAATGGAGGATTAGAAAGCCCATGTCACCGATTCAAATTCAGTTTCTAATTGCCAAATCCCACTAGTGCATGTTACGACGACCACTCCCCATGTCTACAAATGCCAGACGAGTTCATTTGGTTGGCTCGTTGTCCCAAATAACATGTAAAGTCTAATTCACATTACCCAAATCCTCAATTTTCCCTTCCAACTCCCGCCTACCCTTACTCTCCTCGGCCTACAAGGAATCAACTAAGGCTTGAAGAAGATTCAAGTAGAAGACAAGAACAAAATATGAAGCATCAAATATCAACACAATGATAACAAGAGAGTAAGAATAACATTGTAAAGCATATTGAGAATGAAAATTCCCTCAATAAGTGTGCCACAACCAAGACAATGAGATCAACGTGTAAGAGCCAAGACTCCCCAACCCCCACCCCCACCAAAAATAACATAGTAGTCTCCCTGAGTTGGGTTTCAACTTCAATCTTGGCTGAAATGCAAATGCAAGATTGGACATCTGATCCGTTCTCATCTTGGTTGTAATTCTATACTAGCCTTCGAGATTGCAAACCAAACATGAACGCTTCTTAGCAAACCATCAGATGAGACCTCCCACTCATCCTAGCATGCTATAGCCATGATAACGAATTTCTAGACTGATAAATAACGCAAACATAAATTGTACGATCTGAAGAAACCACCTGTTGAGTTACAAACAAGGCAATGAGGAAGATGAAAAAATTACACTGCAAAAAAGACCAATCCCGTGTATTGGTTTCAACAAACTTTACTACATATTCAACCAATCTGATTTTGCGTAAATAGGTGCAAACAATAGCATGCATCGCCTAATAATTCTATAAACAAATTTGAATATTACATGTCGCCATTTCATTTCCAAGCAACCACCACCAACAATAGAAACAGAAGTGCAGACTAAAAGGAGCAGCTTGGTGGAACAGTGGTTGGAAACTGTGAAGGGTGCACAGGCTTTAGTAAGCTCCCTGATCAGATAGGCTGTTAAACCTCGTGAGTCAGAGTGATGTCTAGTATTCCTATAGGCGACTTAGGCCGGTAGTGTTCATCTGTGTCGACTTCTTCAATTTCCTGAAATATTATCCCAGGCCAAGTACATGTTAGTACATAGACAACAAAAGACTGTTCATGAGAAGAAGAAAACAATCTTAACCACCATGTCTACAAGATGAATAGGTTTAATTCTCAGTGTCACGGAAGAAGCGACGCAAACACCTCACACAGTACAACAGTCAGTAGATACAACAGCACATTGGCATTATAAAAACTTCACATATAGACAAAGACCGTAATTTAATATTATACGGTCATATTCACTGAAGGGAGTGTGCATAGTGGGCAGCAAAACAGGGATATCACTAACACGAGATACAAACTTAAGGGTATCACACCGCATCTCAATTGAGAATCATATTGCAACTTCTACAGTTAAAGAAGCAAGGCTGTGCAGTGGAATAAGTAGGGATGGACAATGAACCAGGTTGCCTCCGATAAATATGAACATGAACCCACAGTGACTACAAATTGAGACTATAAATAGAAGCAATAGCAAGAAAACAAACACAGAAGTTCAGCCAAATTTGCAACCAAATTGCTAAGCCATATTCAGATGTGTAATAAAGTCAGAATAAATTCACAGTTATATATCACTATCCAAATCGTTTCCTTAAGGTTAAAACAGAAGTTGAGCCATTTGAATGGTATTAGGTTATATGAACAAGAACAAATAATTGCATTTCAATAAAAAAAATTGTGACGTTTTTCAAGGGGGGAAAGGTACTTAATGTGTACTGATCCTCTTTGTGTATACTGCTTACTGATACAGATTAACAAGATATACTGAACCAAATATGCCAAAATATGGTATTTGAATAACAGGCATAAAGACAAGTGTAGTCTAGACCATCCCAACTATTGTATATGTAGATAGTTACAGCTGTATGCCTAGACAACCTCAGATCTAAATTAAGTGGCCGGACTTGGACAAAATCGTTTGTGTCAAAGATAAACAGAAAGAAAAAGAAATAAAATCAAAGAGATTCTACATCATAATTGTACCTGGACAACATCTTCCCCTTTGATGACCCGACCAAACACAATAAGCTTATCATTGAGGTTAGGAATTGGAGCAGTTGTAATGAAAAGTTGAAACTCATTGCTTTCTTGTTTTGCCTTTGTTCCAATCATGAACGCTTCATGTTTTGAACTGCAAAACTCAAACATCAACTGTTCAAATGAATGATATCACCGATATGCAGGTAGCTTGTATGGTTTGTGATTAAGGAGTGTGTGTCATGCACACGCTCATATACATAATACGGCAGGTGCAGACAAAAGGGTGCAAGAGAAGCGTCCTCGTGTGTTTGTGTGCGCGTGTGTGTCCTATTGTGTTAATGTGAGTAGTCCAAATGGAATTCAAACCAAAAGAATGCAAACGCTGACACGTATGACAGGGTGTGTAGCATGTGTATGTGAACTCAAGTAACAAATATAATCAAATTAGAACATATTCATCGGGTATGAAGTATGCATTATAAGTGAAAACAATTACTGAGAACCTCGTGTGTTTGTGTGCGCGTGTGTGTCCTATTGTGTTAATGTGAGTAGTCCAAATGGAATTCAAACCAAAAGAATGCAAACGCTGACACGTATGACAGGGTGTGTAGCATGTGTATGTGAACTCAAGTAACAAATATAATCAAATTAGAACATATTCATCGGGTATGAAGTATGCATTATAAGTGAAAACAATTACTGAGAACTTAAAATGCATTAACAAAAATAGAAATTTTATATTAATCAGATATGAAGTATGCACTATAAGTCAAAATGATTGCTGAGAACTTAAGATGCATTAACAACAAAAGTAGAAATCTCAACTACGGATGCTTCTGTTCAACACAATATTATTTAAAGAGATTGACTGACCAACAGAAACTAATATTATCTTGAACAAATACCAACACTAGTAGAATGCTAATACCAGAAGGACCAAAAAAGAATCAACTAGAGCAGATCTCTAAGCTGCACATCGCCTGACTGCAAAAATAAGATAAACGGTGATAAAAAGGCAGAGAATCTAATACCCTGTGGAATGGGCACCCTGCCACTTGCTTTTAGAGGTCCAGTCATCGACAGCTCCCAATCCATGAATATCACCTCCTTGAATTACGAAGTTCTTTATCACATGGTGAAAAGCCATTCCTTTGAAATACCCTTTTTGGCTTTTAAAAGGATTTAAGTCAGGTGAATATACAGAAATAAAGAAAATGAATTGCCGCTAATGTTATTATTGACAACTACTAGAATCACAGAAATCAAAGAAACGCAATTGCAGAAACGATTTTATTGAGTGGTAATCTTAAAATGCAGTGAACTCTAGCACCTGGCTTACTACCATAATTAATAGCAGCATTAAGTAAGGGATATACTATTTGTATCATACCACCATAATGTAATCAGTTAAACCACAAATTCAAATATGGAAAATACATTACAATTCATTATTGCCAAATGCCAACAAAACAATTTTGTCAAGAAAGGTGAATGCTGCTTAACCTAAAACTGATGGGGATGGAAGCAATTAAGACAGTTTCATTTTCAAATAGGACATTGAGCATATATAAATTTAGCACTTAGATTTATTTGTGTTACAGGAAACTGTTCGAGGTTGCAAATTTGATAGCAGCTGGCATATTTCATTTACAAGAGACAGCAAGAAGCTCAGTCTCTAGGTCCTGTCAGGGTCAATTTCAGTAAAGTCCTTCCACATCCTAGTACTTCCATCCCCCACCTCATCTCATCCCAACCCCTAACCCTCAAAAACGACCTCTAGCAGAGACTGCAACACCAATGCAAGAGTTTCAAAGCATAACAAACCCAATACATGAAAACAAAACCTTAACAGCCTAATCATCCTTGAAAAAAAAATCCTAGACTCCATACATGCATGATTTGTCTTCCAAAATTTCCTTGTGGGAAAAAAGATCATTTTTACCCCTCACCCAAAAAATAGCACAGCTGTAACTTATGATACCAGGAGGTGATGCAAACCGTGAAAGGGGATTTCCATAGGAAGCAAGCCCAGATCCAAGACAATACCGATTGGAGCTTATTGGACTCATGCTGGGCTTTTATTTAATCATTTATTCACTTTAGAAATTTTTTGTTCTGTTTAATTCCGAATTTCTTTGTTAGGATTTTAATTTCTTGTTTTATTTGCTTGTGTTAGGATTTTATTTTCCTTTTCTGCGGACTTGTACGTCAAGTTGTAGAGTCTTATATAAGCCAGTCTTGGGACCTTTATCCGGTCAGTTGATGAAATATGAATTAGATCTTAATTTGCTTGATGCAAATTTATCTCTCTCGTTCTTCTTCTCCGTAGTGTGGCTACATCAAGTGGCATCAGAGACAAACCCTAAACCATTAAGGTACGGCCCCTTCACCTTCTCCTTTGTCAACTTCATCTATCTTGTCGTCTTCTTCCTCTCCATCGTCTAGCCAACCCAGCGGCGCCTACAACATCCAAGCAGCGGCGCCTCTAGACAGCTAGTAAGCAGCCCCGAAAAACATATCATGGGTCAACGCACGCGGATCAACCTTCCTCACGAGACCGCACTTTCCTCATCAAATTCAAGAAGGTTTACTTCCCCAAAAAATCATGGTGACTGCTCAACAAGTCAATGAAACACTAGATGACTTCATGCGCCACAAGGCCACAAATGCTACCACCTTGGAGGTTATTCGACAACAGTTGGACACCTTCATGCAAAAACAGGATGACATTATTACCCATCAGGCTCAGCATGAGAGACATTTTAAACTTCTTCTATGTCGTGTTACAACCTTCCACCAGCGTTTGAATACACTCGAGGCCAACCGCAACAACAATGTTTGTCAACCCGCTCCTCAACCCATACAAGTTATAAGTGCATTGTTAAAATGAAGCTACCAGAGTTCCATAGCGAGTGTAATGCAAAGATTGTGCTTGACTGGTTGCACTGCGTCAACAAGTATTTCCAATTATTCACAATTGTGCAACCAATCTGAAGTTCGAATGGATGCCACTGTCAAAATCGAAAAAAATTTGCAAGGGACTTTGCAATGAAATAGTTGATCGTCTAGCACTCATGCAGTTCACTTCTCTAAATGATGCTATATTTAGAGTGCTTAACAAATTGAGGAGATCTGACGTCGTCCCTAATTATGGTCAACTGGGTGGAAACCACGTCAAGGAGTGACTAATATAATGTAGGGTATTCTTCTTTTTTTTAGGAGTTGGGATTGCAACTGGAGCCCCACCCCAAGTTGTATCGCATACAGAGGGTTTACGACACTTATCAGACTATGACCCAGTGTTGTAGAGTTCCTTTTTCATTTCATGGTGTCTACAAAGATATAGCCCTATGCGATGTACTCACTATGACAAGTTCCCATATATTGCTTGGTCGTCCATGGCAATATGATCCTCACATGTGGCATGATGGGTTCTACAACACATACTCCTTCAAACACAACTCTTCAGATGGACATCCTATAGTTCCATGCAGCTAGGTCGTGTCCTTCGAGATATGCCTCCCGTCAGCCCATGGCAAGGAGACATCGGTCCTGCCCCAACTTCACCCGAGGTTCGCTTTTTAAGGGGAGGACACTGATGCAATCTGTGAAAGGAGATTTACATAGGAAGCAAGCCCAGATCCAAGACAATCTCGATCAGAGCTTGTTGGGCTCAAGTTCAACTTTTATTTGATTCTTTATTCACTTGAAATTTATGTTCTATTTAATTCCGAATTTCTTTTTGAGGATTTTAATTTCTTGTTTTATTTGCTTGCATTAAGATTTCCTATTTTGTTAACTTGTACGTCAAGTCGTAGTCATTATAAACCAGCCTTAGGACCTTTGTCCAGGCAGTTGAATATCGATTAGATTTTAATTTACTTGTTGCAAATCTATCTCTCTCGTCCATCTTCTCTGTAGTGTGAATTTTATTTCTCTCGTTCTTCTTCTCCGTAGCGTGAAATTTATCACTCTCCTTCTTCTCTATAGTGTGAATTTTATTTCTCTCGTTCTTCTTCTCCGTAGCGTGAAATTTATCTCTCTCATTCTTCTTCTCCGTAGCCTGAAATTTATCTCTCTCGTTCTTCTTCTCCGTAGCATGGCTACATCAGGAGGTTTGAGGAATAACAAACCCAGGCCCTTTGAAAAAATCTTGAAATCCCATTTATCCCAGAAACAAACCCCCTTCACTCCAAACATTCTTGATCACAACTACATCCTTACTAAAAACAAACATGTAATGGTCCTTGTAAGGAAGCTTGTTGTTATTCAGAAAATTCCTACAGTTCTTCACTAGTGTGAACGCTAATTGCCCCCGCATAAGAAAAGGCTCCTTTTTTCTTTATTTTCACCCTCCCCTTGCAAACTTTGCTGTGCTCTTTTTGTTCCACCAAGCAGAAACTTCGATGCTCTGTACTCTCTAGTTTGTTTTGTGCTACTCTCAAAATATATATTATTGTTACTTATTTCCCCTTTTTTGTCACCCCCAAGTTCATGCTGCTACAGTTTGCATTTCTTTTCCATCCATCTCGTCCCACACTTGTTCCTCCATTCTTATTCTTCCTCTTACCCAGACTTCCTCTGCTGATTCCTACTGATTCATATCTGATTTTTAATATCATGTCGTTTAAAATACTCTTGTTTCATGCTTGGTTAAATGCAAGTGAATAGGAATTAAAGTAGCTAGAAACAACCCATTTCATACATTTGATGTATGAGATTTAGTATTTTGATATTTTGATAAGTTTGTTAGATGTTCACTATCATAACTGTATCATAACTACATATCTGTGTGTGTATTGACATCGATTCATATAGGTTAGTATATAACTATGTGTGTATTATTATATGTATATAATTATATAATACATACATACAAATGAAAAAAAGCTTAAAAACACCTAGGCCTCCGCCCGGCTAGACAACCTTGGAAAGCACGGACACTTCTTAGCAAATTCAGTAGCAGTCCGCAACACATCCAACATGGACATGATGTGGACATGGACTCGGCATGTCCAAGTCATTCAAAAAAATATTAGGGTTCGACACAGGCAGAACATACCCTAAGCATGATCCAATCCTAATTAGGAGGAGCATAGTCAAAACTTCAGTATTCGGGATACGTTTGGTCACAAGCTAAAAAATTCAGAGTTAGAAAATTATGCCGGAAATTTGGGTAAAAAGCGGTCAACATACGTTAAAAGTGTGGTCAATGATTCAGGAAATAATCAGAGTATATACATATATACATATACATATATTATGCATACACATATATATTGCACATACATATATATATATATATATATATATATATATATATATATATATATGCATACGTACTGCATACATATAATACATACATACATAAACATATATGCATATACATTTATAGACACATGTATATATACTTGAACAAAATCAGGGTCTTTAAAAGTACAAATCGGGAAAAATTGGGGGGAAATGCATAAAACATGAAAAAAATGTAAAACGTGAATAATTCATCAAAATTATGGGAATAAAACGGAATATCCAGGAAATGGGAGTTATTCGGCCGTCGCATACTCAAAAAGAACAGGGGGGATTCGCATTTAAAATGCGACTTTTTCAAAAAGTCAGTGATTATTGTGATTGTGGGAGGGAGGAACCACTAACAACCTATCCCATTCTCGGACCCGCTATTTGCTCTTTATTTTTATCACGGCCTAGGCCACTGAAGAGAGCAATAGACATTGTCGTAGCCATTGCCATTGGACTCTCATCCCTCACCCAACGTGATTAGCCTCTCCCCCTCCTGTTCAGTCAGCCTCTCATTGATCACTCGTTGTCACGGCTTCTCCTACTCCATCTGCAATGGCTCTCTCCTCTGCTAATAGGATGTGCAAGCAACAACATCACCACAAGCCCTCTCTTTCATAGGAAGCAACAAAGCATGCAATTCTCTCATCCATCAGTCATTGTTTTTGTTCCCACTAGTAGTAGCAATAGTGCCGCTACC
Organism: Alisma plantago-aquatica; assembly: GCA_963693085.1. NCBI lineage: Eukaryota > Viridiplantae > Streptophyta > Magnoliopsida > Alismatales > Alismataceae > Alisma > Alisma plantago-aquatica. The sequence goes on along the minus strand of OY856411.1, from coordinate 836,261,348 downwards.
ATTCTCTCCCTGGGAAAAAAATTGTGAAGCAAGAGGTAACACATCACCCTTTTGTCTCGTTTTTTTCCCCTCCACTTCCTTTTACCCCATTTGTGCTACAAATTTTTTCCCTTCCTTTTCTGCCTCCACCTCCCTATTTTCCTTCTCCACCAACACCAACACCTCTACTACCAACAATAGACAGCCTCCATCTCCAACGCATCTTCCTTCTCCTAGGAAGCACGGACACTTCCCGAGAGGTGCCGTGGCCGTGTCTGCCGCGTGTCGGACGCGGACACGCCGTGGACACGGCTGGACACGCGGTGGACACGGCCCCGGAGTGTCCAACTTTTTTTGAAGAGTTTTTGGCTTGGACACGGTTGGGACACGGCTGACCCAGCCCAGCCACATCCAGGTCCAGTTATGTTAGGAAAAAAGACTAAACCCGTCCATGTTCCCAAAACCCACCGATATTTGCTCCCTTTCTCAATTTCACTCCAAATTTTCGTTGTTTTCTTACTGTAATCCTGCCCCTCTATCAATCTATGCCCAATTTTTCTAATAAGTCTTTTTCTTCTGTTTTGTTATAATGTTAACAATAATTGCTGCTGTTGGTTCAGTTATGTTATACAAATCTGTAGTATTTACTGTATTTAATCATACATCATTCTGAGTTGGATTTCTTTATTGTTGAATTGGTCTAATTATTGTTTATTTACTGTTCAAAAGTCATTGCGTTATGATTTAAATTGACAATTTGCTTTAATTGATTGGAAGCATGGACATGGATGCGTTTACATAAATTTATAAATATCACTAGGCCGTGCTTGTTGTATCTGATGGGTTTTTCCTATTTGGATGAATGTGTTTGATGGATGGTTGTATGTCTTTTAAGTAAATGAAATGCAAATTATGAATGTGTTTGATGGATGATTGTATGTCTTTTAAGTAAATGAAATGCAAACTCCACAATTAAATTTCTATAATAGAATGTGTTTATACATCAATAATGTATACATATATATGTGGAAAAAACAATTTGCCGTGTCCGGTCCCGTGTCCGTGTCCTACATTTTTAAAAATTGCCATGTCCTGTGTCTGTGTCCGTGTCTGTATCCGTGTCCGTGTCCGTGTCCGTGCTTCCTAGTCCTTCTCCTTATCCTCGTAATCTACCACCAGTAATAGCCAGTTATGCACCCTCCTCTTCCTCTACAAATGATAGCATATCTTCTCCTCCCCTTATCTTCTTCCTCTACCTTCAATAAGTGCATCCTATTTCCCCACCACTACCACCACAACAAGCTCCTCCTTTTCTTCCTCCACCCCTGCCACTGCTTTACTCTCCTCTTCCTCCTTTTCTTCTACAAACAATAACAAATCTCTTCCTTTCCCTTCTGATCTTTCTTTGTTATCCAAAACCACATTTAAAAATTCTAATATAAAAAATTTGAAATTTGTAAACAATTTTTATTCCACTCTTTTCAGTGAAACTTTATTCAAAAAGCATGACTTTTAATTGCATTAGTATTGCGTTGCTTCCGTATTGTTAATTTCTGAATAAAATGTATGTTGGCTTGAAATTGAATATCACGATGATTAGCCAATTGTACTGTGGATATACTAGATAAATGTTCTTTGTTTGTATTTATTGGTTGAACCAAAGTTGCACGGTCGCCCACCTGGGCGGCGCTTAGGCCCTAGGCGGTCACCTGGCCTCCAAAACCTGGGTGCCCAGCCTAACTAGACTGTTGGGCAGTCTGGTGATTGCCTAGAAGCGCCTAGGCACCTACTGGGTCTAAATTCTAGGCTATTTTTTTCTTCTTATCTTTTTCCCATTTCTTTTGATATTTATTCTTCCTCCTTAATCTTTCCTCTTGTTTTCCCTTTTCCTTTACAGCTCCATCAAGCAGCAAAGTTGCTGCAATGTTAATGCATTCCTCTTTATTCTGTGTTTCTTATTTTTGCATTACCAAGCAGCAAATTGCTGCTATGTTCACCGTTTTCCCCAATTTTCTTATTGATTTCTTTTTGAATTTTTTATTCTTTCTCAAGTAGACCGATGTTCTTTTTTCCCTTTTCTCTCCTCTTAGTAAATCCTATTAATTCATATATTGCTCATAAGTTAATATATAACTGTCTATATGTATGTATGTATGTATGTATATGTATGTCTATATATGTAAAATTAAAAAGGCTCTGCGCGTCCCTATGCAAGGCCTGGTCGCCTGGCCGCCTAGACAACCTAGGGTTGAATTAGAGAAAGAATATGATAGATTGATATCTGAAGTGGCAGATGAATCCACTCCTTGGTGGTAGTATGTCTGAAGTCGGATGAAATTGTAGGAAGGGACTATATGTTTCAATGCCATAAGTGTAGAACAGCCTACGAGGGGTCTTATTGATTGTGAATGCACATTTCTCGAGAACCCATAACTATGACTTCAAGGTCTAAAATAAGGTGACAATCGGAAAGATGGCGGAAATGAAGAACCCATGATGAAGAGAAGATGAGACTGAAGAAAGCTGCACCTAAGAGGGTACCATTGCTTGGTGCATCCCCAAACTAAGGTTTCCATAATGGGAGCACCACACTCCAAAGTTGAGCTATCATTCAAGCAACAAGGCATAAATCATAGGAAAGGGAGGGGTACCAGACCTTAAAGAAAGCATTCCATGTAGAGAAGAGGGAATAGGTTAGTACAAAAATAGCCTGTATGTTCTATTCTGCAGGATTGCCTTTTCACATGATCAGAAATCCCTGCTGTGCAGCTTCCAAAACGTTGTTGCAAACAATTTATTCCTGGAAAACTCATCCTGGCTATAGTATGTCTGAGGCCATTTTAGAGGTAAAGCGATACATCCAAGAGGTTGAGCCATTGAACCACGTTCAAATCATCACTATAAATTGGTGCATGTATAGTGATGATTTGAACAAAGTTTTTTTGGTACAGCCTCTTTGATACATTGCTTCGTCATATTAGCAGTGGTACTTGTCTTTGTACTTTCCTTCACAATTGACGGCCTTTAAGAGCGTCAATCCAACTATTGGAAACTAAACTCACACCCAAATCCTTCCACTTAGCCTTTGACTGCACAAGATATCTTTCAGGATAGCAATCGGTAATTAAGTGGCCCTCAACATGTCATATCCGGTAGGAATATACCCGAAAATATTGTCAATGGGAAAATACCCAAAAATAGCATCGGGAGGAATACACTTAAGAATAGCATTGATTAACAGCAACGTCTCATTTAAGAGATATCTAGCCAAGTGAAATGGCAATTCTTGACTCTTAAGGTATGCAAGCTATTTGAGCATCAGATTGCTCCCTCTTCTCCCTATTAAACGCTTTTGGCAACAGTGAATCCCCTTGTTTCTGCTCTTCCTAGGAAGCCAAAATCAATTTCTACTTGCAAGAATGAATGCACATTCTAAAGAGTGAACTCATATTATAGCTAGCTTAACTTGTGGATGACGAGGAATTGGTACTCGCTTAAGCATACATCAGTTTCATCTTTGCCACATAACGAACTTCCTACAGCTCTTTTATATTTGCCATTGTCTTCACCCTATTGGAGAGGACATCGTGTAGCTTGTATTTTAATAATTACACCAAAATATAGTACCCCCCTTGGGTGCAACCTTCTCTATCTTTGTGACATTGTCAGCATAGAATGGATGAGTCTAGCCTGAGTCTTTTGAGGCTTAGGACTTGAGGCAAGGCCATCAAACCTACGCCTCAAGGCTTACGCATCAATGCCCTGGACCATAGTCAGAAATTCGATATTCGAGATAAGTTCAACCAAGCTGAAAAAAATGGGCTTCAGGAATATGCTGGAGATGGGTAAAAATGGGCAATCTCTATGTACATGTATGATCGATGATTTGTTAAAAAGTTGGGAATAATTGGAATACATAAAGATAGACTTATTTACACACACAAATATCGCACATATATATACATGTGTAGTGTATCTATACACGCATCAAACACATATACGTATACATACATACATATATACATATTCTATATAGCCGACAAGGAGTGGCTCAAGTGGTCAAGCACAGTGTCCCCTAACAAAGGGACCCAAGTTTGAATCCCGGTTGTTACATTGGTTTAACACCCTCCCGGACGTTCGGCCTCTGTCACGGGCATGGGAGAGGGGGAGACAATGCCTTTCTTAATCCCGTATATACATATATATAGCATTACACACATACATAAACACATGTATATAGATGTATACACACATATATATTCACTCGAACTAAGTCGAGATCTTCAACAATAAAAACGGAAATAATAGGGCGGAAACGTATAAAATGGGGAAAAGTAAAACATGAACATCTAGCAAATAATACAAGGATTACTCAGTTGACATATAGATGAAGGGAAATTTGTATTTTGAACACAACTATTCAAAAATTTGATAATTCTTGTGACACTGCCCTAGACTAAGGCTTACACCTCAAAATGTTTGAGGCTACATCCTCAAGGCACTAATAAAGCTCTTAAGTTTTATCTAAATCTCACACCTTAATTATCTTTGAAAACTTTTTTAGTTAACCAGCAAGATTGCTACTTTTTAGATTATTGTCTACACTTTTCTTCAAAAGTTCTCTATACAAAATTGTTGTTCATTTATTATCAAACTCTTATTAGTAAATTACGATAAAAGAATTGGTCAAAGATTCAAATCCAAATGTACTTTTTCCTTAGATATATGAATCCTCATTGCTATATTTAGTTTTGTGCCAACTGTGTATGTTCAATTCAATGTGTCAATAAAATTGAAATCTCCATTTTAACTACTTGGCTCATTGGTCCTACTAATTCTAAATTAAGTTTCCCCTAATTTTTCGTTGCCTCTAATTATACAAAGCATTAGTATCTCATTATTTGTTATTAGAAGTAAGAGATAATAAACCGTGTAAGATGGGCATATGTCTAAAAACCCAATCAAGTATGAGTCCAATAAGTCAATAGGTCCAACCGAGTCCGATCAAGTCAGGTATTGTGTCCACCTCTCCCATATATAGGCAAGGATTTCTCTTCTACCAAACACACTATCATTATATCGTTTATTCTTATTTTCAACATGGTATTAGAGCTGTCTTTCCAAATACACTAACCTTAGAAAGAAAGCAAGTAGTCCCCACCAACGGACAGCCGCCTTCGTCCTGGTTGGCTGCCCACAAAGGCCATCTTTGTTGTCTTCTTTATCATCACCTGACCAAGATCGTCTTCTTCATAATCCCTCGTCTACATCATCATCTCCACTGCTTCCGCAACATCAGACGACTCTAATAGCATCCATCCCGCGCTAGAGGTCAATCCTGACGCCACCTTGTCATGGTTGCTTGGCCTTCACGACATCATGATTTTTACGATCTAAAACATTTGACATCGTCATGCTAAAGCCAACCATTCTCGTCCCTAGCGATGGCAAAATGCAAAAAACCGCATCCACCCCACGACCTCCGAACCACTCCATTACTTAAATCTGAAATGGATATCCACTCCATTCACACTATATTTTCGTGGATATTTCACAATTGGACTTTTGGCGTATATTTCGTTGATCCATTTCTCAACCATGGGTAATCAACAGGAACAATAGCTTACTCAAATAGCACCTTTAATCAGTATCTAACATGGGCTCAGTGCTCATCGTCCACTGCCACCTGTATCACTTGGTGTTCACAACATTCAAACCACCTCCTCCAATGACGGCACTAGACGGCGACGATGAGAATATTGTCTACATGTGCATCGGGACGTTTAACCTTGTCCAATCCCCTTCTTCGCAGTTGTTGAGAAAATACAAGAATGGAGTGGCTTCCTAGGATCCTTGGACTACATCTCTCGTTGCCCCGACTATCACCACACTTCCGACCCTACTCCACCACGACCCCCTTATTCCCGTTGGATGACATACTCATCACCATGGACGCCTCTATCCTGTCAGATGCCATGCACTCATTGTTGATGCCACCACCTCCATCGTTGTCTGTCAGATGCCATGCACTCATTGTCGATGTCGCCTCCCTAACTAACGATATGTCCTTCTATAGCTGCCGCCACCACCGCTTCCTTCCTAGTAGGCGAGTGTAAACATCTTTAGTGTCATAGCAGCCTCGACATGAATGCAATACTAAGCGAGTAGGAGGAAGCAGTCGTTGCACGAATATGCAAGACTGACAACGATGAGGTGGTAACACAGTCGTCTGTCATTCCCATGTTGACTATGATGAGGTGGTAACACAGTCGTCTGTCATTCCCATGTTGACTATGATTGATATGATTAGGATAACTGACACCACCAATTGATAATTACGGATATCCAAACCATCATCTAGTGAGACCATCGGGTATCCGTGTTTAAAGGTGTGGTTCGGGGTGGTTCGGATCGGGGTAGGTGATACGGATGATCCTGCCATCCCTACTGTCCTCAACATCTTGCTCATCATCTCCTTCATCCAAGATATTAAAATGCAATGGTGTTCAACTGTTCGCCAAACAAAGAAGAGAACAAGTAGTTCCACCTCCAAGGCTCCAAGCTACATCACCACATGGAGTTAGGGATGGCAATGGGACAGGTTTTTTTAAAACATACCCATACCCATTACAACGCATTAGTTCAAAACCCACCTATTTTGACTCATAAAATTTGTGTAAAACATCCCCAGCCATACCAAACCTCATAAGTACCCATTAACATCACAAATGGCCCAATCCTAGAGTTTATATCCTAAAATTGAAATTTTTCACATGTGCTTCACATAGAAGACAAATTGCACACTTATCCTACAGAATAATTACATGAGGACATTCAAAAAATTACATATTTTAAGCTCTATCGTTTAAATATTTATTCATCTAACAATAAGGAAATGCATATGGCGTAAATATTTTTCATATCATTATAGCTTACTATTTAACGTAGTAAATCTATAAAATTAGTGAACGGTAGTAAATGATACAACTCCTTACTTTACCTAGAAAATAAACCAAGCATAATCCTTGCACATCAAGATCATGAACCAAACAAAAAAAGACTACGGGATTGCCGAATTCATAAAACAATTTGACAATGCCCAAAGCACCAGAACTGCTGACACATTAAGAATAAATACATCAACAATCAGTTATCGGGATAGGAGTTTATGTAGCACAAATCGAAAATAGAATATCCAGAAATCAGTATTATTCATGTACGCCAAAGGGATTAGGTCGGAGTTCTTGTGAGAGGTTGTGTCAAGTGTTGCAGTTTGGCTAGGTCGACGATGGTTTTCATTGCTTCAAGATGATGGTTGTCCGTAGGTCTACGACATGCGCTATTTAGCATCAGAGGTTCTTCGTCATGTTGACTAAGTAGCTACAAGGTTGACATGAAGAGTGCATGCATGCATGCTACTCCTCTCCTGCCGCCGGTAAGAAATCCTACCATAGGCACAGACCAAGGATGTTTCTGCCCTCTTTGTCTTCCTACTCCCTCATGCAGTACCAACCTTCCTCCCATCTCTACCTAGGAGATGAGAGCATAATAGATCAGCTATGTTTGCCTCACATGTGGCACAAAAGCCTGCAGCTATAGCTGGGAGTGAAGCATGGAGGGTTGAATCATATTGAAAACTATGACAGCATCGCACCTGAATCCAAGGCGAGGAAGATACTTTGGCAACAATGGAAGGAGATGAGCATCCGAGCCTCAAAGGAAGATACTTATGTAGCACTTGTGGAGTGGGTATTGATGGGTATTAATCAAGCACCGATAAAGAAATGGGTTTGAACACTCTATCCCCATCTAGAGCCACATAAAAGTTAAGCCCCATTTGCCCCTTTATAAACGGGGCAATTGGGATTGGGGCATGAAGGGTCTGGGTTAGATGGGTAAAATTGTCATTCCTACATGGTGCCTCTCCTCTCATTCTTTCATGTCTCACTATTAAGTCCATCAACTGTCCATGGCCCCCACAAGTTTGGCCAAGGCATCCCCAACATGTCGAGAAGTTGAAGCCAACGGCCTCCCAATGCTTCTAGATTCTAAAAACGTCATCTTCATCGCCTTTTTTGCTCATGTTAGGATCATTGTTTGTTGGGATTATGGTGGTCATGGGAGACCCGAACAACGGTCCAACGAGCTTGTTACGGAGATGCAGAAGCGTGAGATTGAGCAATCCAAATCGAATACATACGACAAAGATCAACAGTGGAACAAGCAAGCAACCACAAAAACAAGATTCATAGCGGTTTGGCAAATTCCCAATGTATGAGCCTACATCTACTGGCGGAGATGATATTATTGAAAGAGAGAATACAGAGATGATGATTAGAGAAGAGAGAAGAAAAACCCAATCCCCTTATACACCCGAAAGCCAACCATGGAAGAAGACGGTTGCTTCTAGAGGAGCTCTTAGAGGCGTAAATTCTAAGGGAAGCCATAGGTTTCATCCGTGGCTTTAGGTCTTCAAAAACGACGTCTCTTGATATCTCTTCGTTGCTCTTCATGCTTGGAACGAGTTTGGGGGTCTATTTATAAGTATAGGACCCATATCTAAAGTCCTGAAGTCATTAGGCTATTTTCCAACCGCGTTTACGAGTCAACTGGGGTCCAACTGGAGCGTATAGGTCTGTAACACATAGTATTTTCATTTTAGCAACATTTACAGTCCAACGTTGGACGGTATATGGTCTGATTGGACCGTAAATGCAAACATAGCCTAGGCAGACCATATATGGTCTGAAGTATGACCGTAAATACGCTTGTAGGTGCCCAAACACATCATGAAGATTTCAAAGCTTGGTGTAGATGTCTAGTTTATCAAGGAAGCTTTTTGTAGAGAGTTTAAGACACTCTCTCAACAAAGTCCATCTTGTCTTCAACTCAAAAACGATGGAAGTAGAAAAGCACTTGCAATCTTCTCAAATATCAGAAATTGATTAAGAATACCATCTCCACATGCAGTACACAGGTAAAGCTCGGTAGAAACTAGAAAGAAGACCAGCTAATTTGAGCAAAACTCAAAGTTAGCTAACGGAAGAGTCTTCATCATCATGTATGTTGGATTCTCTAAGGTACCAATCTTCTTTATTTGAATCTTGCCTTCAGTGAAGTGTCACTTGACATCAATGTGCTTCGTTCCCACGTGGAACATTTGATATTTGCTAAGATTTATACCACTTTGACTGTCAAATGAACAATAACTTGTTCTTGAACAATGCCTAACTGATTCATCAAACCCTTAAGCCATAAAGCCTCCTTCATGGCTTCCTTTGCCCCCATGTACTTTGCTTCAATAGTAGATAAAGCAATAGTATATTGTAGAGTGGCTTTCCAACTATCAGTTGTAGATCCTACTGTGAACATGTAACATGTGAGAGATTTCTTATTGAGGCCTCCTACATAATCTTAGTCCCTTTGAATCCCCATGCCAAGACTCCTCTTAGCTTTGCCTGTCTTTCATATCAAATTCTCCACCTAAAAGAGATTTCACCTTGGCAATCTCAAATGTGTTTCTAGAAGCGATCAGCATGTCATCAACATATAGTAGTAGGTAAACAAAAGGAATTGTCATCCAGCCCTTTGTAGTAGACACAAGAGTCGAAGCTACTCCTAGAAAACCCATTGTGCGTCATGAAAGAGTCAAATCTCTTGTACCATTGTCTAGGAGATTGCTTCAAGTCATAGAGTGACCTCTTGAGCAAGCACACGTGTTCTTTTTGTCCTCAAAACCCTCTAGTTGTTGCATGTAGATCTTTTCTTCTAGGTTCACTGTGTTGGAAAAGTTGTCTTTACATCTAGTTGTTGCAACTCTAGGTCTTCAATAGCTACCAAAGAAAGCACTCGTATAGAACTATGTTTGACGACGAGTGAGAAGACTTCATTATAATCATTGCCTTCAATTTGATTGTAGCCGTTTGCAACAAGGCATGCCTTGCATCTATCACCTTCTTTCTTCTTATAGACCCAATTGCAGCCCACTACTTTCTTGCCTTTGGGGGGTAACACCAACACCCATCTTTGATTCTTGCGAAGAGATTCCATCACTTTCTTCATTGCAACAATCCACTATGGAGCATCATGACCAGTGACTGCATCACAGAAATTGGTGGGCTCATCACCAATGTCCACATCAGCGTTGCAAAGGGCATAGGCTACCACAAAGTCGCCAAAGCCATAGCGTTGGGAGTGATTTGACGTTTTGTTTGCCTTTGCCTTTAGGTACACTGTAGGAACTCTCTAGAATCTCCTCTTTGTCTTCAGTAGGCACTGAATCATCTGGTGTAGAAAAGGGACCTTGTTCGTCAACCTGAGCTGACATCTTTTTTGGTCTCCACCTATTGTGAGGCCCCTGTAGAGAACATGTAGAAGAGCTATTTGTGCCTTGCATAGTATACACCATGGCAGGTTCCTTAAAAGTAATGTTGTGCTCTACGAAGAAACATGGTGAAGAATGATCCTTGCACCAAAGACGGTATCCTTTCACCCCATAAGCATAACCAAAGAATATGCATTTGATAGCTCTACATTCTAATTTGCCAGTATCAGAATGTGCATAAGCAGGGGAACCGAATATTTGCAGATTTGAATAATCAACAGGTTTACCAGACCAAGCTTCTTCAAGAATCTTGAAATTAATAGAAGACGACGGAGAACCGTTCACCAAATAACATGTTGATAAAGCTTTAGCCTTAAAAGATCTAACCAAGCCCGTATTGAGAAGCATGCATCGGGCCTTTTCCAACAACTTCATGTGTCATTCTTTCTGCTACATTGTTCTGTAAAGGTGTGTGACGCACTATACAATGTCTTTTGATTCCATGATCATTGCAGAAATCATTGAACTCCTTAGAACCATAGTAACAAATTCAGTATTTGACATATGTACGATCGAGCTGAAAAATTCGGAATTTGGGAATTATGCGGAAAATTAAGATAAAAATCGGTCAACATACGGTAAAAGTTCGGTCAACTATTCGGGAAAAAGTCGGGAAAAACGGATATATATACATGTATATACACACATGTATATACAATTACACACACAGATATAATGATTGAATTGATGACTACACATCATATTAAATACCCTAATATAGAAAGTTCAACTAATACGTAAATGTATCATAGATTTCATAAAAACACCCCATGGACTGATAATTGATTGTAAATTGCAATTGCAAATAAGAAAAAAGAATAAAAAAGGAAGGTTGGGTAAAATGAGAGGGAGGACGAAGGAAAAAAGGAAGTATGAGGGTGATAAAGAAAAGAGGAGCAATAAGAAGTGGAACATGAAAGTAGAAGCAACAAGCAGCAGAAAGAGGGGAAAAATGGGAGGAAGAGGGGATAATGAAGGAGGAAGAATAGGAAAACGTAGAAGGTGCAGCAACAGGAAGAAATGAGGAAGAGAGGACAATGGAGGACGAAGAAGGAAAAGAAGTAGAAAAAAGGGGAGGAAGAGGGGATGGCGAAGGAGGGAGCAGGGGAAGAAGTGGAAGCAGCAAACAGTAGGGAGAAATCAGGGAGGAAGAGGGGATGGTGGAGGAAGAAAGGGAAGAATGGGAGCAACAAGCAGCAGGTACAAATTAGGAAGAAAGGGAGAAGAATGAAGCCTAGGTGAAACCTTGTTGCAAATAAAAAAGGACTTGGAAAAACCAAGTATGAAACAAAAGTACATAATTGTATAAAACGGAAAAAAACTTACTAAACGCGTTAAAATGCAATACGGGAATAAAACGCGAATAAAACGCGTTTCAAACGGCCGTCACATACGGCATGTGAATAATACGCGTTTTAAATGCTTTTTTTCAAAAAAAGGGTGAATATTGTGACTATGCTTACAATGGAATCCCAAGTCGTTATCAACATAGAATGTCTTTATGCTCTTATCGGTTTAATTCTCAACAAGAGTCTTCCACTGCTAGAAAGTAGAGAACGCCTCGTCCTTGCTCTTAAGAAAATAAACCATACCTTCCTCGTGCAATCATCAATGAAGGTCATCATATATTTAGCACCACCTTTGTAAGGAACACGAGTAGGGCCCCATAGATCAAAGTGAACTTAATCTAGAGCATCCTTGGAAGAATGAATTCTCACCTCAAAGTTATTGTGTTTGGCCTTCCCCATAACGCAATGCTCGCAAAAATCTAATTTCCCAATGCTTTCGCCACACAAGAATCCTCTCTTGCTCAGAAGCATCATCCCTACCTAAGACATGTATCACAAACGAACATGCCAGAGCTTTGTGGTGTATTTAGATGAAGTTGCAACTGCTGCAGAGCTTGAGATAGTGTAAACTTGCAAGATGTACACTTTGTGTGAATTTCTTACTGCCTTCATAAGGACCCAATCCGCTTTAAAAAATATCAATACCTTTGCTTTCACCGGAGAACTTGAAGCCCTTGTCTTCAAGTGTGTGCCCAATGAGATGAGATCCTTCTTCAACACGACAACATGTTGTACGTCCGTCAATGTACCGAACTTCATTATCAAACATCTAGATCTTCACCATGGCAAACACCAATCGTCTTGCAAGGACGACCGTCACCCATAAGGATATCTCCACCTTGATGTCTCATAGATATGGAAATCATCCTTACTCCATCATGTGGTCTGTGCATGTTGAATCAAGAACCCAATCCTTCTTGTAGTCATAAGACATCGATGAAGCAAAACGTAGTTGTCGTCTTCAAAACCTCCATGAACCACCTTTGCATGAGTTGCAACATCATTAGATTTCTCATGTTTTTGCTTGTTTTGCAACTTGTAGCATTCATCCAGGGTATGACTTGTCTTCTTGCAGTAGTTGATCATCCTCGATTGACGTGACTTTGACTTGTTCCTCCTTTGCTTTGACTTGTCATGTGGGCGCTCCTTTCCTCTAGCAGCCAATGCTTCACCTACTGCTTTCTATGAAGTAAGATCCTTCTCTAATTTCTCTTGAGACGTCAAAGCCGTTTTGACTTCATGGAGTGAGATAATCTTTGACTCACAGAATATCATCATATCCCAAAAATTCTTGTAGGACGGTGGAAGGGTACAAAGCAATAAAATCCATTGATCCATGCCCTCTATCTTCGCATCGATCTGCTCGAGGTTGTGGATGATTTTATCGAACTCGTCAAGAAGAACCATCAAGGAACAACCTTTTTCCATACAAAGCATGAGAAGGCGTTTCTTTAGTGCAAGCTCGTTGGTGATGGACTTCTTGATGTAGAATGCTTCAAGTTCAGCCAAAATGTCTTTGGCGGTCTTCAAATGGACGACCTCGGTAGATCTTCATCCTCCTAGTAGAGAAAGATGCATGTACGAGCCTTTTGATCGATCTCCTCTCACCGGTCATCCGTCATGGATTCTGGTTTCTTCTCCTTTCCGAGAAGAGATTTGTGGACTCCTTGCATGAGGCAAAATTCGCACTTGACTTGCCATAGAAAGAAAGCTCTTCAAGCGATCCAACTTCTCGATGTTGTACTTTGACGTCATGGTAGAGACCCTGAGGTAGAAATCACCCTGATACCACTTATTGGGATTATGGTGGTGATGGGAGACCTGAACAATAAGGCCCAAACTAGTTTGTTGTGAAAGCGTGAGATCGAGCAATCCAAACCGAACATGTACGACAAAGATCAACAACAGAACAAGCAAGTAACCACAAAGACAAGATTTACAGTTGTTCGGCAAATTCCCAATTTAGGAGCCTACATCCATTGCGGAGATGTTGTTGATAGAGAGAATACAGAGAAGATGATTATAGAAGCGAAGAAGAACCCAATCCCCACATACAAACAAAAGCCAACCGTGGAAGAAGACGGTTGCTTGGAGAGGAGCTCTTGGAGCCGTAAAAACTCAAAGGGAAGCTCTAGGTCTGTCTGTGGCTTTAGTTCTTCAAAAAATGACGCCTCTTGTTGTCTCTTTGTTGCTCTTCATGCTTGGAACGAGTTGGGGGTCTATTTATAAGAATAGGACCCAAATCTAAAGTCTCAAAGTCATTAGGTTGTTTTCCGGGCGCATTTACGATCCGACGAGACTGTAGATGGTCTGTAACATGGAATGTATTTTAACATGGACTGTATTTTCATTTCAACAACATTTACAGTCGACTGTATTCTGTATATGGTCCGGCTGGACCATAAATGCAAATACAGTCCAAGCAGACCATGTATAGTTTGAAGTATGATCATAGATACACTTATGGGTGCCCAAAACGCATTTTGAAGATGTCGAGGCTCGGTGTAGGTGTCCAATTCATCAAGGAAGCTATTCTAGAGAGTTTAAGACACTCTCTCAATATCGTTACTTAGTTTATTATGTCATATGGGCCAAATTGTCTTGGCCCATTAGGGTTAAGCTTGCTTCCCTTGTACTTGCCTCCTTTCCTATATGAGAGGAGAGTGTTGTCTATCAATAAAAAAGTATCCCATTAGTTTCTCATCTTATTTTCCACATGGTATCAGAGCAATAGATCCTAACCCTAGAGAGAAAAGAAAGAGAGCCTCGGCCTACGGGCGGCAGCCGTCTCTTCTTGGCTTAGCCGCCAGCCAAGCATCATCCCAACTTCCATGGTCGTCTCCTCTCTTGTTTCATAGAAATCCAATCTTTTTGTAGGCGCTCTCTATCCCGACCATCACCGTTGTTATCCCCTTATTCATGTCTAGTTGCCTCTTCCCTAAGGTTGCGTTTGGTACGTGGTGAATCATGGTGATAGGGAATGATGGTGAAACAAACATGTTCGGTACGCATGGTGATAGTGATAGGGAATTTTTCCATGGTGAATTTTGGCATGTTTTTGTCCCCATGGAAAAGCATGGTGAATGATGGTGAAAAAAGTTCTTTTTAAGTCTCCATTAATAAATGAACATGTGTAAAGAAAAATTCTACTATATTTTTCCTTCCCTCCCTACGCCACATGTTTCCCTCCCAACATTTCTTTCCTGCCAACAAATTTTGACTTCCCACCACAGCTTGTTTTGCTCTAAATACTATTTATATATCTTATTTTTTTGAACAAATTTTTTCCCGTTATTTTTTTTATTTGTTAATGTACCCATTACCAACTAAAAAAAATTATTTAACGTTAAAAATCTCCCTTTTAAACGAAAAATTTCCCACCAGAAAGTTTCTCTCCAAGACGAGTTCTCTCCCTCCAAGACCAAATTTCCCGCCACACCTTTTTCTTCCAACACACCTTTTTTCCCTCCAGGACAATGTTTCCCGCCACACCTTTTTCCCTCCAAGATAAAGTTTCCCACTAAATCTTTTTTTCTGCAAGACAGTTTCCAACAAATCTTTTTCTCCTCCAAAAAAAAATTCCCGGCACACCTTTTTGTCCAAGATGCCATAAAAAATGTTGTTGAAGCTATTAAAAGGAAATACAATTTATGTAAAAAGTATTCCACAACAATTCTCAGAACCTAATATTTTTCCTACTTTGGATGCCATAGGAATTGAAAATCATATATGTACCAAAGCTTATCTTTATCTAGTTGAGCATCCAAAAATGATGAGGGCCTTCTTTTGTTGCCCACAACATGAGCGACGTCAAGTCATATGCAATATGATTTGAGAAAAATAGATCATGTTATATTTATCAAGAAAACATTTATGATCAAATATTTGTATTTACATAATTTTTCAATGAAGTATTTCTTTGCAATGATTGTTAAGAAATATTACTCGCATGTGAAAGAGTCTACTTGATATTTCTTTAAATTAAAAAGTTCATACCCGTATTAAAATTTTATAATAGAATGTTTGTGTTATTCATGCCAAAAGAAATTTTCATGTACGAGGTGTCTATAAATAGAATTTATATTTGTACGAGGTGTTTTCTATAAAAATAGTTCCCTATCCCCATCACCGTAACCATGTAACAAACAACACTTATTAAATAGTTCCCATCCCTTTCACCATTACCATGCAAGTGTTACCAAACAACAATTTCGCCATCACCGTCACTATCACTGTCACTGTCACCGTCACCGCATATTTTGTCACCCCATACCAAACGCAGCCTAAATCTTCCCTGAGATCTGTTATATTTCAGACTGAGATCTAGTTGTCCTTGGATCTTGACTCTAAAGTCCTTGTGCCATGTAAACCCGACACAAGTTAGCGACCTAATCCGTAAAGTTCACCTCCTCGTCAATAGCAAATTTCCCTTTGCCTCATCATGTCAGCATCAAATACGGAACGTGAAACAAGAAGCTCGCAAAGGAATTAGGAGGAAATGAATATGTTCTGTTTGACCCTATTTCGCACCTAGTATATGAATCTGGATACGCATTTATTCCTCGTTCCACTCAAACTTTGTGTGATCGGCGTTTGCTCTTCCTGTTTCAAGGTGTTCAGTTGCACAATTAGTGACAGACGGAAATTGATATGTCGGGCACGCTTATATATGCATCAGGAGATGAGACCCACATTGGGCCCATCGCACAGGTAGTCCGACTAGAAGTCATTTTTCAGAAAGTCGTCGGCCATAACTCTACGCCCTATACTCAAGTGGTTCAAGTTTATTGTTAATAAGATTCATAATCGAATCTATTTTGTGACCTAAAACCCTTTTCAAGCGGCACATAGATCCATTTATTTTTTATTGGATGTCTAATCCAGTCATGTAGCACGTGGACTCCGGTTATTAGTTATATATACGGCATATTGGCAAAGAAAAGATCATGTGCTAGTTTATAAAGCACCAAAAAGAGGCATTGTGCTTTTTCTCTTTTCTTCCTCTCCATGGAAAATCCCCCTACCACCTCTCATATGTGCATCAATTTTCATGTGCAACGGGGTATTGTTTCTTTTCCACACCAACTACTCAATCACTTTGTAATTGGTGTGCGGGGGAAATAGAGGAGAGAGAGAGAGCAAGAGGAGAAAGAGTATGAGATTATGTATATCAATCCATGCTATTCTGATACATTACCTAATCAGAACTGACTTCCGCTAATTTGTCCTACATTTACCTAAGCGATCCCTAATTTGAAAAAATCAGGCCTAATTTCCCCAAATACGACCTATTTTCCTCAAATAAGACCTATTTCCCCCCAAACCAGACATAACATATCCAAATTAGATCTGATTTGACCTAAATAAGACCTATTTCTTCCCTAAATAACTAAATTTCATCTAACCTGATCAAATTCAGACCTAATACATACTTATTTGGTATTTAAGTATCTTAGTTTGGGCCTAAAAGGACTTATGCATCCACTTTAATCATCTGAAAACCTATGCACCTAATTTCAGGCGGTCCACCTAAAGACTAGGGGGTGTAGGCACGCCTTGAGCCTAGGCAGGCACCTTGACAACTATGCTAAACGTAACTTTTTCAAAAATTTGGAGATCATTGTGACAAGAGATGGTAGAAGACCATTGGATATTATGTTTTCCTGAAGAGGTTATCTTACTACTTGAAAACAAGAAACATATTGTTATAGCTTGATTTTGGGTTAGGGAGTGAGGAATATTTGTCAAATTGTCATTTTGCAATTCATAAAATAAAGCATATTGGCATACCTAAACTAGCAACAACCAACAAGAAACCTTGAACTAGTACTACGATAACAAAGTTGCCTTCAGTGTAGCTAAGAATTAAGATCATTGTGATAACTATAATGTTAACATTGCCATACTTCAATGATAAAATATTTATTAAGATCAACTATACCTTATATATTTTCCTTGTCAGAAACATGTTGTATTATGTTCTCAACAAATGTCCTCAAATAATTCTCTTGGAAATACCCTCAGCGGGTAATGGTTGACATTTACGTACATCTTTAAGGGGATATAGAAGATAATCCATTTGAGGGACAATAGCAGGAAGCCCACTATAACTGGCTACGTAATTCTTTTGAGGATATCTCAACATTTATCTTCTCGTGTGTTAACCTCTACTCAACATAAGAAAGAGTCATCCATACTGAACCAATGTGAGATAATCAAAATCCCTTTCAAATCTAATTGGATATACTTCATTAGATTTTGTTTGTAAGAAACCAAAGTATAAACTAAGACAACTTGAGGGTATATCAAACATTTCAATATATAGACTGAGAGAGTTAAAATGAGGACAAGCATTATAGTGAAATTTGTTTTGAATCAATAGAACAGACAACAATCTCCAGTCAAAAGAAATGTAAAGCGTGCAACTTGTGGGTATATCACACTTTTCAAAATACTATTTATTATCTTTTAATTGTAGATCATAGAGAGTTAAAATGAGAAGAAAAAAACGAAATAGTGCACATTGTGCTATATAAATAGAGGATACAACATTCTAATTGACTGATAAACTGCCAAATATGCAGCTTAAAACATATGCAACCAAAAGTAAGCGTAACCAAAAGTGATATCAACCAAGTTCAGACAAATTACCAGAAATCAAGGAACTTATCTACCACAACTGGTGAGCCATCCCGATTCAGTTCTATGGTTATCGGACCTTTTGATGTGTTCAAGATCTAGAAAAAAGTATATACAAATTATTAGTGTGACAACGCATAAGGGAATCCTTTTGAGATTCGTCTAAAAATATGCACCAATAAAAAATGACAGAAGGTTTCCACATGCAAGTAGAATGAAAAATCGATAGTGTTGACTGTCGTGTTAAAAGAAGACTTCCATAATTTTGGCATGGAGATAATTTCGCCAGCAGTTGCATCTCCTGTAGATCTCTTTTTTGAAATCATACTCAGAGCATGATGGTCATGGAATAATCTACAGTACCACAGACTACATAATTTTTTAATCATGCAAAGGATGTCATGTAACATTTCACTGAGGGGAAGGACTTTGAATGGTGTTTTCTGTGGTATGTTCCAGCAGGATATGGATCACCTGTACTAGACGTGGTATTATACAGATGGCTCAATACACATTTCTTCTAGTTTGCAAAGTTCAGGAGAGTTGCCACACGGGGTGAAGTGAGTAGCTGAGCACAGTTCTTGGTTGGCAACTTGGCATGTCCATGGGTAACCTTACTTTGGCAAATAGGAAGGAGAGGAACTGCTGCTTTTACCAGGTGTTTTGCTCTGTTGGGTATGGTTCTAAGGAATGGAGGTGCTAGGGGAGGAGGAAAAAGAACAGGTCATACCCATTATTCAGGAAATTCGAGCTTTTATAAAAACAACCCGTACATTCTCATCATGTTATAGAAATTAAAACATAGATAATATCACTAGTTTCCTCACGACAAAAAGTAATCCACAAATGTAATATATTATCAAGAAAGGACATATGAAAGAGCCAGTACTTGCCCACAATGAGACCTGAAGATCTGCACTGAAAATTAGTCCTATACGTTAAAACACAATCGGTTGTGATAGAATAGTTCATGCAATCTTCTTCTTTTCTGCAGTGTAAGTAAATTATAGAAACTAGCTACCATTTGCCACTCATCCCCTTGTTATTCAATTGACAAGGATTTTAAACAATATCCTTCTCAAAGGTCATTGATGGCCCAACCAGTAGTTATTTCTATTACCTGGATCAGGCAGGATTTGTGATCCTAAAGCACTGTTCAGCGAATTTGGCGAATACACCCTAATCAGCGTGACAACTAGTGAACTAGAGGTGGAGTCATTACGCTAACCCCCCCCCCCCAAAGAAGGTCATGAAAAAACAAAGCTTGACCAATGTTTCTAAACCGTCAAGTTAGGGAAGTTTGACTAGAGTTAGCCATGATGGAATCCTGAGATTATAGGTGTCGAACGAAAGCTATCGAACTAATTATACATTCAACAAGCAAAGCAAATTTTTAAAGATATACAAAATGGTAAAGAAGGAAGAACATACCGCATAACCAGGAACATCATTTTTGTTTGACAAAGTCTCAAGATCCTTCCAAATAAGAAGCAAATGTATTAAAGTCAGGATGATGTTAATAATAAAAAAGCAATCAAAAATAAAACTGAAAGGAACAACACCAAACATCTAAGCTTCTATTACAAAAGTAGGTGCCAGCCACATCTTTGTAACAAGGATAGTTTGGATCAGCAATCTGATAAACTCATTTAGAATGTAAGGCTGAAATCTATATACCTCGAATTTGTGAATGTCAGCTCCAAACTCACTTGACCTGCAAGCAGACAAGTTTTAGCTTACTCTTCAAAATGATTAAAGATGACCGTGTGTGGGCTTGATATTGGGATCCGTACACACAGTGAATATGGAAAAGATAAGCACTGCTACTAAAAAAACACAATTATTATTTAGCAGATTTAAAATCATTGCTTATACATAGAGATATAATTTTCATATAAGTATAGGACTAATGTTTAGTTGAAGAGAAGTCTATTCAACAAGTAGCAACAAAATACTAAACAGGGAACCTGACTCAGAAAAGTATTACCTTCTATACCAATGCTTGTAGGTGGCATATAAAGATAATACAACCAAGATAATAACCATGTTGCAAGTGATTATTGTTTTGAGACCAATTTTTGTAGGTCCCTTCTTATTTTTGCTCAGACTTAGCAGCTGTGCCGGCTTCATCCTTGCCATTTTCTTCTATAGATGTATCCTGGGGTTTTCACTTCTACAAGAGAAAGACACCAGAATCACGAGATACATTTCCATAAGCCAAAGTAGACAGAATGTTAACAGCAGATACATTCCAATTTCAAAATCCAAAGACAGTGGATAATAAAATAAAAATCGAGTGAAATCATTGATGTAATAGATTAAAAAAAAATCGGCTTACTGTTAGCTATTGCGTTGTACATTTTCAAGATCATTACTTCTGCTATATAATTATGATGGTTTGAGCTCCATTAGGAACAAAATGACACAAGCCTTGTAGATGACCCAATACACATCCTAGTCATTTTACTCTTTAATGAC
The DNA here is from genome assembly GCA_963693085.1 of Alisma plantago-aquatica. Lineage (NCBI taxonomy): Eukaryota > Viridiplantae > Streptophyta > Magnoliopsida > Alismatales > Alismataceae > Alisma > Alisma plantago-aquatica. The sequence goes on along the minus strand of OY856411.1, from coordinate 836,240,519 downwards.
ATGCACTATCAATTGGAGGCTTTGCTTACAACATGCATAGCTGGTGCCAGATAGAATGGTGCCTTTTATGCAGGACTCAAGGTGTGGTGCAACAACAATCAGACTATAGCAATGGCAAGAGGTGCCACTCTCCCATTCAGTTCACCTCCCATTCCGCGAAACGACTTTCTAGGATTTTCCTAGAAGAAATTCCAGTTTACATTAGTTAACTATGCCATCACATGGTTACCTGTATTCCCTTGCATCGGGCCACCACTGGGTTATGAAGCCTGGGAAGGGGAGAGGGCATTCTTCCCCATTGATTTTATATGACCTACATTAGTATGACGCAAATGAAGACCAAGCAGGCCTTCTTCATCCATGACTTTATATGGCCTAAACGAGTGCAATGCAATGACAACCACAGCATGTGCACGCTGGAGGCCTCAGGTATGAATAGAACAGGGATAAGTTTCAGGGTTTTCTGACAAGTACTTCGTTTGAGTCAGTTCTACTGCATCAGCTATTACTTAAAGTATCCTCCTCAAGTCGGTTTTTCACAGGGTATATTGTCCTTGGAGGAATTCATAACACCCCACCAAAAGGCTAACACACAACAAATTCTAAAGTGGCTGTGTTCCTATGCCAAAAGATGAATTCAGTACTCCAAAATTACATAGAAGATTTTGAGTAGATGATCACCATGTTGTGCATGAGGTGTAGGTTCATCGCCATATCATGCATGAGGTGTAGGTTCATCACCAAATTGTGCATGAGGTGTAGGTTGCCACAGAATATTGAGATTGTTTGATCATAATAGGGTTTTTTAGACCTCAGGTTCATTTAACAAAATAGGTTTTTGTTAGAACACAGCCTTTTTATACCTCCACAATTGCATGACAGTTTTTTTAACAAACGACCTCTTTTTTTTTTTGCAAAAGCAAATCTACTCAGCTCTGCTAGATACTTTTTTTTTTAAAGCGCCTGGAGCAACTGCTTAAGTGGCCAAGTGCGGCCAGCCCACTAGACCACTTCAAAATGAGCCTGGGCGGGTATTAAACGTTTGGACACTAGGCCGACGGTTTGGGCTGCTTTAGCGGGCCTTGGACTGCTTTAGCGAGTCCCAATTTCGCGCCTGGGCTGCCACTTCTGGTCTAGAAAAAAAAGGCTCAACTCCTAAACTCCCTCAGACCCCCAATACCACCACCCCGACTCGTTGTTCCCGTTCGCAGTCGGAAAGCTGCTCAACCTTCTGTTGCCCAAGCATTGATTCCCGATGAGGCTAGGAGTCTCCTCAACTCCTTAGCGCATGGCGCGCCCCTGTGCTTACAAGAGCATCACCATCGTGCTATTCTCTCCACCCGTATATCCTCAACCCCTTAGCCATCGCTCACGCAAGAGGGCTACATGGGGGCACCTTGAGGTGCCTAGGCAGCGGCAGAAGGTTTCTTGGTGGCCCGTTCCGGAGCCAAAGAGGGCGCAGCAGTTTTTATACGCACACCAGAACTCGATAAGCAATAAGTATGTGATTCTTTAGTCTGTTCTTCGCAAGCATTATTCTTCTATTACTTCTTCTCAATTCTTTTTCGTTTGTAGCTATATCCCAACTACTTGTGTACATTCTTAACTCCCTCCTTTCTTTAATATGAACGTATACCAATAATCCCTTTTGTTCTTTTCTCCTTCTTGTCCAAACAGTGAAGTAGGTTCTTAACTCCCTCCTTTCTTCAATATTAACGTATACCGGTAATCGCTTTTCTTCTTTTCTCCTTCTTCTTGTTCAAACAGTTAAAGTAGGCTCTTCAGATAGAACTTGTTATCAAAGTGCAAATAAGTAGGTTGGACATTGATGGTATACTTCAATCCTTCATCAGTAGTATGATGTTTGTTGTACATCTGATTTGATATTTGTTGTACATTAGTAGCACTTCGAAGTTTTATCATGACTTTTTGTTGGACATGCTTTTTTGTTACAGTACTATAACTACTCCATTCATGCAATGTATCTCTGCAATATTAATTAACAATGTAGGCAAACATATAGGACTATTCGTAATAAGTTCATGCAATATGTAACTCTGCAATATATAATAAGTTCATGACATATGTATCTCTGCAATATTAATCATAAATGTAGGCGAATAAAAACTGCAAATACAGTAGGCAACACGTTCTGACTTCTGAGTAATATGAGTTCCTGCTCTATGTTCAGAGTAATATAAGTTCTTGCAATGTGTTCTTACAATATGATTAATATGAATTCTTGCAAATTGCCAAATACGAATTCATTTTCGTACAATATGAGTTCCTGCAATATGTTCTGAGTAATTAATTATACAAAATCATTACATAAGTATTAACTTATCTCCTAGGCCACTACCCTAGGTAATAATATAATATATTTTGAGTGTACGAGTCAAAATAAGTAACTAGGAGCATGGCTAACGGCGGTGACAAGCAACTAGGAGGTAATCAAAGTGTGACCAAATCTAGTGACCCATGGTGGAAGTACTGCACACTTCCGGATCCATCTAGGAGGGGTGGGTGAATGCAAGTTTTTCTTCATTTATCAACCGGTGGAATATTCATATTCAAAAAACAGTTGGCGGGTAAGCGTGGAAATGTTAAGACTTGTAAGGGTATCCCGCCTGAGAGTGGGTAATATTTGATTACTTAAAGTTTTCAGAGAAGAAGAACAAGAGGACACAAGAATTAAAGGATCTTAGGGGTGAGGTTGACATCAATAAATGTGATGAATCACCCAACATGGTTGACAACGGGGATGGAGAGAAGAAGGCCAAGATTATCGGTAATCTTGATTGATTTGTCAAAAGAAACATCACTCAGAATGCATGATTATTGAGTAATTTTCTTTATGTTAGTAGTGTAGAGTCACTGGATTTTTCTATTTTTCAACAATAATAAATCCGCTTCAAAACCCGCTTCGTGTTTTAGCGCTTTGGGGGTCAATCCGCTCACTTTACACTTCACACTTTCCAGAACCTTGCTAGATACAAATATTGGCTTCTTTCCTATAAAGTTATTTCCCTTCCAAAGAAATATCTTCTTCCCACAGATAGGCCAATGTCCACTTCCCACCCTTGGGCTTGTACATGCTAAGAACTTTAGCCAAGATAATACTTTACTATAACCTCCCTTTGTAACCAGAAACATGGAACCAAAAGAACAAAAAGTCAGACGTTCTGTTCTTTACTTTCAAGCAGTGTTTTAAAAAGCGTTTGGAGCGGCCGCTTGAGCGGTCCAGACCCTCCGTCGCCTGAAAATGGACTTAAGCGCCAGCTAAGCGGGCCAGCAAAAAGCGGCCGCTTAATGCTCGCTTGAGCCGCTTAACCCGCTTGAAGACCCTGTTTAGGTGCCCGCTTTGGCCCGCTTAGTTAAAAAGCGCATGCTGGACCCAAAATAAGGCCCAAACTTGTTGGCCCACTAGGGGGTTAAAAAAACCTTATGGAAAAGTAATCCCTTCCCTGCTTCATTAATTTATTGTATTTACCTCATAATTCTGTAACATGTTCTTTACGCTGTACCTATATTAGTAGGTACATTGTTTGTAAATCAAGGTACTATATTTGTACTAATTATAAACCTTTATACCTAGTTAATTTATATATGCATATAAATGATCGGTATGCATATACTAGTGCTCTACTATGTACTATTGATGTACTACATGTATGTTTGTATGTATGTACTAGTTCTCTGCTGTAACTAGTATATGTATGTAATTGTTGTATACTATATGATCTGTATGTATTTATATACTATATGATCGGCATGTACTATTGATGTACTATAGTCTGTATGTATGTATGTACTAGTTTTCTACCATGTACTATTATGTGTATGTACTAGTTATATACTATATACTATAAGTTCAGATATGTAAAAGTTCCTACATAATGATAATTTATACATGAATGTGTAATTTTATAAAAGAATTACATAGATAAATAAGCATCCACTTTTTCAAAAAGCGGCCACAAGGTGCTGTCTGCACGGCTCCCGCTTCCCGCTTTTTAAAACATTGCTTTCAAGACAGACAATTTATTTCTGCCAAAAGAAAAATCAGCCAAAGCTTATAAACGAATCATTTCCTATGCCGCACCAGCATGCAGCACCTTAGATATATACTTCCTGTAGCATATTCTATTAAAACGATCAGCATCTTTCCAACAGGACATATGGCATCTTATTACGTAATTTTAGTAGAGAGAAGTTGATATTATAGAAACAAGAGTTCCAAGGGACTAGCTTTTGTATGATGTCTTATCACAACCTTCACTACCTTATCAATCAAACCATCAATTTCTTGATTCACGAATCGGTGATCTACCAGTTAAAACTGCTGATGTAATTATGTCAAATATGCCAAACATATAAATAAGAGTATCATCATATATAGGGGAAAGAATAGCAATTACAAGTTTAAGAAAAAATTCAACTAAGTGATTTTTACCATTATCCAAAATCACTGACGAAAAAGGGTTTATGCTATTTGAGCATTTGCAAACGAGTTGAGGAATTTGAAGGTAAATGGTTCAGCAAAGCATTAAGCTGTGGCACGGGCCTTGCTAGCCACTGAAGCGCACATCAGTATTACCTACATTATACACAACGCTTTTTGTCCAAAACAAAAATTATTAGATTGACAAACAAATTTATCATTATTGTTTTATTACTGTAGCAAGTGACCTGCATATATTACCTAGTTGATCATTGAACGTTATACTTATCATGTGCATCAGTATAATTCATTATACAATGTTTGAGACAAGTTGTATAGTTACAAATAAGTCCCTGAAATTACACTTAGAGCCACTGAAGCGCACATCAGTATTACCTACATTATACACAACGCTTTTTGTCCAAAACAAAAATTATTAGATTGACAAACAAATTTATCATTATTGTTTTATTACTGTAGCAAGTGACCTGCATATATTACCTAGTTGATCATTGAACGTTATACTTATCATGTGCATCAGTATAATTCATTATACAATGTTTGAGACAAGTTGTATAGTTACAAATAAGTCCCTGAAATTACACTTAGATCCTAAAATTGAAACAAATGCAAAGTATATAAAATATAAAACTAATTAAGCCTAATCAGACGCGCTATCAACTCTTACGCTCAGCAGTGGGACCTGAGCTGCATGGTATTTATATACTTTACTTTTTCTTATTTAGTACAGATATGCCATACGGGTTTATTTGAAGGTTTCAATACTTTACCTATCTTGTTATGGATTTAGTTACATCAAAAATCCTTCAACTGCATCATTATGTATCAATGAAACAGTTCATAAACTGCATCATTATGTATAGATGAAATAGTTCAGCATAATCATATAATGTTTAATTGATTTCTAAGTTAAAAACTATTAGTACATTTTTGTCAGATTAACAGCCATGAGGCATAAGTACTTTACTACTAAGTGCATTCATATATAGAATATCAGTATTAATTTACTTTTTCATTTAACGGGTTTAATCCCATCATATCTTTTTTTTGTATATAATAGTTCATGTTATCTCATCATTATACAAAAAGCTAACCTTAAATTATACAGCTTAGATAATTAATCTAAGTCGGTGATCACTATTCCGTTGTTCCACTGTGCTACTTCTAATTTTGAAATAGTTGTCTTTAGATTCTGCTTTAAAATTTTGTTGCTATCACTGACCCTTTTGATATAGACATTTGATATTGGGTCGTATGGATTCATTATTTGTATTTAACACTTGGATTAGATAACACTGAGCGTGGATTTCAAAATAAAAAGAAGTCGTCAAATCCCTAAAATATGCAAAATTCACTGAATCAATATTTTGCTCTTCATTATTACTAGATATTTGATGAAAATATTTCATTTGTTTCTCGTCCCAGGACTTTTTTCTACCACGTTGTATTCTAATTTTTTGCCTAATTTTTTTCTGGTGATTGAATAAGCCTTGTATCATATGTAGATTACAAAGTATGTCAAATTCGTTTTTCCAAAAAGTGGCAGCACAAGTGCTATGGAGACCATCCCATCTTTGCAGCCGCTTCATGCTTTCTAGAAAATTGCCAATTTGCAAAGAGATCTGCTATGCAAAGGCAAAATGGCACCCCATTTGGGACAAATTCTGGCATTTAGCCTGCTAAAGAACAAAAACAATTAAATGCCAAAATACATCCCAAATGGGGTGTCATTTTGCCTCTGTGTAACATTATTGATTTTCAAAACAAAGTTTAAAATTGTGCTGATATACATTTTTCATCATATAACAAGATTGAATTTACTTCAAGTTCAAGGGGCAGGTGCTAGAATGAAACTCAAGTGGTGCGTCATTAGCCATGGAAAATAAGGGTTCAGACATGTTCGACGTAATAACTAGCAGCCAGAGCAGCAAGCTTACTGTTTTGGCCAATCAAATTAGAAACTGGCACCAGTTGTGACCAGTTCGAAGTCCAAAATTTGGCCAGACCCACTGACATATTCAATACGATTTTCAAAACCATGAAACTAAATCTCACCACTTGTGACCCACTGACCCCTAGTTCAAGATTCAATTGAACAACTTTGGTCATCCTAATGAGCATTATTGACAGCTGGCTCATAGAAAGAGAGCACCAATTAATAGGTATTGCAACAGCATAAAACATCAAGCAATTTACTACTGATATTGTTTTTTTAAGAGAAATATGAAAATAGAATAAATCAAAAGTAACATTGTGATGACTGACTCAAAGATCAAATAGTTAGATCACTCACTAATGAATGAGGTCACAAAACGCATATCATGAATGATCCACATCCATCCAAACAATTCAATGAGGAGTCAAACTAGGTATTAATCCAAATATCTATCATAATGAATGCCAAAAATGACGATCTGGATATGCATCTCCACTTGCACGTCACAATGAATTCAAAAACAATCTACTGCATTTGCAGGAACATAGAGCAAGAGATCACAACTTGAACTCCCTTTTCAAGTGAAGGCTCTTGTTCTGCAACCGCAAGAGATCCCTAGCATACTCTTGATTCCCAGTCAATAGAAGGCCATTTAGAACTCGGTTAAAAGTGAATCTCCGAGGAGGATATCCCTTCTCCACCATTTCTTCCACCAGCTTTCCAGCCATGAGCATATCTTCAGCCCTCTTCCTCACAAACATGGCCTTAAGAAGCAAGTTATAGGTGTCCATGTCAGGCAGCACAAAGTTTTCTCCTGCGCCCATTTGTTTGAAAAGAATCAAACTCTTGTCAATCTCTCCAACCTCAATCCAATGTCGTATTAGCATATTGTAGGTTTGCACATTGGGCTTGCTCCATCCTTCTAATACCATTCGCTGCATAAACTCCATGGCGCCTTCCATATTACTTGCATGGCATAGCCCTCGGATGACTAGATTGTAAGTGATGACATTTGGGTTACATCCCTTACCAACCATTTCATCAAACATATTGATCGCTTTATCTGTGTGGCCCGTCTTGCAAAGGACTTGGATGAGGGCATTGTAAGTGGCTATAGAAGGAACAATCCGGCGTTGCATCATTTCATGGAACATCTTCCAAGCCTCATCAACATGACCCATGAGGCCAAGGCCGTGCACCATAGTCGTGTAAGAAATGACATCTGGGGTGACCCCTCTTCCCTTACAACTTCTACGCTTCATCTGCCAAAAGAACTCGAGTGCCTCCTTGACTTGTCCAGCTCTAAAGAAGCCTTTGAGGAGTATGTTGTAAGTGGTAAGTGTGGGGTCGCACCCAGACTCCACCATGTCCCTGAGGGTCTCGATCGCCTTGTTGGTTCTCTTGACCCGACACCACCCGTCAGCAAGGATGTTGTAGGTGATGACATCAGGTGGGAACCGAGATCGAAGCGCACGAACAAGGGAGCATGCTTTGTCTACGCGACGTGACTTGCAGAGGGCATCAAGGAGTGTGTTGAAGGCCACAAGGTTCTGAATGATGTTGCCACGACCCTGACCCTGGCGAGGCATGGAGAGGAACACCCGAACAGCACGGTCCGCCTTACCTTGGGAGACATACCGCTCCATGAGCACCGCAAAGGTGCGGAGTGACGGTGGGGGTGGGGTTGCGTTGTGGAATTGTTTGCATCGACGGAGAGACAATAAGCGAGAAATAACATCACGGTTACGAGCTCGAGCAGCAAGGTCGAGGGCATGGTCGAGGGTGGAGGTTGCAGGACAAAAAGTAGGGTGGTGGTCAAGGAGGGCAAAGACAAAGAAGAGTGCCCTTGGGGCATCATTCCACAAGATCTTGAGGACTCCATCGACAAGAGGTGGGCTAAAGGTGGGCTTGGATGGATGGGAAAGAAGGGCATCAGCAAGGGACTTGGAAGTGCCTTTGTGCGAAAGAACAACACGTGAAATTAAGCATGAGAGCTCCTCCATTGTTTCAGTCGCTTCGAAGTTTCCTCCTCTTGTTGTTTTTGAACAGGTGATTCAGAAACACTTTTTCAATAGGAAGTGCTCTTGAATGAAGGATGTTCGGGTGGCTTTGGTGGGGCGACAATCCTTCAAATCAAGTGATAAATCGGTGTGGATATTGTCCTAGGTACATCCTCCTTTAGAAATCGTAACTGCAGAGATATTTGATTGCTACAGGGCCAGGTTCAATGCCATTCACCGACTCCAGACGGATGCAACTGATCTCGAGCACCCTGATGAGTCTGAATGGCTCCAGCACCAAATTTCCTACATATTTTAATTATGTAATCAATAGTGAATAGATATTGAGGCGTCAAAAATAGTCATGCAAAGAAAATGCTGAGTGCCAGCACATGTCAAGCAATTCGATCAATTCAACAAAATGATTGAGTAGATCTTGGATTAAAATTTGTGTTATTAAGAAAGGTCTTGAAGCAAGCAGATCACCGTTCTTATTTATATGTAATCCAGTACAACTAGTTGCAGAGACTAATCTTTCCACCTGAGATGCCATGGGGAATTTTGATCAAAAGTTGCTCCCATGGACAGAAATGCGTGTATGAAGCAAGGAGAAAGAGATGAGACAGCGGGAGAAGTTCAGAAGATCAGCAGCCCACTACAGTTAGTCTTCCATTCTAAGAGGAAAGCCTACTGTGATATATAAGACAGTAGGAGAGCAGAAAAGGGAGTAGGACGACAAAGTGTACCTAGAGGAGTCTCCTCAGAATTGGTAGCTGCTTGCTAGTCAGAGCCGTGTAGGGAAACGGCGTCTACACGACCAGCCGGAACCGCCAAGGACGAGGTCAGGCTTCGAGAGATCGGCCTTGCCGCCGGAGGGGCCGCAATGGCCGCCGAGAAGTGCGCCTTTTAAGAGGCCTGCGTCCAGCCGTTGAGGAGGTCGACCGGCGACGTCGACGGTACCGAAGATGCCACCGAGTGCGCGATCACGTAGGAGGCGCTGAGAGGACCCGGCTGCCCTAGGGTCTAGGTGTCGTCGAGAGCAGGAGGAATGGTCGATGCGGGTGTGACTGAATTTCCGATGGGATTTCCGCCGCCTGACGGCCTAAGTCAAACCAACCAGCAACCAATTCCCTGGCCCAAATGGACTGGGCTGACTGACTGGGTGGAGTGGGACGAGGCCTGCCCAGTGGTTCGAGCATGTTGCAATCCCAAAAGAAAAACATGGCTCGAATTGATTTGTCGAAATTGGTTCAAAAATTTTATGAACCGGAGTTCCGTAAGTAATTTTTTGTGATTGGTTTAAAGTAAGTGATGGAACTTGAGTCCATAACTTTCGGTGAATTACAGACTTACATACAAAATACATTTCCTGAGTTCCCTCTTAAAAAGAGAGGAAAACGAGTTCCGAACAACCAACAATATTTCATATACAATTATATTTTTCATTTTCTTCATAAATGACATATGTAAAATATTTTAGACTAAAAAAGTTAACAGTGTGGATATCATTTATTGCTAAAACTATAACATAATATACAAAACACAATACACTATAATTGTGCTATCTAAAATATTTTACACTATAACCACAATTATCAGTGTGATTTATTAAATAAAAAAATTATGAACATTATGAAAAATTAATCATATTGTACTATGTGACAAAAAATATCTAACATATTTTTATTCCCCATATTTAAAAATATGATGTAAAAATGATAATTAACTATAACCATGCGTAAAGAATATACAAAAATTTCTATTATTCTACATTATTAAATAATGATGAATCAAAATTTATATTTACATTCAATAAAATGTAAATATTATTACAATACTATGTCATACAAAGTGAAATAAAAATATCATGATGTGATATCAACAACTATATTTTTATTTAAATTATACAACACTAAATGTTTTTAATGGAGCGACATTCGTACCATGATCAGTTTTTTAGGTTATTATGGTTTAAAATATTGTGGTTATTCTCGGATATGATTCTTTTTTCATGTCTTTACTGTCCTTATTATATATTACACAATAAAAATCAACAAAAATTTTAATGACGTCCATATTTAAACTTACAACAAACTAATCACATGGAAGTGAGTGGAACTTAAGTTCCTGAAACTGAAGTAGAATTTTTGGAAAATGAGTTCCACATAACTTATGACTTACACCAAACCAATCTGAGCCTAAAAGAAAAATGTTACGGAGAGGCTGAATGGGAGGTAGAATGGGAAGCACTTTGTTATTTTGTGTTAAACCTGTTAAAATGGGTTATTGACCCACGGATATCTGCGGGTCGACACATTTAATAAGGGTTTAAGTAGGGCTTTTGATCACGCATATAATTATGGGTCAAACCTGAACTAATCTGTTTATCAGGCGGGTCTCATGCACTGAAATGCAGCATCGGTGGGTAACTTGTTTATAAGGACATAAATTAAAATTTGAATTCTATGGATGAGTGCTTAAGAGAATTTATAAATATGAATATATACCTAATGAGCATTTGAATATATTGTGTTTTGTACTTGCATGTCAAATATATTTGACATACTTGAACATACATATCATATTATTATATATATTTATGAATGTTTTTCTTTACATTTGTCTTGCCAATATTTTTCTATCTATAATAATAACAAACATGTTACGACCCATATCAGGGTTAGTCAATAAATACCTCGAATTACGTGAAACACCTCAATTAGTGTTGAGTATCAAATTAAACATCATGGTTAATCAAATAAGTTAATATGTGAATTAATAGGTGAGATTGAATCACTTGAGGCAATTAATGATAATTGCAATGTTAATAATTAATTTAATCCAGTTGAATAAAGTACTCCAGATGCATTTAATTTATTGACCGGTAGTGACTAGCTAATAACCATAATTTCTCGCTTCGAGATTGTAGTGGATTCCGTGCTTGGCATTTTGCAAGAAAAATCGTTTAAATTGGACCTCCGAGGCAATACTTATGCCATTTTTGGTTTTCTTGGACTTGAGATGCAATTTTCCCATTATTTACCCCTTTAAGTGGGTCGGCTACTTTATTTCCTTATCTTCTTCTTTTCCCAAACGTTTTCCCGATCAATAGAACAGGAACCGACTGTGGAGCGGCGCCCAAGCAGGTCGATCGACCTGCAAGAGAAGAGGAGGGGTGATTTTGGGGGCGATTTGCTGGAACTCCAAGCTCGGATCCAGGCGCCCTTCTACCCTTCTTCTCTTCTCCTTCCTTCCCTCTTCCTCCTTCCCTATACCTTCCTCTCCAGCAGTAGCTCAACCGGATTGAGCCGGCCAGCAGTAGCAGCGCCGCACAGCAGCTTGTGGCGGCCGGTCAAGGGTCGATTTGTTCGGGAAACACCACCAATCGAAGCCCATGATTCCCTTTTCGAGGTCCAAGCTTGCAACTGAAGCTTCCAGCTAGCTTCATCACACCAATCAACGCCTAGGGTGGCGCCTCTATGGCTTCGACCAAGCAGCAACAGCTGCTGCGAGAAAGTTATGGCCAGAGGGTGAGGGGGCATGACCAACACCATGATGATGGTGCCTTTGAGCTCGACTACGAGGCTAGGATCCAAATCCGCAACCATTAGTTCGATTTAGCATTCGATTGAAGTTCAGTTAGATTTACAGCAAGGTCAGTTATCAATCGGCCGAGTTATACAGTAATCGGCCGAGTTCCTTTATTTAGTATATCGAACAACATTTTGATCGGCCGAATTGGGTGTGATTCGGCCGAGTTTCCCTTTATAGGTTATCGAGCAGGGTTTCGATCGGCCGAGTTTCCAATGGATCGGCCGAGTTTCCAGCCAATCGGCCGAGTTCCCAGATTGGTCGGCCGAGTTCCAGAAGTGTGAGTAGTAGTTCATTCAGAAATCATTATTTAACTCAATTTAAATGCTTAATTGCTTCTGTATCAGTTGGTATAACTCCTAAATAGTGTAGCACATACAATAGTGTATGATAGATTTATTGGAACTTGAAATACGTAATATGATTGATGAAAATGATGGAATCTTTATGTATTATAGTTGCATTGATATGCTGATTAAAGGCGGTTGTTAATATTGAATCTGAATAAGTAATATTGAGTCATATTTAAAGATGACAAATGATATTTATATGTGCTTTCAAGTGATGTTCAGAATGTGAAATAAGTATGAAATGTGATTATCCTGTTTAAGTGTTTATATGATAATCAGTTAATAGACTTAGGTGCTCCAACACTGTCACGCCCCAATCTCACTTTAACCATAAACCACGAGATTAGGACGCGACAGGATGGGATTTACACTAAAACCAACCATTCTTCACTATTTAAAACATATTAAAGACATTAACAGGAAAATCTGATTTATGCTGTAAAATGAAACTAGACAAACCGCATAAGCATCTTTATTAACTGACTAGCAAGATAAACAGAGTTTACAACATATTACATTTATCCGACATAAAATAAAGCATAACAGACAATTTACATCTCTGTACACATTCACTCTCTCACTCACACCTTGTCCCGAAGATCGAGGGGAAAGGACTAAGAGACCTCTAACTGCTAACTACGAACCTTCTATCAACTAGGCGTAAGGATAAATCGATCCTTCTGATTTCCTGTTGTTGATGATAACCTGAAAATGTTTTGAGTAGAGGTATGAGCCTACTCGCTCAGTGAATAGTATTTCACTTAGCTATCATTAAACAACTCATCAGGTTTATAAACTGAAAATAAGCATAAATGCAGAACTAAGCAAGGCAGTTCCAATAACATAACAAATATACAGATAGTAACCACATTCTAAATCATCAACAAGTATTTCAGGTAAATAAACAGTTATATAAATTTACTGTGAACCTACATGATTATTTATTCATTTTATTATTATGCCCTAAATATATGCAGTGTACTCTGTATATAAAGATCCGCAACAAGTCCATGCTACGGTCCCACCGTACAAGACTTAGCGACACACCCGGGAAATGCTAAGTCTGACTGCTGTCCTGGTCTGCACAGGACTCTCAGGCACTCAAGGGCCTCACTGTACTCTCAGGCGCTCAAGGGCCTCACCGCAGGTCCTAGGCACTCAGGGGCCTCTCTGCAGTATTCTAGTACTCTAGACTCCTCCTCTAACCTGAGCACACAGGCGGAGAGTCTCACAGGGTTACCTTCGTGACACAAGCACGAATGGTGTTAGATAACCAAGTTTTCCTTTTCCCAGTGTCATCGTGACACACGCACGATTGTTGTTAGACACTGCCTCTCTTTCCTCGTTTGTCCGTGACACAGGCACGGATGATGTTGCAACACGAGTTTCACCCCTAAGTTGCAGATACCTCTTAGGGGTTCTACGGTGTTAGGGCACCTAGGTCTATTAACTGATTACCAAATAAACATTTAAACAGAAATATCACATTTCATGCATATTGAACAATCTGAATAACACATGAAGCAAATATATATATCATTTATCATCATTAAACATGATTAAGAATCATTTATCCACTTTCGATGCTAAACATCTATTTTTTTAAATCAGCAAATACATTATAACTATAATACAAGAAATTTTATCATTTTCACTAAGCATATTAAGTAATTCAATTCCAATGAATATAACATACTCTATTTTACGTATTACACTGTTTAAAAGATATACTAACTGGTACAGAAGCAATTAACATTTAAATTGAGTTAAATAATGATTACTAAATGAACTACTATTCACCCACTTCGGTGTGTTCCTATACACCAAAAAACGTCCACAACCACGCCTAATTCTTCCCTTTACAGCAGAGTGCACGCCGTGCACCTGGGCTGCACGCCGTGCACCTGGGCAGAAACTCTGTAACTTTGCACGCCGTGCAAACTGATTTGCACGCCGTGCACCTGCGCAGAAACGGGAAACTCATGAAGATGAACTCGATTCTAAAGCTATGTCTTGGACTTAATCTACGGAATCTTACCAAACCTCTAGGACAAACCCAGGGACGTTGTTTTGTGGCGTTGCCTTATTCCCACGGTGACTACTGGCTGCAAACGCAAGTCTTCATCTGCCTTGGTACAATCCGGTTCTAACTTGCTTCACGTACAGGGGGACAGGTGGAAGTAACGGACTCGAATGGGTGCTTAATCATGGCTGATGACAGCAGATTCTTGCTCAAACCTCTTGGCCGGAGTTGAAGCAGTTGATTCGAGGTGTTAGCGGTGTCAAAACGAGCTCCTAGCTGCTGCTTCGTGCAGCTATGGCTGCTGCTACGTAGGGGCGCCGCCCCCCTTGCTTGGGCGCCGCTAGGGCATTGAGGAGAAGGAGAAAGATAGGGGAAGGTGACGACGCTGCTGGACGAAGCTAAAGGACCAAGGACGCCCGCCCCTTTCCCCCTTTCTCTAGTCGACCTGCTGCTCCTGCAGATGGAGGCACCGCCCAAGCTAGAAGAAGCGCCGCTAGGGCGAGGGATGAGAGGGGAAAGGGTGGAGGAAGAAGAGGAAGAAGAAGAGGAAGCTGGGCGCCACTCAAACGGAGCCAAGGAGGCCCAAAACCGCCGCCCTAGCTCACTTTCTCACGGCCGATCAGCGCCGCTCTGTGCGGGTCCTGTTCCATCGGGAAGAAGAACAGGAGAAGAGATAAGCGTGACAAGGGAAATAAAGGTTATAAAGTGGCCGACCCACTTAAAGAAGTAATAAATGGGAAAATTGCAGCCAAGTCCAAGGATTTGGAAAATTGCATAACTATTGGCTCGAATGTCCAAATCAAGCGATTCTTTTTGCAACGTTTTAAGCACGAGGTCCTCTACACCCTTAAAGCAAGAAATAATCGTAATTGGATGGTCTCGCCTGATCAAAGTACTAAACACATCTGTGATTACTTGATTCAACTTAATTACCGCATATGAGTAAATCTCAACCATCGATTCATGACTTAGCTTATTTTAATTAACCATGCTATTTAATAATATACTCAACACTAATTGCATTAGTCAGCACTCAACTCAACTCAATTAACTAAATAATCAACATTGATATCATTAATTGCCTCAGATGATTAAATCTTGACTATTGATTCACATATTGTCTTATCTTGATTATTCATGATGTTTAACAAAAACTTAGCAATAAATGAGGTGTTTCACGTAATTTGAGGTATTTATTGACTAACCTTGATATGGGTCGTAACAATCTCCCTCCCTTATAAGAATTTCGTCCCGAAATTCCTAAAAGAGAAAAGGAAACTTGTTATGCACATCTATCCCAAAACTCCCATGTGGTTCCTTCTAGGTTGTAGTTTTTCCACAAAACCTTCTCTAAGGTATCTCACAATTCGTGAGTTTCTTGATCCTCTGATCAATCATCTGTATAGGTTCCTTAACCTAGGACACATCTGATCTGATTCCAGATTGACCCACAAAACATTGTCTTTCCAGAACTGTTATAACAGTATCTCACTTTATGGTAATTACCAAGAAATTATTATACTATTCATGCAAACAAACTAAAATTCTTAAATAAACAAAATGTATGTCAATTTGGTACCAAAATAAAATCATGCAATTTAACTGTTAAACATCATCACATTTCATAATGAAAATTGATATCAAGATACTTGATTCACCGTACACCCTATCCTTAGGGTTTCATTTGCCTTATTCATTCATCACATGCCAATACCCTACTCTTAGGGTTATCTCATTCACTAATCACATGGCAACACCCTACTCTTAGGGTTTCCATTACCTCATCTGTTTGATTGCAGTTCAAATCACAATATGGTATTATTCTAGAACTGGCAGAGCAGTATATTTCAAATCATTGTAATTACCGAGTAATGTTTATATCATGCATGCAGACAGATTAAAAATTCATAAATATTTCAAACTCAATCAATTTTGGCACATACGCATTGAATTCATGTAATTGAACATCTTATTACACCAATAAGAATAATTTATTCCACTTATAAGAAATCATCTGTAATATTTATCAATTATCTGATATTTCTCGAAGAACGTGCATGTTAACCAAATTCTTGGTTTATGCATCACATAACTCAATTAAGAGTTATTACGTATCATATCACAAATAATTATTAGTACTTGAGAATTCTAATAATACCTCAGAGAAACGTGCCCATTCATGTAAATGTTAAGTCACACACATTAACATAACAGGAAGCATGCAACTAGGTTTATTTGCATATTTTAATGCTATCTTACTATCTTGAAATCATGCATCTAGTGATTTACCAAATCTGTGTTTTCTGGGTTCATACTCAAACCGTACCATTATCAATTGTGTATATCTAAACTCAATAAGATATGATTGGAACTGGATTACCAAGCAACCTAATTATTTTATCCATGTATATCTTAGTCAAGTCTCGAGACATCACAGGTCGACTTAATATGAAGAAAGCGAGCAGACTAAATTAATCTATCCACAATCATTCATATCAAATCACAACCTCTAGGTGTCCTGGGTAATCTTACCACAAAATCCATTGTGATAACTTTCCATTCCCATTCAGGCATAGAAAAAGATTACAAGGTAGCTATAGATTTCTAGGGTTCAGCCTTAACCTACTGGTACACACTAATTTTAACCACATACTCAGCTACATCCTTTTCACACCAGGTCACCAAAACAACTCCTGAGATTCATATATATATATTTTAGTGTTTCCTGAAAGCATAGCATACATCAATACATACACTTCTATAAAAATTCTTTTCTTTCAGCTTTTCCCCTTAAAAGAAATTTACACTATCTTGAGATACACACAACATGTCATGTTAATACAACACCTTATCATCATAAAAACTTAAACTTTAGTCTCTTTTCCTCCTATCATGTCATGCATGGTCTGATTTAACTCACTATAACCCTATTGTAGTTCCTTAATCTGATCATAAGAAGTAAGCTTAACTTACATCTATACAATCAAATCACTCTGTATTATTACCCCTAAGTCTAAGTTCAACCTTCACATTTCTACTAACAGGTCTCTATTGAAACCCGCCATAGAGAATGCATTAACTGTTGAACTTGACTTTCTGCTGAAAACATTAACCACCACATTCTCTTCACCAGGGTGATAATCTATTGTCACATCATAAGGATAGTGACACCATGTCTTTAAAACATGAACTACATCATCTATCTTTAAATCATTTATCGGGTAATACTCCGTTTTCTATGCTACTTACTTATTGTTACATTTTAGGTTTATATCTTACTCATTCCTCAAAATCATTTCATGTTGTTCATGTACCGATCAGATTATCTACTTCAAAACCCTAGATCACTATCAAAGCCAGTTTACTTTTCATAGAACAAATCTCAAGGTCTTATTTAACAAAGATACTGGTATACAAGGTTACATCACTAATGATATCCTTCAAACTACTACAACTTTAATCATTCTAGGGTTTTGGTCTATATCAGTAACATAGCTTTATTGTGTGTATGTGTGATCGATTATATAAATCAAATTGAGTTGCTTGGGTCAATAACATATTAACCCAACACTCAACTTTAATTACATTAGCTGAAAATTCAGTTTTCACAATAGTTTCTGTAATTCGTTTATTAAACTGCTAACAGAAGCTCCAAAAATTCTGAAAATTTTATATGTTGTGCCTAATAAAGTTTTAGACCTCCAGTAAAAATTTCAGGTCATTTCAAGTTACCAATAATTAATTAAAAATCAAACAGTGCGCTGCTATATAGCAGTCTGCAGCAGATTCGGTCGAGTTGCAACTCGACCGACACCTTACTGTAGAGATCAAAATTCATTCAAAAAATTACGCCAATTTAACAGAGTATCTAAAATTTGTGATTTTCAAACATAGTTAAAATTTGAGATCAATTGGATATACCAATAAAAAGATAAAATTCAATTACAACACTGCTATATAAATCTGAAAATGTGATCGGTCGAGTTTTGAAACTCAGCCGATGAACAGGTCAGAACATTCTTCAAAAATTCTGATATCTTCTAATGTTGTTCACATTTTATATATCCAAATCATATCCCAATTTTAGCCAAATTAGAGTTACACATAAGATACTAAAAATCATCTAGTGAGACATTCTATTTATCAAATTCTGTATTCATGTGTTATTTGAATCCTAATTTGGGCCAATTAGGGTCTATGCTTCTCAAACCCTAATTTTCAAGATAAAAGAACATTTAGACTTCTATTCATATTTTACTTGTTAATAGGAGTCATTAGATCCCAGTAACGCATCCTGCCAGCCGGACCAGGCCGAACCTGTAGTCCTGAAGCCAAGAGCTACTCGAGATTAATCAACCCCTATTAACCTTAAACATGTGGAAAGAATATCCACTTAGGGCAACTTACTTATACATGATTTCGGATCTACTTTAATACAAAGAAAACAAACATTAAACAATTCACTTCATGTCACAACAATATAAAAGAATCATGTTTACTTTGCAAACTGAAAATTTCATTTCATGCATATAAAAGCATTTCTAGTGATCTTTAAATCAAATAAACAATAATAGACAAGAGTTGAATCGCATCTTATATGTAATCTCTTATTCCTTTATTAATTTTTGATCTCTTAACCCTAAGATTTCTAGGGTTCTCTCTCTAGCCTATCCTTCCTCTGCATACCTGGCCAGGGCATCCAGAGAAGAACAGACAGAGTAGCTTGATACTGGTCAATCTAAGTATTCAGACACCTGGCCAGGGTATCTAAACACTCAGACCTTCCAGAGCTAAAACACATCGACTATTGTTTGCCTCACTTATAACTTTATCTTTTGATCTTAATGATTCTTATCGACTCAACTTAAGCTCATTACTTGATTCTCGTGACCACGTCCACTTCCTGTCATCTGCAATACTATAACAGAACATTTCCTGTTATAAAATCACAGTTAGAAGAAAGACACCTAAGTCCTAATCCTATTGGTCTCTTATAGTCCCCTGACCTTGAGTAACTATGTACTCAAACCAAAGCTCTGATACCAAAAGTTGTCACGCCCCAATCTCACTTTAACCATAAACCACGAGATTAGGACGCGACAGGATGGGATTTACACTAAAACCAACCATTCTTCACTATTTAAAACATATTAAAGACATTAACAGGAAAATCCGATTTATGCTGTAAAATGAAACTAGACAAACCGCGGAAGCATCTTTATTAACTGACTAGCAAGATAAACAGAGTTTACAGCATATTACATTTATCCGACATAAAATAAAGCATAACAGACAATTTACATCTCTGTACACATTCACTCTCTCACTCACACCTTGTCCCGAAGATCGAGGGGAAAGGACTAAGAGACCTCTAACTGCTAACTACGAACCTTCTATCAACTAGGCGTAAGGATAAATCGATCCTTCTGATTTCCTGCTGTTGATGATAACCTGAAAATGTTTTGAGTAGAGGTATGAGCCTACTCGCTCAGTGAATAGTATTTCACTTAGCTATCATTAAACAACTCATCAGGTTTATAAACTGAAAATAAACATAAATGCAGAACTAAGCAAGGCAGTTCCAATAACATAACAAATATACAGATAGTAACCACATTCTAAATCATCAACAGGTATTTCAGGTAAATAAACAGTTATATAAATTTACTGTGAACCTACATGATTATTTATTCATTTTATTATTATGCCCTAAATATATGTAGTGTACTCTGCATATAAAGATCCGCAACAAGTCCATGCTACGGTCCCACCGTACAAGACTTAGCGACACACCCGGGAAATGCTAAGTCTGACTGCTGTCCTGGTCTGCACAGGACTCTCAGGCACTCAAGGGCCTCAGGCACTCAAGGGCCTCACTGTACTCTCAGGCGCTCAAGGGCCTCACCGCAGGTCCTAGGCACTCAGGGGCCTCTCTGCAGTATTCTAGTACTCTAGACTCCTCCTCTAACCTGAGCACACAGGCGGAGAGTCTCACAGGGTTACCTTCGTGACACAAGCACGAATGGTGTTAGATAACCAAGTTTTCCTTTTCCCAGTGCCATCGTGACACACGCACGATTGTTGTTAGACACTGCCTCTCTTTCCTCGTTTGTCCGTGACACAGGCACGGATGATGTTGCAACACGAGTTTCACCCCTAAGTTGCAGATACCTCTTAGGGGTTCTACGGTGTTAGGGCACCTAGGTCTATTAACTGATTACCAAATAAACATTTAAACAGAAATATCACATTTCATGCATATTGAACAATCTGAATAACACATGAAGCAAATATATATATCCTTTATCATCATTAAACATGATTAAGAATCATTTATCCACTTTCGATGCTAAACATCTATTTTTTTAAATCAGCAAATACATTACAACTATAATACAAGAAATTTTATCATTTTCACTAAGCATATTAAGTAATTCAATTCCAATGAATATAACATACTCTATTTTACGTATTACACTGTTTAAAAGATATACTAACTGGTACAGAAGCAATTAACATTTAAATTGAGTTAAATAATGATTACTAAATGAACTACTACTCACCCACTTCGGTGTGTTCGTATACACCAAAAAACGTCCACAACCACGCCTAATTCTTCCCTTTACAGCAGAGTGCACGCCGTGCACCTGGGCTGCACGCCGTGCACCTGGGCAGAAACTCTGTAACTTTGCACGCCGTACAAACTGATTTGCACGCCGTGCACCTGCGCAGAAACGGGAAACTCATGAAGATGAACTCAATTCTAAAGCTATGTCTTGGACTTAATCTACAGAATCTTACCAAACCTCTAGGACAAACCCAGGGACGTTGTTTTGTGGCGTTGCCTTATTCCCACGGTGACTACTGGCTGCAAACGCAAGTCTTCATCTACCTTGGTACAATCCGGTTCTAACTTGCTTCACGTACAGGTGGACAGGTGGAAGCAACGGACTCGAATGGGTGTTTAATCATGGCTGATGATAGCAGATTCTTGCTCAAACCTCTTGGCCGGAGTTGAAGCAGTTGATTCGAGGTGTTAGCGGTGTCAAAACGAGCTCCTAGCTGCTGCTTCGTGCAGCTATGGCTGCTGCTACGTAGGGGCGCCGCCTCCTTGCTTGGGCGCCGCTAGGGCATTGAGGAGAAGGAGAAAGATAGGGGAAGGTGACGACGCTGCTGGACGAAGCTAAAGGACCAAGGACGCCCGCCCCTTTCCCCCTTTCTCTGGTCGACCTGCTGCTCCTGCAGATGGAGGCACCGCCCAAGCTAGAAGAAGCGCCGCTAGGGCGAGGGATGAGAGGGGAAAGGGTGGAGGAAGAAGAGGAAGAAGAAGAGGAAGCTAGGCGCCACTCAAACGGAGCCAAGGAGGCCCAAAACCGCCGCCCTAGCTCACCTTCTCACGGCCGATCAGCGCCGCTCTGTGCGGGTCCTGTTCCATCGGGAAGAAGAACAGGAGAAGAGATAAGCGTGACAAGGGAAATAAAGGTTATAAAGTGGCCGACCCACTTAAAGAAGTAATAAATGGGAAAATTGCAGCCAAGTCCAAGGATTTGGAAAATTGCATAACTATTGGCTCGAATGTCCAAATCAAGCGATTCTTTTTGCAACGTTTTAAGCACGAGGTCCTCTACACCCTTAAAGCAAGAAATAATCGTAATTGGATGGTCTCGCCTGATCAAAGTACTAAACACATATGTGATTACTTGATTCAACTTAATTACCGCATATGAGTAAATCTCAACCATCGATTCATGACTTAGCTTATTTTAATTAACCATGCTATTTAATAATATACTCAACACTAATTGCATTAGTCAGCACTCAACTCAACTCAATTAACTAAATAATCAACATTGATATCATTAATTGCCTCAGATGATTAAATCTTGACTATTGATTCACATATTGTCTTATCTTGATTATTCATGATGTTTAACAAAAACTTAGCAATAAATGAGGTGTTTCACGTAATTCGAGGTATTTATTGACTAACCTTGATATGGGTCGTAACAAACACCGTAGAACCCCATTGCACGGTCTGTACCTTTGGGGTGAAACGACCGATCTAGCCCTGAGTCTAGATGGTCGGCAACCAGTGTTCAACAATAATCCGTGCGTGTGTCACGGTGGCACTGGAGTAATATAGGGGTTATTCAACAATAATCCGTGCGTGTGTCAAGGTGGTAACCCAGACCCTCTGACTGTGCACTACAGGTTGCGGGAGGAGTCTAGAGCACTCAGAGTTAGTGCAGTGAGGCCCTTGAGTGCCTAAGAACTGCAGTGAGTCCCTTGAGAGCCTGAGAGTGCTGTGAGGCCCTTGAGTGCCTGAGGCCCTTGAGAGCCTGAGAGTCCTGTGCAGACCAGGACGGGAAGTCAGACTTAGCATTTCCCGGGTGTGTCGCTAAGTCTTGTACGGTGAGATCGTAGTTCGCTACAGATCTTCATATGCAGAGTGTGATGCATATGTTTGGAGCATAATAATAATATAATCATGTAATCACATAGGATCACAGTAGATTTAATATGTTAAAAGGTTTGAACTTCTGTGCCAATTCCCTAAAGTTGTTTATTTGTTTAAAATATCAGATGTTGCTTTGAAATGAGATTGTTATTTGTAAATCTGCTATGTCATTAGAACTGCCCTGCTTAATACTGCAGTTATGTTTTATTTCAATTTTATATATTTGATGAGTTATTTAGTGATAGCTAAATGAAATGCTATTCACTGAGCGAGTAGGCTCATCCCTCTACTCAAACATTTTCAGGTCAATATCAGCAACAAGAATCTGAATGATCTTTTCATCCTAACGCTTAGTCTATAGATGGTTTGTAGTTAGTCTAGTTAGAGGTCTCTTAGTCCTTTCCCCTCGATCCTTGGAACATGGTGTGGGTGAGAGAGAATGTGTATAAAGATGTAAATTAACTGTTATGCTTTATTTTATGTCGAACAATGTAATATGCTGTAGACTCTATTTATATTGCTAGTCAGTTTAATAAAAATGCTTCCGCAGTTTGTTTAGATTTAGTTTACAGCATAAATCAGGTTAACTTTTAATGTCTTTAAAAAAAATGTTTTAAAAGCTTTGAGTGGTTTGGCTTGTGTGTAATCCCTCCGTCGCGCCCTAATCTCGTGATTTGTGGGTAATGCGAGATCGGGGTATGACATCTTGGTATCAGAGCCAGGTTGAGTATGTGAATACTCTAAGTCAAGGTCAGGGGACGATAAGAGACCAATAGGATTAAGGTTTAAGAGTTTTTCTTCTGTCTGTAATTTTCTAACAGGAAGTGTTCTGTTATACTATTATAGATGGCAGGAAAAGGATGTGGTCACGAGAACCAAGTAAAGAGTTTAAGTTGAGTCGTTAAGAATCATTAAGGTCAAAAGATAAAGTTATAAGTGAGACGAATAATAAATGATGAGTTTTAGCTCTGGAAGGTCTGAGTGTTTAGATACCCTGGCCAGGTGTCTGAATACTTAGATTGACCAGTATCAAGCTACTCTGTCTGTTCTTCTCTGGATGCCCTGGCCATGTATGCAGAGGAAGGATGGGCTAGAGAGAAACCCTAGAAATCTTAGGGTTATGAGATAAGAAATTAATGTAGGAATAAGAGATTACATATAGGATGCGATATAACTCTTACTTGATTTTGCTTATTTGATATAAAGATCATTAGAAATGCTCTTATATGCATGAAATTAAATTTTTCAGGTTGTAAAGTAAATATGGTTCTTTTATATTGTTGTGTCATGAAGTGAAAAGTTTAATGTTTGTTTTCTTTGTATTAAAGTAGACCCAAAATTATGTTTAAATGAGTTTTCCCTAAGTGGATATTCTTTCCACATGTTTAAGATTAATAGGGGTTGATTAATCTCGAGTAGCTCTTGGCTTCAGGACTACAGGTTCGGCCTGGTCCGGCTGGCAGGATGCGTTACTGGGATCTAATGACTCCTATTAACAGTAAAATAAGAATAGACTCTGGATGAATTAGACCCGTAACATAGTGAGAATGTATATACACTAGGATGTTTTAACTATGATAGGAAGTCTAAATGTTCTCTTGTCTTGAGAATTAGGGTTTGAGAAGCATAGACCCTAATCGGCCCAAAATAGGGTTTTGATGATACATAAACACAAATTTGATAAGTAAAGTGTCTCAGTAAATGATTTTTAGTATTTTATGTGTAACTCTGATTTAGCTCAAATTTGGATATGATTTGTATATATAACATGTAAACAACATTGGAAAATATCAGAATTTTTGAAGAATGTTCTGACCTGTTTATCGGCCGAGTTTCAAACTCGACCGATCACATTTTCTGAATGATATAGCAGTGTGGTAATTGAATTTTATCTTTTTATTGGTATATCCAATTGATCTCAAATTTTAACTGTGCTTGAAAAACACAATTTTAGACACTCTGTTAAATTGGCGTAATTTTTGGATGACTTTTGACCTCTACAGTGAGGGTGTCGGTCGAGTTTGTAACTCGGCCGAATCTGCTGCAGACTGCAATATAGCAGTGCACTGTTTAATTTTTTAATTATTTATTGGTAATTAGAAATGATCTCAAATTTCTACTGGAGGTCTGAAACTTCATTAGGTATAACATATAAAATTTCTAGAATTTTTTGAGCTTCTGTTAGCTATTTAATAAACGAATTACAGAAACTATTGTGAAAACTGATTTTTCAGCCAATATAATTAAAGTTGAGTGTTGGATTAATATGCTATTGACCCAAGCAACTCAAATTGATTTATATAATCGACCACACCCGCACACAATAATGCTATGTTATTGTTAAGGACCAAACCCTATAATGATTAGAGTTGTAGTAGTTCAAGGGATATCACTAGTGATTTAACCTTGAATACTAGTATCTCTGTAAAATAAGACCTTGAGATTTGATCTATGTAAAGTAAACTGGCTTTGATAGTGATCTAGGGTTTTAAGGTAGCTAAACTGATCGGTACATGAACAACATGAAATGACTTAGAGAAAATAGTAAGACATAAACTTGAAATGTAACAATAAGAGAGTAGCATAGAAAGCGGAGTATTATCCGATATATGATCTGAAGATAGTTGATGTAGTTCATGTTTTTAAGACATGGCATCACTATCTTTATGATGTGACAATAGATTACCACCCTGGTAAAGAGAATGTGGTGAATGATGCTTTCAGCAGAAAGTCAAGTTCAACAGCTAATGCATTCTCTATGACAGGTTTCAATAGAGACCTGTTAGTAGAAATGTGGGAGTTGAACTTAGACTTAGGGGTGACAGCACAGAGTGGTTTGATTGCACAGATGCAAGTCAAGCCTACTTCTTATGATCAAATCAAGGAACTACTATAGGGTGATAATGAGTTAAACCAGACCTTACATGACATGTTGTGTGTACCTCGAGATAGTGTATTGAAAGAAAAGATTCTTATGGAAGTGCATGCATTGATGTATGCTATGCTTTCAGGAAACACTAAGATGTATATGAATCTCAAGTAGTTGAAACGGATGGTCAGATATGCAGAAGGATGTAGCTGAGTATGTGGTTAAAAGTAGTGTGTACCAGTAGGTTAAGGCTGAACCCTAGAAATCTATAGCTACCTTGTAATCTTTTTCTATGCCTGAATGGGAATGGGAATTTATCACAATGGATTTTGTGGTAAGATTACCCAGGACACCTAGAGGTTGTGATTTGATATGAATGATTGTGGATAGACTAATTTAGTCTGCTCGCTTTCTTCATATTAAGTCAACCTTTGATGTCTCGAAACTTGACTAAGATATACATGGATGAAATAGTTAGATTACCTGGTAATCCAGTTTCAATCATATCATATTGAGATTCTAAGTTCACATTTAGGATTGTAGAAACAGTTACATCGTGCTTCGGGCACAAAGTTAAGATTCAATATAACCTTTTCAACCGCAGACGGATGGCCAGTCTGAGAGAACCATTCAGACTCTTGAGGACATGCTGAGAGCATGTGTTTTGCTTTTCAGTGGAAGTAGGGATGAACATTTAAGTCTTATAGAGTTTGCTTAGTGTGAATGTTGAATTTAGAAATACACAACTGATAATGGTACGGTTTGGGTATAAACCCAGACAATACATATTTAGTAAACCATTAGATGCATGATTTCAAGATAGTAAGATAGCATTAAAATATGTAAATAAACCTAATTGCATGCTTCCTGTTATGTTAATGTGTATGACTTAAAATTTACATGAATTGACACGTTTCTCTGAGATATTATTAGAAATTCTCAAGTACTATTAAATATTTGTGTTATGATACGTAAATAACTCTTAATTGAGTTATGTGATGCATAAACCAGGAATTTGGTTAATATGCACGTTCTTCGAGAAATTTCAGATAATTGAAAAATAGTACAGATGGTTTCTTATAGGTGAAGTAAATTATTCTTATTGGTGTAATAAGATGTTCAATTACATGAATTCAGTATGTATGTGCCGAAATTGATTTGAGTTTGGGATATTTATGAATTTGTAATCTGCCTGCATGCATGATATAAAGATTACTCAGTAATTACAATGATTTGAAATATACTGCTCTGCCAGTTCTAGAATGATACCGTATTGTGATTTGAACTGCAATCAAACAGATGAGATAACGGAAACCCTAAGAGTAGGGTGTTGCCATGTGACTAGTGAATGAGATAACCCTAAGAGTAGGGTGTTGGCATGTGATGAATGAATAAGGCAAAAGAAACCCTAAGGATAGGGTGTTCAATGAATCAAGTATTTTGATATCAATTTTCAGTATGAGATGTAGTGATGTTTAACAGTTAAATTGCATGATTTTATTTTAGTACCAAATTGACATGCATTCTGTTTATTTAAAGATTTTAGTTTGTCTGCATGTATAGTATGATAATTTCTCAGTAATTACCATAAATTGAGATACTGTTATAACAGTTCTACAAAGACAATGTTTTGTGGTTTGATCTGGAATCAGATCAGATGTGTTCTAGGTTGAGGGACCAATGCAGATAGTTGATCAGAGGATCAAGAAACTCAAAAATCATGAGAAACCCTTAGAGAAGGTTTTGTGGAAAAACTATAACCTAGAGGGAGCCACATGAGAAGTTTTGGGTTTGATGTGCGTAACAAGTTTCCTTTTCTCTTTTAGGAATTTCGGGACGGGACGAAATTCTTATAAGGGAGGGAGATTGTTACGACCCATATCAGGGTTAGTCAATAAATACCTCGAATTACGTGAAACACCTCAATTAGTGTTGAGTATCAAATTAAACATCATGGTTAATCAAATAAGTTAATATGTGAATTAATAGCTGAGATTGAATCACCTGAGGCAATTAATGATAATTGCAGTGTTAATAATTAATTTAATCAAGTTGAATAAAGTACTCCAGCTGCATTTAATTTATTGACCGGTAGTGACTAGCTAATAACCATAATTTCTCGCTTCGAGATTGTAGTGGATTTTGTGCTTGGGATTTTGCAAGAAAAATCGTTTAAATTGGACCTCCGAGGCAATACTTATGCCATTTTTTGTTTTCCTGGACTTGAGATGCAATTTTCCCATTATTTACCCCTTTAAGTGGGTCGGCTACTTTATTTCCTTATCTTCTTCTTTTCCCAAACGTTTTCCTGATCAATAGAATAGGAACCGACTGTGGAGCGGCGCCCAAGCAGGTCGATCGACCTGCAAGAGAAGAGGAGGGGTGATTTTGGGGGCGATTTGCTGGAACTCCAAGCTCGGATCCAGGCACCCTTCTACCCTTATTCTCTTCTCCTTCCTTCCCTCTTCCTCCTTCCCTATACCTTCCTCTCCAGCAGTAGCTCAACCAGCTTGAGCTGGCCAGTAGTAGCAGCACCGCACAGCAGCTTGTGGCGGCCGGCCAAGGGTCGATTTGTTCGGGAAACACCACCAATCGAAGCCCATGATTCCCTTTTCGAGGTCCAAGCTTGCAACTGAAGCTTCCAGCTAGCTTCATCACACCAATCAACGCCTAGGGTGGCGCCTCTATGGCTTCGACCAAGCAGCAACAGCTGCTGCAAGAAAGCTATGGCCAGAGGGTGAGGGGGCATGACCAACACCATGATGATGGTGCCTTTGAGCTCGACTACGAGGCTAGGATCCAAATCCGCAACCATTAGTTCGATTTAGCATTCGATTGAAGTTCATTTAGATTTACAGCAAGGTCAGTTATCAATCGGCCGAGTTATACAGTAATCGACAGAGTTCCTTTATTTAGTATATCGAACAGCATTTTGATCGGCCGAATTGGGTGTGATTCGGCCGAGTTTCCCTTTATAGGTTATCGAGCAGGGTTTCGATCGGCCGAGTTTCCAGTGGATCGGCCGAGTTTCCAGCCAATCGTCCGAGTTCCCAGATTGGTCGGCCGAGTTCCAGAAGTGTGAGTAGTAGTTCATTCAGAAATCATTATTTAACTCAATTTAAATGCTTAATTGCTTCTGTATCAGTTGGTATAACTCCTAAATAGTGTAGCACATACAATAGTGTATGATAGATTTATTGGAACTTGAAATACGTAATATGATTGATGAAAATGATGGAATCTTTATGTATTATAGTTGCATTGATATGCTGATTAAAGGCGGTTGTTAATATTGAATCTGAATAAGTAATATTGAGTCATATTTAAAGATGACAAATGATATTTGTATGTGCTTTCAAGTGATGTTCAGAATGTGAAATAAGTATGAAATGTGATATTCCTGTTTAAGTGTTTATATGATAATCAGTTAATAGACTTAGGTGCTCCAACACCGTAGAACCCCATTGCGCGGTCTGTACCTTTGGGGTGAAACGACCGATCTAGCCCTGAGTCTAGATGGTCGGCAACCAGTGTTCAACAATAATCCGTGCGTGTGTCACGGTGGCACTGGAGTAATATAGGGGTTATTCAACAATAATCCGTGCGTGTGTCAAGGTGGTAACCCAGACCCTCCGACTGTGCACTACAGGTTGCGGGAGGAGTCTAGAGCACTCAGAGTTAGTGCAGTGAGGCCCTTGAGTGCCTAAGAACTGCAGTGAGGCCCTTGAGAGCCTGAGAGTGCTGTGAGGCCCTTGAGTGCCTGAGGCCCTTGAGAGCCTGAGAGTCCTGTGTAGACCAGGACGGGAAGTCAGACTTAGCATTTCCCGGGTGTGTCGCTAAGTCTTGTACGGTGAGATCGTAGTTCGCTACAGATCTTCATATGCAGTGTGCGCTGCATATGTTTGGGGCATAATAATAATATAATCATGTAATCACATAGGATCACAGTAGATTTAATATGTTAAAAGGTTTGAACTTCTGTGCCAATTCCCTAAAGTTGTTTATTTGTTTAAAATATCAGATGTTGCTTTGAAATGAGATTGTTATTTGTAAATCTGCTATGTCATTAGAACTGCCCTGCTTAATACTGCACTTATGTTTTATTTCAATTTTATATATTTGATGAGTTATTTAGTGATAGCTAAATGAAATGCTATTCACTGAGCGAGTAGGCTCATCCCTCTACTCAAACATTTTCAGGTCAATATCAGCAACAGGAATCTGAATGATCTTTTCATCCTAACACTTAGTCTATAGATGGTTTGTAGTTAGTCTAGTTAGAGGTCTCTTAGTCCTTTCCCCTCGATCCTTGGAACATGGTGTGGGTGAGAGAGAATGTGTATAAAGATGTAAATTAACTGTTATGCTTTATTTTACGTTGAACAATGTAATATGCTGTAGACTCTGTTTATATTGCTAGTCAGTTTAATAAAAATGCTTCCGCAGTTTGTTTAGATTTAGTTTACAACATAAATCAGGTTAACTTTTAATGTCTTTAAAAAAATGTTTTAAAAGCTTTGAGTGGTTTGGCTTGTGTGTAATCCCTCCGTCGCACCCTAATCTCGTGATTTGTGGGTAATGCGAGATCGGGGTATGACATCTTGGTATCAGAGCCAGGTTGAGTATGTGAATACTCTAAGTCAAGGTCAGGGGACGATAAGAGACCAATAGGATTAAGGTTTAAGAGTTTTTCTTCTGTCTGTAATTTTCTAACAGGAAGTGTTCTGTTATACTATTATAGATGGCAGGAAAAGGATGTGGTCACGAGAACGAAGTAAAGAGTTTAAGTTGAGTCGTTAAGAATCATTAAGGTCAAAAGATAAAGTTATAAGTGAGACGAATAATAAATGATGAGTTTTAGCTCTGGAAGGTCTGAGTGTTTAGATACCCTGGCCAGGTGTCTGAATACTTAGATTGACCAGTATCAAGCTACTCTGTCTGTTCTTCTCTGGATGCCTTGGCCAGGTATGCAGAGGAAGGATGGGCTAGAGAAAACCCTAGAAATCTTAGGGTTATGAGATAAGAAATTAATGTAGGAATAAGAGATTACATATAGGATGCGATATAACTCTTACTTGATTTTGCTTATTTGATATAAAGATCACTAGAAATGCTCTTATATGCATGAAATTAAATTTTTCAGGTTGTAAAGTAAATATGGTTCTTTTATATTGTTGTGTCATGAAGTGAAAAGTTTAATGTTTGTTTTCTTTGTATTAAAGTAGACCCAAAATTATGTTTAAATGAGTTTTCCCTAAGTGTATATTCTTTCCACATGTTTAAGATTAATAGGGGTTGATTAATCTCGAGTAGCTCTTGGCTTCAGGACTACAGGTTCGGCCTGGTCTGGCTGGCAGGATGCGTTACTGGGATCTAATGACTCCTATTAACAGTAAAATAAGAATAGACTCTGGATGAATTAGACCCGTAACATAGTGAGAATGTATATACACTAGGATGTTTTAACTATGATAGGAATTCTAAATGTTCTCTTGTCTTGAGAATTAGGGTTTGAGAAGCATAGACCCTAATCGGCCCAAAATAGGGTTTTGATGATACATAAACACAAATTTGATAAGTAAAGTGTCTCAGTAAATGATTTTTAGTATTTTATGTGTAACTCTGATTTAGCTCAAATTTGGATATGATTTGGATATATAAAATGTACACAACATTGGAAAATATCAGAATTTTTGAAGAATGTTCTGACCTGTTTATCGGCCGAGTTTCAAACTCGACCGATCACATTTTCTGAATGATATAGCAGTGTGGTAATTGAATTTTATCTTTTTATTGGTATATCCAATTGATCTCAAATTTTAACTGTGCTTGAAAAACACAATATTAGACACTCTGTTAAATTGGAGTAATTTTTAGATGACTTTTGACCTCTACAGTGAGGGTGTCGGTCGAGTTTGTAACTCGGCCGAATCTGCTGCAGACTGCAATATAGCAGTGCACTGTTTGATTTTTAAATTATTTATTGGTAATTATAAATGATCTCAAATTTCTACTGGAGGTCTGAAACTTCATTAGGTATAATATATAAAATTTCCAGAATTTTTGGAGCTTCTGTTAGCTATTTAATAAACTAATTACAGAAACTATTGTGAAAACTGAATTTTCAGCCAATATAATTAAAGTTGAGTGTTGGATTAATATGCTATTGACCCAAGCAACTCAAATTGATTTATATAATCGACCACACCCGCACACAATAACTCTATGTTATTGTTAAGGAACAAACCCTAGAATGATTAGAGTTGTAGTAGTTCAAGGGATATCACTAGTGATTTAACCTTGAATACTAGTATCTCTGTAAAATAAGACCTTGAGATTTGATCTATGTAAAGTAAACTGGCTTTGATAGTGATCTAGGGTTTTAAGGTAGCTAAACTGATCGGTACATGAACAACATGAAATGACTTAGAGAAAAGAGTAAGACATAAACTTGAAATGTAACAATAAGAGAGTAGCATAGAAAGCGGAGTATTATCCGATATATGATCTGAAGATAGTTGATGTAGTTCATGTTTTTAAGACATGGCATCACTATCTTTATGATGTGACAATAGATTACCACCCTAGTAAAGAGAATGTGGTGAATGATGCTTTCAGCAGAAAGTCAAGTTCAACAGCTAATGCATTCTCTATGATAGGTTTCAATAGAGACCTGTTAGTAGAAATGTGGGAGTTGAACTTAGACTTAGGGGTGACAGCACAGAGTGGTTTGATTGCACAGATGCAAGTCAAGCCTACTTCTTATGATCAGATCAAGGAACTACTATAGGGTGATAGTGAGTTAAACCAGACCATGCATGACATGTTGTGTGTACCTCGAGATAGTGTATTGAAAGAAAAGATTCTTATGGAAGTGCATGTATTGATGTATGCTATGCTTTCAGGAAACACTAAGCTGTATATGAATCTCAAGTAGTTGAAACGGATGGTCAGATATGCAGTAGGATGTAGCTGAGTATGTGGTTAAAAGTAGTGTGTACCAGTAGGTTAAGGCTGAACCCTAGAAATTAATCTATAGCTACCTTGTAATCTTTTTCTATGCCTGAATGGGAATGGGAATTTATCACAATGGATTTTGTGGTAAGATTACCCAGGACACCTAGAGGTTGTGATTTGATATGAATGATTGTGGATAGACTAATTTAGTCTGCTCGCTTTCTTCATATTAAGTCAACCTTTGATGTCTCGAAACTTGACTAAGATATACATGGATGAAATAGTTAGATTACCTGGTAATCCAGTTTCAATCATATCATATTGAGATTCTAAGTTCACATTTAGGATTGCAGAAACAGTTGCATCGTGCTTCGGGCACAAAGTTAAGATTCAATATAACCTTTTCAACCGCAAACGGATGGCCAGTCTGAGAGAACCATTCAGACTCTTGAGGACATGCTGAGAGCATGTGTTTTGCTTTTCAGTGGAAGTAGGGATGAACATTTAAGTCTTATAGAGTTTGCTTAGTGTGAATGTTGAATTTAGAAATACACAACTGATAATGGTACGGTTTGGGTATAAACCCAGACAATACATATTTAGTAAACCATTAGATGCATGATTTCAAGATAGTAAGATAGCATTAAAATATGTAAATAAACCTAATTGCATGCTTCCTGTTATGTTAATGTGTATGACTTAAAATTTACATGAATTGACACGTTTCTCTGAGATATTATTAGAAATTCTCAAGTACTATTAAATATTTGTGTTATGATACGTAAATAACTCTTAATTGAGTTATGTGATGCATAAACTAGGAATTTGGTTAATATGCACATTCTTCGAGAAATTTCAGATAATTGAAAAATAGTACAGATGGTTTCTTATAGGTGAAGTAAATTATTCTTATTGGTGTAATAAGATGTTCAATTACATGAATTCAGTATGTATGTGCCGAAATTGATTTGAGTTTGGGATATTTATGAATTTGTAATCTGCCTGCATGCATGATATAAAGATTACTCAGTAATTACAATGATTTGAAATATACTGCTCTGCCAGTTCTAGAATGATACCGTATTGTGATTTGAACTGCAATGAAACAGATGAGATAACGGAAACCCTAAGAGTAGGGTGTTTCCATGTGACTAGTGAATGAGATAACCCTAAGAGTAGGGTGTTGGCATGTGATGAATGAATAAGGCAAAAGAAACCCTAAGGATAGGGTGTTCAATGAATCAAGTATTTTGATATCAATTTTCAGTATGAGATGTAGTGATGTTTAACAGTTAAATTGCATGATTTTATTTTAGTACCAAATTGACATGCATTCTGTTTATTTAAGAATTTTAGTTTGTCTGCATGTATAGTATGATAATTTCTCAGTAATTACCATAAATTGAGATACCGTTATAACAGTTCTACAAAGACAATGTTTTGTGGTTTGATCTGGAATCAGATCAGATGTGTTCTAGGTTGAGGGACCAATGCAGATAGTTGATCAGAGGATTAAGAAACTCAAAAATCATGAGAAACCCTTAGAGAAGGTTTTGTGAAAAAACTATAACCTAGAGGGAGCCACATGAAAAGTTTTGGGTTTGATGTGCGTAACAAGTTTCCTTTTCTCTTTTAGGAATTTTGGGACAAAATTCTTATAAGGGACGGGACGAAATTCTTATAAGGGAGGGAGATTGTTACGACCCATATCAGGGTTAGTCAATAAATACCTCAAATTACGTGAAACACCTCAATTAGTGTTGAGTATCAAATTAAACATCATGGTTAATCAAATAAGTTAATATGTGAATTAATAGCTGAGATTGAATCACCTGAGGCAATTAATGATAATTGCAGTGTTAATAATTAATTTAATCAAGTTGAATAAAGTACTCCATATGCATTTAATTTATTGACCGGTAGTGACTAGCTAATAACCATAATTTCTTGCTTCAAGATTGTAGTGGATTCCGTGCTTGGCATTTTGCAAGAAAAATCGTTTAAATTGGACCTCCGAGGCAATACTTATGCCATTTTTTGTTTTCTTGGACTTGAGATGCAATTTTCCCATTATTTACCCCTTTAAGTGGGTCGACTACTTTATTTCCTTATCTTCTTCTTTTCCCAAACATTTTCCTGATCAATAGAACAGGAACTGACTGTGGAGCGGCGCCCAAGCTGGTCGATCGACCTGCAAGAGAAGAGGAGGGGTGATTTTGGGGGCGATTTGCTGGAACTCCAAGCTCGGATCCAGGCGCCCTTCTACCCTTCTTCTCTTCTCCTTCCTTCCCTCTTCCTCCTTCCCTATACCTTCCTCTCCAGCAGTAGCTCGACCAGCTTGAGCCGGCCAGCAGTAGCAGCGCCACACAGCAGCTTGTGGCGGCCGGCCAAGGGTCGATTTGTTCGGGAAACACCACCAATCGAAGCCCATGATTCCCTTTTCGAGGTCCAAGCTTGCAACTGAAGCTTCCAGCTAGCTTCATCACACCAATCAACGCCTAGGGTGGCGCCTCTATGGCTTCGACCAAGCAGCAATAGCTGCTGCGAGAAAGCTATGGCCAGAGGGTGAGGGGGCACGACCAACACCATGATGATGGTGCCTTTGAGCTCGACTACGAGGCTAGGATCCAAATCCGCAACCATTAGTTCGATTTAGCATTCGATTGAAGTTCAGTTAGATTTACAGCAAGGTCAGTTATCAATCGACCGAGTTATACAGTAATCGGCCGAGTTCCTTTATTTAGTATATCGAACAGCATTTTGATCGGCCGAATTGGGTGTGATTCGGCCGAGTTTCCCTTTATAGGTTATCGAGCAGGGTTTCGATCGGCCGAGTTTCCAGTGGATCGTCCGAGTTTCCAGCCAATCGGCCGAGTTCCCAGATTGGTCAGCCGAGCTCCAGAAGTGTGAGTAGTAGTTCATTCAGAAATCATTATTTAACTCAATTTAAATGCTTAATTGCTTCTGTATCAGTTGGTATAACTCCTAAATAGTGTAGCACATACAATAGTATATGATAGATTTATTGGAACTTGAAATATGTAATATGATTGATGAAAATGATGGAATCTTTATGTATTATAGTTGCATTGATATGCTGATTAAAGGCGGTTGTTAATATTGAATCTAAATAAGTAATATTGAGTCATATTTAAAGATGACAAATGATATTTATATGTGCTTTCAAGTGATGTTCAGAATGTGAAATAAGTATGAAATGTGATATTCCTGTTTAAGTGTTTATATGATAATCAGTTAATAGACTTAGGTGCTCCAAAACCGTAGAACCCCATTGCACGGTCTGTACCTTTGGGGTGAAATGACCGATCTAGCCCTGAGTCTAGATGGTCGGCAACCAGTGTTCAACAATAATCCGTGTGTGTGTCACGGTGGCACTGGAGTAATATAGGGGTTATTCAACAATAATCCGTGCGTGTGTCACGGTGGTAACCCAGACCCTCCGACTGTGCACTATAGGTTGCGGGAGGAGTCTAGAGCACTCAAAGTTAGTGCAGTGAGGCCCTTGAGTGCCTAAGAACTGCAGTGAGGCCCTTGAGAGCCTGAGAGTGCTGTGAGGCCCTTGAGTGCCTGAGGCCCTTGAGAGCCTGAGAGTCCTGTGCAGACCAGGATGGGAAGTCAGACTTAGCATTTCCCGGGTGTGTCGCTAAGTCTTGTACGGTGAGATCGTAGTTCGCTACAGATCTTCATATGCAGAGTGCGCTGCATATGTTTGGGGCATAATAATAATATAATCATGTAATCACATAGGATCACAGTAGATTTAATATGTTAAAAGGTTTGAACTTCTGTGCCAATTCCCTAAAGTTGTTTATTTGTTTAAAATATCAGATGTTGCTTTGAAATGAGATTGTTATTTGTAAATCTGCTATGTCATTAGAACTGCCCTGCTTAATACTGCACTTATGTTTTATTTCAATTTTATATATTTGATGAGTTATTTAGTGATAGCTAAATGAAATGCTATTCACTGAGCGAGTAGGCTCATCCCTCTACTCAAACATTTTTAGGTCAATATCAGCAACAGGAATCTGAAGGATCTTTTCATCCTAACGCTTAGTCTATAGATGGTTTGTAGTTAGTCTAGTTAGAGGTCTCTTAGTCCTTTCCCCTCGATCCTTGGAACATGGTGTGGGTGAGAGAGAATGTGTATAAAGATGTAAATTAACTGTTATGCTTTATTTTATGTCGAACAATGTAATATGCTGTAGACTTTGTTTATATTGCTAGTCAGTTTAATAAAAATGCTTCCGCAGTTTGTTTAGATTTAGTTTACAGCATAAATCAGGTTAACTTTTAATGTCTTTAAAAAAAAATGTTTTAAAAGCTTTGAGTGGTTTGGCTTGTGTGTAATCCCTCCGTCGCGCCCTAATCTCGTGATTTGTGGGTAATGCGAGATCGGGGTATGACAAAACATGTCTACTTTATACTGATAAAAATGATAACAACATCCTAATTTATTGTTATCTTTATATTACAATAGCTTGTTCGTGTGTGTTGAACATCTACATCGGAAAATTGTTCTTCTTTTATATTTGACATTAAACTCAACAATTTGAGTTTTTTTTAGTATTTTAAACACTAATTTATAACACAAAATGCAGTCTTCTTTCATGGTTGACGTAAAATGTACTAAACTAAATGTTTTAGTTTGTACTACACATAAAAAGAGAGTTGTGTGAAGAAAATGATATAAAGAAAACAATATAAAAAGTTACATTTATATTATTTTTAACAAAAGGTTTGAGTTTTACTACAAATTATATGGGTACTCATTGTTTGACCCGTGACCCGCCGGGTTGATTTTGGGTGGACTTTTGTATGACCCATTTAGAAGTGAGTATTTTGTAACATGCGCCTATGAGACCCGCACCTGCAATAACCTGCCAAACTTATTTCAACCCACCCATTTGACAAGTCTACTTTGTGTGCTAAATAACAAAATAAAAAAGTAAGTAACTTCTCTCCTCTATTTTATTGTTTAGCATGCAAAATAACAAAGTATCTCTCATTCTTCCTTTCAATAGCAGATCTCAACAGAAAAATACAGAGTACGCCCACGACTGAAGCCTTCCCACTTTCAATCACACACCAGACCATCAAGTGAACACCTCAAGAACCCATCAATTGGGTCATGGAGATATCTTTAGTTTAATGTGGCAAATGACACAAGCCAAGGACGTACATTTTATTTTTAATATAAATTGTGACATTAACAAAATATGAGAAGAACCATATATACATAGTATTTAATTGATGGTTCAATTGATAAAATATGTCGCTCCTTAAAAGTGACAACCACATCCTACTTGGTCGAGTGTGATAATGATTGAGCCTCATCTCCTCATAATAAAAGAAATATCAATGAAGGATACAACAGTGGATCTAGAATTTTGAAGTGAGTGAGGCCATAACGCAAAAAATATTTCTTTTTCAAATTATCAATACGTGTAAAATATAAAAGGCCAGTACATAGTCACTATTATACAACATAATATAAATGTTTTATGTAACTTTTATATAGAAAATGTGTCATATATATATATATATATATAGAGAGAGAGAGAGAGTCAGGCTAGTGTGTGTGTGTATATATATATATGTATATATATATATATAATGGCTTGGAATGGATTTGAGAAATTATAAGAGAACATAAATGAGGTCTATAGAACGGAAACATTACATAGTTACCTAAAGACCATCATCAAATATGTCTATTTTTTATGTATTTCACCAAGAAATCATCAGCCATTCATATTATTGTTAGTAATTTATGACTCTTATGTAAGGAGAAGTGACATTCTTGATATTATTTCAACCCTCTAAAAGGCGCACAAATATGATGTTACAACTTGTTGTTACAATTGTTGTAACATCCCTGACCTGGGTTATGAGTTAACCCTAGGTGTTTTGCCTAAATATGTAATTAAATCCTTGTGATTCACTTTTGGCATGTAATTAAGTTCCTAAGGAACATATATTCCTTTTTCTGTCCCTTTTGAATAATGTTGTAATATTGTTTGGTAATACAGAGACCTATGTGCAAATTACCCAGATAAGGGGTTTAACTTGCAAACTTCACAAGTTAAGATGTTCCTCTGATGATGAGACATCTTATGAGTGGATATGATGAGGTATGATGGATTTCCCAAGCCTGGGCATCAAGATGCAGCTTGTGGAATGATCCTTGTGCTTAAAAACCCTAATTTGGATTAAAGTGAAATTTACCCAAATGAGGGGTGCAACTTATAAAATACATCATCTAGAACATCTCTTATGACTTTTGACATCATTTAGAGTAATAATGATGAAGGGGGCACTTCCTTTGAATAATCATATAATAAGGAACACCTTTGTAATTAAATCATCAAGATGTAAATAAGGAGACCCTTATGTACATATGTACCTTAGTGATAAGTTGACCTTCCTTGCCTTTAGTTCTTGGTTTTAGAAGGAGTTTTACCTTATAAAAGAATAGGAGGGACGTGCCTAAAAGAAAGAAAGGACCTAGTTGTGAAAAGGAGAAACTAGTTGTCCTTATGTTGGAAATGACCCCAAGATATATATACACCCTTCCTTTGTTTGTAAAGGAACGTTTCCTTCACTTCCTTTCTTATTTCCTTGCTTACACTGACTTAGGACAGAGCTCTGGAGAAGAGGAGAACGTCCAAGCAGTTCTAGGTAATCTTTGATCATCATCTTGCTCAAATTCATGGAAGATATCATGTTACAAGGTTGGTTTGCTAGTTTGCTTACTTAGCTTTCTCGTTCTAGCCATCTTTTCCCAACCTTTCTTTGGAGAAACACCCTTGTCTGACCTGTGGAGCTCAAGGCACCATTAAAGACTTGAAGCTTGGAAGCTTGGAGCTCAAGGAACGACCTTAAGGCGAGTTTTATAATTCGAAACCTTTTGCTTTGTTATGCATACTTTTATTCGTACAAATAATAGTTAGTTCTTCTTCTTCCCCATCCTTCTTTGCACCCTTGCAAGATTTTTCGTGAAGAACAGACCTTGGTTTCAAGGTTGAAGACAAGGGGCGTTAATACCTATGTTGGTCCTCATCCAACTTTACTAAACGATCTTAGACCAATAGGTCAAACGATCTCACACTCGTTTCAATCCAAACGGGTTCAATAGGTCGGTTTGGCCAAACGGGTTCCAACCCATTTGAGGGCGTTGATCAAGCATTTACCGTTTGGGATTTCTGTTCACAATATTGTAGGCTAATGACCCACCAAATTTGAGGGGTTAACTCCAAAGGAATCGTAGGTTGAAGGCCAATCAATTAGGCAATCGAATTGAATTAAGTGCTGTTTTCTAAACTGATTAACTTGAATCTTTGGGCAAACAGGTTCCAACCCGTTTGAAGGAGTTGACCAAGCATTTAACGTTTGGGATTCCTGTTCATAATATATTGAATTTCATTTCTACCAAGAATCATGATCTAATTCCTAACCAATTAAGAGTTGAAGGCATTTCAACACCCTAAACCTAATCGGGTTGAAATTTGCTGATTTTTATATAGATTTTGATGAGTGTTGGGTTGAAGGACCCAAACGAGTTCAAACCCATTTGGGGGTTCATCCAAACGATCTCACACTCGTTTAGTGACACCCCAAGACCGTGTGGAAGTCTAGGGTTAAAGAAATTTGATGGTTTGAGGGTCCAATCACAAGATATTGATAAATTGATGAAAAGTGCTGATTTATAATTTAATTAGGACTCAACCCTTATCAAATCAACTTATTTTTTTTGGTCAAACTTTGGGAAAACGGTCTCAAGACCGTTTGGAGATCATCCAAACGATCTCAAGACCGTTTGGGCCAAGTTTGAGCCCAATTGGAGTTCAATTGATAGGTTCAACCTTGTTTTGATTCACATTGTTGGAAATTGATGATTAGCCGATTGGAAACCCTAATTGAGTTAGACTTAACCCTAATTGGCTTTCAATTCAGGGTCACATTGGAGTCCATTTGTTTGAATCTCATCCTAATTGACTCAATTTATAAGTGGTTATCATGGCTTTGGCCAATTAAAGGCTTCAACATAAGAAACCCTATTCAAACATAACCTATGTGTCACCTTTATGTTCATGTGGTTTGAACCCAAGTTAATCCACACTCGTTTGAGTCCAAAAGAGTCCACACTCGTTTGAGTCCAAATGCGTCCACACTCGTTTGAGTCCAAACGAGTCCACACTCATTTAAGCCCAAACGAGTCCACACTCGTTTGACCTCAAACGGGTTCATATATACTCGTTTGAACTCCAACGGGTTCACACCCGTTTAGACTTCAAGTGGGTCCACACCCATTTAAGATCAAGTGGGTCCACACTCGTTTAAGGCTCAAATGGGTCCGAGGTCGTTTGAGGTTAAACGAGTTCAAGGTCGTTTAAGAATCAAATGAGTTGAAGGTTGAAGGTTAAACCCTAAACCAATTGGAGACCTTCAAGGTTGATTATACTTAATCACTTGAAAGTGTAAAAGGTTCAATGATGATCTAATCTAAACACTAATGGTAACCTAAGATGTTAAGGTACTAAGTGGATAATGAATTGACCCATGATGATGGTCAATGGGTAAATTACCAAAATGCCCCTGAAAGGTTCAATTGAGTGATACCTTGTTTTAATCAAACCCTAATTACATGATAGTAATGAGTTGACTTGTGTTAATCAATGAGGACTTAACCCAACCTAATCTAGAGTGGTGTAATCACTATCTACTAGTTAGAGGAGAGAGAAAGTACCAATTATAATGGAAACTCAAGTAAAATACCTTCAATATACATGGATGTGCAAGATTAGGTATGATCCACCTATGTGAGATCATGGAAACCCTAATTATGACAATTGATGAATCTTAATCTTATCTGAGGTCTTTAATGATAATGTTTCTCATACATGAGGATGTTATGAGATCATTTCGTCATGTAATGTGAATAGTAAACCCTAATTCTAG
Source organism: Alisma plantago-aquatica (assembly GCA_963693085.1). Lineage (NCBI taxonomy): Eukaryota > Viridiplantae > Streptophyta > Magnoliopsida > Alismatales > Alismataceae > Alisma > Alisma plantago-aquatica. Next base: position 836,198,891 of record OY856411.1, on the reverse strand, counting down.
GGTGATGACATGTAATGTGAATAGTAAACCCTAATTCTAGGGTGATAACATGTAATGTGAATAGTAAACCCTAATTGATGAAAACTAGGGAAACCTAGCTCTTGTATGAGCAGGAAGATACAACTTCTTTAGATAAGTTATTTACTGTTATCAGTTGATTTAACCATGCTCTTGTATGAGCAGGAAGATACAACTTCTTTAGATAAGTTATTTACTGTTATCAGTTGAATTAACCATGCAAGTTCCTTTAAGAGGATGATCATATCAAGGTATGGATGATGATTCTATATTCATTGAAAGCATGTTGTTAGCTTTATGAATAGTGATATATCCTGATGCCTTGTTAATAGCATCTTATGAGATTGATAGGCTGTGAGAGCCATGAATACCATCAAGGTCATGCTTTAATAGATGACTTGTGATGAGAGTATTGAGAAATGATAATTGAAGAGAGTTAGGCTTGTTACATTTAGTATTCTTCCTTCATAGCTGATATGCTAATGATTAATGTTTGAAAACATGTATGATGATAAAAGAATACTGAAATGTACCTAACTAATCAAGTATAATTATTCCATGTAGAGCCCTGATCATAGATCCATCATTGTCAGAGACCAAATGATGGTGAAACAGGTTTTCCTAAGGGAACTCCTGGAGCACATACTTTTGAGTATGTGGGGTATATGGATGTGTAAAACCTTACATCCTAGTGAATGAATTGATGTAGATGTATCTTAAATCCATCAACCCTTTCACTATGTGTTTATGTCGGGGTGATGTAAAACTAATCTCCCGAGGAAATCTTTTATACCGCATCGATGAGAGATAAACAAGAAATCTTTCGATGGCAAAGAGAGTACAGAATGCCACTGTGACTCTAATAGCGAAGTACCAGAATACCCTGGTAAGCTATTGTAGCAGAGACACTAGATGTCCTGCATGTTGATCCTCATACTGACTGAGGAAGATGAGGTCATAAGAATCCGGCTCTTTTGATGACCTATGTATGATACCGATGTGACTTAATAGTGATCGGTTGGAGTATGAGCGGTATACCTCATCTCCGCAGGGCATAATGATGTTTGTAAAACATAATCAACCGCGTAGCATATCTGCTGAAGTTGAACCAAGAAATACATTGGTTGATGATACATTACTTAGTATACATGTTTTTCATATTCCTTAAATGTTGTTGTTCTAATTGATAACAATCTGCTGCTGATTACCTTAGAGCTTTTATTGCCTATGTTATTCTTGGTTGCCATACTAAAGCTTCTGGCGGAGAATTATAACTCTCGCTGGGACAATTATTTAAAAATTGTCTCACCCAGTAGGTTTCAAATTTTTAGGTGGTCATCGAGGACGAAGGAACCTATCTGCAGGTGATCAGAATCAGCAGCAGTAGCACCAGGAGCAGCAGTGACTTCAGGTGGAAACATTGTGATGTCTAGTCTTGTAGTCAGAATAGTCTTATGTCGTCTCTGTACACTCAGGTCCTAGGAGTTTGTTGATCTGAGGATTTTGAAATCTTGAGATTTTGTATCCGGCTGTATATAATCACTCGTGATGTGATCTGAAAGAGATGTAATCTGTTTACCTTGATTCTTATAAAAGGAGTTTCATGATTTCAAGATCTTGTCTCAAAAAGTTTTAATTTCCGGTGATTTTCGTATTCCGTTGTTAATCGAATCGCTTCCGCTAAGTTTAATCGTGTTTATCTCGGGTTTTGGAGATCAGAGCCCACAATTAAGTGGTATCAGAGCTCTAGGTTCGCTGAGTCTACAGAGACATAGGACTTAGAGTGTCAAGTCTATCCTTAGTACTTCTTTCTTATCTAATAGAGTCTTCTGCTCCTCAGGAGAAGAAGGTAATTAAGGATGTCTGGACCACATGAGGAGTACGAGGCCAAAAGTAGTGTTGCTGCGCCTCGAGAAGGTGCAAGGAACCTAGAAATAGAGCAACCTGTACCTGAGTCACCCAGAGAACCACCTCAGTTTGACCCAGCTGACATGGGAAACGTAGCTGTTCAAACTATGTTCGGGCAGTTTATGACTACTATGACACACATCACCGACAGGATGCCCATGCCTGCACCTAGGGCACCTGCCCAGCCTGAAGGACAAGGTATCGGTAAGACGTTCGAGCGACTTCGTCGTGTCGGAGCAACCGAATACTTTGGAACAGCTGATCCTGCAGATGCCGATCTGTGGTTAACTGAGTTGGAGAAGGCTTTTAGAATCCTCAACATCCTAGAAGCTCAGAAGGTTAGACATGTTGTCTATCTTCTCAAGGGAAGTGCTGGTCACTGGTGGACCATGGAAGAGCAGAAGAGGCCTGGAGTGGAGATCTCATGGGAAGATTTTCGTCGGGAATTTATCAATAGATATTTTCCAAAGACCTTCCTAGATGAGAAGATCTCTCAGTTTGAGAGATTGAGGCAAGGCATGATGAACATTAGCGAGTATGAAGCTAAGTTTATGGAGTTATTGCGATTTTGTCCGCACATGGCTGCCACAGAAGAAGAAAGAATCAGAAGGTTCGAGAAGGGTTTAAACGCCGACTTGACTACTTCCGTGTCTGCCCTAGAGAATCGGGAGAGGTTTGCTACCTTCGTTGAGTCAGTCCGAATGATAGAGAAATCCGTAGTCGAGAAGAGACAAACCCATAAAAGATATCCGCAGTTCCAGGGTTCTTCATCTAGAGACTTTAAGAAGCCTAGATTCTCTGCACCTACATCTCCACCACCCAGAACTAGTGCTCAGACACAGTGGACACCGAGTAGAGGCAGGGGACGAAGCCTACCACTACAAGAGACTCACAGTTCAGCATCAATGTCAGTTACAGGACCACGCAGACCACAACAACTGGGGAAGAGCTGTTACAACTGTGGGAAGGTGGGACATTTGATGAAGGACTGCCGATCTAGGCCTGTCAGTGTGACACAGCCTCCGAGACAGAGTCAATAGGGATCACAGAGAAGGCAACCTCAAGGAGCAGCTCGAGGACGTGGACAAGCGTCTCAAGCTGGATCATCAGCACCACCTCAACACCAGGCGACATTGAGGTTCTATGCTATGAACCCACCAGATGCATTGGTCAATCCACGGGTAGTGGCAGGTCAGATGGAACTTTTATATTCTGATATGTCTAAATCCTGTATTGTATCTGTTCTGATTGACCCGGGTGCTACGCACTCCTTTGTCACTCGGAGACTGATTCGTAACTGCAATATAACAGTTAGACATAGTGCAGATAGTTTGTTGCTTGAGACTCTGTTGAGAGGGTCTGCTGTTTTGCAGGAAGTATGCTCTCCCTGTAACCTCTTCTTTTATAACCATCGCATTCAAGTGGATCTTATACCACTTGAGATGCAAGGATTTGATATAATTCTTGGGATGGATACCTTAGAAAGGTATAGGGTTGTCTTGGATTGTGAATCCAAGCAGGCTGTGTTTGCTGATGAAAGCAACACATGGATCTTTCAAGGAGAGAGAAAGATTCTACCCACCTGTCTTGTGTCAGCGATGGTTGCTGATAAGTTGATGAGACAAGGATGTTATGCATTCTTGGCCCATGTGGTAGATACTACCATGGAGAGTCCTAACCCTGCTGAAGTTCCTGTAGTCAGGGAATTTGAAGAGGTATTTCCTGAAGAACTTCCAGGTGTGCCACCGCCTCAGGAAATTGATTTTGAAATCAATTTGATCCCAGATACACAACCTATAGCCCAGACACCGTATAGGATGGCGCCTGCTGAGATGGAAGAACTCAAGAAGCAGCTTCAAGAGTTTCTTGAGAAGGGTTTCATCCGACCGAGCACTTCACCCTGGGGTGCTCCAGTTTTGTTTGTTAAAAAGAAAGACGGGTCAATGCGGTTGTGCATTGATTACAGACAACTAAATAAAGTAACAATAAAGAATAAGTACCCGTTGCCGAGGATTGATGATCTTTTTGACCAGTTGCGTGGTGCAACAGTCTTCTCAAAGATAGACTTGAGGTCTGGATATCATCAACTCCGTATTAAGGATAGTGACATATCCAAGTCTGCCTTTAGGACACGATATGGTCACTATGAGTTCACGGTTATGTCGTTTGGACTAACCAATGCACCAGCTGCATTCATGGAACTCATGAATAGAGTTTTTCGACCTTTCCTTGATCAGTGTGTTGTCGTCTTCATAGATGACATTCTGATTTATAGTAAGGATGCTCAGCAACATGAACAACATCTTCGTCATGATCTAACTTTGCTAAGACAACATAAGCTATACGCTAAGTTTAGCAAGTGTGAGTTCTGGATGCCGGAGGTATCGTTTCCTGGACATGTGGTATCTGCCTCAGGAATTCGTGTTGACCCTAAAAAGGTAGAATCTGTTCTATAGTGGGAACAACCGAAAACACCGACGGAGATTCGTAGTTTCTTAGGGTTGGCTGGCTATTATCGAAGGTTCATTAAGAACTTCAATTCTATATCCCTACCCTTGACAAAGTTGACTCGGAAAGATGTTCCTTACGCCTAGAGTGATAAGTGTCAACAGTCCTTTCAGTTGTTAAAGGAGAGGTTGACAAGTGCACATGTGCTTGTGTTACCTAAGCAAGGAAAAGGATACATAATTTTCTGTGATGCCTCCAAGAATGGACTCAGATGCGTGTTGATGCAGGATAAGCAAGTGATTTCTTTTACTTCACGACAGCTTAAGAAACACGAAGAGAATTATCCGACACACGATCTGGAATTAGCTGTTGTGGTTCATGCCCTGAAAATCTAGAGACATTATCTCTACGGAGAGACATTCCAGATTTTCACAGATCACAAAAATCTTAAGTATATCTTCTCTCAGCATGAGCTTAACATGAGGCAACTTCACTGGATGGAGTTAATCAAGGATTATGATTGTACAATAGATTACCATCCAGGAAAGGCCAATGTAGTTGCATATGCCTTGAGTAGGAAATCAGGAACATCATCCTCTGATAGGGCACCAATAAACTCTTTAGTATGCCCTAGGAGAGATATGCTTATCTCCTTAAGGCAAGACAATGTACAGATGAAGGTGTCATGGATTGTCGGGTTGTTGGCTGAGATGCATATCAAACCCACCCTAAGAGAGCAGATTAAGGAGGCACAACAAGTTGATGTTGCAGTTCAGCAGATCAGATCTGAGTATGGTGATGAGAAGTGAGAAGGTTTTCATGAATCAGATGATCAAGTGGCATGCTATCATGGGAGGATGATAGTACCAGATGTAGATAACCTGAGGAAGTTAGTCCTGGAAGAAGCTCATTCTTCAATGTATGCTATGCATCCAGGAAGCACCAAGATGTATCGAAACTTGAAAGATATGTATTGGTGGCCTGGGATGAAGAAGGACGTAGCTGAGTTTGTTCTGAGGTGTCCAGTGTGTCAGCAAGTTAAAGCTGAACACCAGAAGCCTGCAGGAACAATGCAACCTTTACCCATACCACAGTGGAAGTGGGATCATGTAACCATGGACTTTGTTGTTGGTCTACCTAGAACAAATAAAGGACATGATTCCATTTGGGTAATTGTTGATAGGTTGACTAAGATAGCGCATTTCTTACCTGTCAAAACAACCTATTATGCTGAAAGGTTATCCCAGTTATATGTTCAAGAGATAGTGCGTTTGCACGGAGTTCCTGTCACCATAGTTTCTGACAGAGGTCCTCAGTTCACAAGTTGTTTTTGGGAACAGCTACATAGGGCACTAGGCACCCAATTAAGGTTTAGTACAACCTTTCATCCACAGACTGATGGACAGTTAGAAAGGACTATACAGACCTTGGAAGACCTGTTGAGAGCATGTGTTCTCCAGTTTACAGGGAGTTGGGATCTGCACCTAAGCCTAATAGAGTTTGCCTATAACAATAACTATCAACATAGTATTGATATGGCACCTTATGAGACTTTATATGGTAGACGTTGTAGGTCACCCTTGTGTTGGTATGAGACTGGTGAGCATCAGTTGTTAGGTCCTGATCTTGTGTAGCAGACTATGGAGAAGATTAAAGTAATACAACAATAGATTAAGACTGCACATGATAGGCAGAAGTCTTATGCTGATAAGCGTCGTAGACCGTTAGAGTTCCAGGTTGGAGACAGAGTGTATCTCAAGGTCTCACCTTGGAAAGGAGTCCTTCGCTTTGGAAGGAAAGGGAAGTTAGCTCCTAGATTTATGGGGCCTTATCCAATCATTAAACGGGTTGGAAAGGTAGCTTATAGACTAGAGTTACCACCAGAGTTGCATAGGCTACACCCTGTGTTTCACATTTCTATGTTAAGGAAATGTCATCCTGATACCGAGTCAGTTCTACAACCTATGGAAGTAGAATTGAATGATGATATAACTTATGAGGAAGGACCAGTGTCAATCCTTGACAACAGAATTAAAAAGTTAAAGAAGAAAGATATAAACCTTGTGAAAGTCCTCTGGAACCACCGTGGTGTTGAAGAAGCCACTTGGGAACTAGAGGATGAGATGAGAAGGAAGTACCATGCTCTTTTCTCTTAATATGTTTTATCGATTTCGAGGACGAAATCCTTATAAGGGGTGGATAATTTGTAACATCCCCGACCTGGGTTATGAGTTAACCCTAGGTGTTTTACCTAAATATGTAATTAAATCCTTGTGATTATCTTTTGGCATGTAATTAAGTTCCTAAGGAACATATATTCCTTTTTCTGTCCCTTTTGAATAATGTTGTAATATTGTTTGGTAATACAGAGACCTATGTGCAAATTACCCAGATAAGGGGTTTAACTTGCAAACTTCACAAGTTAAGATGTTCCTCTGATGATGAGACATCTTATGAGTGGATATGATGAGGTATGATGGATTTCCCAAGCCTGGGCATCAAGATGCAGCTTGTGGAATGATCCTTGTGCTTAAAAACCCTAATTTGGATTAAAGTGCAATTTACCCAAATGAGGGGTGCAACTTATAAAATACATCATCTAGAACATCTATTATGACTTTTGACATCATTTAGAGTAATAATGATGAAGGGGGCACTTCCTTTGAATAATCATATAATAAGGAACACCTTTGTAATTAAATCATCAAGATGTAAATAAGGAGACCCTTATGTACATATGTACCTTAGTGATAAGTTGACCTTCCTTGCCTTTAGTTCTTGGTTTTAGAAGGAGTTTTACCTTAGAAAAGAAGAGGAGGGACGTGCCTAAAAGAAAGAAAGGACCTAGTTGTGAAAAGGAGAAACTAGTTGTCCTTATGTTGGAAATGACCCCAAGATATATATACACCCTTCCTTTGTTTGTAAAGGAACGTTTTGCTTCACTTCCTTTCTTATTTCCTTGCTTAGACCGACTTAGGACAGAGCTCTGGAGAAGAGGAGAACGGCCAAGCAGTTCTAGGTAATCTTTGATCATCATCTTGCTCAAATTCATGGAGGATATCATGTTACAAGGTTGGTTTGCTAGTTTTCTTACTTAGCTTTCTCGTTCTAGCCATCTTTTCCCAACCTTTCTTTGGAGAAACACCCTTGGCTGACCTGTGGAGCTCAAGGCACCATTAAAGACTTGAAGCTTGGAAGCTTGGAGCTCAAGGAACGACCTTAAGGTGGGTTTTATAATTCTAAACCTTTTGCTTTGTTATGCATACTTTTATTCGTGCAAATAATAGTTAGTTCTTCTTCCCCATCCTTCTTTGCACCCTTGCAAGCTTTTTCGTGAAGAATAGACCTTGGTTTCAAGGTTGAAGACAAGGGGCGTTAATACCTATGTTGGTCCTTATCCAACTTTACTAAACGATCTTAGACCAATAGGTCAAACGATCTCACACTCGTTTCAATCCAAACGGGTTCAATAGGTCAGTTTGGCCAAACGGGTTCCAACCCATTTGAGGGCATTGACCAAGCATTGAACGTTTAGGATTTCTGTTCACAATCATGTAGGCTAATGACCCACCAAATTTGAGGGGTTAACTCCAAAGGAATCGTAGGTTGAAGGCCAATCAATTAGGCAATCGAATTGAATTAAGTGCTGTTTTCTAAACTGATTAACTCGAATCTTTGGGCAAACGGGTTCCAACCCGTTTGAAGGAGTTGACCAAGCATTGACCGTTTGGTATTCCTGTTCATAATATATTGAATTTCATTTATACCAAGAATCATGATCTAATTCATAACCAATTAAGAGTTGAAGGCATTTCAACACCCTAAACCTAATCGGGTTGAAATTTGCTGATTTTTATATAGATTTTGATGAGTGTTGGATTGAAGGACCCAAACGAGTTCAAACCCGTTTGTGGGTTCATCCAAACGATCTCACACTCGTTTAGTGACACCCCAAGACCGTTTGTAAGTCTAGGGTTAAAGAAATTTGATGGTTTGAGGGTCCAATCACAAGATATTGATAAATTGATGAAAAGTGTTGATTTGTAATTTAATTAGCACTCAACCCTTATCAAATCAACGTATTTTTTTGGTCAAACTTTGGGCAAACGGTCTCAAGACCGTTTGGAGATCATCCAAACGATCTCAAGACCGTTTGGGCCAAGTTTGAGCCCAATTGGAGTTCAATTGATAGGTTCAACCTTGTTTTGATTCACATTGTTGGAAATTGATGATTAGCCGATTGGAAACCCTAATTGAGTTAGACTTAACCCTAATTGGCTTTCAATTCAGGGTCACATTGGAGTCCATTTGTTTGAGGCTCAAACTAATTGACTCAATTTATAAGTGGTTATCATGGCTTTGGCCAATTAAAGGCTTCAACATAAGAAACCCTATTCAAACATAACCTATGTGTCACCTTTATGTTCATGTGGTTTGAACCCAAGTTAATCCACACTCGTTTGAGTCCAAACGAGTCCACACTCGTTTGAGTCCAAATGAGTCCACACTCGTTTGAGTCCAAATGAGTCCACACTCATTTAAGCCCAAACGAGTCCACACTCGTTTGACCTCAAACGGGTTCACACTCGTTTGAACTCAAACGGGTTCACACCCGTTTAGACTTCAAGTGGGTCCACACCCGTTTAAGATCAAGTGGGTCCACACTCGTTTAAGGCTCAAATGGGTCCGAGGTCGTTTGAGGTTAAACGAGTTCAAGTTCGTTTAAGAATCAAATGAGTTAAAGGTTGAAGGTTAAACCCTAAACCAATTGGAGACCTTCAAGGTTGATTATACTTAATCACTTGAAAGTGTAAAAGGTTCAATGATGATCTAATCTAAACACTAATGGTAACCTAAGATGTTAAGGGACTAAGTGGCTAATGAATTGACCCATGATGATGGTCAATGGGTAAATTACCAAAATGCCCCTGAAAGGTTCAATTGAGTGATACCTTGTTTTAATCAAACCCTAATCACATGATAGTGATGAGTTGACTTGTGTTAATCAATGAGGACTTAACCCAACCTTATCTAGAGTGGTGTAATCATTATCTACTAGTTAGAGGAGAGAGGAAGTACCAATTATAATGGAAACTCAAGTAAAATACCTTCAATATACATGGATGTGCAAGATTAGGTATGATCCACCTATGTGAGATCATGGAAACCCTAATTATGACAATTGATGAATCTTAATCTTATCCGAGGTCTTTAATGATAATGTTTCTCATACATGAGGATGTTATGAGATCATTTCGTCATGTAATGTGAATAGTAAACCCTAATTCTAGGGTGATGACATGTAATGTGAATAGTAAACCCTAATTCTAGGGTGATAACATGTAATGTGAATAGTAAACCCTAATTGATGAAAACCAGGGAAACCTAGCTCTTGTATGAGCAGGAAGATACAACTTCTTTAGATAAGTTATTTACTGTTATCAGTTGATTTAACCATGCAGGTTCCTTTAAGAGGATGATCATATCCAGGTATGGATGATGATTCTATATTCATTGAAAGCATGTTGTTAGCTTTATGAATAGTGATATATCCTTATGCCTTGTTAATAGCATCTTATGAGATTGATAGGCTGTGAGAGCCATGAATACCATCAAGGTCATGCTTTAAGAGATGACTTGTGATGAGAGTATTGAGAAATGATAATTGAAGAGAGTTAGGCTTATTACATTTAGTATTCTTCCTTCATAGCTGCTATGCTAATGATTAATGTTTGAAAACATGTATGATGATAAAAGAATACTGAAATGTACCTAACTAATCAAGTATAATTATTCCATGTAGAGCCCTGATCATAGATCCATCATTATCAGAGACCAAATGATGGTGAAACATGTTTTCCTAAGGGAACTCCTGGAGCACATACTTTTGAGTATGTGGGGTATATGGATGTGTAAAACCTTACAACCTAGTGAATGAATTGATGTAGATGTATCTTAAATCCATCAACCCTTTCACTATGTGTTTATGCCGGGGTGATGTAAAACTAATCTCCTGAGGAAATCTTTTATACCGCGTCGATGAGAGATAAACAAGAAATCTTTCGATGGCGAAGAGAGTACAGAATGCCACTGTGACTCTAATAGCAAAGTACCAGAATACCCTGGTAAGCTATTGTAGCAGAGATACTAGATGTCCTGCATGTTGATCCTCATACTGACTGAGGAAGATGAGGTCATAAGAATCCGACTCTTTTGATGACCTATGTATGATACCGATGCGACTTAATAGTGATCGGTTGGAGTATGAGCGGTATACCTCATCTCCGCAGGGCATAATGATGTTTGTAAAACATAATCAACCGCGTAGCATATCTGCTTAAGTCGAACCACGAAATACATTGGTTGATGATACATTACTTAGTATACATGTTTTTCATATTCCTTAAATGTTGTTGTTCTAATTGATAACAATCTGCTGCTGATTACCTTAGAGCTTTTATTGCCTATGTTATTCTTGGTTGCCATACTAAAGCTTCTGGAGGAGAATTATAACTCTCGTTGGGACAATTATTTAAAAATTGTCTCACCCAGTAGGTTTCAACTTTTTAGGTGGTCGTCGAGGACGAAGGAACCTATCTGCAGGTGATCAGAATCAGCAGCAGTAGCACCAGGAGCAGCAGTGACTTCAGGTGGAAACATTGTGCTGTCTAGTCTTGTAGTCAGAATAGTCTTATGTCATCTATGTACACTCAAGTCCTAGGAGTTTGTTGATCTGAGGATTTTGAAATCTTGAGATTTTGTATCCGGCTGTATATAATCACTCGTGATGTGATCTGACAGAGATGTAATCTGTTTACCTTGATTTTTATAAAAGGAGTTTCATGATTTCAAGATCTTATCTCAAAAAGTTTTAATTTCCGGTGATTTTCGTATTCCGCTGTTAATCGAATCGCTTCCGCTAAGTTTAATCGTGTTTATCTCGGGTTTTGGAGATCAGAGCCCACAATTAAGTGGTATCAGAGCTCTAGGTTCGCTGAGTCTACAGAGACATAGGACTTAGAGTGTCAAGTCTATCCTTAGTACTTCTTTCTTACCTAATAGAGTCTTCTGCTCCTCAGGAGAAGAAGGTAATTAAGGATGTCTGGACCACATGAGGAGTACGAGGCCGAAAGTAGTGTTGCTGCGCCTCGAGAAGGTGCAAGGAACCTAGAAATAGAGCAACCTGTACCTGAGTCACCCAGAGAACCACCTCAGTTTGACCCAGCTGACATGGGAAACGTAGCTGTTCAAACTATGTTCGGGCAGTTTATGACTGCTATGACACACATCACCGACAGGATGCCCATGCCTGCACCTAGGGCACCTGCCCAGCCTGAAGGACAAGGTATCGGTAAGACGTTCGAGCGACTTCGTCGTGTCGGAGCAACCGAATACTTTGGAACAACTGATCCTGCAGATGCCGATCTGTGGTTAACCGAGTTGGAGAAGGCTTTTAGAATCCTCAACATCCTAGAAGCTCAGAAGGTTAGACATGCTATCTATCTTCTCAAGGGAAGTGCTGGTCACTGGTGGACCATGGAAGAGCAGAAGAGGCATGGAGTGGAGATCTCGTGGGAAGATTTTCGTCGGGAATTTATCAATAGATATTTTCCAAAGACCTTCCTAGACGAGAAGATCTCTCAGTTTGAGAGATTGAGGCAAGGCATGATGAACATTAGCGAGTATGAAGCTAAGTTTATGGAGTTATTGCGATTTTTTCCGCACATGGCTGCCACAGAAGAAGAAAGAATCAGAAGGTTCGAGAAGGGTTTAAACGCTGACTTGACTACTTCCGTGTCTGCCCTAGAGAATCAGGAGAGGTTTTCTACCTTCGTTGAGTCAGTCCGAAGGATAGAGAAATCCGTAGTCGAGAAGAGACAAACCCATAAAAGATATCCGCAGTTCCAGGGTTCTTCATCTAGAGACTTTAAGAAGCCTAGATTCTCTGCACCTACATCTCCACCACCCAGAACTAGTGCTCAGACACAGTGGACACCGAGTAGAGGCAGGGGACAAAGCCTACCACTACAAGAGACTCACAGTTCAGCATCAATGTTAGTTACAAGACCACCCAGACCACAACAACTGGGGAAGAGCTGTTACAACTGTGGGAAGGTGGGACATTTGATGAAGGACTGCCGATCTAGGCCTGTCAGTGTGACACAGCCTCCGAGACAGAGTCAACATGGATCACAGAGAAGGCAACCTCAAGGAGCAGCTCGAGGACGTGGACAAGTGTCTCAAGCTGGATCATCAGCACCACCTCAACACCAGGTGACAACGAGGTTCTATGCTATGAACCCACCAGATGCAGTGGTCAATCTACGGGTAGTGGCAGGTCAGATGGAACTTTTATATTCTGATATGTCTAAATCCTGTGTTGTATCTGTTCTGATTGACCCGGGTGCTACGCACTCCTTTGTCACTCGGAGAGTGATTCGTAACTGCAATATAACAGTTATACATAGTGCAAATAGTTTGTTGCTTGAGACTCCGTTGAGAGGGTCTGCTGTGTTGCAGGAAGTATGCTCTCCCTGTAACCTCTTCTTTTCTAACCATCGCATTCAAGTGGATCTTATACCACTTGAGATGCAAGGATTTGATATAATTCTTGGGATGGATACCTTAGAAAGGTATAGGGTTGTCTTGGATTGTGAATCCAAACAGGCTGTGTTTGCTGATGAAAGCAACACATGGATCTTTCAAGGAGAGAGAAAGATTCTACCCACCTGTCTTGTGTCAGCGATGGTTGCTGATAATTTGATGAGACAAGGATGTTATGCATTCTTGGCCCATGTGGTAGATACTACCATGGAGAGTCCTAACCCTGCTGAAGTTCCTGTAGTCAGGGAATTTGAAGAGGTATTTCCTGAAGAACTTCCAGGTGTGCCACCGCCTCAGGAAATTGATTTTGAAATCAATTTGATCCCAGATACACAACCTATAGCCCAGACACCGTATAGGATGGTGCCTGCTGAGATGGCAGAACTCAAGAAGCATCTTCAAGAGTTGCTTGAGAAGGGTTTCATCCGACCGAGCACTTCACCCTGGGGCGCTCCAGTTTTGTTTGTTAAAAAGAAAGATGGGTCAATGCGGTTGTGCATTGATTACAGACAACTATATAAAGTAACAATAAAGAATAAGTACCCGTTGCCGAGGATTGATGATCTTTTTGACCAGTTGCGTGGTGCAACAGTCTTCTCAAAGATAGACTTGAGGTCTGGATATCATCAACTCCGTATTAAGGATAGTGACATATCCAAGTCTGCCTTTAGGACACGATATGGTCACTATGAGTTCACGGTTATGTCGTTTGGACTAACCAATGCACCAGCTGCATTCATGGAACTCATGAATAGAGTTTTTCGACCTTTCCTTGATCAGTGTGTTGTCGTCTTCATAGATGACATTCTGATTTATAGTAAGGATGCTCAGCAGCATGAACAACATCTTCGTCAGGCTCTAACTTTGCTAAGACAACATAAGCTATACGCTAAGTTTAGCAAGTGTGAGTTCTGGATGCCGGAGGTATCTTTTCTTGGACGTGGTATCGGCCTCGGGAATTCGTGTTGACCCTAAAAAGGTAGAATCTGTTCTACAGTGGGAACAACCGAAAACACCGACGGAGATTCGTAGTTTGTTAGGGTTGGCTGGCTATTATCGAAGGTTCATTAAGAACTTCAGTTCTATAGCCCTACCCTTGACAAAGTTGACTCGGAAAGATGTTCCTTATGCCTGGAGTGATAAGTGTCAACAGTCCTTTCAGTTGTTAAAGGAGAGGTTGACAAGTGCACATGTGCTTGTGTTACCTGAGCAAGGAAAAGGATACATAATTTTCTGTGATGCCTCCAAGAATGGACTCGGATGCGTGTTGATGCAGGATACGCAAGTGATTTCTTTTGCTTCACGATAGCTTAAGAAACACGAAGAGAACTATCCGACACACGATCTGGAATTAGCTGTTGTGGTTCATACCCTGAAAATCTGGAGACATTATCTCTACGGAGAGACATTCCAGATTTTCACAGATCACAAAAATCTTAAGTATATCTTCTCTCAGCATGAGCTTAACATGAGGCAACGTCGCTGGATGGAGTTAATCAAGGATTATGATTGTACAATAGATTACCATCCAGGAAAGGCCAATGTAGTTGCAGATGCCTTGAGTAGGAAATCAACAACATCATCCTCTAATAGGGCACCATTAAACTCTTTAGTATGCCCTAGGAGAGATATGCTTATCTCCTTAAGGCAAGACAATGTACAGATGAAGGTGTCATGGATTGTCGGGTTGTTGGCTGAGATGCATATCAAACCCACCCTAAGAGAGCAGATTAAGGAGGCACAGCAAGTTGATGTTGCAGTTCAGCAGATCAGATCTGAGTATGGTGATGAGAAGTGAGAAGGTTTTCATGAATCAGATGATCAAGTGGCATGCTATCATGGGAGGATAATAGTACCAGATGTAGATAACCTGAGGAAGTTAGTCCTGGAAGAAGCTCATTCTTCAATGTATGCTATGCATCCAGGAAGCACCAAGATGTATCAAAACTTGAAAGATATGTATTGGTGGCCTGGGATGAAGAAGGACGTAGCTGAGTTTGTTCTGAGGTGTCCAGTGTGTCAGCAAGTTAAAGCTGAACACCAGAAGCCTGCAGGAACAATGCAACCTTTACCCATACCACAGTGGAAGTGGGATCATGTAACCATGGACTTTGTTGTTGGTCTACCTAGAACAAACAAAGGACATGATTCCATTTGGGTAATTGTTGATAGGTTGACTAAGACAGCGCATTTCTTACCTGTCAAAACAACCTATTACGCTGAAAGGTTATCCCAGTTATATGTTCAAGAGATAGTGCGTTTGCACGGAGTTCCTGTCACCATAGTTTCTGACAGAGGTCCTCAGTTCACAAGTTGTTTTTGGGAACAACTACATAGGGCACTAGGCACCCAATTAAGGTTTAGTACAACCTTTCATCCACAGACTGATGGACAGTTAGAAAGGACTATACAGACCTTGGAAGACCTGTTGAGAGCATGTATTCTCCAGTTTACAGGGAGTTGGGATCTGCACCTAAGCCTAATAGAGTTTGCCTATAACAATAACTATCAACATAGTATTGATATGGCACCTTATGAGGCTTTATATGGTAGACGTTGTAGGTCACCTTTGTGTTGGTATGAGATTGGTGAGCATCAGTTGTTAGGTCCTGATCTTGTGCAGCAGACTACGGAGAAGATTAAAGTAATACAACAACAGATTAAGACTGCACACGATAGGCAAAAATCTTATGCTGATAAGCATCGTAGACCGTTAGAGTTCCAGGTTGGAGACAGAGTGTATCTCAAGGTCTCACCTTGGAAAGGAGTCCTTCGCTTTGGAAGGAAAGGGAAGTTAGCTCCTAGATTTATGGGGCCTTATCCAATCATCGAACGGGTTGGAAAGGTAGCTTATAGACTATAGTTACCACCAGAGTTGCATAGGCTACACCCTGTGTTTCACATTTCTATGTTAAGGAAATGTCATCCTGATACCGAGTCAGTTCTACAACATATGGAAGTAGAATTGAATGATGATATAACTTATGAGGAAGGACCAGTGTCAATCCTTGACAACAGAATTAAAAAGTTAAAGAAGAAAGATATAAACCTTGTGAAAGTCCTCTGGAACCACCGTGGTGTTGAAGAAGCCACTTGGGAACTAGAGGATGAGATGAGAAGGAAGTACCCTGCTCTTTTCTCCTAATATGTTTTATCGATTTCGAGGACGAAATCCTTGTAAGGGGTGGATAATTTGTAACATCCCTGACCTGGGTTATGAGTTAACCCTAGGTGTTTTGCCTAAATATGTAATTAAATCCTTGTGATTATCTTTTGGCATGTAATTAAGTTCCTAAGGAACATATATTCCTTTTTTGTCCCTTTTGAATAATGTTGTAATATTGTTTGTTAATACAGAGACCTATGTGCAAATTACCCAGATAAGGGGTTTAACTTGCAAACTTCACAAGTTAAGATGTTCCTCTGATGATGAGACATCTTATGAGTGGATATGATGAGGTATGATGGATTTCCCAAGCCTGGGCATCAAGATGCAGCTTGTGGAATGATCCTTGTGCTTAAAAACCCTAATTTGGATTAAAGTGCAATTTACCCAAATGAGGGGTGCAACTTATAAAATACATCATCTAGAACATCTCTTATGACTTTTGACATCATTTAGAGTAATAATGATGAAGGGGGCACTTCCTTTGAATAATCATATAATAAGGAACACCTTTGTAATTAAATCATCAAGATGTAAATAAGGAGACCCTTATGTACATATGTACCTTAGTGATAAATTGACCTTCCTTGCCTTTAGTTCTTTGTTTTAGAAGGAGTTTTACCTTAGAAAAGAAGAGGAGGGACGTGCCTAAAAGAAAGAAAGGACCTAGTTGTGAAAAGGAGAAACTAGTTGTCCTTATGTTGGAAATGACCCCAAGATATATATACACCCTTCCTTTGTTTGTAAAGGAACGTTTCCTTCACTTCCTTTCTTATTTCCTTGCTTAGACCGACTTAGGACAAAGCTCTGGAGAAGAGGAGAACGGCCAAGCAGTTCTAGGTAATCTTTGATCATCATCTTGCTCAAATTCATGGAGGATATCATGTTACAAGGTTGGTTTGCTAGTTTTCTTACTTAGCTTTCTCGTTCTAGCCATCTTTTCCCAACCTTTCTTTGGATAAACACCCTTGGATGACCTGTGGAGCTCAAGGCACCATTAAAGACTTGAAGCTTGGAAGCTTGGAGCTCAAGGAACGACCTTAAGGCGGGTTTTATAATTCTAAGCCTTTTGCTTTGTTATGCATACTTTTATTCGTACAAATAATAGTTAGTTCTTCTTCTTCCCCATCCTTCTTTGCACCCTTGCAAGATTTTTCGTGAAGAACAGACCTTGGTTTCAAGGTTGAAGACAAGGGGCGTTAATACCTATGTTGGTCCTTATCCAACTTTACTAAACGATCTTAGACCAATAGGTCAAACGATCTCACACTCGTTTCAATCCAAACGGGTTCAATAGGTCGGTTAGGCCAAACGGGTTCCAACCCATTTGAGGGCATTGACCAAGCATTGAACGTTTGGGATTTCTGTTCACAATCATGTAGGATAATGACCCACCAAAGTTTAGGGGTTAACTCCAAAGGAATTGTAGGTTGAAGGCCAATCAATTAGGCAATCGAATTGAATTAAGTGCTGTTTTCTAAACTGATTAACTTGAATCTTTGGGAAAACGGGTTCCAACCCGTTTGAAGGAGTTGACCAAGCGTTGACCGTTTGGTATTCCTGTTCATAATATATTTAATTTCATTTCTACCAAGAATCATGATCTAATTCCTAACCAATTAAGAGTTGAAGGCATTTCAACACCCTAAACCTAATCAGGTTGAAATTTGCTGATTTTTATATAGATTTTGATGAGTGTTGGGTTGAAGGACCCAAACGAGTTCAAACCCGTTTGGGGGTTCATCCAAACGATCTCACACTCGTTTAGTGACACCCCAAGACCGTTTGGAAGTCTAGGGTTAAAGAAATTTGATGGTTTGAGGGCCCAATCACAAGATATTGATAAATTGATGAAAAGTGCTGATTTGTAATTTAATTAGGACTCAACCCTTATCAAATCAACTTATTTTTTTTGGTAAAACTTTGGGAAAACGGTCTCAAGACCGTTTGGAGATCATCCAAACGATCTCAAGACCGTTTGGGCCAAGTTTGAGCCCAATTGGAGTTCAATTGATAGGTTCAACCTTGTTTTGATTCACATTGTTGGAAATTGATGATTAGCCGATTGGAAACCCTAATTGAGTTAGACTTAACCCTAATTGGCTTTCAATTCAGGGTCACATTGGAGTCCATTTGTTTGAGGCTCATCCTAATTGACTCAATTTATAAGTGGTTATCATGGCTTTGGCCAATTAAAGACTTCAACATAAGAAACCCTATTCAAACATAACCTATGTGTCACCTTTATGTTCATGTGGTTTGAACCCAAGTTAATCCACACTCGTTTGAGTCCAAACGAGTCCACACTCATTTGAGTCCAAATGAGTCCACACTCGTTTGAGTCCAAATGAGTCCACACTCATTTAAGCCCAAACAAGTCCACACTCGTTTGACCTCAAACGGGTTCACACTCGTTTGAACTCAAACGGGTTCACACCTGTTTAGACTTCAAGTGGGTCAACACCCGTTTAAGATCAAGTGGGTCCACACTCGTTTAAGGCTCAAATGGGTCCGAGGTCGTTTGAGGTTAAATGAGTTCAAGGTCGTTTAAGAATCAAATGAGTTGAAGGTTGAAGGTTAAACCCTAAACCAATTGGAGACCTTCAAGGTTGATTATACTTAATCACTTGAAAGTGTAAAAGGTTCAATGATGATCTAATCTAAACACTAATGGTAACCTAAGATGTTAAGGGACTAAGTGGATAATGAATTGACCCATGATGATGGTCAATGGGTAAATTACCAAAATGCCCCTGAAAGGTTCAATTGAGTGATACCTTGTTTTAATCAAACCCTAATCACATGATAGTGATGAGTTGACTTGTGTTAATCAATGAGGACTTAACCCAACCTAATCTAGAGTGGTTTAATCACTATCTACTAGTTAGAGGAGAGAGAAAGTACCAATTATAATGGAAACTCAAGTAAAATACCTTCAATATACATGGATGTGCAAGATTAGGTATGATCCACCTATGTGAGATCATGGAAACCCTAATTATGACAATTGATGAATCTTAATCTTATCTGAGGTCTTTAATGATAATGTTTCTCATACATGAGGATGTTATGAGATCATTTCGTCATGTAATGTGAATAGTAAACCCTAATTCTAGGGTGATGACATGTAATGTGAATAGTAAACCCTAATTCTAGGGTGATAACATGTAATGTGAATAGTAAACCCTAATTGATGAAAACCAGGGAAACCTAGCTCTTGTATGAGCAGGAAGATACAACTTCTTTAGATAAGTTATTTACTGTTATCAGTTGATTTAACCATGCAGGTTCCTTTAAGAGGATGATCATATCCAGGTATGGATGATGATTCTATATTCATTGAAAGCATGTTGTTAGCTTTATGAATAGTGATATATCCTGATGCCTTGTTAATAGCATCTTATGAGATTGATAGGCTGTGAGAGCCATGAATACCATCAAGGTCATGCTTTAAGAGATGACTTGTGATGAGAGTATTGAGAAATGATAATTGAAGAGAGTTAGGCTTGTTACATTTAGTATTCTTCCTTCATAGCTGCTATGCTAATGATTAATGTTTGAAAACATGTATGATGATAAAAGAATACTAAAATGTACCTAACTAATCAAGTATAATTATTCCATGTAGAGCCCTGATCATAGATCCATCATTGTCAGAGACCAAATGATGGTGAAACAGGTTTTCCTAAGGGAACTCCTGGAGCACATACTTTTGAGTATGTGGGGTATATGGATGTGTAAAACCTTACATCCTAGTGAATGAATTGATGTAGATGTATCTTAAATCCATCAACCCTTTCACTATGTGTTTATGCCGGGGTGATGTAAAACTAATCTCCCGAGGAAATCTTTTATACCGCATCGATGAGAGATAAACAAGAAATCTTTCGATGGCGAAGAGAGTACAAAATGCCACTGTGACTCTAATAGCGAAGTACCAGAATACCCTGGTAAGCTATTGTAGCAGAGACACTAGATGTCCTGCATGTTGATCCTCATACTGACTGAGGAAGATGAGGTCATAAGAATCCGGCTCTTTTGATGACCTATGTATGATACCGATGTGACTTAATAGTGATCGGTTGGAGTATGAGCGGTATACCTCATCTCCGCAGGGCATAATGATGTTTGTAAAACATAATCAATCGCATAGAATATCTGCTTAAGTTGAACCAAGAAATACATTGGTTGATGATACATTACTTAGTATACATGTTTTTCATATTCCTTAAATGTTGTTGTTCTAATTGATAACAATCTGCTGCTGATTACCTTAGAGCTTTTATTGCCTATGTTATTCTTGGTTGCCATACTAAAGCTTCTGGCGGAGAATTATAACTCTCGCTGGGACAATTATTTAAAAATTGTCTCACCCAGTAGGTTTGAACTTTTTAGGTGGTCGTCGAGGACGAAGGAACCTATCTGCAGGTGATCAGAATCAGCAGCAGTAGCACCAGGAGCAGCAGTGACTTCAGGTGGAAACATTGTGCTGTCTAGTCTTGTAGTCAGAATAGTCTTATGTCGTCTCTGTACACTCAGGTCCTAGGAGTTTGTTGATCTGAGGATTTTGAAATCTTGAGATTTTGTATCCGGCTGTATATAATCACTCGTGATGTGATCTGACAGAGATGTAATCTGTTTACCTTGATTCTTATAAAAGAAGTTTCATGATTTCAAGATCTTGTCTCAAAAAGTTTTAATTTCCGGTGATTTTCGTATTCCGCTGTTAATCGAATCGCTTCCGCTAAGTTTAATCGTGTTTATCTCGGGTTTTGGAGATCAGAGCCCACAATTAAGTGGTATCAGAGCTCTAGGTTCGCTGAGTCTACAGAGACATAGGACTTAGAGTGTCAAGTCTATCCTTAGTACTTCTTTCTTATCTAATAGAGTCTTCTGCTCCTCAGGAGAAGAAGGTAATTAAGGATGTTTGGACCACATGAGGAGTACGAGGCCGAAAGTAGTGTTGCTGCGCCTCGAGAAGGTGCAAGGAACCTAGAAATAGAGCAACCTGTACCTGAGTCACCCAGAGAACCACCTCAGTTTGACCCAGCTGACATGGGAAACCCAGCTGTTCAAACTATGTTCAGGCAGTTTATGACTGCTATGACACACATCACCGACAGGATGCCCATGCCTGCACCTAGGGCACCTGCCCAGCCTGAAGGACAAGGTATCGGTAAGACATTCGAGCGACTTCGTCGTGTCGGAGCAACCGAATACTTTGGAACAGCTGATCCTGCAGATGCCGATCTGTGGTTAACCGAGTTGGAGAAGGCTTTTAGAATCCTCAACATCCTAGAAGCTCAGAAGGTTAGATATGTTGTCTATCTTCTCAAGGGAAGTGCTGGTCACTGGTGGACCATGGAAGAGCAGAAGAGGCCTGGAGTGGAGATCTCGTGGGAAGATTTTCGTCGGGAATTTATCAATAGATATTTTCCAAAGACATTCCTAGACGAGAAGATCTCTCAGTTTGAGAGATTGAGGCAAGGCATGATGAACATTAGCGAGTATGAAGCTAAGTTTATGGAGTTATTGCGATTTTGTCCGCACATGGCTGCCACATAAGAAGAAAGAATCAGAAGGTTCGAGAAGGGTTTAAACGCCGACTTGACTACTTCCGTGTCTGCCCTAGAGAATCGGGAGAGGTTTTCTACCTTCGTTGAGTCAGTCCGAAGGATAGAGAAATCCGTAGTCGAGAAGAGACAAACCCATAAAAGATATTCGCAGTTCCAGGGTTCTTCATCTAGAGACTTTAAGAAGCCTAGATTCTCTGCACCTACATCTCCACCACCCAGAACTAGTGCTCAGACACAGTGGACACCGAGTAGAGGTAGGGGACGAAGCCTACCACTACAAGAGACTCACAGTTCAGCATCAATGTCAATTACAGGACCACCCAGACCACAACAACTGGGGAAGAGTTGTTACAACTGTGGGAAGGTGGGACATTTGATGAAGGACTGCCGATCTAGGCCTGTCAGTGTGACACATCCTCTGAGACAGAGTCAACAGGGATCACAAAGAAGGCAACCTCAAGGAGCAGCTCGAGGACGTGGACAAGCATCTCAAGCTGGATCATCAGCACCACCTCAACACCAGGCGACAACGAAGTTCTATGCTATGAACCCACCAGATGCAGTGGTCAATCCACGGGTAGTGGCAGGTCAGATGGAACTTTTATATTCTGATATGTCTATATCCTGTGTTGTATCTGTTCTGATTGACCCGGGTGCTACGCACTCCTTTGTCACTCGGAGAGTGATTCGTAACTACAATATAACAGTTAGACATAGTGCAGATAGTTTGTTGCTTGAGACTCCATTGAGAGGGTCTGCTGTGTTGCAGGAAGTATGCTCTCCCTGTAACCTCTTCTTTTCTAACCATCGCATTCAAGTGGATCTTATACAACTTAAGATGCAAGGATTTGATATAATTCTTGGGATGGATACCTTAGAAAGGTATAGGGTTGTCTTGGATTGTGAATCCAAGTAGGCTGTGTTTGCTGATGAAAGCAACACATGGATATTTCAAGGAGAGAGAAAGATTCTACCCACCTATCTTGTGTCAGCGATGGTTGCTGATAAGTTGATGAGACAAGGATGTTATGCATTCTTGGCCCATGTGGTAGATACTACCATGGAGAGTCCTAACCCTGCTGAAGTTCCTGTAGTCAGGGAATTTGAAGAGGTATTTCCTGAAGAACTTCCAGGTGTGCCACCGCCTCGGGAAATTGATTTTGAAATCAATTTGATCCCAGATACACAACCTATAGCCCAGACACCGTATAGGATGGCGCCTGCTGAGATGGCAGAACTCAAGAAGTAGCTTCATAAGTTGCTTGAGAAGGGTTTCATCCGACCGAGCACTTCACCCTGGGGTGCTCCAGTTTTGTTTGTTAAAAAGAAAGACGGGTCAATGCGGTTGTGCATTGATTACAGACAACTAAATAAAGTAACAATAAAGAATAAGTACCCGTTTCCGAGGATTGATGATCTTTTGACCAGTTGCGTGGTGCATCAGTCTTCTCAAAGATAGACTTGAGGTCTGGATATCATCAACTCCGTATTAAGGATAGTGACATATCCAAGTCTGCCTTTAGGACATGAAATGGTCACTATGAGTTCACGGTTATGTCGTTTGGACTAACCAATGCACCGGCTGCATTCATGGAACTCATGAATAGAGTGTTTCGACCTTTCCTTGATCAGTGTGTTGTCATCTTCGTAGATGACATTCTGATTTATAGTAAGGATGCTCAGCAACATGAACAACATCTTCGTCAGGCTCTAACTTTGCTAAGACAACATAAGCTATACGCTAAGTTTAGCAAGTGTGAGTTCTGGATGCCGTAGGTATCTTTTCTTGGATATGTGGTATCTGCCTCGGGAATTCGTGTTGACCCTAAAAAGGTAGAATCTGTTCTACAGTGGGAACAACCGAAAACACCGACGGAGATTCGTAGTTTGTTAGGGTTGGCTGGCTATTATCGAAGGTTCATTAAGAACTTCAGTTCTATAGCCCTACCCTTGACAAAGTTGACTCAGAAAGATGTTCCTTATGCCTAGAGTGATAAGTGTCAACAGTCCTTTCAGTTGTTAAAGGAGAGGTTGACAAGTGCACATGTGCTTGTGTTACCTGAGCAAGGAAAAGGATACATAATTTTCTGTGATGTCGCCAAGAATGGACTCGGATGCGTGTTGATGCAGGATAAGCAAGTGATTTCTTTTGCTTCACGACAGCTTAAGAAACATGAAGAGAATTATCCGACACACGATCTGGAATTAGCTGTTGTGGTTCATGCCCTGAAAATCTGGAGACATTATCTCTACGGAGAGACATTCCAGATTTTCACAGATCACAAAAATCTTAAGTATATCTTCTCTCAGCATGAGCTTAATATGAGGCAACGTCGCTGGATGGAGTTAATCAAGGATTATGATTGTACAATAGATTACCATCCAGTAAAGGCCAATGTAGTTGCAGATGCCTTGAGTAGGAAATCAGGAACATCATCCTCTGATAGGGCACCATTAAACTCTTTAGTATGCCCTAGGAGAGATATGCTTATCTCCTTAAGGCAAGACAATGTACAGATGAAGGTGTCATGGATTGTCGGGTTGTTGGCTGAGATGCATATCAAACCCACCCTAAGAGAGCAGATTAAGGAGGCACAGCAAGTTGATGTTGCAGTTCAGCAGATCAGATCTGAGTATGGTGATGAGAAGTGAGAAGGTTTTCATGAATCAGATGATCAAGTGGCATGCTATCATGGGAGGATGATAGTACCAGATGTAGATAACCTGAGGAAGTTAGTCCTGGAAGAAGCTCATTCTTCAATGTATGCTATGCATCCAGGAAGCACCAAGATGTATTGAAACTTGAAAGATATGTATTGGTGGCCTGGGATGAAGAAGGACGTAGCTGAGTTTGTTTTGAGGTGTCCAGTGTGTCAGCAAGTTAAAGCTGAACACCAGAAGCCTGCAGGAACAATGCAACCTTTACCCATACCACAGTGGAAGTGGGATCATGTAACCATGGACTTTGTTGTTGGTCTACCTAGAACAAACAAAGGACATGATTCCATTTGGGTAATTGTTGATAGGTTGACTAAGACAACGCATTTCTTACCTGTCAAAACAACCTATTATGCTGAAAGGTTATCCTAGTTATATGTTCAAGAGATAGTGCGTTTGCACGGAGTTCCTATCACCATAGTTTCTGACAGAGGTCCTCACTTCACAAGTCATTTTTGGGAACAGCTACATAGGGCACTAGGCACCCAGTTAAGGTTTAGTACAACCTTTCATCCACAGACTGATGGACAGTCAGAAAGGACTATACAGACCTTGGAAGACCTGTTGAGAGCATGTGTTCTCCAGTTTACAGGGAGTTGGGATCTGCACCTAAGCCTAATAGAGTTTGCCTATAACAATAACTATCAACATAGTATTGATATGGCACCTTATGAGGCTTTATATGGTAGACGTTGTAGGTCACCTTTGTGTTGGTATGAGACTGGTGAGCATCAGTTGTTAGGTCCTGATCTTGTGCAGTAGACTACAGAGAAGATTAAAGTAATACAACAACAGATTAAGACTGCACAGGATAGGCAGAAATCTTATGCTGATAAGCGTCGTAGACCGTTAGAGTTCCAGGTTGGAGACAGAGTGTATCTCAAGGTCTCACCTTGGAAAGGAGTCCTTCGCTTTGGAAGGAAAGGGAAGTTAGCTCCTAGATTTATGGGGCCTTATCCAATCATTGAACGGGTTGGAAAGGTATCTTATAGACTAGAGTTACCACCAGAGTTGCATAGGCTACACCCTGTGTTTCACATTTCTATGTTAAGGAAATGTCATCCTGATACCGAGTCAGTTCTACAACCTATGGAAGTAGAATTGAATGATGATATAACTTATGAGGAAGGACCGGTGTCAATCCTTGACAACAGAATTAAAAAGTTAAAGAAGAAAGATATAAACCTTGTGAAAGTCCTCTGGAACCACCGTGGTGTTGAAGAAGCCACTTGGGAACTAGATGATGAGATGAGAAGGAAGTACCCTGCTCTTTTCTCCTAATATGTTTTATCGATTTTGAGGACGAAATCCTTGTACGGGATGGATAATTTGTAACATCCCTGACCTGGGTTATGAGTTAACCCTAGGTGTTTTGCCTAAATATGTAATTAAATCCTTGTGATTATCTTTTGGCATGTAATTAAGTTCCTAAGGAACATATATTCCTTTTTCTGTCCCTTTTGAATAATGTTGTAATATTGTTTGGTAATACAGAGACCTATGTGCAAATTACCCAGATAAGGGGTTTAACTTGCAAACTTCACAAGTTAAGATGTTCCTCTGATGATGAGACATCTTATGAGTGGATATAATGAGGTATGATGGATTTCCCAAGCCTGGGCATCAAGATGCAGCTTGTGGAATGATCCTTGTGCTTAAAAACCCTAATTTGGATTAAAGTGCAATTTACCCAAATGAGGGGTGCAACTTATAAAATACATCATCTAGAACATCTCTTATGACTTTTGACATCATTTAGAGTAATAATGATGAAGGGGCACTTCCTTTGAATAATCATATAATAAGGAACACCTTTGTAATTAAATCATCAAGATGTAAATAAGGAGACCCTTATGTACATATGTACCTTAGTGATAAGTTGACCTTCCTTGCCTTTAGTTCTTGGTTTTAGAAGGAGTTTTACCTTAGAAAAGAAGAGGAGGGACGTGCCTAAAAGAAAGAAAGGACCTAGTTGTGAAAAGGAGAAACTAGTTGTCCATATGTTGGAAATGACCCCAAGATATATATACACCCTTCCTTTGTTTGTAAAGGAACGTTTCCTTCACTTCCTTTCTTATTTCCTTGCTTAGACCGACTTAGGACAGAGCTATGGAGAAGAGGAGAATGGCCAAGCAGTTCTAGGTAATCTTTGATCATCATCTTGCTCAAATTCATGGAGGATATCATGTTACAAGGTTGGTTTGCTAGTTTTCTTACTTAGCTTTCTCGTTCTAGCCATCTTTTCCCAACCTTTCTTTGGAGAAACACCCTTGGCTGACCTGTGGAGCTCAAGGAACCATTAAAGACTTGAAGCTTGGAAGCTTGGATCTCAAGGAACGACCTTAAGGAGGGTTTTATAATTCTAAACCTTTTGCTTTGTTATGCATACTTTTATTCGTGCAAATAATAGTTAGTTCTTCTTCTTCCCCATCCTTCTTTGCACCCTTGCAAGCTTTTTCGTGAAGAACAGACCTTGGTTTCAAGGTTTAAGACAAGGGGCGTTAATACCTATGTTGGTCCTTATCCAACTTTACTAAACGATCTTAGACCAATAGATCAAACGATCTCACACTCGTTTCAATCCAAACGGGTTCAATAGGTCAGTTTGTCCAAACGGGTTCCAAACCGTTTGAGGACGTTGACCAAGCGTTGACCGTTTGGGATTTCTGTTCACAATCATGTAGGCTAATGACCCACCAAATTTGAGGGGTTAACTCCAAAGGAATCGTAGGTTGAAGGCCAATCAATTAGGCAATCGAATTGAATTAAGTGCTGTTTTCTAAACTAATTAACTTGAATCTTTGGGCAAACGGGTTCCAACCCGTTTGAAGGAGTTGACCAAGCATTGACCGTTTGGTATTCCTGTTCATAATATATTGAATTTCATTTCTACCAAGAATCATGATCTAATTCCTAACCAATTAAGATTTGAAGGCATTTCAACACCCTAAACCTAATCAGGTTGAAATTTGCTGATTTTTATATAGATTTTGATGAGTGTTGGGTTGAAGGACCCAAACGAGTTCAAACCCGTTTGGGGGTTCATCCAAACGATCTCACACTCGTTTAGTGACACCCCAAGACCGTTTGGAAGTCTAGGGTTAAAGAAATTTGATTGTTTGAGGGTCCAATCACAAGATATTGATAAATTGATGAAAAGTGTTGATTTGTAATTTAATTAGGACTCAACCCTTATCAAATCAACTTATTTTTTTGGTCAAACTTTGGGCAAACGGTCTCAAGACCGTTTGGAGATCATCCAAACGATCTCAAGACCGTTTGGGCCAAGTTTGAGCCCAATTGGAGTTCAATTGATAGGTTCAACCTTGTTTTGATTCACATTGTTGGAAATTGATGATTAGCCGATTGGAAACCCTAATTGAGTTAGACTTAACCCTAATTGGCTTTCAATTCAGGGTCACATTGGAGTCCATTTGTTTGAGGCTCATCCTAATAGACTCAATTTATAAGTGGTTATCATGTCTTTGGCCAATTAAAGGCTTCAACATAAGAAACCCTATTCAAACATAACCTATGTGTCACCTTTATGTTCATGTGGTTTGAACCCAAGTTAATCCACACTCGTTTGAGTCCAAACGAGTCCACACTCGTTTGAGTCCAAACGAGTCCACACTCGTTTGAGCCCAAACGAGTCCACACTCGTTTGACCTCAAACGGGTTCACACTCGTTTGAACTCAAATGGGTTCACACCCGTTTAGACTTCAAGTGGGTCCACACACGTTTAAGATCAAGTGGGTCCACACTCGTTTAAGGCTCAAATGGGTCCGAGGTCATTTGAGGTTAAACGAGTTCAAGGTCGTTTAAGAATCAAATGAGTTGAAGGTTGAAGGTTAAACCCTAAACCAATTGGAGACCTTCAAGGTTGATTATACTTAATCACTTGAAAGTGTAAAAGGTTCAATGATGATCTAATCTAAACACTAATGGTAACCTAAGATGTTAAGGGACTAAGTGGCTAATGAATTGACCCATGATGATGGTCAATGGGTAAATTACCAAAATGCCCCTGAAAGGTTCAATTGAGTGATACCTTGTTTTAATCAAACCCTAATCACATGATAGTGATGAGTTGACTTGTGTTAATCAATGAGGACTTAACCCAACCTAATCTAGAGTGGTGTAATCACTATCTACTAGTTAGAGGAGAGAGAAAGTACCAATTATAATGGAAACTCAAGTAAAATACCTTCAATATACATGGATGTGCAAGATTAGGTATGATCCACCTATGTGAGATCATGGAAACCCTAATTATGACAATTGATGAATCTTAATCTTATCTGAGGTCTTTAATGATAATGTTTCTCATACATGAGGATGTTATGAGATCATTTCGTCATGTAATGTGAATAGTAAACCCTAATTCTAGGGTGATGACATGTAATGTGAATAGTAAACCCTAATTCTAGGGTGATAACATGTAATGTGAATAGTAAACCCTAATTGATGAAAACCAGGGAAACCTAGCTCTTGTATGAGCAGGAAGATACAACTTCTTTAGATAAGTTATTTACTTTTATCAGTTGATTTAACCATGTAGGTTCCTTTAAGAGGATGATCATATCCATGTATGGATGATGATTCTATATTCATTGAAAGCATGTTGTTAGCTTTATGAATAGTGATATATCTTGATGCCTTGTTAATAGCATCTTATGAGATTGATAGGCTGTGAGAGCCATGAATACCATCAAGGTCATGCTTTAAGAGATGACTTGTGATGAGAGTATTGAGAAATGATAATTGAATAGAGTTAGGCTTGTTAAATTTAGTATTCTTCCTTCATAGCTGCTATGCTAATGATTAATGTTTGAAAACATGTATGATGATAAAAGAATACTGAAATGTACCTAACTAATCAAGTATAATTATTCCATGTAGAGCCCTGATCATAGATCCATCATTGTCAGAGACCAAATGATGGTGAAACAGGTTTTCCTAAGGGAACTCCTGGAGCACATACTTTTGAGTATGTGGGGTATATGGATGTGTAAAACCTTACATCCTAGTGAATGAATTGATGTAGATGTATCTTAAATCCATCAACCCTTTCACTATGTGTTTATGCCGGGGTGATGTAACACCAATCTCCCGAGGAAATCTTTTATACCGCATCGATGAGAGATAAACAAGAAATCTTTCGATGGCGAAGAGAGTACAGAATGCCACTGTGACTCTAATAGCGAAGTACCAGAATACCCTGGTAAGCTATTGTAGCAGAGACACTAGATGTCCTGCATGTTGATCCTCATACTGACTGAGGAAGATGAGGTCATAAGAATCCGACTCTTTTGATGACCTATGTATGATACCGATGCGACTTAATAGTGATCGGTTGGAGTATGAGCGGTATACCTCATCTCCGCAGGGCATAATGATGTTTGTAAAACATAATCAACCGCATAGCATATCTGCTTAAGTTGAACCACGAAATACATTGGTTGATGATACATTACTTAGTATACATGTTTTTCATATTCCTTAAATGTTGTTGTTCTAATTGATAACAATCTGCTGCTGATTACCTTAGAGCTTTTATTGCCTATGTTATTCTTGGTTGCCATACTAAAGCTTCTGGCGGAGAATTATAACTCTCGCTGGGACAATTATTTAAAAATTGTCTCACCCAGTAGGTTTCAACTTTTTAGGTGGTCGTCGAGGACGAAGGAACCTATCTACAGGTGATCAGAATCAGCAGCAGTAGCACCAGGAGCAGTAGTGACTTCAGGTGGAAACACTGTGCTGTCTAGTCTTGTAGTCAAAATAGTCTTATGTCATCTCTGTACACTCAGGTCCTAGGAGTTTGTTGATCTGAGGATTTTGAAATCTTGAGATTTTGTATCTGGCTGTATATAATCACTGGTGATGTGATGTGACAGAGATGTAATCTGTTTACCTTGTTTCTTATAAAAGGAGTTTCATGATTTCAAGATCTTGTCTCAAAAAGTTTTAATTTCCGGTGATTTTCGTATTCCGCTGTTAATCGAATCGCTTCCGCTAAGTTTAATCGTGTTTATCTCGGGTTTTAGAGATCAGAGCCCACAATTGTTGTTGTATTTAATCCCAACTTCTCATTTATCTCAGAAACCCACTCCTAAAAGAATTAATTAGGGGTGTTTACGGCAGAGATTGAATGCAACAATGTTGCAACAGCGTTCTGAAACAACATTATATACTAAATGTAATTACTTTATCGGCATTTTAAACTCAACAATCGTTGCACAATAAAAACATAATGCTCCTTTCATTGAATTATGTTATTACTCTATGTTTTGTGGTGTCTCTAAGAAATATTAAACAAGTACATTTTAATTAAACAGGAAAGTTGCTAGAAAAAATGAGCCGCTCCTATATCAAATAGATGATTAAACTGATGATTACTTACGCGAACATGTTTCAGAATATGAAGTTAGATTTGATTTGTGGAAAAATCCTAATCTAAGACTTTCCCCTTCTATTGCATTAAAATGACCGGCTCAAATGCTCCAATGCCTTCCACTTGTTTGCGTCCACCATCATTCTCCTTTTTACCACCGTCTTTCTCTTTCCATATTTAACCCCTCCTAAACCACAAAAGGTACGTTCTATACACGATCAAGTATTTAATTGCTTTATGCCAATCAAGCATAGGGCGCCTTTCCATTTCAATCTAAGTGTCTGTTTTGTTTTTGGCAGTTATGCATGATAAAAGCAATGCTTCGTGCAGATATAGTTGTATTGTACAGTTAGTGCGGGTGAGACCAGTTAATTATTGAGCATTGTAATTAAAGGAAGACAACCAGCCGTGGGTGAGGTCGTGGCCTCAAGTGGCCCCTATGCATCAGCCACTACAAGGATATATATATACATAAACATATAATGTTGATTTTACCATCACACTATGATCTATATGTAGCAAAATAAGCGAACTATACTTTTTTTGTCTATACATACACAACATGTCACATTAAGAAAGATAAAGTGCAACACGTGT
Source organism: Alisma plantago-aquatica (assembly GCA_963693085.1). Classification (NCBI taxonomy): domain Eukaryota; kingdom Viridiplantae; phylum Streptophyta; class Magnoliopsida; order Alismatales; family Alismataceae; genus Alisma; species Alisma plantago-aquatica. The sequence continues at coordinate 836,167,458 of OY856411.1, read as the reverse complement.
ATCAAATATTTACATCACAAGCATTGAGCCACACAAACTATATTATGTTCCTCACATATACATAGCACATTGTATTGAGGACCCCAAACTTAGTTGTCTATGTTGCTCGGATCTTCAAGCTCTTCAATCGCATAAGAACTCCATCAGGAATTTGAGATCATTTCTCGATAAGATGATATTGCTCATGTATGTTACAAAGGTATAAGAGTGTTGAGGCTTACACATGAACATTATGTCATGTATACTTAATGTGGGGCTTTGTTAATTCTTGGCTTATCAAGAATTATGTTTCTCTATCATTAGAAAAAGTTATTTTCCATATGAACATGTGAGAGTTGAGGTATGTAGCTATAATGGTGAGTGTTACCATATATATCTTTTGATGACAATATTTTATTTTCGAAAACATGTTTATGCTCTAAAATCTCAAGGTATTCATTTGTAATATAAGTAGTTGGGTAAGCACTAAGCTGCTATGTCTTGATCATATTTTAAATCTTATCAAGAATCACTCTTATGAAGAATCAATTAGAAAGACGATCTCAAAAATTGATACCAGGTCAATATTGTTTTTTTTAATTTCTTGTTTTAAAAGGACTTTAATAAATTAGGCAATTGTATATGTGAGTGTTTCTCATATGATCATTTCTTGACTAGCAAACATGCACATACATTCATATATTACATGATTTATATATGTAATGTTCCTAATAGAACATTATTAAAAAATAATATATTTAGTTATATGAATTTATGGTTTTTATATAAAGTTACATTTCAATTTCCGATGAAGTTGTTTTTGGATGAAAGAAATCTACTAGGGATAAAAGGTTGAACTTCATTAATTCTTCATATGTTATATTTTGGCATGCTTTCTTCATCATTGTTATGCATTTATTACCATCTACCATTTGTCATCATTTACCTTTTCGTATAGTACCCTTTTAAGTGACGACAATGTAGCTCTCAAGATGTCGTGTGTTTTGTTTAATGTTAGTGTATCAATGAATCTTTCAACGTAATCATTGAACATTAATACTTGCATTACCATTCATTAAAAATGGCATGTACATCATTAATGCACTAAATTTCTAGATTATGAGGATTACTGTCATATATTTTCAACTATTACGTGTGTTGAAACTATAATTTTGTACTACTTGAGTTTCCTAATTTTGAATTAAATTATGTCACTTCTATCTTATTTCAGACAAAAATTATGGCTTTGCAAAAGGCATTCTCCTCCTTATGGATTCACCTAGTCTTGATAAATTTATTGGTGCATTTCACTGACATAGAAGTAGATTCTACCTTCTCAACCCTCATTCCCATGTGAATTTTCATTACTAGGATATATTTTGTTGTCAAGTTGTTTAGCTAAGCATAATAAATTATATTCATCTCTTGCTTGTCTAGATTTACCATACGAGAAGCAATGTGAAATATATTCTTATTGTTGTTGAATATTATGCCCATCAAGATGAGTTTTCGGGGACAAGGGTTTTGTTGAAATGATATAAATTGTAATCCTTACAAGTTAATATGCCTCTATGTGGGCTTCAGTCTTGTGCTTTGTTTCATGTAATCCCTACTAGATATCCAACTATGTCTATACTATCATTGTGATATATCTAAAGTGTAAAATTCATATAATGCAAGCATGAACGCCATTCATGATTAAGGACATTTTAGATGGGGATAAACTTTTGTGTGGTAAGACTTTACAAGCAATATATTGTCTTAACATGCATCCATACTCACCAGCTTTATCTAGATAATGTAAAGACTATTTGTTCACATGTAGTATTATACAATGGCTGGTATGGAGTATTTCATTAATGCTAGAATGGTTTTTGGTTGATATGCTTTCCAACTTAATGACATCAATCCAACACCATGGCCAATTAATTGACAACCTCACATGATCTTTGTGATGCTTTATTCCAAAGCATTGGTGTATTCTTTCTCTTAGCACTCTACTTGGAACACTGGTCATTATTTGGATTCACATCATTCTTACACAATTGAAAGGATTCTATGAGGGAATGTGATATCAATAGACCTATAGAAAAATTGGTTGCGATTAGGTTTGATTAATGTCATTGTGGATGTAGTTTTCACATGTCTGGGCTGAAATGACACACGAAATGGTTCCTACAAAATCCTGATTGAATCCAATTTGTGTTTCAATACATAGGCATCCATATAACTTGTATCTAGATGTAGTGTAGTTGTTGTTAACCTAACAATTGTAGATTTTATGACGACTTAACCATTCCATTCATGTGTATCTGATCTACCTACTTGAGATCAATTATATATATATATATATATATGTACACCAAAAGGATGAATTTAGCAAACTAACAAGTCAAATTCAACACAAATTTAAGATATGTATAATAAATAGATTCTCTATATGAATTGTATTGTAAACCATTCATGTCGAATGCACTTGTAATTAAGCTTAATGGATATTTAGAGTCATTCAAATTGAATATTTATACTCTTTATAAGTTTTGTTTAGCCAAAAATAGGGATGTTTATTAGCTGAGATTGTCCCTAAGGTAACTCAACTGACAACCATTTAATGACCTATAGCACAACCTTATGTCGATCAAATTTGCCCCTGGGATAACCCATCTGACAGTTATCATTGGCTTGACAGGAGCACATGTCGACTGAGTTTCCTATCTGTTAGGAACTCAATCGATAATTGTGATCAGCTTGACAGTTAGCACTATCAGTCAAATTTCCCAAATGTAACTCAACTAACAACACTGTATTGTCAAGTGTGAAAAAGTGCATTCATCCATTTGAAGGGGTAAAAAGTTCAAAATAAACCGTTGGAACCCCCAAAAATGACAATGTATAGTTAGACTTTGAACATGAATTTCAAATATTAAATGCCTTTGACATGATGTTTTAATCCATATTTTTAAAATAAAAGTAGAGAAATTTCTAACACCGTGATGAAAATTTCATCCAAAATAGAGTAAAGATTTGAGAGATATGATTTTTATGAGAGTATCAAAGAAACACAATTCAAAAACCTTTTTATTTGACTTATACACGCTATCGATCCATAAGAGGTCAGAGATCCCGGGTCATGGATCTATCTCTCCCACATGATCCAACAACCACACTCTTATCTTGTTCCTCTTGTCAGGCAACAAGCATGCTCTACAAGTTGCTCGACCATCCCTGTTGGGGCCATGTTGAGCCCCCCTTTTGACTTATTTTTGCCCCTTTAGTTTTGTAACCTCCCTCCTTCTTGATTCTCCTTATTTTCCCCTTCTTTCTTGCTCGATACACTCCCATTTGAGCTTGCTACCTTCATTCTTTGTTATGTCTCAGGCGAGCTGCTACACATGCTATGGATGTGCCCAACCCCAATTAGGCCTCCCTTGGATTATAATGACTAGAGAAACCACCCAAGTCACCCCTTTAGCCCTTACACCATGGTTCTCTTCCCTTATCTTTGATCTGACAGACTTACCATGGTGACCTCATAGTGGTTGTGCACAGGCGGCCTGGCGGAAAGAGAGACAACCACCGTTGGATCTGAATGTAGTGTCCCAAATAAATTGCAACCCGCTCCCTCACATAGCCTCTCTCTCGCCCCCTTGTGCCAGTGGGCTAGTCTAGGGGCCCAACCTTCTTTTCTCTCTCATGTGTGTGACCCAAAAGAGTAGTGAGCTTTAGGGTCACTATCAAGATTCAAGGGTCAAGATCGGGTTGTATTCAACCTTCAATGGTACTTCTCCATCTCTTCTTCAAAGTTATATATATGATCTTACAAAAATTGTTAACAATCACTCCTTTCCAAATGTGTACTTCTAATAAACCATTTTGATAAGAAAAAACAAACTATCATCATCATCATCATCATCTAAGCCTCAATCCCAACTATGTTGGGGTCGGCTACATGGATCCTTCGTTTCCATTCAGCTCTATCATGGGCCATATTCTGATTGAGATGTAGAGATTCAAAATCTCTCTTTATAAGCTCATCCCATGTTAATTTAGGCCTACCTCTTCTTCTATTTATAGTGTTTGGCTCAATAGCATTGCTTCGTATAGGTGCACTAGTAGGTTTGCATTGCACATGTCCGTACCATCTGAGTCGGCCCTCACGCAACTTGTCCTCAATGCTCGCCACCCCCACTTTATTCCTGATATAGTCATTTCTCAAACGATCTTTTCTTGTCTTCCCACACATCCATCTCAGCATACACATTTCAGCCACGTTCATCTTGTTGAGACCTTGTTTCTTCACTGCCCAACATTCACTCCCATAGAGCACGGCTGGTCGTATAGCTGTTCTATAAAACTTACTTTTTAACCTGAGAGGGATCTTCTGATCGCATAAAACTCCAGTTGCACTCCTCCATTTCAACCATCTTGCAGTGATCCGGTGACAAACATCATTTTGGACATCCCCGTCTATTTGAATAATAGAACCTAAGTAACGAAATTTGTCACATTTTGGTATATCTACTCCGTCCAACTTGGCTCCATCATTCACACTGCGAGATTGGCTGAAATTGCAATGCATATACTCAGTTTTTCTCCTGCTAATCATCAATCCATTTGATTCCAATGCCTTTCTCCAACATTCAACTTTATCATTCAATCCATCTTTTGTTTCGTCAATCAAAACAATATCATCAGCAAATAACATACACCAAGGAATATCATCCTGAACATTCTTTGTTAACTCATCCATAACCAGAACGAATAGATATGGGCTGAGTGTGGATCCTTGGTGTACCCCAACTGTAACAGGAAAAGTTGGTGTCTCTCCTCCAGGAGTCTTGACACTTGCAGTAGAGCTATCATACATGTATTTGATCAAGTCAATGTATTGGATAGGCACACCCTTTTTCTTCAAAACCATCCATAACACTTCTCTGGGTACTCGATCATAAGCCTTCTCTAGATCGATAAACACCATATGAAGATCTCTTTTGCTTTGTCTATACTTCTCCATAAGCCTCCTTATCAGAAAAATAACATCTGTTGTTGATCTTCCAGGCATGAAACCAAATTGGTTGTTTGATACCTGCGTTATAGATCTTAACCTCTGCTCAATAATCCTCTCCCAAAGCTTCATCGTGTGACTCATCATCTTGATACCTCTATAGTTTGTACAGCTCTGAACGTCACCTTTGTTCTTGTAGATTGGGACTATAATACTATTTCTCCACTCATCCGACATCTTCTTGGTCTTCATGATCTTGTTAAAGAAATTTGTTAACCATGTAACTCCCTCATCCCCCATACTCTTCCATACATCAATGGGAATATTGTCTGGTTCGCATGCCTTTCTCATTTTCATCTTTTTCAAAGCATTCTTGACCTCAAATGGTGAAACTCGTCGTGTGTAAATGATATCTCTTGTATTTATGTCACACGAGTCGCTAACATTATATGCAGTATCTCCATTGAAAAGCTTATGGAAGTAATTTCTCCACTGGTTTTTAATATCATCGTCCTTCACCAATACTCTACCATCTTCATTCTTTATGCATTTTACTTGACTCAAGTCACTTCCTTTCCTTTCTCTTAGCTAGAAATGATCCAATGGCATGATTTTTCTGGGAATTATTATGATATCCCAACATGACTATTTTTTGACTTGATGATGTGTAAGGAACCATGAAACGTGGTTAATATGGATACCTTGATGTTAAATCTCAAAAATTGTACAAATATTAAACTTTTATGTCCAAAATAAGAACGTGACCCCAATATTTGTAACTCCACATGCCTTGTACCCCTAAATGTTATGTGGATCATTCTTGTGCCCTAATGTGACTACACTATCTAAATAGTGACTTGTAATATCACCTATGATGAATGGGATAACTAGAGATCTAATATTGTCAAAATCTCACCTTATGATCATCCATGTTATATAATGATTTCAAATTAGTAACTTGATGATGTTTATGATGCCTAATCTTAATGAACCATTGTATACCCTAATGATGACAATCTTGCATGGAAATGACTCAAAATGACAATTTTGACAATTATGTTGACTATATTGTTGGATCAATGGGATTTAGAGGGGGGAGGGTGAATAGAGCTTCACAATTCTCACAAGACAAATTAGACCACCAAATTATATAAAGTGTAAAAGCTTAAATAAGTAGCAATTTGATGTCTTAATCTAACATACATAGAAAGGATGAGAGACAAGGATAAGCAAGCACTTGGATAGGTGGTTTAGAGTGGTTCCATGTCCTAAACTTAGGAGCAATGTCAGTCCACTACCTAGAGTGGGTTAGTCTCTAGGATTTGCAATCTTGGTACCCTTATATTCCATAATAAGATTACAAGACACAACAACCACACATCCAAGGGATTAGTACCTCAAGCAAAGATCTTCAACCTATAGAAGGAGCTTACCCACTTGAACCATGGTCTTCAACCATCAACATGAACTTACCCACTCCTTCCTTCAAGTCTTCTACCTTCAAGGGATTACCTATCTTCCTTGAGCATTGTCTTGACTATCTCCTTCACTTGGAGATCTTGAGCACCTATCTCCTTCACTTGGAGATCTGGAGCACCTTGCTTTCTTCAACCTTGAAGAACAACACCTCCTTCTCCTTCACTTGGAGAAGATCTTCAAACTTTATCTTCAATGGGAATTGAGGTAGGAAGATGGAGAAAGAGAACTTTACATCAATACAGGGAGTAGCTCTCTTACACAAGAACCTATCTCACTCATACTCATGAATTTGACTTGAAGGTAGAGAGAGAAAGGGACTCAAAGGGTTATAACACTCTCAACTATGCTAGAACCAAGTTTGCAATGAATGAGCAGCCTTGGAATGAACTCCAAGAGGTCCTATTTATAGTTGAGGGTGCCCCTTTAAGTTGTGGGACACTTAGATACAAAAATAGCCATTTTTTGCTCAAAGCAACAACTCTATTTTCACTCAAAACACACACCAACGGTCACATCACAATTTTGCAAAATTCCGTACAGTGCAATCGATCGAGTTTCAATAAAGTTAACTCGATCGATCAAGTAAAAGACAAAATCGATATTCAAACTATCAGTCAAGTTTGTCCTGGGGAAACTCGACCGATCACTGAAGATTGTTTTGGTTAGAAATTCGATCGATCGAGTACTGTGAAAACACAACTCGACCAATGTTATCTCCAGAAAATTGACCAAGATGGATCAGCCTTGGAAAACTCAACCGATCGACAACCTGTTGTCAATCTTTGGAAAATGCATCTAAAGTGATTTAACTTGGCGTTTTATGTCCTAATCATTTTTCTCATCTAATTTACAAGTCAATTCATCATTACAAGTGATTATAGAATTGTTCTAAGGTCATTTACATGGATTTCCACAAATACACACTTGTAGCTCTTTGACTTGAACTTGAGCCATTCTAGGTCTTTTGATTTTGGATCCTTTTCATGTACTTAATACCTGAAATCAATCTTTAATACACATATTAGATACATATGAGTGGAATGGTTAAGTCATTATCAAAACATGGACAATGTATAACATCAAGGTCAACATTCTCCCCCTTTTTGACAATGACAAACCATTCCTCAAACATATTGAGAAAGGATGTAGAAGTTATACATTTGCCTTGTGAATTTTGGGGGATTCATGATACGAACAGTGTGAATTGCTCCCCCTTAATCTATGCTTCCTCTAACACGCATGGTTAGTCTATCTACACACAGCAATAACAATCTACATGTAGTATGTAGTTCTTTGCAAGTTCACATGATGAATAATGAATGAACAAGAAAAGGATCTCACAAGCTAAAAGCAGTAGTATAACGATGAATACCAATATGATTGAGTTTCAAGACTTAAAATATCTCTCCCCCTTTTGACATTATCAAAAAGTAAGGGGGGGGGTAGAATAGCATAAACTCAGGTCTTCTCCAACACACAAGCAACCACATATGCAGAAAGAATAAGAAATCACATAGCATATATCATACAGAGATAGAAGATAACATACAATCTAAGTTGTAAGCAAAATGTGGCAGAAAATGGCACCAACACATACGAAAGATCAGAGAAAAAACCGAGAGTGCACATCAGATATATAACAACTCAGAGATATGTTCACATGAGAGCAACTAAAAGCATAAGATGATGAAAACAAAGATAAAAAATAGTACAACTTAGATATTTGTGCCAAGATGTTTCTTATACAAAATGGTCTAGAAAAATGTATATGATAAGCATGCTATACTACAAACTAAGAAACAACCTAAACATCTAAGCTATCTATATCTACAATATCATCATCATCTCCAGGCATGTAGTCCTCATCTCCATCAGAAGGTGGAGCAACAGTGCCATCATCATCGGAGTCAGCACCATCACCATCATCTGAAGCGTCCTCGCCATCACCATCGTCATCAGCATCATCAGCCTCAGCATCGTCAGCCTGGTCCGACATCTCCTCATCAGCAGGAGATCCAAAAGAGCGATTGGTCCAACGAGCATTCTGCTCAGCCCAAGACATACCAAGAGCGTGAAGCTCATTGGCCTGTGGGAAGGACAGAGCAGAGTCTCCAAGGCTGGCAAGCAGAGTGGCCAAGGGGCCACTAGGCAACGGTAGATAGACGGGAGTGGAGCTACCAACAACAAAAGGTGGCAGAGGTGGAGGAGCAACAGTGGAAGGCTCAGGAGTGGGGTAGTAATGATTATATGCATAGGAAGCATAATTACTACTGAGGTAGGGCTGGTAGGTGGGATAAGGGTGATTATAGGATAGGTTCATGGTAGACATGATGGAACACAAATCCTGATGCAGATGGTCCAGAACCTATTGGTTGTGTGCTTGTTGGTGCATCATATATCCCAAAAGGGTTTCATTTGATACACGAAACGAAGCATGACTAGGTATGGGAGGAGGCTGCGGTGGTGGAGCTCGGGTGGAGGAGGTTGGGGATGAAAAAGCTGAGGGAGAAGCACCAAGGGTGGAGGAGAACACAAGCACAAACTTTTGAAGTGTGGTCTCACTAATGCAAACACCCTTTCTAGCGACCGAGTAGTGGAAGTCAGAAAAGAGGGATTTGTCTGTGGAGAACTTGAAATAGCCACAAATCAAAGCCAGGGAGGGAGGGTGAGTGCCTTTTGTGTTCTTACTAGTGTCAAAGTAGGTCATATGATGTAGAATATATCTAGCCCACTTGACACTGATGTTCTCTAACAAGCAATACATAATGACAGCAGTGTTCTCTGCAATGTCTGTTTGGTTTTTCTTTGGATGGACATTACAGTTGATCACTAAAGCCAATATGCACTTCCTAAGGTCAAGGGAGGAGGAAGGCAGGGTGGACCTCTTCTTATAAGAAATGTCATGTTTCTTCAAGTAACGATGAATATCAGGTAAGGTCAATTCATTTTGCTTGTAGAAACCTTCTAGGTCCAGAAGATCGAAATACTCTCTGTAATCCTTGTGCCATGTGTCATTTTCCTCATCTCTAAAAATAATGACATTTAAGGTGTCCTCAGAGATTTGGAAACGGCGACCCGCGATCATCGATGTGAGGATCACTTGAGTATTCGACGGGGGGATAAGCAAGTCGTAGTTCCAACGCAAATTCGTGTAGAAATCGTGAACTGCCTTAGTACTCGACATAGAGTTGTAAAAACAATCACGTTCGATGGCAAGGGTGGATAGATGGTGGACGGCTAGCAACTTAGCTACTTGGTCAATAATCGCTTGACGTCTAGGAGAGGGGTCGATTAAGGCATGAAAAGGAAAAGGGCTTCGAGGAAGAAGTTCCTTGTACTGATTTATAGCCTCTATCGATATAAACGATGTATCATCAAAGGGAATCAAGCGATTAGAGGATGAAGAAGCAGGTGCATTGCTTGGAGTAGGTCGTTTCCTTCTTTGGGAGGCCATGGAGGCTAAATAGATGAAGAAAACATGCAAACAAGCAAAACAAAATGTAAAAGCCAAACATGAACCACCAAGGATCGCCCGGGAAAGTCTAGGTTAAGCTAGCTAGGCCGGGAAATGACTAAGAACAGGACATTTAGGGCTAGGGTTGAGAGCTCAGGGCTTGAGGATGATGGATCGGTCAGCTATTTTCTAGTTGAGAGGGAAAATAGTCGGCCGATCGTAACTTAAAGTTGGCTCAGCCCGCTGATCGGTCGAGTTTTGTGAGTAAACTCGACCGAATGGTTCTCTGAAGAACAACTCTCAGCTCCTGATCGGTCGAGTTTGTCTTGGGGGAAACTCGACCAAAGGTCAACCTGACCTAAAACAGTCATTCTTAATTTCTAGCCATATTCATGCCAATTAAATTCATTTTTCAATTCTATTATGTATAATTAACATACTTAGGCACATGTAACTCATCATTGGGTACTATTTTGTGATAAAATATGAAATTCGATAAAAACCCAAAGACAAGCAAAAAAAACTAAGCATGTTAACAAGCAAGTTAGACACATTTTAAGCATATATAGGTAGGCAAGGTGAGAAAAGACATGAGCAAACATATAGTATAGAGACAACTAGCTAGATCACATAGCAATATCATCCAAAGCAATAATGAGCAATTTAGATTGAATAAATTAAATTGATCTCTAGCTAGAGGTTTAGTAAAAATGTCTGCCAACTGATTTTTTGTGTCTTAATGTGTGATATAAATATCCTTCTTGGTAATGTGATCACGAAGAAAGTGATGGTGAACCTCTATATTTTTAGCTCTACTATACAATATAGGATTATAAGAGAGACTGATTGCACTAGTATTGTCACAATAGATAGGAAAATGTATGTTAAAGTCCTGGAGCATTTGCTTCATCCATAGGACCTGGGAACAACAACTCCCGGCTGCAATGTATTCAGCCTCGGTACTTGATAATGCCACGGTGCTATATTTCTTTGTAACATCCCTGACCTGGGTTATGAACTAACCCCAGGTGTTTTTATTAATCATGTGATTAAATGCTTGTGGTTATCTATTGATAATGTAGTTAAAGCTTCTGAGGAACATATATTTCCATTTCTGTCCTTTTTAAACAATATTGTAATATTGTTTTGTTAAAAGTGGACTTATGTGCAAATTACCCAATTAGAGGGGTTAACTTGAAAATTACACATGTTTAAATGTTCCTCTGATGATAATACATCATAAGAATGAATTTGATGAAGTATTATGGATTCTCCAAGCTTGGGCACCAAAAGGTAGCTTGTGGAGCAATCCTTGTGCTTTAAACCCTAGTCTTGGTGTAAAGTGCAATTTACCCAAAACATGGGGTGCAACATGTAAAATATACCTTCTAGAATATCTTTTATGACTCTTGGCATCAGTTAGAGTAAAAATAATAGGGGGGGGCGCTTCATTTGAATAAACAAATAAGAAGGATAACCCTTGTAACTAAATAACCAAGTCATAAGCATAATGACCCTTTTATATGTGTACAAGTTAGTAGGATGTTTGGATTCCTTTTTACTAGACTTTGGTTAAGAAAGGAGTTTTGCTTAAGAATAAGAAGGAGGGGCGTGGCCAAGAAGGAGAGAAGGACCCATATGAGAAATAGAAGAAAAGATTGTCCTTATCTTGAAAACATGCCCAAAGTATATATACACCTTTCTTTTACAACCAAGGGATCGTTTCCCTTTCTCTCTTCACTTATCTTTTGCTGTGGCCGACTAAGGAAGGATCTCAGGAGCAGGGGAGAACGGCCAAGTAGGTTTGGGTAAGCTTTTGTTATCTTCTAGCTTGGATTCATGGAGGAAATCATAATACAAGGTTGGTTTGCTAGTTTTTCTTACTAATTTCTTCTTTCTAGCCATCCTTTCCAACCAATTCTTGAAGAAGAAACCTTGGACGACCTGTGGAGCTCAAGCCACCATTAAAGCTTCGAATCTTGGAGCTCTAGATCTGGTTCTAAGGTGGGTTTTATAACTCTAAACCCTTAAACTTTGTTATGCATCTTTCTTTCTTGCAAAAGTAATTTGTTCTTCTTTCCCCCATCCTTCCTTGCTTTCTTGCAACTTAAACCATGAAGAACAGACCTGGATCTGGAGGTAGAAGAAGGGGGCGTGATCAATGTTACTTTATCATACGGTCTTGCCCCCCCCCTTTTGGCCAAACGGTTTGGGGCAAACGGTTTGCAAAACCGTTTGAGGGGCAAACGGTTTCACAAGGTCGGTTGGAGCAAACGGTCTCCAAGACCGTTTGGTTGAGTTGATCAAGCATTGAACGTTTGATATTTCTGTTCATAATTATATAGGTTAATAACCCTCCAAATTTGAGGGATTAACTCCCAAGGAATCATGAGTTAAAGGCTAATCAATTAGGTAGACCTAATTGGATTAAGTGCTGATTTTCAACCTGATTAACTTGACCTTTTTGGGCAAACGGTTTCAAAACCGTTTGAGTGAGTTGACCAAGTGTTGACCGTTTGGGATTTATGTTCATAATTATGTTAGTTAATAACCCACCAAATTTTATGGGTTAACTCCAAAGGAATAGAGAGTTGAAGGCTAATCAATTAGATAAACCTAAATGGATTAAGTGCTGATTTTTCAGCTTGATTAATTGAACTTTTTGGGCAAACGGTTTCAAAACCGTTTGAGTGCGTTGAACAAGCGTTGACCGTTTGCGATTACTGTTCCTAATTATGTTTTTTAATAACTCTCCAAATTTTAGGGGTTAATTCTCAAGGAATCATGAGTTGAAGGCTAATCAATTGGGCAAACCCTAATTGAAATTAGTGCTGAAATTCCAATGAGTTAATTTGAGATTTTGGGTTGATTAGCCCAAACGGTCTCAAGACCGTTTGGGGATCACCCAAACGGTCTCAAGACCGTTTGGGGGTCACCCAAGACCGTTTGGAGGTCTAGGGTGAAGTATGGATATGTGTTTGAAGATCCAAAGATGTGGTATGAACCCTAATCGGCTAAATACTGATTTTGCAAGTGAGTGAGATGATGTGTTGGGTTGATTGGCCCAAACGGTTTCAAAACCGTTTGGGGATCACCCAAGACAGTTTGGAGGTCTGGGGTTAAGTATAGTTGACCAATTGAAGGTCCAAAGGTACCAAATCATATTACAATTAAGTGCTGATTTGTTGATCAATTTGATAGACCAATCCTTGATGGAATTTCACTAGAATCCAAGGGTTGGATGATCCAAACGGTCTCAAGACCATTTGTAGCACATCCAAACGGTCTCAAGACCGTTTGGAGGTCACTCAAGACCGTTTGGAGGTCTAGGGGTGAGTATGGTTAAGCAATTGATGATCCAATGTTACTAAGTTAAAGTGTAGTCAATTGCTGATTTGGTGATCAATCCAATGATCCAAACCTTAATTAGTTGACTTAGATTTTGATGATACTTTGGGAAAACGGTCTCAAGACCGTTTGGAGGATGTCCAAACGATCCTAAGACCGTTTGGGCCAAGTCATGGCCCAATTGAATGTTAATTGATGGGTTCAACTTCATTTAGACTCATGTTGATGGACATTGATGGTTGATCGATTATAAATCCTAATTCAATTGGTTCCAACCCTATTTGGCTATCAATTGAAGGTCAATTGAGGGTTCAATGGGTTAAGGATAACCCTAATTAGCTCAATTGATAAGTGGTTAACATATATGAGGTCAATTGAAGGGTTCAACCTTGAAAACCCTAATCAATTGTAAGTGTTGATGCACTTTCTAGGTCCATGCGGTTTTGAGACATTTGGACCAAACGGTCTCAAGACCATTTGAGTCCAAACGGTCTCAAGACCGTTTGGGGGAAAATGGTGTCAAGACCTTTTGGGCCCAAACGGTTTCAAAACCGTTTGGACTCATGCGGTTTCCAAACTGTTTAAGGTCATGCGGTTTCAATGGTGATTTGTTCAATCGGTTTCAAAGTCAACCATGTCCAAACGGTCAACATGATGAAAAGGTTTCAAGACCGTTTAAGGGCAAATGGTCTTGAGTGTCATGCGGTCTTGAAGTCAACCCTAACCAAACGGTCAACTCTTCCAAACGGTCTTAAGACCGTTTGGAGGTTGAAGTGTGAAAACATTTGGGGACTTTTAGGGTTAAGATTGCTTAATGCTTTGAAGGCTTAGATGGTTCAATGGTTGTTTAACCTAAACCCTAATGATACCTAAAGATATTAAGGGTCTAAGTAATTAGTAGCTTGACCCATGTTATGGTTAATGCTGAACATTACCAAAGTACCCTTGAAGGGTTCAAGTAGATAACAACCCTTGATCAAGTAAACCCTAATGATTATAATGGGATGTCTTAATCTATGTAAATCAAAGATGACTTGACCTAATCTAACCTAGAGTGATGTAAACATCATCTAGTAGTGAGGGGAGAGAGAAGGCTCCTAATATGAATGTGAATCAAGTAACATACCTTCAATATGTAAGAATGTACATGTTTAGGATATGATCCATTAAGGTGAGATCATAGAAACCCTAATTATGATGTTTAATGAATCTTAAACTAATTTGAGGGCATCAATGATGATAATTTTCATACATAATGATGCTATGAGCTCAATTCACTATGAAGTGAATAGTAAACCCTAATTCTAGAATAATAACATGTAATGTGAATAGTAAACCCTAATTTAGGGTGATATGATAAATGGAGTAATTCAGGGTTATGCCTTTGGGTATGAAACCCTAACTACAAGTTGTAATATGAGGAATCGTTATGCATTGTGAGCTAAGAGGTTCAATAACCCTAGGTTGAAGTGATTTAATCCAAACCCTAGAAATCAATGGAGATATGCTGATTCTCAGCACGCCCGTGCTAAGGAGCACAATCGTGGTAGCTTTACTTTACACGACCGTGCAAGGTGGCACAGCCGTGGTGTTCTATGAATAGATTGAAAACAATCGGTATTGTGCTGATATTGTTATATATGCATGTCTTCAATTATGCTAATCATGCAGGTTGCTAGCAAAAAGGTAATCATAGCCAGGCAAGGGTTATGATGTTTTATTCATTAAAAGCATTCTATAAGCTTTATGAATAATGATATACTATGTTGCCTGGTTCAAGAGATAACATATGAGAATGATGGGCTGTAAGAGCCTTGAGTAATATTTACATTGTTACAATTAAGGTCATGCTATTAGATGACTTATGATGATTTAAGGGTTTGAACACCCCTGTTCTTGAACCATAATGATGAGATGGTTATGAAATGATAATTGTTATGAAATAAACTTTATACATTTAGTATTCTTCTTCTATAGCAGATGTTTTAATTGTTTATGTTTGGAAACATGCTTGGTAATAAAATAATACTGAAATGTACCTAACTAATCAAGTATAATCATACCATGTAGGGCCCTGACCATAGATCCATCATTGTCAGAGACCAAATGATGGTGAAACAGGTTTTCCTAAGGGAACTCCTGGAGCATATACTTTTGAGTATATGGGGGTATATGGACGCGAATATCCTTACGTCCTAGTGTAGGAATTGATGTAGATGTACTTTAATCTTTCAACCCTTCACTATATATTCATACCGGGTGATGTACCACAAATCTCCCGAAGAAATTATTAATACCGCATCAATGAGAGATAAACAAGAAATCTTTTGATGACGATGAGAGTTCATAACTCCACTGTAACTCTATAGCGAAGTTTCTAGAATACCCTGGATAGCTACTACAGCAGAGATACAAGATGTCCTACAAGTAAATCCTCTTACTGACTGAGGAAGATGAGGTCATAAGAATCTAGCTCTTTTGATGACCTATGTATGGTACTGACACGATTTTTATAAATGGTCGGTTGGAGTATGAGCGGTATACCTCATCTCCGCAGGGCATAATAATCTTTGAAAAATTAATCAGCTGTGTAGCATAATTGCTTAGGTTGAACTACGAGAAACAAATGTTTGATGTTACATAGTTTATATATGTTCCTCATATTCTTTAATGAGATATGCTTTGATATCCAATTAGATTATAATTGAAATGTTGTTTTACTGACATTAAACCTACTGTTAAATGTTAATAATCATACTGCTTAATGTTATTCCCTATTGAAATAACAAAGCTTCTGGCGGAGAGTTATAACTCTCGCTGGGACAATTATTTAAATTGTCTCACCCCCGTGGGATTCTTCTTTTTAGGTAGACGCCGAGGATGAAGGAATCCATTTAAGAATGAGCAACAACAACATCAACAATATTAGGGGCAGCAGTGAATCTCAGGTGGAGATACTGACTGTCAAGTCTTGTAGATAGTATGTCTTATGTCATCTCTGTACTCTCAGGTCCTAGGACTCAGTAGGTCTAAGGTTTTTGGCTTTAAGCCTCGAGATTTTGTTGTATTTTGCCTTGTACAGATAACAGGGCAATGAATGCATGTAATCACTCGAGAGGTGATCCCACAGAGATGTAATGTTAAAACATGATGTAAACTGTTTATCCTGTTTCTTATAAAGAAGTTTTATGGTTTAAGGATCTTTTCTTAAAAAGTTTTAATTTCTAGTGATTTTTCATTATTCTGCTGCCAGTTAAACAATCACTTCCGTAGAGTTTACAGCTTCCGCATTAGTTAATCTTGTTTTCGCGAGACGGTCGTCACAATTTAGTGGTATCAGAGCTCTAGGTTTGCTGAGTCTACGGAGACATAGGACTAAGGTAGTAGAGTCTGTTCTAAGTGTCATCCAGTGTATCTGATGGTATCTTCTGCTCACATAGGAGGAGAGGAACTTGAAGATGACTGGATCAGATGAGGAGTTTGCTGCGGAGAGCAACAATACTGCACCAAGAAGAGGTGCAGAGGAGCAAGTAATAGAGGGACAATTACCTGAGATTCCCCTAGCTAACCCAACCATGATAAGGAATTCTTCCTTAGGAATCACTGTTGGGGAATTTAGGGCTACTATGATGTATCTAGTGGATCAAGCACTAGCAATGCAACCCCGATTACCAGCTCCTAATGATGATGTTTTGGATATCAACAGAATATGTGAACCACAAAAACAGGTTGAAGAAATAGTAGATGATGAAGCTTTGAACTTAGAGAAAGCTTGTGCTCAACCTCATTCTGATGAATCAGTATACAGTAATATAGGGGTTAGAATACAACCAGAAACCAGGACCTGCTATAGGTGTAGGAAGCCTGGACATATCAGCTATAATTGTCCAGAACAGAAATATAAGGGAAGAAATGAGAAAAGGCCTATCCAAATCCAGGAGCAGAGACCTGGTAGTTATAAAAGGAAGAAGTTTCTGGTGTCACCAACACAACCAGGACCTAGTGCACCAAGGCAATGGTTATCCAGAAAGGGTAAGGAACCCTTTAGACCACACCGGGAACTCAGAACTTGCTATCAATGTGGACAGGTAGGGCATATGGTAAGAGATTGCCCACCCGGAAATGTTATGGCAAATCAACCTCTGAGGTAGAATCAGCTTGAGACAATGAATGATCCTCGAGTCATGACAGGTTAGACGAAATACATGTTATTCTTATATGTCTTTTTATGATCTCTTGGACAAAACTGAGAAAGTAATTGATTGAATTTTTCTTGATTAATCCTATAAGGACTTATAATGTTGTATAAAATAGATGTTTCATGTTACATGCTTACCTCCATAAGAAAGATGAGGTATTAAAGAATTGGTCTGGATAGAAATTCAGTAAGATTAATACTTATATTTATAATGATAAGAAAAGAGAAGGAATATGGTATATACAAGTGCATATTACCTTATCTCAGTATTTATATACCCTGGCCAGGTATACAATTGCTGATGATAAAGTAAATATAGAAACTCTTAGATTGTTATCTTTTTGATTGCTCTGATCAAGTAGTCATTCTGAGATAATCTAATGAGTATCATGAAATAAGAAATATGGGAATAAGGGAGGTTAACCTTGTCCAGTAAAGTTGTAAGAATAATAATAAAGATTCTCCCCATGATGTGAAAATGTGATGAGACCATAAGACCTTCATGAATATGTTAGATAATAACAAGGAAAGGAACAATGTCATGTAATCATCCTTATAAAAATTCCTATGCTAGAACAAGGAACTGAGGATGAGATGAGAGGTAAATGTTTCATGAATGGTTGAAAAATACATGAAATAATATGATTCCTTATTCTCTTTCCTACTAGGAACATGGAAATCAAGTGGGTTTTAGGACACTTGATGTGCATAATATAAAGATGTTTATGTAATGAGTACTTATAAAAGTGTTAGTTTATCTTGGACTTTGGTTCCAAGGTGAGAAAATATGTAATAAGTAATGTTCCAAGATGAAAGAAAGATAAGATGTAATGTGTTGATAACACATGTAATAGGTAACAAGATAAGAATGTAATAATATATCTGATGAATTATGTTGATTACCTGGAATAGTCAACAATGGAATCAAAGTAAACATGTAAAATATTATGAACATCACTTGTTAGGGGTTTATGTTTTTCATAAACATATCTTTCTCCAAGATATCTATCAAATAAGTCCTTGATTGATAAGTAACTTTTCCCTATGATAAGAGAATGTACAACTAATGAGAGAATTAGTGCAAATAATAAGGAAAGTTAATATGGTGTTATCAGATATGATAACACAATCAAGGTATGAAAGGACTTATATAGTCTCAAATAAATGACAGAGTATAATTGTGATCTTAAGAAATGTTGATCTAACTAAGGAACATGAGAGTATATGTTCCATATGAATCTTTCCATGAAAAGTTTGTGTGGAGTAACTATGTATTGAACAAAACTCTATGATGTTCCATAATAACGAAATGTCACTTGAATATATAATGGTATAATGCTTAAATAATACCTGCTTTCCCTTTTCTTTCTGGGATTTCGGGGGCGAAATCCTTGTTAGGGGTTTATAATTTGTAACATCCCTGACCTGGGTTATGAACTAACCCCAGGTGTTTTTCTTAATCATGTGATTAAATGCTTGTGGTTATCTATTGATAATGTAGTTAAAGCTTCTGAGGAACATATATTTCCATTTCTGTCCTTTTTAAACAATATTGTAATATTGTTTTGTTAAAAGTGGACTTATGTGCAAATTACCCAATTAGAGGTGTTAACTTGCAAATTACACATGTTTAGATGTTCCTCTAATGATAATACATCATAAGAATGAATTTGATGAAGTATTATGGATTCTCCAAGCTTGGCCACCAAAAGGTAGCTTGTGGAGCAATCCTTGTGCTTTAAACCCTAGTTTTGGTGTAAAGTGCAATTTACCCAAAACATGGGGTGAAACATGTAAAATATACCTTCTAGAATATCTTTTATGACTCTTGGCATCAATTAGAGTAAAAATGATAAGGGGGGGGCGCTTCATTTGAATAAACAAATAAGAAGGATAACCCTTGTATCTAAATAACCAAGTCATAAGCATAATGACCCTTTTATATGTGTACAAGTTAGTAGGATGTTTGGCTTCCTTTTCACTAGACTTTGGTTAATAAAGGAGTTTTGCTTAAGAATAAGAAGGAGGGGCGTGGCCAAGAAGGATAGAAGGACCCATATGAGAAATAGAAGAAAAGATCGTCCTTATCTTGAAAACATGCCCAAAGTATATATACACCTTTCTTTTACAACCAAGGGATCGTTTCCCTTTCTCTCTTCACTTATCTTTTGCTGTGGCCGACTAAGGAAGGAGCTCAGGAGCAGGGGAGAACGGCCAAGTAGGTTTGGGTAAGCTTTGGTTATCTTCTAGCTTGGATTCATGGAGGAAATCATAATACAAGGTTGGTTTGCTAGTTTTTCTTACTAAGTTCTTCTTTCTAGCCATCCTTTCCAACCAATTCTTGAAGAAGAAACCTTGGACGACCTGTGGAGCTTAAGCCACCATTAAATCTTCGAATCTTGGAGCTCTAGAGCTGGTTCTAAGGCGGGTTTTATAACTCTAAACCCTTAAACTTTGTTATGCATCTTTCTTTCTTACAAAAGTAGTTTGTTCTTCTTTCCCCCATCCTTCCTTGCTTTCTTGCAACTAAAACCATGAAGAACAGACCTGGATCTGGAGGTAGAAGAAGGGGGAGTGATTACCAATTTTACTTTATCATACGGTCTTGCCCCCCCCCCTTTTTGGCCAAACGGTTTGGGGCAAATGGTTTCCAAAACCGTTTGAGGGGCAAACGGTTTCACAAGGTCAGTTGGAGAAAACGGTCTCCAAGACCGTTTGGTTGAGTTGACCAAGCATTTACCGTTTGATATTTCTGTTCATAATTATGTAGGTTAATAACCCTCCAAATTTGAGGGATTAACTCCCAAGGAATCATGAGTTAAAGGCTAATCAATTAGGTAAACCTAATTGGATTAAGTGCTGATTTTCAACCTGATTAACTTGACCTTTTTGGGCAAACGGTTTCAAAACCATTTGAGTGAGTTGACCAAGCGTTGACCGTTTGGGATTTCTGTTCATAATTATGTTAGTTAATAATCCACAAAAGTTTATGGGTTAACTCCCAAGGAATCGAGAGTTGAAGGCTAATCAATTAGATAAACCTAAATGGATTAAGTGCTGATTTTTCAGCTTGATTAATTGAACTTTTTGGGAAAATGGTTTCAAAACCGTTTGAGTGCGTTGACCATTTGAGATTACTGATACTAATTATGTTGGTTAATAACTCACCAAATTTTAGGGGTTAATTCTCAAGGAATCATGAGTTGAAGGCTAATCAATTGGGCATACCCTAATTGAAATTAGTGCTGAAATTCCAATGAGTTAATTTGAGATTTTGGGTTGATTAGCCCAAACGGTCTCAAGACCATTTGGGGATCACCCAAACGGTCTCAAGACCGTTTGGGGGTCACCCAAGACCGTTTGGAGGTCTAGGGTGAAGTATGGATATGTGTTTGAAGATCCAAAGATGTGGTATGAACCCTAATCGGCTAAATACTGATTTTGCAAGTGAATGAGATGATGTGTTGGGTTGATTGGCCCAAACAGTTTCAAAACCGTTTGGGGATCACCCAAACGGTCTCAAGACCGTTTGGGGATCACCCAAGACCGTTTCGAGGTCTGGGGTTAAGTATAGTTGGCCAATTGAAGGTCCAAAGGTACCAAATCATATTACAATTAAGTGTTGATTTGTTGATCAATTTGATAGACCAATCCTTGATGGAATTTCACTAGAATCCAAGGGTTGGATGAGCCAAACGGTCTCAAGACCATTTGGAGATCATCCAAACGGTCTCAAGACTGTTTGGAGGTCACTCAAGACCGTTTGTAGGTCTAGGGGTGAGTATGGTTAAGCAATTGATGATCCAATGTTACTAAGTTAAAGTGTAGTCAATTGCTGATTTGGTGATCAATCCAATGATCCAAACCTTAATTAGTTGACTTAGATTTTGATGAGACTTTGGGAAAACGGTCTCAAGACCATTTGGAGGATGTCCAAATGATCCTAAGACCGTTTGGTCCAATTCATGGCCCAATTGAATGTTAATTGATGGGTTCAACTTCATTTAGACTCATGTTGATGGACATTGATGGTTGATCGATTATAAACCCTAATTCAATTGGTTCCAACCCTATTTGGCTATCAATTTAAGGTCAATTGAGGGTTCAATGGGTAAGGATAACCCTAATTAGCTCAATTGATAAGTGGTTAACATATATGAGGTCAATTGAAGGGTTCAACCTTGAAAACCCTAATCAATTGTAAGTGTTGATGCAATTTCTAGGTCCATGCGGTTTTGAGACATTTGGACCAAACGGTCTCAAGACCGTTTGGGGCCAAACGGTCTTGATCAAACGGTCTCAAGACCGTTTAGGGGCAAACGGTCTCAAGACCGTTTGAGCCCAAACAGTTTCAAAACCGTTTGGACTCATGCGGTTTCCAAACCGTTTAAGGTCATGTGGTTTCAATGGTGATTTGTTCAATCGATTTCAAAGTCAACCATGTCCAAACGGTCAACATGATGAAACGGTTTCAAGACCATTTAAGGGCAAATGGTCTTGAGTGTCATGCGGTCTTGAAGTCAACCCTAACCAAACGGTCAACTCTTCCAAACGGTCTTAAGACCGTTTGGAGGTTGAAGTGTGAAAACGTTTGGGGACTTTTAGGGTTAAGATTGCTTAATGCTTTGAAGGCTTAGATGGTTCAATGGTTGTTTAACCTAAACCCTAATGATACCTAAAGATATTAAGGGGCTAAGTAATTAGTAGCTTGACCCATGTTATGGTTAATGCTGAACATTACCAAAGTACCCTTGAAGGGTTCAAGTAGATAACAACCCTTGATCAAGTAAACCCTAATGATTATAATGGGATGTCTTAATCTATGTAAATCAAATATGACTTGACCTAATCTAACCTAGAGTGATGTAAACATCATCTAGTAGTGAGAGGAGAGAGAAGGCTCCTAATATGAATGTGAATCAAGTAACATACCTTCAATATGTAAGAATGTACATGATTAGGATATGATCCATTAAGGTGAGATCATAGAAACCCTAATTATGATGTTTAATGAATCTTAAACTAATTTGAGGGCATCAATGATGATAATTTTCATACATAATGATTCTATGAGCTCAATTCACTATGAAGTGAATAGTAAACCCTAATTCTAGAATAATAACATGTAATGTGAATAGTAAACCCTAATTTAGGGTGATCTGATAAATGGAGTAATTCAAGGTTATGCCTTTGGGTATGAAACCCTAACTAAAAGTTGTAATATGAGGAATCATTATGCCTTGTGAGCTAAGAGGTTCAATAACCCTAGGTTGAAGTGATTTAATCCAAACCCTAGAAATCAATGGCGATAGGCTGATTCTCAGCACGCCCGTGCTAAGGAGCACGGTCGTGGTAGCTTTACTTTGCACGACCGTGCAAGGTGGCACGGTCGTGGTGTTCTATGAATAGATTGAAAACAATCGGTATTGTGCTGATATTGTTATATATGCATGTTTTCAATTATGCTAATCATGCAGGTTGCTAGCAAAAAGGTAATCATAGCCAGGCAAGGGTTATGATGTTTTATTCATTAAAAGCATTCTATAAGCTTTATGAATAATGATATAATATGTTGCATGGTTCAAGAGATAACATATGAGAATGATGGACTGTAAGAGCCTTGAGTAATATTTACATTGTTACAATTAAGGTCATGCTATTAGATGACTTATGATGATTTAAGGGTTTGAACACCCCTGTTCTTGAACCATAATGATGAGATGGTTATGAAATGATAATTGTTATGAAATAAACTTTATACATTTAGTATTCTTCTTCTATAGCAGATGTTTTAATTGTTTATGTTTGGAAACATGCTTGGTAATAAAAGAATACTGAAATGTACCTAACTAATCAAGTATAATCATACCATGTAGGGCCCTGACCATAGATCCATCATTGTCAGAGACCAAATGATGGTGAAATAGGTTTTCCTAAGGGAAGTCCTGGAGCATATACTTTTGAGTATATGAGGGTATATGGACGCGAATATCCTTACGTCCTAGTGTATGAATTGATGTAGATGTACTTTAATCTTTCAACCCTTCACTATATATTCATACCGGGTGATGTACCACAAATCTCCCAAAGAAATTATTAATACCGCATCAATGAGAGATAAACAAGAAATCTTTTGATGATGATGAGAGTTCATAACTCCACTGTAACTCTATAGCGAAGTTTCTAGAATACCCTGGATAGCTACTACAGCAGAGACACAAGATGTCCTGCAAGTAAATCCTCTTACTGACTAAGGAAGATGAAGTCATAAGAATCCGACTCTTTTGATGACCTATGTATGGTACCGAAGCGATTTTTATAAATGGTCAGTTGGAGTATGAGCGGTATACCTCATCTCCGCAGGGCATAATAATGTTTGAAAAATATAATCAGCCGTGTAGCATAATTGCTTAGGTTGAACTACGAGAAACAAATGTTTGATGTTACATAGTTTATATGTGTTCCTCATATTCTTTATTGAGATATGCTTTGATATCCAATTAGATTATAATTGAAATGTTGTTTTACTGACATTAAACCTGCTGTTAAATGTTAATAATCATACTGCTTAATGTTATTCCCTATTGAAATAACAAAGCTTATGGCGGAGAGTTATAACTCTCGCTGGGACAATTATTTAATTTGTCTCACCCCTGTGGGATTCTTCTTTTTAGGTAGACGCCGAGGATGAAGGAATCCATTTAAGAATGAGCAACAACAGCAACAACAGTATTAGGGGTAGCAGTGAATCTCAGGTGGAGATACTGACTGTCAAGTCTTGTAGATAGTATGTCTTATGTCGTCTCTGTACTCTCAGGTCCTAGGAGTCAGTAGGTCTAAGGTTTTTGTCTTTAAGCCTCGAGATTTTGTTGTATTTTGCCCTGTACAGATAACAGGGCAATGGATGCATGTAATCACTTGAGAGGTGATCCCACAGAGATGTAATGTTAAAACATGATGTAAACTATTTATCCTGTTTCTTATAAAGAAGTTTTATGGTTTAAGGATCTTTTCTTAAAAAGTTTTAATTTCTAGTGATTTTTCATTATTCCGCTGCCAGTTAAACAATCGCTTCCGTAGAGTTTACGGCTTCCGCATTAGTTAATCTTGTTTTCGTGAGACGGTCGTCACATTCTTGGAAAACCAAGACACCAAGCATGGTCCTAGAAGGAAACAAGTGCCACTTGTGCACTTTCTATCAACCAAACAACCCACGTAATTTGCATCACTATATGCCAAAAGAGTAAAGTCCCTTGACTTAGGGTACCATAGTCCAAAATTTTGAGTTTTGGCTAAGTACCTCAAAATCCTCTTAACGATAATAAGATGTGATTTCCTAGGGCTAGATTGAAAGTGAGCACACAAGCCAACACTAAACATAATAGCAGGTCTAGAGGCAGTTAAATAAAGTAAACTTCCAATCATACCTCTATAGAGCTTCTCATATACCTTCTCACCTTCTTCATATCTATCAAGTTTGGCAGTGTTGGACATGGGAGTAACCATCGGCTTCATGTTCTCCATCCCAAAGCGTTTGAGTAGTTCATGTGTGTACTTGCCTTGGTTGATGAAGTTTCCTTCTTTTATTTGCTTGATTTGAAAGTCAAGGAAGAAGGTCAACTCACCCATCATGCTCATCTCGAACTCACTCTACATTAGAGAACTAAACTCCTTGCAAAGATCAAGATTAGTCCTTCCAAAAATGATATCATCAACAAAAATTTGAATAATAAGAAAATTGTTAGAAGTGTGCTTTAGAAACAAGGTAGAATCAACTTTGCCCATGACATAACCATTATCTAACAAAAGTTCTTTAATTTCTCATACCAATCTCGAGGTGCTTGTTTGAGTCCATAGAGAGCTTTTTGCAACAAATAAACATGATTGGGTAGCTTGTCATTTTCAAAGCTCGGAGGTTGAGAAATAAGTACTTCCTCCTCGATTGTACCATTAAAAAACACACTTTTAACACCCATTTGATATAATAAGAAATTTTTGTAACTAGAAAAGGCAAGTAGCATTCTAATAGATTCAAGTCTAGTAATAGGAGCATAAGTTTCATCAAAGTCAATACCTTCATGTTGGTTGTAACCTTGTGCTACTAACCTTGCTTTATTCCTTACCACTTTTCCTTGCTCATCTAGCTTGTTGCGGTAGACCCACTTGGTGCCAATGATCTTTCTATCACTTGGTCTTGGGACTAGAGTCCACACATGATTCTTCTCAAATTGCTCCAACTCTTCTTGCATGGCAAGGATCCACTCATCATCACCAAGGGCTTCTTTGATGTTCTTTGGCTCTAGTTGTGAGATGAAGGCACTGTCTACTTGTTCTTTGTTGTATGCAGCTCATGTCTTCACTCTCTTAAAAGGGTTGCCAATGATTATCTCCTTGGGATGGTTCTTTGCAAAGCGGGGAGTAGGATCCTTCTTTTCTTCTTCATCTGCTTCTATCACCTACTTACCTTTGTTGTCGATGTTGAGGTCTTTCAAGATAGGAATTAAGTCATCTGCAACATCATTATCAACAACATGCTTGCCAACAACAGGGTTAGTTTCAATAAACTTAACATTAATAGATTCTTCAATTTTAGACAATTCAATGTTGAAGACTCTATAAGCCCTGCTTGTAGTGTTATAGCCTAGGAAGAAAGCCTGATAATATTTCGGATCAAACTTGTCAAGAGAATCCTTTGTATTCAAAACAAAACAAGGACATCCGAAAACATGAAAGAAATCAATGGATGGCTTTCTACCACGCCAAATCTCATAGGGGGTTTTCTTCAAAGAAGGATGTGTAAAAACTCGGTTATGCACAAAACAAGCGGTACTAACGGCTTCGGCCCAAAATTTTTTAGGAATGTCATATTCAAGAAGCATTGTCCTTGCCATCTCTTAAAGAGATATGTTCTTCCTCTCTACTACCCCATTTTGTTGAGGTGTACGAGGAGAAGAGAAATTGTGCGAGTAACCAGATTTTTTACAAAAACGTTTAAAAAGATCATTTTCAAATTCTCCCTCATGGTCACTACAGATAGAAACAATCCGGTAAGAAGCTTAATTTTCAACCTATTTACAAAAGCTCGAGAAAACATCAAGAGTATCACTTTTTGAAACGAGGAAGAAGGTCCAAGTATATCGAGAAAAACCATCGACAATAACAAGACAATACTTGGAACCGTGAAGCGTTTGCGTTCTCATTGGTCTAAATAGATCAATATGAATAAGCTCAATAACTCTTTTGGTACCCATGACTCCTTTGGATTTGAAGGAGGATTTGGTTTGTTTCCCTTGTGTACAAGGTTGGCATTCCTCATCCTTTTTAAAATCCAATTTTGGAAGTCCTCGAACCAAATCCTTTTTGCTCAACTTCTTCATTTGATGCACATTCACATGACCCAAACAATGATGCCAAAGAGAAATATCATTTTTATCCACTACCAAGCATCTATCAAGAATGGGCTTAAGAGCATCAAGAACAATAACATAAAGATTACCATTTCTAGTTCTCTTATATATGACATTGTAAGAGAGGGGATCTAGAAGCAAACATTCTAAGGATGTAAACAACACAAGATATCCACTATCACATAATTGACTTACACTAATCAAATTGTGATGTAGGCCATCAATAAGTAATTTTTTTTAATACATAGATCATTGCCTACATCACCCTCACCTATGACCTTACCCTTCTTGTTGTCCCCGAAGGTTACCAATCCTCTTTTCTTTTTCACAAACTTATTGAAATGGCTGATTTCTCTAGTCATGTGCTTAGAGAAACCACTATCAACAATCCATCTCTTTTTAACCTACAAGAAAGAAGGATGTCGGAACCCAACTCAAACTTTGGGATCCGGGGTTAGCTTAGGGACCCATTTCATCTTTGGGTTGGTCCCCTTGGGCTTGTAAAGACAATAAGTAGAGTAATGGTCATCACATTTACAATGAACACAAACCATAGGGTTCTTAGAGCCGGAAGTCTCTCCATGGAAAATAGGAGGTTCCACACTTACCCTTGTTCTTGCTCTTTTTCTTACCTTTGGGAGCAGTCTCATCATATCCCAAACCGCTAGTACCAATTTGTTTGGTAGAGTGTTCTAGGACATCATTGAGGGATTTCTTTCCCGAGAGAAACTTTTGCAAAGAAGATCTTAACTTGGCATTATCATCACTAAGGTTAATGACAGTAGTAGAAATACTAGCAAGATCATCTCTAGCATGCAATAGGTCAACCTCTAAACAGAGGGCTTTAGTATGAAAGGAATCTCATTCTAACGCTATGCTAGTAACTTCATTACTTTGCAAAATAGGTCTAGAAGATAAATCATTAACTTGAGAAAGTAACTTGGCATTTTCAGATTTAAGCAAAATAATTTCTCTTTGATAAGCATAAACTTCATTCCTCCTAGCATCATCAATGAGTTTGAGTTCTACATTTTTAGTTTTAAGACCATCAAGCTCATCTAGTCACTTTTGGTTTTCTATCTTAAGATTTTCAATATTTTTAAGATATACACCATTCTCAACCTCTACTCCATTATGTTGAAGCTCAAGGTCAAGAAATTGACCTTGAAAAGAGTCTATGCTATCAAGGAGCAGTTTTTCATTTTTATCAAGAATCTCAATTTTAGCATAAAGATCATCAACTATCTTTCCTAACCTTTTTCTTTTAGATTTGCATTTAGTAAAGGATGATTGGCATTCATTTAGCATATCAATGAGAGTTTCCTTAGATAGCTCATGAAAATTGACTTCACTTACCTCACATATATTTTCACTTATAGAGGCCATGAGTGCAAGGTGGCATTTTCCATCTTCGGAGCTTGAAGAGCTTGAGGAGGACTCCTCCCAAGCTACATGAGCTGCATCTTTGGATCTTCTTTCTTTCTTTTCTTTCCTCTTGTACTTGCCTTCTTTCTTGTACTCCTTGTCTTTCTTGTGGCTGCTCTTGTGATGACTCTTCTTGGCCTTTGAACATTCACTCTTAAAATGGCATTTTTGGACACACTCATAGCATCTCAGAGTTGATGAAGAAGGCTTCCCCTTGTAGTGCTTGCCCTTGGAGTAATTTGCTTCATGCTCATTTTGTCCTTCGTCTTCACTTGAGGAGGGGGTAGGAGACTTTAGAGCAAGTTGTTGTTGCTGCATCATCTCTTCAATTTGTGCTTTGAAGGCTGTGTCATTTATCTTCTTGGACTCCTTATCTTCCCTTTTCTCTTCCTCTTCTTGCTTATCAAGCCTAGATTCATGGGCTTGAAGGTTACCAACCAACTCCTCGGTTGAAAACTCACTTAGCTTGTACACCTCTTCAATGGATGTAACCTTGGGCTCCCATCTCTTAGGAAGAGATCTCAAGATCTTGGATTTGATAGTGCCTTTGTCTAACACACTCCCAAGGGCTGCCAATCCATTGATGATCACATTGAGCCTAGTGTACATATCAGCCACTCTCTCATTCTTACCCATCTTGAAGTTCTCAAGTAGCCCACCAAGCATGTAGATTTTGGCTTCCTTTACTTGTTATGTACCTTCATAGGTGACACATAGTTTGTTCCAAATTTCATGTACGGTGTCCCAAGAAGATATCCGGTTGAACTCAGATGGAGTGAGGGTTGCATAGATGATGCTCACTGCTCTTGCATTGAGTTGGGCTTGCTTCATTTGAGCTTTAGTCTAAGTGGAGATCTCCCCCTTTGAGTCTTCATACTTGAGGTGCACCACCTTCCACATCTCGTAGCTCACACCTTGAAGGTAGAACTACATTCTTCTCTTCCAATATAGGAAGTTGGTGTTGTCAAAGACCAGAGGTCACATGGAGAAGTTCCCTTCTAGGTTGAGGGATCCAAGTGTCAAATTGCCCATCTTCTCCTACTTGTTGAAGTATCTTGGAGAAGACCTGCTCTGATACCACTTGTTGGATCAATGGGCTCTAGAGGGGGGGGGGGGTGAATAGAGTTTCACAATTCTCACAAGACAAATTAGACCACCAATATAAAGTGTAAAAGCTTAAACAAGCAACAATTTGATGTCTTAATCTAACATACATAGAAAGAGACAAGGATAAGCAAGCACTTGGACATGTGGTTTAGAGTGGTTCCATGTCCTAAACTTAGGAGCAATGTCAGTCCACTACCTAGAGTGGGTTAGTCTCTAGGATTTGCAATCTTGGTACTCTTATATTCCACAATAAGATTACAAGACACAACAACCACACATCCAAGGGCTTAGTACCTCAAGCAAAGATCTTCAACCTATAGAGGGAGCTTAGACACTTGAACCATGGAGTCTTCAGTCATCAACATAGACTTACCCACTCCTTCCTTCAAGTCTTCTGCCTTCAAGGGATTACCTATCTTCCTTGAGCGTTGCCTTGACTATCTCCTTCACTTGGAGATCCTGAGCACCTATCTCCTTCACTTAGAGATCTGGAGCACCTTGCTTTCTTCAACCTTGAAGAACAACACCTCCTTCTCCTTTACTTGGAGAAGATCTTCAGACTTTATCTTCAATGGGAGTTGAGGTAGGAAGATGGAGGAGGAGAGCTTTACATCAATACAGGGAGTAGCTCTCTTACACAAGAACCTATCTCACTCATACTCACGAATTTGACTTGAAGGTGGAGAGAGAAAGGGGCTCAAAGGGTTAGAACACTCTCAACTATGCTAGAACCAAGTTTGCAATGAATGAGCAACCTTGGAATGAACTCCAAGTGGTCCTATTTATAGTTGAGGGTGCCCCTTTAAGTTGTGGGACACTTAGATACAAAATAGCCATTTTTTGCTCAAAGCAACGACACTATTTTTGCTCAAAACACACACCAATGGTCACATCACTTTTTCTGCAAAATTTCGTACATTGCAATCGGTCGAGTTTCAATAAAGTTAACTCGATCAATCAAGTAAAAGATAAAACTGATATTCAAACTATCAGTCGAGTTTGTCTTAGGGAAATTCGATCGATCACTGAAGATTGTTTTGGTCAGACACTCGATCGGTTGAGTTATGTGAAAACACAACTCAACTGATGCTATCTCCAAAAAACTGACCAAGATGGATCGATCGAGTTTGTCCTGGGGAAAACTCGACCGATCGACAGCCTATTGTCAATCTTTGAAAATGCATCTAAAGTGATTTAACTTTGGTGTTTTATGTCCCAATCATTTTTCTCATCTAAGTTACACGTCAATTCATCATTACAAGTGATTACAGAAATGTTCTAAAGTCATTTACATGGATTTCCACAAATACACACTTGTAGCTCTTTGACTTGAACTTGAACCATTCTAGGGATTTTGATTTTGGATCCTTTTCATGTACCAAATACCTAAAATCTATCTTTAATATGCATATTAGATATGGATGAGTGGAATGGTTGAGTCATTATCAAAACATGGACAATGTATAACCTCAAGGTCAACATATCTTGCTCAAGTATTGTGATTTACCCATTTAAGATCTTGTAACCCTAATCATGAATCCTTAATATTAGTTGTGATGTGTCATCCTGGGTTCTAGATGAATCCTCGATGGATGATGTAGCATGATAATGAACTTGCATTAGCTATTCTAATACATTAAAACCAATATTGAAGAAAATGAACCTAGAATTAGGTGACACGTCCAACCACCATGACAATTCTTAATAAGACATGGTACTGCTTATGTTAATCAAGCTACCCTTATTTGTAATCTCAAGATCTCTATGTTGACTTGATTTCCAAGACTCATGTTTGCTAAGTAAGGTCTTCTAACTCAAGTGGTTAATCTTGTGTTCTTGTTAAGGTATGTTTTATCCTCCTATTGACCAAACTATTAAAATTGAAGCTGGCTTGTATGTATATAATATGAACTACTTGGGTTTATGTACTTGATTGAGCTACATGTTTTAAGACCACTCCGTTTGATCTTATTTAAACTATGTTGAGCAAACCTTGAAACATATTTAAACTTGTCCATTATACAACCTTATGCACCCACCTATATTCTTGAGGTAAGGACACAAGGATAGGTTTCCTACTTGATTTTCCAATCAAAGACATACCATGTTGATGAAAGGGTTAACTCTTGACATTTATTCATGTAGTCCCTCACATTGAAACATGTGTCATTAGTAGCATTGACTTTAATGACCCTCACAATTTCCGTTGGGAAGTTGGTCAATGGCCATATTATATTGTTTAATATAATGGAAATGCACTTAAAACATGCTTGCATGCTAAAAAGAAAATCTTTTAATGTTGTTTCTTCCCTTCTTGTCCTTACACCAAGTTTTAGCCAAGCAATATATGTTATCTTAAACTTGTAGTTTTATATGCTTGCGTAGTCAGCACAGTTGTGTTGATGTGTACCGATTCTATGATTTTAGGTATCAAGTACAAACAATGATATTACAATGATCATTGTTTCCATTCTTATATAATAATCTACCTCTCTTACTCTAGTACAGACAAATGATATGCAAATGGAGTTAATATGGTAAAATATGGGACCAAGATCTTAATGGCAGATACTAGTTTAACTTCTTTTGATATGCCTTGTTGTTCCATACCTTGGTTCTTCTATAATTTTCACTGTGGTTTTATTCATGCATATGTTATGTGATGTGTTCCATTATAAATACAAATGATTGGGTCCTTTCTCCATTGACTTTCTAATCATTTAAAGTTTGGGTTCATGCAATAAACAGATCCATGAAAAACGTTACTAGAGATAATCATATCTCCTCTATGCATGTTTAATAACCAAATTACTTATACAAACATGGGGGAAACCTAAGTCCATAATGGTGAAGCTGAGGTGCCTACACTGCCCAATGTAGGGGGGAATGCGCCTCATATCCACTGAGCTCTGATGGCTAAAGTCTCCTTTGAATTCATGCTTAGACAAAGTGAATCCAAGACTGGATTAAGGATTATTCCCTACAAGCTTAGAGAGTGTTACTACCATACCTTGTTTTACTGTAATTTAAGGGTTTAAAATAATGTTGTCCACCTCTATATACCATTGCTAACACTTCCCTCTATCACTTGGTTGTTTTATGTTTTATTTTTAGCTTAACTTGTTCTTTTATAAATTAAAAGTCATGATATAAGCATACTATGAGAATTGAACCCTAGTTGATATAGTAATACCCAGACATGTACGTGTAAGAGTTTCACTATCCCAGTCTTTGCTTGACTTCTATACTGGGGAGGCTGCTTTGCTGCTTTATGTGCTTCTTCCTATTTCCACTATCAGTCACAAGTTCAACCAACAAGTTAGAGTGTGCAAGACTAAAAGGAGGTTGCAATACACTGCAAGAAAATAGAGCACATACCTGACATTGTGTTTCTCTCCAAGTTGCGAGCTTGTTGTAGTCGGTCCTAAAGGGACATTGCTTGGATAAAATTTCATCAAACTTTTTTTTGGATATTTGTATAGAATTAAATTAAATCCAATGCAAAGAGAATAAACCAGTTTGGAGTTGAAATGAAAAAGTTATGGAACTTTTAATTTTTCACTTAGAGTTATCTTCATTTGACAACTGATGGTTGCAAATTGAAAGTTTGTGTAAGAACCTGATCCTTATGATCAAATATTTACAAAATTGCATCACAGAATATAAATAAATCATTCACAATCATGCTTTACATCAGAGTTGTGGAATCTTTACATAAGATTATAAAATTAGGCATTGATTCATGTCTACTCTTACACGTCTCTTCTAGGTCTTCTTTGATCGCCTATCCAAGAATTCCTAGAGGAAAAAAACCATACATGGACCCCAAGAAGGGAAATATGGGTCAGGTGAATGATCGATACAAAATTGATAATTGGAAAGCAAAAGTATGAACCTATCTACAAAGGATGACAAAATGCAAAGGAATAAACATAAAATAGGCAAGTATCAAAAGGTAGCAATGGGATTATAAATAAGATTCAATATCCAATATCTGAAACTAGTAATTCATTTTTTCCCAACAGATAACACATGTCAATGCCTATCTTATTGGGGAATCCATATGTTCCCTCCATGGAGTACACAACACACCAACTGTGTTTCCCAGTATACTGGGGGACCTCATGTCCTCTCTATGCAAAATTGTAGAAGCATTATTCCACTAAGCTAATGGGCACTATCCTACCCTTTTTGACATGTAAGTAATCTGCTACTATTTTTAGAATTTATTGTTGGTGGTTTTCAAGGAGGAGGGATAAGGTTCACAACAATTTAAAGTCAACCAACTTATCTAATGAGGGAAATAACTCTCCAAATAGAAATAAAATTTTTGTACATTTGGATCAAAGTATGCAAAATTGTATATTTCAAATATTCAACTCCAAGAGTTAATCAAAGTAGTGGTATCTACAAATGTGTGTGTCTATATATATATATGTATGTATGTATATATATATAGAGAGAGAGAGAGAGTCAAGCTAGAATACACTCGAGTGTACATATCACACAGATACACTCAAGTGTGTTTGCATATCAAGACTATTTTTTGCAAGATGTAAACTATTGATTTTCATTGTCATACTATAATTAGGCTACATACAAATTTTGAGCCCAGTTGGATGAGTGTAAGTCACTCATTCGAGGGCAACAAAACCGACACACAAAACTAATTTGAAATGCATAATTTTTGCGGTCTTTATAACATGACCTATAAATATCCAAATGTGCTCAACTTTTTTATATGCATTATTCATAAGATGATTAAGAAGATCAACCAATTATATTTTTGAAAAAAAATATTGCATCATGAAAAACTACTTGAGTGTATTCAGCTTCGAATACACTCGAGTGTATTCCAGCCTGACTCTATACATACATTATATATATATATATATATATATATATAATTCTCATTTCTAGGGTTTCTAGCTAGGTTATATCTAATCTTTTTGGTCAAGGTTATATCTAATCAATATTACATACTCAATTATTTTTTTATATTTCCTCTTGATTAGATTATTCATATATTCCAATATAATTAATGTCACTCGTTCATGTATTATATATTCATCCTTTAGATAACCATATCAATATACCATTACTCACTTCATCATATTCCCTTTCTAGGGTTTCAAATGTTATTAAGTGAACATATGATACATTGAATGCTTAATTTACCCACGTGGTAGTGTTATGTTATGCATAGTTATCCAAAACATTATCCTTTTAAAGTGATATTTTCATTCCTTAATCTAATACTCATAACAATGTGTCCATTAAGTTCATAGTGATTCATTGATAATTAGAGTCTTCTCAGAGTATCCTTGAAATATATTTCTAGGGTTTTAGTCTTTTGTGTCTCAAGATGAAACAATATGTTTCTTAGAGCTTCTATGATTATTAGTTCCTATAAATTCATATTCTCTTATCAAATTTATTGTCAATTAGGATAACACATGTTAATTGGACAAAAGATAGGTATAGTAGGCCATATAACCTAACTTGTTACAATGACTAACATGTCATGATAATCATATAGTTTCCCACCTAATTTATCCTTAGTAGTATCTATCCTAGTATTCAGGTCTAGAAAACCTATTAGTTGTTATTTCTAATGTATGAGTATATATACTCATGCATTTAATGTACAAGATAATTTGATATATTAATATAACTAGGTTTTAAAACATCTTAGTTAATATATGATGTAATATATATTGTTTCATCACTAGTTAATTTATGGAATTTTATGTCACAATAGGCAAGAATGTTTCTATTACTAGGGCTTTTATCTACAATCATTAAAACACTGGTGTATAAACCAAGATACATATATCATATGTCATACCTCATTAGTCAAGATATTGATGAACTAAATGATAGACATGTTTACTGACTTGAAGTTCCACAATTTTCTATGGATGTTTGATATATTCTTTCAGTTGATTGGAGACTGATGGGGAGTTGTTTGGACCCCATGCTGTCTTCCCCCTTACCCTCAAGGAATCTTCATGATTAGAGGTGGTTTTTTTCCTATCACAACTATTGTAACCATGATGAGGTTGAAAGCATGGTGAATGATCTACAGATCTTTGATCAGATCTTAACGAGATCAAGGCAAGTAGTAGAAGGACTCTTGGATATAAGGGGTGATTCAGACTCTCTCTTGGATCTTTCTTAGTCTGTATGCTTTCCATCAGATCACAAAGCCAGTTGCTTGTCTGGTTTTCTGATATGAACATTGATCAGGGTCTAAAGCTTTTTAGACTCTATGGCGGTGATAAGTAAGGAGATCATGGTCGGGGTGGGGGGGTCTTGGTGGAGGTGTAACTGATCTATACTTTAATCTGTAGTTGGTGCGTTTCCAGGTGACCTCCAGAGTCGATCCTAACATCAAAAGTCACCGCTGAAGCATCATCTTCTTTTTCATCCATTTGAAACTGAAGCAAGCTAGGATGTGGTCGTAGGATCTTGTGAAGTCTAGAGGGTGGTGGGAGAACTACCTCTACTAGTTGTGACCTCAGAGAGGGGATCTAGGATAATGGACATGATGTAAGGGAGTCGATGGATGTAGTTATGGTATCAAGGTGGTTGGGGAATGGCTGATGACATTGTTGTGTTGCTGGTCAGAGCTCTACACTAGGGTTGTACATTTTTGGTTCCCATCCATGGGTAGGTTTGGAGTAGTTATGCTTGGAGAGAGGGAGCGATGCAAGGGTTTACATGGCCATGTCATGGTGAGTAGTAGATGGCCGTTTTTAGAGGTTTCAAGGATCATTTGTGGTGGCTCTGTTGTTACTCTATAAAGTGACCAGTGGTGGTGATATCTACGCTTGACCACGTCCTTTATTTCACGGTGTCGTGGGTCTTGACACTGAAGTCAATGGGTGTGCTAACTAGGGTATCAATGCATTTATTGTGGGGATTTAATGACATCACCATTCTCTTTCCTCATAACCATCAGTTGATGATATTGAGGTAGAAGGCTTGGCCCTCTCTAACTAGTAGTTACTTAAGTCTAATAAATTAGTAATATAAAACTTCATTTCAAATATTTATAACTCCTAAACGACATCTCTAATCCTTTAAGACTTGGATCAGTAGTAAATTTTTTGTCATAATACTTCTAAAAATATCAACACATATTATTATATTTCTAGCATTAGCTATTTGGGTTATCATCACAATATAACTAATAATGTGTATCTTCTAATACAGTTGATATTTTCCCACCAATTCCAAGCCATTGTATAAAAATCAAGAGTACTCTTGAGTGTGAGGCTAAATCAAGATATTTAGGAATTAATGATTCACATAACACTAGTTGATATTGAAATTGTAAATATGTCACAAATGGAGAGAAGAACTACATTGAGAATAAGAGAATTCATTTGAAGACCAATATGTATCAAAGACAGTGATAGTTCAATCAAGACAATTGGTTAAGATTTAGAATGAAAATACAACATTGAAATTAAGCTCAAGTAAGGGGAAAATAACTCAAAATAGATTTAAAGAAAAAAGCAAAATAGCACGGTTTAGTAAAAATATTTACAAGTATGGCATGATGACCATATTATTTCCTAAACTAGCCCGGTTTGCTAGGAAAGCGCCAAGACATACAAAATTTATTAGGGGGTGTAAAATAGAAGTGCTAGAAATTTAGGTGTTTTAGCATAAAGCGCCAAGAGGTTAGACAATTTCAGGATGAAGCGTCAAGTCCTTAGGCATTTTCTAGGGAAAGAGCCAACCAGGTTGGCGTTTGCAGAATAAAATGCCAACTAGAATGACGTATTTAGGTAAAATGCCAAATCAATCAATGTTTTCATCCCCCCTAGCATGACCACTTGATGCCTTCAAAGTCTTCCAAAACAAAGCAACTTTGTAAAAGCATGGGCTCCTCAAGTCCCTTCGGTGCAACATAGCAGGTGAGTAGCTTTCCATGCCTTCATTTTACAAGCCTTCATAGTCTCTTCTATCCAACACTTTAGCCTATCGTGGCTTTCATTTTGTCTCTTCTTCTGCTCCTTCCTTTGTTCCTTCCTTCTCTACTTCTTCCTCCGGTGCTCCTTCCACCACTGTGCATCCGCCCATCTGTACGAGAACAAGTGTTGTGCTCTACTGCTGTTAGATATCCCACTGCATTCATCGCAATAGCCCGTTGTAGTTGACGCCTTCTCCACCCACTGCATCCACTGCAAGACTGCCTACTGTAGCCAGTGGGAGGTAGTGCCTTCACCGCCTATTATACTAATGATGAGCATGCTTTTTGTTTCTTATCTTCCTCCTCTTTGTGCAAACAACCGTCTACAATGACTGAAGACTTTCACTCTCTCCTTTTTCTCTTTTCCTTTCTCTTATTCCTTTGATTACAACCATCTGATATGTTTCCCATTTTCTTCCTTCTACATTATCTTGCTTTCTTCCTCTTTGATTCTTTGCTTCCGAAAAACCACACACACAACCTATTTTCTCTTTTTTCTTCTCATCTTGTGCTTCTTTTTTCCTTCCTCATTTTCTTTCCTTTCACCTCTCTTCTTCTTTACTTTCTATACTACTTTCCTTGTTTCTTTCCTTCCTCATCTCTTCTTCTTTCTTTCGTTGATAGCCTTCACATGCTCCATTTTCTTCTTTGTATTCAAAATCATGTCTTGCTCATTTTTCTTCTTTTCTTCCTTCTCTCTTCTTCCTTTAGTACTAGCCAACCTCTCATTTCTTCTTTTATTCCTCCTCTTTCTTCCTTAACATTCACTCATCTTCAATTTCTTCTTCTTCTAATCTAACGATGTTATCTTATTTTTAGTTTTTTTTTCTTTCTATTTTTTAAACTTATTTTTAGGTATTAAAGAATCACTAATATTTTAGTTACAATGGAGAAATTTTGGGTGACTCAAGTACATGTATAAGAGTTCTAGATGACTGAAGTATCAATATTGGTAGGTAAAAGTGTGGTGTTTAGAGAGAATGACGGGTCACATGGTGAGTTTATATTTTACATATTTATCTATATCTATTAGTTTTGGTCATCTATTTATAGTTTATATGGTATAGATTTTATTTATATATATGTTATTTTTCACCTATTTATAG
Organism: Alisma plantago-aquatica; assembly: GCA_963693085.1. Taxonomy (NCBI): domain Eukaryota; kingdom Viridiplantae; phylum Streptophyta; class Magnoliopsida; order Alismatales; family Alismataceae; genus Alisma; species Alisma plantago-aquatica. Next base: position 836,128,966 of record OY856411.1, on the reverse strand, counting down.
CTTTTTATGGTATATACTTTGTTTAATATGGTTTGTGTTTGATTGAAAATTTCTAGAACTATAATAGTTTGGAATGGAGTTATTTAAGAATTTTTTAGTGTTGGATTATAATTTGTTTGGAGTGTACATTATTCATACTGTAATCAATTTGGATAGCAATTATTTTAAAAATGCATGTTATTCAAATTGTTATTAATTCGGACTGTAATTAATTGGGACTATATGTCTTTGGGATTGTAATTAATCTTGACTGTATGTTGTTTGGATGGTAATTAGTTTAGACTTTATTTAACCGAGACTGTAATTATTTAGTTAATTTATTGTATTCTTTTTTTGTGTGTTTGGTGATGATCCTTTTATGTCCTAGATGGTGGTGGACTGGATAAATATTTATGCAAATTGTATGCAGTTTTATTGTTTGTGTGACTGATGTTTTGAAATTTTAATATCGTACATGGAGATTAACATATTTAGTATTTTTCAAGTCTTAAATATCAACACAAAGTTCAATAAAATTTTATTTAAATTAAGGTGTCAGTTTTAGCTCAAAATCCTAGACAGTCACGTACCATGGTCTCTAACTTTCACTAGTGAACATATTCAGGAAAATGACCAACATCTCAATAAAGTTTGTCATTCATTGTGGTGGAAAGCTCATCCTGGCTGATGGATCATATCATAGTGAGGTTTGCATGCCTATACAAATAGATACAACAACCACTTTTTCTGAGATGATGACATACATGCATCTAGTTCTTGACTTCAACTCAATGGTGTATTGCCTTCATTTAACAAATAAATTTCCCAATGATATACATCCTAGTTTTGACTTGTTTCCTATTGAAGTTCTTGACGAGGATAGTTGGAAAAAACTTCTTGGTATATCAATGAAGATAATAATAAATATAATTAAATAATGTGGAATGCAATATGATAAATCGTACTCCATGACTATTATAAACTGCAATGGTATGACCTTGGATTTGTGGACTAGAACATCATATATAACTCATATGTTCCTTGAACATACCATAGATAGGGACTAGTTGGATGATTAAACGTGGACCTATGAAATAGCGATGACCATGAGTTTGTGGATAGTTTGATCCATGGGATCTGATTCCAAAAGGATCAGATCTCCATGGCCCTAATATTAAAGTTATTTAAAACAAATTGAAAGAGGCTTATATAACTATGTGGTTTTTGGGGTGAAACTTGGACTTCCTACAATTCCATCATCAAATTAATCTTAATTGATTATTCTTCCCACTCTTGTTCTTCTTGCAACTTTATTACTGCAATTTACTTCTTAATTTAGTTTCAATTTTGTTCTTTTCAACTCCACACTTTTTAGTCCAACACTTTTCAATTCAACATTTTTGAATTCCAGTATTTCAATTCAACAATTTTCAATTCCAACATTTCAAATCAGCACTTTTCAATTCTAGCATTTTGCAACATCTTTTTATTTGTACATTAGTTCTAATCGATCTCTCTCAAACCTAATTTCAAATATTGTCCATCACTTCTGATTCAATTTCGCTCATGATTCACCATCTCTTGGGACCAATACTGTAACGACCTCACTTTTAGCTTCCCTCACTTAAGGAAAGACCTTCAAGTTGAGATCCATTACCTATATTCTCGAGGATCCATATTTAGCAAATAACAAGTAGCAAGCAATTTACATTAACTTCAAATATTTTTTACAATATGTGAATTTTCAACATGGAACTAACACATATGATAATAAGTGTCACATCTAACTAATCCTTTTGACTTAGCTTTAGTATCTTCTTTTGATTTCATCTGGTTCACCATGTCTTGTGACATCTTCATATTTAGTAGTTTCCTAAATTGCTGACAAACAAAACGTGGACTGGTATATTGCTAGGCAGTGTATGTGGGGTGCATATAAAAGTGTGCAAGTAATATACAACATATATTCACTCAATTACATGCAAAATAGACCTCACAATTTCATTAAATTTTCTAACCCACGATCGATATGCTACCTTGGACATGATCATTGTCCCTTGCAGGGCTTATGTGCATCACCCCTTGATACATGTCATCCTAAGGCTCAAAATATGATATCTTATCTTATGTGATACTCATAATGGCATTATAGTTGAACATAATGTAAATGCACACCCATAAATTTATTTTAACAATCTTTGAGAAATCCTTAGTAAACACCAACAATCGATGTTGTGAGCATTCATAATCATAACCATGTACATTTTGTAGAACCTTGCATATATCATGCAGTATATACTTGCAAGTATGTTCAAGAAATCCATTCAACATTTGATTTGCATGCATTTATATCCTAAAGTGTCACCATCATATTATTCAGATTAAACCCTAGTTGGGTTCTAATCTAGGGTTTAGGATTGTCTCGGGTTTAGATAAGGAATAAGGGAAAAACCCTAGTTCAATGCATATAAACATTAGGTGAAACCCTAATGATTAGATCCATCATATCCTTTCATTATGAAAACTTTGATGAAATTAAGTTCATTTATCACAAGTTATGATCTTTGGTTTCAAAACCCCAATTCTACACATATATGGTTATCCACTTTAGAAACCTTGATTATTCACCACTATTATCATGATCCTCTTATATTATCATTCGATTCAACAATATTAGAATATAATATGAATTGAGAGCATCTAATGCAATCAACATGTTGGTATACAAATCTCGGGTTTCCATGTACTAATCATTACTTTAACACATATTAGCACTACTTTTGGAATAAGGATCATAATCAAGATTTAAGTATATTTTATTATTGTTCCTCTCATTTTTCTGATCAACTTTCATATATAATTTATCTTAATCTGAGTTACCAATTAATTACTATTTTTTTGCAAATTAATCACTAATGGACCAATTAGAACATGCCATTTCAGCAATTAGCATATTACCTGATATTGCCACGTGACCCGGGTTGGCCAATAAGCCACGACCACCTTAGTGCACGGTCCACATGGATTACAGCCTAAGTCGGGGGCGTAATGACTCCTTTGCCCATGCCCTTGTGGGCTAGGGGTAGTATCGCCAATGACCCACACTTGTCTCAGGGTTGTCGATCGTTGCTAACTACCAGTGGCGGTTCTCGATCTCCCGCCCAAACACGAAGGTTGTTCTGGTGCCATTGCCTTTCTTGTGAGACATAGCAGTACTTCATGTCGGCCTGTCTCTTTAGAGAAAGGGGGATCAGAAAGGGAGGTCATGAGAAAATAAATGGATCCGTCGAGCGTGTCCCCCTACTTCTTCTCGAAGTCGATCACAATCTCAAGTTTGTCTAAAATAGCTTGGGGTGAGTCCCCCTTTGTGGTAGATCTAGGGAAGCTGCAAGGTGAAAGGCAGAGGTTTGGGGAGATGGTGGAGTTTGAAGGCAGACATAGAGAGTACGATTTGGTCTAGAATTCAGTTGTGGAGTTCTTGGGGGAGGTATTATAGTGGTTGACACCCTATAATTAGGGTTGGAACACGTTGCTCGGTCAGGTGACATGATGTGAATTTTCTTGCCAATTTCTTGGTGATCAAGGCACTAGATGCTATTAATTTTGGGATCATAGGGTTTGGTAAGTAGAGAGGAGGGTCATGGTGAGGCTACCGAGGCATTTGTGTTGTTGAAGCAATCAGGGAGAAAGCAAATAGGGATTGAGGTTGGAGAGGGAGAAAAGAACCACTTCCCTTTTCTGTCAGAGGTGGAAGGAGACCTCATGGTCTTTGATCCAAGATCAAATTGCCAACACACCCCATGACAATTAAATGGTATGACCCTTGCCTCCTCCTACTTCTGGGTCACATTTCATGTAACAAAAATTATCATCTAATAATTAATCACTTAACTTTATGGAATTTTTGAAAATCCACAACTCCTACTTAATTTCTGATTGGTCCCAAATTTGGACAATATCCTTATAGTTCTATAATATTGCACTCAACCAAGTTTACCATCAAAAGGATGCTTTTAGATCCCCTTTTCCTCTCTCTTCAAAAAGGGAACATAAATTTATAATACAAGTAGGTCCCTCTATCTTCATAATTTTCTATACGCTTCTAGAAACCTCCTTTTTTATGAAACTTGGAGGGAAACTCATAAATACATTTCCCAACCTATATCTAATTTGTGGGATTTATTGGGATACCTTTAATAGATAAAAATTTCCTTACAAGTATATTCTTAAAAAATTATCATTACCACATGAAAAGTCCTTTTTCTTTTAAATTCTAGAAGATCTTATTCTCTTTGTTATCTTCAATTTTTGTAAAAGTAGACTCGAGATACTATTATTTGGAGCCTGAAAACTTATGTTGCCATGCATGATTAGATAACTACTCTATTAATTTTCTAAATTACACATTATCTTTAATTTTTTTGGAAACTTTCATATTATCTCATTTTTCATTTATCTAATAATACATAAAGTCCTTATCCTTTATTTATGCACAAAATCTCTTATTTATAAATCTTGTGCCCCAAGGACCTATTTTCAAAGCAAATAGTCTCATGGGACTCACTTGGGCCATGGGTTGAACCCATGCCACTAAGTGGATACCATTATCATTATCAATATCAATTATCATTAGGGAATTTGTTTATCAAATTGAGTCTTGTATTTATATATTTGAAATTTACAAAATTTCAAGGATATGACAGATACCTTATGTACTATTATCAAGTCATTTGTTCACTAGTAGATTGAATAGCCATTAAAGGTTAAACTCTAGAGATATTTTCTTTGGTGAATTTTGTGTGCTAGCGAATAGGAAGTCAAGAAAATTGAGTATTTCCATATGAATCAAGGTTGACTAGCATCGGTTAAAAATGAAGTTCAGACTCCTACCAATATATTCTGATATTCATTTTTTGTAGGTTAGGTTTCAATAGTTGATGTGCCTCCTTTACTTATTAAGGAGTTTCTACTTTAGTGAACTAGAATTCATTGCCCCCTTCCCTCACTCCTAAGAATCTTTTGCCTCACAACTTTGGTCTACTTCAATTTATGATGATTTGATATATCAATCTTGAATAATGCGTAAACTCCACAATGTAATCATCGCCCAATGTACCATTTTTTGCCTAACCAATATGGCCAAAAGCCTTTTCATAACTCCTGAAAAGAGGTATATACTAGAATATCAAGAGGGGAATAAAGATAGAGAAAAATCTAAAAAGATATCCACTCTCGAATAAATCAATGTTAACCGCTGATCTTTTAATTCATTACGAGCTTAAAAGAGCTAGTCATTGGAATGTTTTTCTCCCTTACATTTGGAAAAGCCATGGAACAGAGATAAGACTAGGTTGGGTTCAGATCATCATAGGAAATTTCATAGGTATATGTTGTTCCTTTGGCACTCGAATGACCATCTAGTGTCTATTTGGGGTGGGAAACAACTTATTTAAGAATTGAGAATGAAGGAGGAACATCTCTTATCAATAACTCCCATGATAATAATAAGACCCTAATGATCCTCTTTAACAAAGTTTGACTTGGCTATGACCCCCTTCGCAATAGTGATGTTATGGATATTGTCGCACCACCTACATATGGAGATCTCAATCTGAGGACCTTCTTGAAAGAGTTACAATACCCATACCTCATAGTCGTGATTGAAAATGTTCTCACACTAGCCAAGACAAACATCAAAGGTGGGATAAAAGTTAACTAGAATAGACTAGAAAATAAGATGAAAAGGCAGATGAAGCACAAAAAGCTGATCTGAAAGGGAAGCAGAAGATTGATGAGGTATGGAAACATCAATACTATTAGGTGGTGCCTTCACAACTGTCTATATCAAGACATCCATACCTAGTGATGAATATGAGATTACGATGACAATTATGATGATTACAAGGTGCTAAGCTTTGAAACCGATTAAGCAACTATTGAATACGTGGACAAGGATTCACCCAACAACAACATATCTTTAACCTCTCCTAATTGCAATTTTTTTGTGTGTGTTTGTGATCCTATCTGGTATTCTAATGGAAAGCCACCCCCATATTTGTGATTTTGTCTAACTAATTTTTTTACCATTGTACTGGTGACATGCATGCTCCTGGGGTGTTATAAGGGGAACCTACCACCGTATCTACATACAATTACATATAATGTTGGACACCTTTGGTTATATAATGATATAGAATCATATTTTATACTCGATATGTTTTTTTTCCACCTTTTTAATTGCATATTAGATACAAAAACACTGTAGATCAAACAAGGACTGAAACATGATTCATAGAAACAATGCTAGTATTGATTATATACAAATAACAGTTGATAGACGTATTAATACAATAATATCATGTTGCTTCATTTACACTGGAAGCATTTTCTTCTTTTGTCATTATAGTTTGGATAGGCAATAATTGTAAAGATACTTGGTGTAAAACTTCTTATATGAGGGTTTTTACATCTAATTGTAGAAGTTTTTCTACTATTTCGATGCCAATCCTTGTCAGAAATGATAGTTTAGTCCAACGAACAAAAATTTGTTGTGGAAGATGCCTTGTATATGGCAAATAATCAATATTATAAACAACCCACAACTATGGACATCAAGTTGTTCAAGTATTGACAAAATTCCCCATTTCCATTAATCCCAATTGATGGAGTTCCTTGTGACCTCAAAATTTTTCTTAGAAATATTGATAATTTGATCCCCAAGATCTTTTTAGTAAGAATCAAATTTATATCGGAATGATAAGCTATTAAGGAAAAGAATCATGTTCAACTAAATTCCATGGCATACAGATAAAAGTGACCTCCATTGATGGGATGAAGAGGGGAATTCTCTCCCCCCTATCCCACGCATGTGGTGGAGGTTGAATGCCTGGGAGGGTGGTAAATCAAGGTGGTGACTAGGATTTGAATTTAGGTCCCTTTTTTAGGGGACACCATGCTTGACCACTTGAGCCACTCCTTGTCGACAAAGTGATCTCCATTGATGACTAGGAAGAATTAATATATGTTTTTTTATTAACAATGAAATTTAGAAAAGAATTTTTTATAATAATTAAAGTGATTAAACTAAACTGTCTTACAAAATCACATTTGATATGGTCTAAGTCCTTAGCCTGCGTTTGGCACAGGACTGGGATTCTGGAATCAGGACTGGGTTAGTCGGGGTTAGTCTGGATTCTGGTGCTGGGGCAGTCAGGATGCAGTCTGATTTTGTTTGGCAACGCAATCTGATTCTGGTCAGCTGGTCTGATTTCAGTCTGGCTGCAGTCTGAATCTGTTTGGCTGGAAGTCTGATTCTGTTTGACAGCGTAGTCAGTATCTGCTTATTCTGTCATGTTCTTGCATCACTGTTTGAACAAGTACGCAGAATGTGTATTTGTGATGTCACTTCAACCTAAGTTTAGAATATATTAAAAATATATTTTATTTGTGTTGTGTGGGTGTTATTTTGTATATTTATAATAGTACAAATAAGATATGATAATTCTAACATTTACGTAGTGATTAAAAATTAACTGTCATGTTCTTGCATCACTGTTTGAACAAGTACGCAGAATGTGTATTTGTGATGTCACTTCAACCTAAGTTTAGAATATATTAAAAATATATTTTATTTGTGTTGTGTGGGTGTTATTTTGTATATTTATAATAGTGCAAATAAGATATGATAATTCTAATTTTTACGTAGTGATTACAAATTAACTGTCATGTTCTTGCATCACTGTTTGAACACGTACGCTGAATGTGTATTTGTGATGTCATTTCAACCTAAGTTTAGAATATATTAAAAATATATTTTATTTGTGTTGTGTGGGTGTTATTTTGTATATTTATAATAGTGCAAATAAGATATGATAATTCTAATTTTTACGTAGTGATTAACAATTAGCTGTCATGTTCTTGCATCACTGTTTGAACAAGTACGCAGAATGTGTGTTTGTGATGTCACTTCAACCTAAGTTTAAAATATAATAAAAATATATTTTATTTGTGTTGTGTGGGTGTTATTTTGTATATTTATAATAGTGCAAATAAGATATGATAATTCTAATTTTAACGTAGTGATTAAAAAGTAATGAAATGTTACTGTCGTCTGGACTTTTACATGTGGTATATATGTAATGTTGAACATAGTTAATTTTCGTCATGAGTGTGACGAATTACATTATCGTCAGTAACAGTCAAGCTACATGAAATATGAAATTGGCAGTCAAGCTACATGAAATATGAAATTGGCCTAATATATTTTGTTCATAACATAAACAAATTACATTATCGTCGGTAAAAGCAACTGATAGTAATCATATTGTCGTCATTAGTGAAACATAAACGATCACTGATAATAACATAATTGTTTACGGGTGATCTTCCTCAGGGGAGAAGGACAAAAAAGGGGAGCAATAAACAGCCAAACCAAAGCTAAGAATTGGACAAGGCACTTTGGGGAGACATGGTTGGCTGTGGATCTTGTTTTAGGCCAACGTTATGGCCTCATCATACTCGTCCCATGACACTGGGCATGGTTCCTGCACCGGCTGCTTGTTTTGTTGTTTGATGTCGTCTTTTGGCCAATCAAACAACAATGGCAAATGAGGAACATGCTGACTGACTTTGCCCTTGCCTTGATCATCGGTCCCAATTTTGCCCTCCTCGTTTGTGCAACATGGTTTTGTGCATAAAAGCTTATCTTCAACATATTTATGAATTTTTTTCAGTGACATCAAAAGTTTTTCAAATTTTACCGTTGCCTTTGCCTTTGCACGCGATGTCGACATCTAAAATTAATAAAAACAAAGGTATGAACAAATAACATAATTCGTAAAGTAACTGTGGCAATAAGATAATAATGAAGTAGGAAATTTGATCGCATTATGGTAGCAACTTATAATAATGTAATACATAAGTAGAGAATGTATATTGTTGCGATGCAAAAACACAACTACATTTAGCACAAATGTTACAAGTTCATTTGTTTATTTCAATCGTCAGTGCTAAAAAAAATCCCTGGTGGGTAAGTGCGACGCGTCGTCAAGAAGTTGCGTTCAATGCTTTGTTGCGCGGCCAATGTGGGGGGAGGCAATAAATCTGCCAATATGAACATATTGTCTCTTACAAACTCTCTTTTGATGTATTGCCATCACATTTGCAACTTAGGCAATGAAATGTAAGGGCCTCCTGTTATGTATGAGAACTGGTGCCATGCCTCCATCCAAGCCTGTGTAGAGTATACTCCATTTACACATCTACCCATGTGATATTGGGTTCTCATCAAACCCCTGAGAACCATATCAAGCTCGTGTGACCAGATAAAAGATGGTGTCGGCGGTTGGCCAGCCATATAACAGATTCTGTAAGTAATATATTTTTCAAAAGTAAGGGTGTATATCACAATTAATTGTATTATTTGGTTTGAGCTAAAGTTAACAAAAAATTTGAATAATAACATACATCATTAATAAAACACTCATCAACATGAACACAATTTTCATACCACTTAAAATGTAATATGACGTTTATAAAAGTGCCTAAATTAAACAAGTTTATGATGTTCATAACATCCATTGATAGTAATTCTAAATAGAGAAGACAATGTAAATGCATTTTCCATTCAACGTTATGGAGTCATTTGAGGTGAAGGGATGTCCAGAAGCAGACGACAATCTTCCTCCAGACTGGCAACGTTGCGTTCTAAAACCTCATGCTCATACTTTTTGTTCGAGTATAATTCATCGTAGTTGTAATGCATTTCAACGAAGTCCTTCATGTTCATCGCTTGACCCCACACTGACTTGCACTCAACAGTTAGTAACATAATCTCCGCTTTCAATGAATCAATTATTGGGGGGAGATCGACTTCCCAATGGAAGTATCTGCATCGGTCTTTTCCCTAAAATGTAGTACGAGGTACAAGTTAATGGCAAAGAATGCGGAACCTCGACAAGGATAGTCTATTATTTATTGATGTACTATCACACCTCACGAGTAGGGCATATGTAATACATTTCTCCCGACCTTTGACTCAGAATGGCAAAGTCATTTAACCCTGCATCCTCTGTGTTAAGCCGTAAGGATGCATTTAGCCCACAATCACACATCGAAACCTCAGATGGAATCATCGACATCTAATAAAACAAAATTTACGATTAATAGAAAAATATCGGGTTCATGACATAGTTTTCGAAGATAATATGAAGACCATTTGTTCAGGAGTAGCTAATTGTTGCAACAGACAAGTGGAGTTCATTTGGACATATCATAATATAGTATATCTATGCCGTATTGTATCCATCTTCTTCTGATGAAGATTCATTATCACTCGTAATTTGAAGTCGGTGCCGAAGATATCGGCACCTGTCACGCAAACTTGAAATTTCTTCTTGTAACCTATCTGTGTCTGCTCTGGTTGAACAGACAAAGGCACAATATTCTGACCAGAACTTGCATTCACTACGTGCATATGCGAGTTGTGATACCATTGCATCCCTAATTGCAGTCAGTGTAGCCACTGTAGCTGGAACTTGCTGCGCGGGCAACCTCATATAGAATCTGGTTTGTACAAGACCCCTACCACATGTAAAATATGGTCTGTGGGGATTGTTGTCTTCAAACCGTCCATTTGTCACATCTGTGGCATCCATGTACACTCGTATGGTGCACTGCAGACCACATGGGCATGACGACATGTCATTGTCCATTTGTAGACAGAAAACCTAATGAGACATAATTTCACATTGTTTATAAGTAGGCAAAATTGTAGTGAACAATATAGTTTGAGAACAAAAGTTGGCCGTTAGGTTACACAAAAAAGGGAGAAAGTGAAACATGTTGTAGAACATGTTTCAATGTCTGCAAGTTACAAAACAAATGTATAAATCACTGATTTGCCCACATAGAATTGACAACAGTTTCGCGCAAGACATCTCCCTCTCTAGCATCGGCCTGGCTTGTTTGTTGCAGAGAACTAAATTCGTTCGAGATGTCAGTGGTAGTATGAGGGTCATCCAAGTTTTCGTCCATCATAGGATCGCCATCATTTTGACGCCGGATAAAATTGTGAACGATACAACAAGCCATTACAATCCGAGACTGAGACTCCATGGGAAAAGTTGCTCCTTTACGAAAGTAGGAAAACCTCTTATTCAACACACCAAAGGCTCGCTCGACAACGTTACATAGTTGAGCATGTCGGTGGTTGAAAATTTCCTTTTTGCTTATATATGAGCCTCTGTTACCCCAATACTCTACTATATGGTAAGCAACGTTTTGATATGGTGCAAGAAATTGCCTGGTGTTGGCGTACCCTGCATCAACAAGATAGTACTTCCCAGCGGGTACTTTGAACCCGCCTGTGGTTGTAGCTGCCTGAAGTACCCTTTGGTCAGCAGCAGATCCCTCCCAACCAGTCATGATATATGTAAACTCCATTGAGAAGTCGACTGCAGCCATGGCATACATGTAAACATTCCCTTTTCTATTTCTATATTGGTTTTGCTTTTCGCGCTTCACCAAAATGGGGATGTGTGTCCCGTCAATTGCCCCAATGGCATCCTAAGACAAGTATATAAGAAATACGCAAGTAAATACCAAACTCAACGATGACGATAGTGGTTATATTAACAATGGAATGGACAATGGTCAACTAAGTGATGGTCATACCTTAAAGTAAGGGTAAAATCTTGGACTCTTGCCGATGCGGCGGTGCAGAGTTGTGGATGCAGTTGGCATGACAATATATTCGCTGCACAAAGCACACACTGCATCCAACACCTCGTTAAACTTTCTACTTATGGTCTCACCACTGTGAACGTAGTCCTCAGCAAGAACACAGTTGGTATGGCCATGACCAACCATATGAAGGAAGTAGCAAACTGCCTCCACTGATGACACACCTCTGGTACTTTTCAACAAACCTCGGTGCTCAAGTTTGTCAACAAAGGCTAAAACCGTGTTGGGTAGTATATGGTACAGATCGTACGCCCTCCTTTCATGGCCGGTTATTATTTCTAAAACCTTTTGATGGCCACTCCTAATACTAACCGATCTCAGTATTGGTTGGTGTGTGGTTGAGGCGTCTGAATTTGCCATGATATTGTGGGAAATTTGGTCGGCTATTTGGTAGGATATTGCGTTAGCAATGTCATAAGCCAGACCAGACATAACATGCAGTACTTGTAGAATGTCATCAGTTGTTTCATATGGATGCATACCAGCCATCACGTCTATAATTAAAAGCGATTATCCGCATCAGGGAAATATCGAGATATTGCAGAAATGAAATTAAGGCTTGTTCCATTAAAACCATTACATAGTACTATAGTTCAGAGCTTGTTCCCAACAGAATTAAATAGTACTACAACAACTGAATAAAATAGTACAACAACAACTTCTGATAAAGTTCATCAAATAAAAGGCAGGATATCGATATACTTATTAAATTAGTCAACCTCAAAAGTACGGTGGAGATTGTGGCGTGAAGGGTGATTGTGATGCAGAAGCTGCAGAAGCCGTGTTCTTCATTTCTCACAAGTCTTGCAACCAAATGGTAATTTTTTGTGGGGTCTCCATAAGGCTTAGGTAAATGTTACAGTTAGATGGATCTTTTATGGCGTGCACAAGAGTGGTAAAAACTGGGACATGGGCGTCATGGTAGGTTGCATGAAAGTGGTGCAAAATGGTTTGGTATTCGTCTTTATCATTACACCTAGCTGCAATTCCGCTGCCCATCTCATGTACCTTGGAAAACACCTTTGTGAATTCGGACACAACATCATTAGACAGGACACAACTGTCCTGTGAGCTTGACGCTTGCTTCCTACGTCTCATCGTGGTGGGAGTCGTTGCACCAACACCTTGGTTGTGTGATCCGCCATTGGTGTCCTCACTTTGTGTCTCAGAATTAACCACGTCTTCAGTGAAACCGACTGGACCGGTTGGTTCTGGGCTGACAAATGAATCAGATGCATCTAGGTCAACAACAACATCATCTTCAGATGCAACATCAGAAGGAGGTTGTCTATCGGTTGAGGACATTGCATGATGGCCCCTAGCTATGTTCCTCCCCCCATCAGCTCGACATCGTGGTAGTGGTAGAATGGTCTGTTGATCAATCTCGCTAGTTCCTTGTTTGCCTAAAATAGGGGACAACTACTAATTAGGTCAAAAGTAACAAGTTTAATTTAATATATAATACTCAGGGGAGTATATATTATTAGACATACCGCAAGTGCCTCCCTCCACTCTGGGGTGTCAGGCAATATTGGCTTGTTCCTGTTGTCATCCCATCCAACACCACTTTTGTTGGTTACCAGTTTTATCTTTGCATAGTCTCTCCTGAGGTTCTTCCACCGAGTTTTTAACCGATCCAATGTACCCTCGTTCCTCCCCATCCTGATATGCCAATCGCGTAGCGTCTCCCTCCACACGTCCCTAGTGAATATTCCATCGACGCACCTACCCATGTCATATTGTCTCCTCAATGCCGCAACCAGAGCCTCATCCAACTCTTTCGACCATACAATACAGAACCTCGGGTCGGGTGCAGCCATAATAGCAATGACACTGCGATATATCAATTTAGTGTGGGTGTTTAAACAAAACCGTCATACGAACCTAGTATGATACTACGCAGTTGAAAGCAATAACTTGTATTGAAGTAGGCTAAGACAAGATCCATTAGCGGACCAGTCATAAGATCCAAAATGTGTACAACAAATTTTAAATTGTAGTTAAATTTGAAATGGTTGTAACAAACACATCATCAAATATGTTCATTACAGGAAAACTACATAAATAGCAAGCATTCAACATGGCATTCACATTAAACGTGTTCGTATTGCTCATGAGATATACATGGTAAGCCCAAGTGAAGGTTGAAGAGAGTTGCACGGGCAGCGACAGGGTCAGGGACGGTACATACAAAAAATTCAGAGGGAACACAGATTAGCCGAAATAGTGGTATTATTTGCAATATAATCAGCAGAATTCGTGTGTACAATAGTAACATTGTAAAAATATTGGTATATGTCTGATGTATCACAACCCTAGCACAACAACCACAATTTGCACAATTGCCGCCATATAGTTTTCTTTTCATGGCTAAGGTTATTATGATGTAATGGACAATAGGGTTCTCATATAAGTTTACAATATAAATAAGGCTGTACTCAAACTCCTTAAAACTCAACACTTCTATAAGCATTCACATCAATCCAATTTTAACATAAGATTCAAGTACAAGATTGAGCAGTTCTGCTCATACAGTGCAAACATATCACTAATTGCAAACAGATCACTAATTGCAAACAGTTTTGCAAACAGTTCTGCTCATGTGTCCTGATATATAGAAGGTAATATACAAAGAAGCTAAACAATGCACTGTAAGGAGCTAAGGGCATATTTGGCAGCATACTTCCATAATCCCCGAAAATGAAACATGGGAAGGATTTTTAAGCAGTACAACAATTATAGCTGATATGTGCATGATTGAAATCGAGATTCTGGACTGTCGAGTATGCTCCAGTGTGTAAAATAAAGATATGATACTCATTAATATTATTTTTTAAACAAATACTATTAATGTTACATGTCTTTTCTCCATCCAAGACAATATTTGTGTGCATTTGTTTTGATCACAGCTATCCAAAAAATAAAGAACCAAAAAATAGGATTCTTCACCATGAAGAGAAAGTGATCTTACAAAAAAATGAAACCACAATGTGTTTGTGAATGAGAATGCATTCAACTTCTATTGAGAAACCCATAACATTTTCAGAAAAGTCAAACAAAATTTGTTTGTTATGATTTTAGTCATGTATATAGTTTGATTCATTTCTTTTCACTTTGTTTTTTCTTACATGGTTAGTTTACAAAATGATACTTGCCAACTCCATAACCATAAAATCCCCTCTTAGAGTTATCACTACATTTATCGATGGAAAGAATGATTATTTACATTTATCTTATAATAATATGCGGGATAATTGGCTTAAAAATTGTGTTTTTGAAAGTAGCATTTGTTTGGTGAACTATTATGTATATTTAATCATTTTTAGATAATAGATGGTAGGTTAATCGGCTGTTTTTTTATTGATGGAAGACACACTCCTCTCCTTTATAAATGAAAAGAGGTAAGAACAAATGGACCAAGATGAAATGACTCATATGACATAATAAACTAAATAATAATAATTATAACATTCACCCTCAAGTTGGAGTATGGGTGATATACATATCTAGTTTGAACAAACATGACTCAATTAAATGATTGAAAATAAAAATCTCACTCACTATATAATATTTTCACTCCCCTTTAAACATGACTCTTCTAGAATAATTTGTTGATGCCAATTTTGAGTTGTGTTTTGTAGGCTAGAAATATCCATACTTTAGAAAAGGTATCTTCAAGTTCATCTGGAATGAAGAACGTCTAATAAATGGAACCCAAACACTATAAAAAAAACTCGTCACCAACAATCTGGAGCAGGCAATAAAAGAATCATGAGTAGCCATCTTCAGTGGATAGGAATGTGTGAGATAAGTACAATCAACATATCTCTCATACATTACGTAGTATGAATGCAGAAGTAGAATGTCAATATAGCAGGAGGGGTATCTTCAAATGGTCTAAAAAAAGTAGTCAAGTGAAATTAGCACAGAATACCTTATATAGGTGTAGAATTTTCAAGTAGAAAAAGTTTCAGAGATGTCTGATGTGAAGAAGTAACCAATTAGTCTCACTAGAATATAGCAAGAATAATCAACTGAAACATCTTTAATACAAAGCAAAGAAGATGTTGTAATTTGCATAACAAGTTCTGTCATGAGATACAAAATGCAGTAAGAACATGAAAAACATGGTGTCAGTGTTTAAATTATGATCCTTCAATGCATGCAAGTTGTAGAAAACTAGAATAAGGAAGAACAAATAGGCAATATGTGCACACATTGTAGAAGAACACAAAAAACATAGTTTCATTAGGAAGGAAGTGCCAATGATACCCTAGAAGCACATTGACATTGAGAAAGATATACTAATGATGCACAGGAAGCATTATTCTTAGTAGAAATTAAGTTTCACAAATACATTAGGGAGTATGATATACTAAAAAATAAGAAGCTCCATGGAGATCAGAATATCTTAGACTGACACACGTCGTCTTTCTCATTGTCCCTCTTTATATATTCTCATTCCTCTATTCCCCCCCACCAATTTAAAGGTTGTTGTATAGTTGGTGCAGAAAAGAAACAATACACACCTTCACATGGAAATTGATGCACACATGAAGGGTGGTAGGAGGATTTATGAATGGAGAGGGAAAAATCAGCACAATGCCCCTTTTATGGTGCTTTATAAACTAGAACAGGGTCTTTTGTTTTACAATATTTCATCGATATAACTTATAACATGAGTCAATATGCTAAATAACCCGATTAGATAGATCTGAATAATTAAAGAATATTTGTTGAGACCTTAGGTAAGAATGTAGTTCTAAATAGAAAATGAATGCATCTTTGTTGATTATGTCACAAAATAATCCAAATATTATTGTTTCAATTTGCAATAATATAACATTAGGATGTCATCATGGGAAATGATGACTACTGGTGTTGTTTGCTAATATGGTGACAGTCACTTGATTTCGAAAACAATAGAAAAGGGTGAGAATGAGGTGCTTGTTGCAACATAGCTTCTTGATTGCATTTGTTATACATGAAGGATAATTAATCACATATATATTTTGATGTTATTAGGCCTTCAAATCCAGGATTTTTAATTAAAAGACAACATGTCGACAATGAAACTGCAACCCAGATCAGGAAAGTCGCCTTGGATGCATATGCAGATGCATCAAGTAGGTCTGAATAGGAATCAAAGATCACCACCCCTCAACTCAAGGCAACCTCTTTCCCATGGAGAATGACTTAGAAAGTTACAAAGTTTCTTCATCTGTGATGAAATACTCGACAATGAAAGCTGGGAGTGTCGCCACCTACGACAATCAGGGGATCACTTGCTTCCACCATAATCGATAGGTTGGTGACTTCTTGTCTGTAGAGAAATGTCAAAGTAGAGAAAAGAGGATCTAGGAATTAGATGCTTTTATTATGCTGGGCACAATAGGAAGGTAGGGAAGATTGTGGTTCTAACATCGGTGATGTCTAGGCTAGAGAGTGTCAAACAAAAATTAAACTTTTACATGAGATACCATTTTGTCCCAGAAATTAGTGTAATTACGAGGTACTCTACACCTTGATACTTTGAAATGTTACTGAAAAGCAGGTCGGCGAAGACATATACCAATTTTATACTGAAAACCTTGCAATGTTACTGAAAAGGGGCGGCGGATACCTACCTTGCAAGCAGGTCGGCGACTTCCCACAACAGCGGCTCGGCAGCGGCGGCGGAACAGAAGATTGTATGGAGGCTTCGAAGGTGAAATGAGACGATATCGATGATGAAATGCACAAGTATATAGCAAGCGGGACACTGGTTGCCCTTCCTAGGGTTTACTGCACGATGCTTTGATGCGAGTTGACAACTCAGGAGTAGCTCGGTGCCTGTAGACGAGCTTGCAGACGAGCCACCACAACTTTGCCGCTTGATTGACCTGCTACTCCGCCTACTCCACTGGGTAGGATTTAGGGTACGCCAGTCACATGGCATGGCTGCCGCTGGAAATGACCGATGGAAACGATGCCTCAGCTTTATTAATGGTGATATAGTAATGGAGATGATAGACCACAGAGCTCGTCTCGAGGTCTCGGGAGAGGAGGTATCGGGAGAGAAGAGAGGATAGACCACAGAGCAGAAGAAGCAGGTAGAGGGGAAAGGAGAAGAATGTCGGGATGGGTGTGGGGAGAGGAAGGAGAGGATCACCTAAACCGGTTTGTGAACCGAAATCCCGCCCCTCGTGGGACTGGGACAAACTGGATTGGGGGGTTCCGTTATCCCATAACGGAGGATTTTCTGGGTTTTGAACCAAACACGAGCCAGCCTTGAACCGGAAGTTGTTTGGCAGGGTTGGCACTAAAAGACAACACGAAACCGGGTTTCGATCCCGTGCCAAACGCATGCTTAATTTCTTAGAAATAATTATTATCGAATACATCCTCCATAATTTGAAAGATTGTCATGTTTACACTCTAAATTGTAATTGGCTTGTTAATGTCTGTTGACTTATGTTGTACCAAAATGGAAAATAAAATCAATATTTAGATCAATATTCATGTTAAGGAGAATTAATATTAACAAAATTATGTACCAACATGAAAAATGTATCATGATTGAAATGAAACTCCCTTTTGAGTATTATTTTTGTTATGAACAAAGATTCTAAGCATATGAAATGAGTATTCATACCATACTAAATGAGCATTGAAAGCACTTGTTAACCAACACACACCGAGATTGCAAATGGGAAGCATATTTTCACTTTTGCCTTGGTGACAGAGAGTTAATTTATATACAATATTGTGGGTGTATGCTTATATAGCGTTGTCTCCCAGACATGTCATTCCATCTACTTTCATGAAAGCAAGTGATTTTAAAATGATAGTGCCATAATTATACATATGGTACCCATTGTGAAATTATATGTCATCATTCCCCATTTCATAATTCATGTATCAATATACATATGGAAAATGATACTCACTCTAGAACTTTGAGATCATAAGAGAATATAACAATCATGAGGTTTTAGGTACCTTTCATTTTCAATAATTTGAACTCTTTGACTGCATTCAATTTTTCAAATTGTCATCCTCAATGATCTTATCTTGCACCCGTGAACTGGGATGTTGTCTGACTGGCTTGTCTGACCAGCTTGGATTGCTCTTATAATTATCTTGTAAGGTTTATCCAAGTCACCCCCTTTTGGGACACATGAACAAATGGTCCTTCTATCCTTTTTCCTTATCTAACATTCCCCTGCAATGTCATGCATTTCACCTCCTCCTCCTTGTTGATGTCCTTCCGCATCAAAATGTGTGCCTTCTCCTCTGCAACATTGTCTTCCTCCCTGTTGTTTGCCTTGTTATACTTCAACTTCTTCACCTCCTCATCCTTAAACTTGGCATCCTACTCATTCTCCAACTACCTCTTGGCCTCAACAACCTCCTTCCTCTTGGAAGCAACATCCTTCTTCATCTTGGCATCCATGTCCTTCTTCCTCTTGGCCTCAACAACCTACTTCATCTTGTCCTCATCTTTCTCCTTTCGCTTGGTCCCAATTTCCCCCTTGATCTTGGCATAGATGCCTCCTTTATCTTGGCCACAACTTCCTCCATACTCTTGGCCTCATCTTCCTCCATTCTCTTGGCCCAAACCTCCTCCAACCACTTGACTTTAGCTTCATCCATCCTCTTAGCCTCAGCTTCCTCCATCCTCTTTGCCTCAGATTCCTCCATCCTCTTTGCCACAACATCCTCCTTCATCTTGGCCTCAACTTCTTCCTTCTTTTTGGCCTCAACATCTTCTTCCCCTTGACCTCAACTTCGTCCTTCTTCTCTACCTCAACATCCTCCCATCTTCTTGGTCTAATGTTCTTTCATCCTCTTTGCCTTGACTTCCACATTCATCTTGACCTTTTCTTATTTCTTCTTCTTGGGCTTAACAACCTCCTTCCTCTTGACCTCAACTTCCTCCATCCTCTTTGCCTCAACTTCTTCCACTTCTTTGTCTCAACCACCTTCCTCTTGGCCTCAACCACCTTTGTCTTCTTGGCCTCAATTTCCTCATTCCTCTTGGCCTCAACATGCACTTTCTTCTTACCATCAATAGAATCCTTCCTCTTGGACCCAACTGATACCTCCTTATTGGATAAAGCTTCCTATTGAATCATCTTCCCAACATGCTCCTCATGTCCACCATCCTTCTCCTCTTAATTACCTCCACCAAACTCCTGCCCCCTGGCCTTGGTGTCGACCTCCTCCCTAATCAATATTAATCCATTTGTTCTATTCATTATATCATTATATATCATTGTCTCTGAACCTCCTCATCATTTCAAATGTCGTCTTTGTTTTCATTACCATCCCCCCATAACATGATAGGAAATATGCATGACCCCATTAGAATAATCAACACACATGGCACTAGGAGGAATATCAGTCATTGGTTGTTCCTTATCATCATCAAGAATGACTTGTGAGATCTTAGAACACAACCTTTTTAATGAACGCTTTCCTGAAAGATGTTCTTTTAAAGATCTTTTTATGGGAGGTCCTATTATGGGAGATCAACTTTATATGGCAGGTCAACTTCTTGTAGTCTTCCCCTTAATTACTCCTCCTATTGGGAGACACATTCAATGGTGATGCATCATCCATGACCTTTACAAGCAAGATGAGTTTGCATCTCTTTTTCTAGGAGAGCACATATTTTGAGCTCCTTATCCACTGCAATAATCTTTTTCTTGTGATTGTTATCCATTCTTTTTTCCCTCTTGATGCATGATTTGCAACATGAAAATCCTTATTTATAGGTTAAACTTGTTTTTAACTTGATCATCTTTTTACATGCATATATCATGGATTAAACCCACTTCAGGAATGTAATTCTTTGTTAGGGAGAACGAGATATGTTCAAACTATTAGTGCTATAAATGCATGAGTATCCCAAACACAAACACACATACAACATGTTGGGGGAGGTGCCAACCTTCTCAGTGTGCATGTAATAAATGAAACTTCATATATACAGATGCTAACTCAACACATATGGTCTCAGTATTAAAATTAAAGTCAAATAATACTTAAATTGTATGGAATCATTATTTGAAGATACGCAAAAGATAAATCTATGTGTAATCCTATTTACACGGACAACTGTTAATTTTTAAATGATATAGCTTTATATATGTGATAAAATAATGATTCAATACAAAGATTTGAAGTAATACTGAAGATTAAGCTCTTACCAACATTAGGTGCATATCTCCCACAATTTTTCCCTTACAATCTTTCATCTTGTATATGGACTTGTCATAGAGCAGGTAGTCAACGACATAGCTAACCAAATTGTTCCTCATACTGGGTAAGTTTCCTATGTAAATTCTATAGATGTCTGACATGGAACTAGAGTTAGATGGCATAAAAGGTTCCCTATCGTATATACAATGTATAATTGTGCTATGACTTGTCTATCAATTGAACTTGAAAGAGCAGTTTTGATATATACAAAGTAGATGAGACACTTTCAGTTGGCCTATGATCCCATTTTATCACCCAAATTTATTATTCATGATTTCGATCCTCCCACTTTTTTCGTCAAGATCAATCTAGATATCGCCTCTTGAAAGGTCATACAATCTTAAGCACCATCTTTCTTAATGTAAAACCATTTTCCATTCACACATGGCCATGTGTATGTCTCTATATCAAATTAAGTATACAAAAGTTTAACCAAATTTGGAGATATAGTTTTCATCTTCAATTATTACAGTCTAGCAAACCTAGCTTGATGCAGTCCCTCTCTGACATCAAGAAGTTTCTTTTCAGTGTGAATGGTTTCAGTGAGGTCAGCAATGGTGGTGACTCTACATCTATGTTGGAATCTTGACGCCATATCGACAAAGTGCAAGTGAGAGAGAGGAGAGAGAGAGACCACAAAAAGATTGAGGGATCTAAGTAATAACCACTCATTCTCTGCCGATTAGGTTAGCAACTTTCAAACTCTAGTAGATCTGGATGAAGCTATCAAACTTTTAGTACATCCACTAAACTTCAGTCAAAGATAAGATCTTTTCAAAAAACCTAATAAATTAAAAACATTGAAACCACCATTAGGGTGTATTATCCATTTTGCATAAAAACCATGAACATTATTTTTACACTTAATTCTATTAGATCATGATCTGATTTTGTTTTCTCAAGTTACATGAATAGAAGTTATGTGGATACATTAATATTGGTTCTATAAATACAACAATGATGGTTCTTTCTATATGTCATGCTGGATAATCATATGCTAAATATAAAATTTGTCATCATCTGATTTCTTTAAATCCTATTCCATGACTATCATTTATTTTGTTACATATCTAAGTGTATTTTTAGCTACTCTACTCACTACTAGAGTGCAGACAAAGGTAGGGGGAAAGAACAAAGTGTGTTTATAAAAATAAATATATGGCTAAAATAAGTGTCCCCTTTGCTTTGTTCACGATGTACCTAAGATACAGTAAGTTTTTTGATTAACTTAAAATTGTAGTTATTAACTTAAAATCACATATTTATTAATTACTGACTTTGGTTTCATGTAGTGCATCATATATTATAGAAACATGATGATATCTTTTAAGTAAATAGTATTTGTATCTGATCAAATATATTGGGATCTGGTCACTATAATGATCTTGTAGACATATTGTACTTTTAAGGCCTAGGAAAATGGAAATCTATCACCAAACATGGAAAAATATGTCAAACAAAAATACTTCCAACTAAGATCGATCACAGATTCATGCTTTGTTGAAACCTAGTCATAGACATGGCATTCTACATCCATTGGGAGCTCAAAAATGTCATTGGCATATCTAATAATCTCTGATCACCATGTTAGTCAACGTAAGCTCCTTCGTTAAGTATGCCACTATAGAATGTACCACAATCTCCTTCCTTAACCATAGGACTGGCTCTGCCATGGCATAGAGCAACACAATTGATGGATAAACTGCCTTCACCATGCAACCTACTTTACCATACACCTCCAATGATAAACTACTCATTGGAATTCTATGGATTGTGGGAAGGCTTTTTCAGAACAGTTCAAATTGTTTCCAGGGATCTTTTTATGTTGATTCAATCTTCAACCTCTACATCCAATTATATGAAATTGATGAGCGGCCAAAACATCAATTATAAGAACAATTGGAATTATTGTTGGGGCCCTTATTTCTACCTTAACCAGGTAGAATTACCACATGTTCAATAACACCAAGGGTCCTATATACTTTCCATTCCCAAGGAGGCATGTGGGATCT
Source organism: Alisma plantago-aquatica (assembly GCA_963693085.1). Taxonomy (NCBI): domain Eukaryota; kingdom Viridiplantae; phylum Streptophyta; class Magnoliopsida; order Alismatales; family Alismataceae; genus Alisma; species Alisma plantago-aquatica. The sequence continues at coordinate 836,105,987 of OY856411.1, read as the reverse complement.
ATCAAGAAGGCAAGGGGAAGTTGGCGGGTGGAGGAGGAACACACCATAAGAGTTCAACATACATCAGGCCCCACTGATTCTTGATTTTGTGATCTGGCACCGAGTGATGCATACTCATCTGCACCACAACTTGCTGATTTGAACTCCTATGCTTGAGCTAATTCTCCTCCCCCGTTTTCTCTATGTTTCCATTCTACATGCAATATTTAGGCTAACATGTGTTATGTTTACTACATGTAGAGGCCCACATTGCCATGTTGTTGCATCTCCTTTTTTATGTACTTAGGTAGCTCATATAAAAATCTTTATTCTTTTCACTAGAAGATCCTTATACAATATTGGATGATTTAGATAACTCCAATATCTGCAAATTTTTAGATGAAGGTTGTCGACAAATTCTCCTAACTTTTTTAAATATGTATATGAAATTTAATGGGTGTTGTGTTAATGTATTTTGGATATGACTGTAATCTACATGTAAGATGACTCCCAATCTATGATATTATTTTGGGAATGTGAAATTTCTCATAATAGATACGATAGCTAGTATTGTCAAGTACTAGTTTTTTAAAGATGAATGCTGGTAAAGATGAAGTATTATATTCTATTAATAAAATAATATGGTACAATCTTGGGCAATACAAGATTTGTTTTCTAGTTCTTTAAAGAGTGAAATATGGTTTAGTGAAGAATAAACCCATGGTAATACATAATTATATCATAGGATAGTAAAGACTGAATCCTACTCAATATATTATTACATATTGATTAATGGGAGAGGGAATCCTAGACCATATCCTTGTTATATCTTGGATAGTAAAGATTGAATATTATCTCAGTTAAAAGTGAATCCAGGGTCAGGCATGGTTTACTCCTAGATCTATGATTCTTGGTTAATACGTTATTATATCCTCACTTAATGTGTTGTCAAACCTGGTTTAAATCATTAATATTGGAACATAAAATAATAAATCCAAGTTCAATCAAAGACTGATTGATAGATGTTGTAAGCTAGGATAAATACAAAATGTGCATTGTCTAAATGATATTGTTTGAGAACAACTTCATTAACTAGGAATTTTGAAATACTCATAACTTTTTTAAGCTAACAACAAAGATCTGACTCTTTATATGGTTATGTCTAGGACCAACAAGTTATGCAATGACCTTCATTCAGAACTTTGACAAATGCTTGACTAGTCCATTTATCAAAACATTCTTGAGAAATGTGCACATTCCACTCGTCTATCATTAACATAAAGAAAAAAGATAGTCATTTTAGGATAAATAGGCACACATACAACTTCCCAATGCCAATTATTCTAGTTCCTTATATTCCACACCAGGTTCTTGGTTGTCTCTATGTACATCTTCATGCCTGCCATAACCACCTTTTCGAGCGTATGTACAAAGCATCAAAAGTTTCCATGCATGGAATACTTCTGAGATAGATGAACCTCCAACTAGTGAAGTTGATGTAGTAGATAATATAATAGCCATAGTCCATAAATAATCATGTGAAAGAGATTCATAAATGGGATATTAGTACAAAAATAGATATTTATTGGTATTAGTCAATCAATATTATTGCTAACTCATGAAATCATACTCGAGATTGTTGGAAGGACCACTTGATGTAAGATAGTCAGTGAAATGGAATTAATGAAGGTTCGTTCTTCACAAGGATTTATAAGTTTTCCTAAGTTCATTTGAGCAATCTAATGCACATGAAAACTAAGGTTTATTGTTTCGTGGTTAACATTAAATGGGTTGGTAATATAACATAATCTGAAACAAAAAATAGGAAAAGTGAGGAAGATAAATGATTTGGCAAGTATTGGAATCGAAGCAGGTGTATGCTATGCGACTCACACTAACGTCATATGGAAGGCAAAGCCTTTATACACTAACCTTATTGTGGGATAGCACTTTCTTGTAGAGCAGGTGGGTATATGTGGTGATGATGCTATCATCATTCATCTTATTTCCCAACAATAACCTCATATTATTTGTCTAAAGGTGGATGTAGCCATCGACAAACAAAGTATACCATATGTAAATATTTAGTAAGTTAGAATATGATATTCCACTTAACACAGACTCACTATAAACTTAAAACTCACTCGATCTCTATTAGATGTCATGCAAACCTCAAAAAATACCTTAGATGAGGCCAAAATTGATACAATTTCCTGACATTGTGGTCAGTCCATGCTAGGTAGGACACCACCTTGAACTCCTTGATATACCTCCAATGGGGCCAAAATCGATGATATTTCTTGACAATCTACCCTTGCTAGTTTTGTATCATAAGTTGTAGGAACACATCATAATTATATAATCAAGCTAGACGAGAACCACCAAAACGTCCAAATACTAGTTGAGCCAACAAGAATTGTTCATGATAGTGTTGAGATACAACCTTGTCAAATACATAACATAATTCTTGAGAACATGTAATAAACAACATCAAATGTATCTTGGCAATGGATGTTGTTGAGATAGATATACCTACTTCAGTGAAAATCCAAGCCAAAATCAAATAATGCTTTTTATTCCACATGGGAATCATATATTTCTGCAAAGATGAGGAAGCTAATGAAAACACATGCAGTGTAAGGATAAATCTTGAAGATTCATGCACTTATGTAATCACATTCATTGTGGTAGATGTTGAGGTAAGATGTCAAACAATACATGTCACAAATGTTTTAATGGTGTAATACTCTGAATCTTAGTCTCTATTTCACCCCTAAGAATTTGGGTGTTATGATGCAATTAAAAGATAATGTAGTGCATAAATAATGGAAACCAGACTTGAGAAATGGGGATCAGAATGTTGAACAACAATGATACCTGGTCCACGTAAGTAGGAAAATGTAATCATAGATCCCTCTCACTGAAATGTCCAATTTAAGTCAAAATGTCTTGACTCTTCCTTCATCAACTTAAGCTTATGTGTTTTGAAACAGTGGACATATGAGTCTATGACCTCTTCATACAACACTATCAACTAATTTAAGATGGTTCCCCTTTAGTTTTTGATAGCCATCAAAGAAGGGGTTTCTACAATTTATAAGAGGTTTCAACCATAGGAATTACACCTAATTACTAGGTATAAATAAGAAACAAATTTAGTGTAAAGTTCACTAATCCTTCTCAGAAGGGTTCTAAGTAAGATGAATGATATCCCATTCTTTATCATGTAGAATGGATCCTTTAGAAGGTCCCCTCTCCAACATTGTTGATTTCTTTAGTGTAACAAAGATCTTGTTTTCCTTAAGATTCTAATCCATCAATGCTCAAAGTTGCTTGTTTGGTTTTTCTCCATCCATTATGAAGACATATATATATATATATATATATATATATATATATATATATATATATATATATATATATATATATATATATATATATATGAAGAATAGAAGAGGAGATGACCTACAAGAAGAAAGAACACAATGGTGAAGACTAATTAGTAATTTGTGTTATGTTGGTGGGATAATAAATAAATAAAACCATGAAATCATTTCCAAATAGGGTTTATACGTAACATTAGTCATTATAAATAGTGTAAGGTACTTGTTACAACCCCAATTTTTGGGCCTATATGGTTTGAAATGCAATTTCTTCAATAGAATGTATGATTATGAAATTATATGATTTATGTGTAATGAATATATTTCTTTGATAATATTTCCTTTAAATATATGGTTTCATGGACCTTAATGAGTTAGTGAGTCCAATGTGATAAGAAGGAAAGAAAAGATGAAGGAAATCTAATAATGCATAAAAAGGAAAAGAAATTAAGATAATGATGGGAATCATGTGGAATTCTCTACAAAGTGGTGTGAATGACCTTCATGGATTAGGTTTCAAATCCACTTGGTTAATAATGGTAAAACGAATCCAAATAAAGGAAATATAATGGAAAGAGAGAGAAAATATGAATAAAATATGCATTTTTAAGTGATAGCTTGCATATGAAGAAAAGTCTCTTTTACTTTATAAGTATTTTAAGTCGTTATGGACTTTCCCTTAAAATTTGGGATCAAATACATAAACGGTTTAAAAGTTATGATTTTTGTAAGAATCCCTAAAGTGAAAGGAATAACTAAAATGAATATAAATGTCGCATTCAAATCAAATTAGGAAACTAGGAGGAGCCTTTAATTATGTCACACATCCTTATGTCCCTTAGATAGATTATTAATGGCTAGATGATCATCCTCAAGATCTCACTTAAAAGGAACATTGACTGAACAGTACATGCAAATTTCTATTGTTTCGACCTCTCTCCAGATTTTGCCCCGATTCTTTCTCCTTTGGCTTTGGGAGAAGAAATCGAACTAGCTGATCCTTGGTTTCCCCTATTTCTGTGCAAGGATGGGATTTCCCCAAATTAATGTAAGCTGGTCAGACTCTCTGGACACACCAACGAGGCATCCCCTCACTACCTACGGCCTATATAAGGTAGCCTATGATGCCTCGAGACCAGTACACAAAGAAGGGTACACCTTGTTCTTCCTCATGTTCAGACGCTCGAGGTCAAGCCTACTACCCGTCCTCCTTGGCTCGTGTCGGTGGTGCATGGAAGGTTTCACGTTTCTGGATCTTGCTGTCATGAACCAGGCTACCGCTCACATGTATCGGTGCTCCACGAATGTGTGGAGTTTGTTGGAGGAGGATTTTGGGGACCCGACCAATGGAGAAGACTCACCGGAGCTATGCCCTATGGTGGTGCTTTGTTTCTACACAGAAATAGGGGCCTCGTGTTGTGGGACCTATGGAGAAAGGGGAAGGCCACCCAGATTCGGGTTTCTAGCCTAGCAGATTCTAGTCCCAGATCTGTGAGCCAGAAGATAAGGATTCAGATTTACTTGTATGATTTGAATGATTGGTTGATTAGACTACCTGGTTGGATTAGATGATTTGCTTGATTCTTTGAGATCTCCAAATTAGGTATGTGGTTATATTTATGATTACTCACTTTAGTTTCACGGTGATTTCTGAGGTTTTATCGATTGCTTGAAAGTAAATGTTTGGATGACTTTAATTTCTACAATCTATAAAGTGACTATGATTATCACAATACAATTGCTTATGACTTTCCTGAACATGCATACCATTTATGTATTTATGAGTACCAAGCCCTAGAGTGAAGGTCATAAGTGGTCAATCCTAGGATGGGAAGACTACATGACACCTAGAGAGGTGACCCATAAGGTACCAAGCTCATGATGGAGAAGGTAGCCTAAAGTCCCTTGCAAGGACTAAACCCTAAGAGAGGGTATACTAGAGGATGAGTAAAAATAGTTGGGAAGTTATAAGGAAAATGTAATATTGGTTTGTTAACAACTATTTGATGTGATTAGGTTGTTATGATATGTATGCAAAAGTTTGGTTGCCACCACATACCAGTATAATCTTTATACTGGCCGTCATTTTACGAAATCATTGAAAGTGGATGAACATTAAAGTGACATTTGAAGAATAAATCTATATAAAGAATGGATGATTTAGTTAGATAGAACTCTAATTTGGGAACTCCTATCTTTTGAAGGTATGTGAAAAGTAATTTTTTATCCCGCTTTAAGCTTAGTCTCTGGTAGAATTTATTAATTATTTTTGATTATTTACAAAACCATTGATCCTATTTTGGGATAACGACACCAACTTCTTAGCCTTCCTTAAATGGGGGTTGCTGAGGGGTGGGGTCATTACAATTGGTATCATAGAAAGGTTTTCCATCTAATTTCTAATAATTAATAATTTTTGCAACACTTGCCAGCTAGCTTAGCTGGTCAAGCCTGCTGCTTGTGAAGCACATGTTGCAGGTTTGAATCTCAGCAAACCCGTTGGAGCACTACAGGAAGGGATCAAAGGTCTTCGACAGATGTTGTTGGTTGTTCTTCAATAGATGTTATTGGTTGTTCTCTCTCTTTTGATACAGTTTGGCCCAAGGCCTAAAGTTTTTTTTATAAAAAAACAATTTTTACAAAAAAAATTAGAGCCCAAGGGAGTTATTAGAGGATTGTCCAAAGATGGAGGTGTCTAGAAAACCTCTCGGGTTACCAAAAAAAGGTCTTCTCATTTGTTTTCATCCCTTATCTACCCTTTTCACAGAGAAATTATAAGAGCTTAGGGTGTTCTCTCTCTTCACCTCCTCCCGAGTTTGAGGGATAAGAGTGATAAGGATGAATGAATCCTCCACCAAATAGTAAAAAGCATGTAAACAAGATGTCATGGACATAAGTTTTTAATGATGAAACTTAGTTTAAGGTTATTTACATGCTTAGGTTGCATGGCCATGTTTCTATGCCCTTGGATACCCCTCAGGAGAATGCTAAGTTTAGACCATCTTTTAGGAAGATGATGAGAAGGATAGCCTTAGAGGAAGAAGCGTCCAGGAAGAGGAAGAGACCTAATGCATCCTATGAGGATGATGCTCAACCCAAAACCTTAAGTGGTGGATAGAGAAAGAGAAGACACGATGAGTTGGATATCATAGTTGGCCATGCATGCAAGTACGTGGGTTAGGCTTGCATGCTTTACATAAAGGTTTTGGGTACACATGGGAAATGTAGATTATGTGTGGTTGCATGACCCCTAGTGCCTTTGGTGATCCGACCATGGGTGGGTCGTGCCTGTTAGGGGTGAGGGGTAGCACCCTCATTCAAAAGGTTAGTGGTGATCGGATATGAACCCTAACGCGAATTTAAGAACAAAAAAGAGGCACATACCTACATAGAAGTAAGTGGCAGCAAGGCTAGCAGTAGCTTTTAGACCTAATCCAGAAAGGTTATGGCAGATAGTTTATGAGATAGGCATGCATAGCTTTGGATGATCTTGGCCGGACATAAGTTTTGATAGTACATCTAGGTAGGGATAGATGTGTACCCTTAAGAGCTTGACCCATCTTATAAGAGAGAACCTCAAGTGGTAGGACCATTTATAGGGTTAGTTCTAGAGAGAGAGCAAGATCCTAATGAAGAAATTTGGAGACCTAGACTCCGAGATATGAGGGACCATGAGAAGTTTGGTATGATGTGGCCTAGAATAGATGACCCTGAGTAGATGTTGTGGTTGCCTCATGCATGATCCTTAGAGGCTCGTCATACCTAGGATGCCTTTAGGGGAACCAAACCCTAGAAAATAGAAAGAGGCTTCCTGAACAAATGTATAGATGATATGAGTGCCTACCTTTTAGGTGTAGGAAAGAGAGTTCCAAAGACCATGAAGAGGTATGGTACGATAACACGTTTTGAGCCCCCACACCTAGTTGGTTGTCCTTGTGTAGGACTTGAAGGGGTTTTCATGTGGTAGAGTGTTAGGAAGTATATGCCATATCATACATGGGTTTGGTACATGTTTGAGCAGTTGAGCATGCAGTTTAGATAATTGATGCATAAAGGGTGAGCCTGGGAATCCTAGACCAAAGGGGGGAAGTAGCGGTACCTGGTACACATAATGCTCACGAGGCATAGTGAGTTTGTAAGAATTAAGCATGGCACCCCCCATGTGTTGGTATAAAAGGGAAACCCCTCACTAGATTTGAGGTATATGATTTATGAGCCAGTCACATTAGTTGGTGACATATGGGTATATGATATTGTCCAACATGGAGGAATGATGGACAAGTATGACATACCAAGGAACTTAGAAATGGTTTAATGGATTGTCTACTTGCTAGACACATGCATAGGCTGCATGATAGGAGCTATGCTTATACACGATGATATGAACCCTGGATGCACAAAAGTTGTGTGACCTTTGTTGCTATCAAGTGATAGTTTTCTCCTATCCTGGGAAGGGATCCTTCATGTAGGAGTGAGTACCAAATCTTGTTTGGGTTTGAGATAACCATGAGAGGTCACTTATAAGAGCTTGATGAACTAAGTGTAAGAGTACATAGTATGAGCATGAATCTATAGACCCATGTATGACCATCTCTAAGTGACATAAGGATATGTTGCCATAGGGGTAACCTGTATGGGGCCATACCAGGTTAGGTAGGTCACCATGATTCCTATGATGGGATGTAAGGTTCACCATGAGTGCCCAGAGAGATGATGGAGTTTTAGGTGAGGATTCAAGAATGAGGTGTGCTCAAGTATCAACAAAGGAGCCATGGGCTATGATAGAATCCTAAGTCAATACTAAGGTCATGGAGGGATAGACTGATGGAAGTAGGGGTTGTCTATTCCCTGGATCCAGAAGACCATAGGGTCGGGAGGTAACAACTACCTTTGCCTGAGGACCATGGGTGAGGAGGTTGGCCACCTCCATGAGTTCATGGGGCCTAAGGGGTAAATGTGAGATGCACTCCTTAGATGCATAATGGTAAGATCACCTCAAAAGTATAGGCACCCTAGATACCTTGAAGAAATGACTAAGGATTATATATATATGAGTAATATGAAGACCCAAAAGTATTTGGGAACCACCTTTCCATGGATGTAAACATAGAATTGAGATATTCATTGTGTGGAGACATGTGAAGTATGTTTCAAATTAGACTGGAAAGTGTAATGGTGATGTGTGATGCACCATCTCTACTCTTAGAATGGGATGAAATATGTATTTGGACTGTAACCAAATGCTTATTTCATCTTGTTATGGGTGTGAGAGATAGGACAAAATGCATGCCATATACTAAGGATAAAGGTGATATGCGTTGAAACCTTACTGTGATAACTGAGGATGAAAGAGGTACCATACTTGTTTGAGAGTTTATTGGATAGATGGTATGAAAGCATAGATGAACTAAGGTAATCATCATATGAGGACATATTTGTCAAGAGTAGTTTGGATTTTATGAGTTAAAGATTGGGTTTGATAACTGAGAGGATGGATGCAAGAGCTCAAAGTTTTCCTGACTCAGACAGACCTAAACCAGAGACAAGGATGACAAGTAGAGTATATGGAAGAGCATGTCTTCACCATAATCTAACACACAAGGAATCTAATGTGGCAACATGTGCTCTTAGCTGAAACACAATGCAAGTGTACATCTATCTTATTTAGCCAGTGAAGAGGCTAGAAGAGGTTGCTGGGTGGACCCTATGATCATGGGAAGGACTAGACCCTTGTTTCTAACATCCAGATACAAGCAGACATGTTAGTCGAGTTAGTGGTTGCCTGGTTATCCTAGAGCTTTATGAGAGGAAAGGTTTGTTAGAAGAACCTCAGGTGCACCTCTTAGGAAAAGTAGGCGGTGAAATCCACTACTAGAGTGTTTTATGGTTTATGAGGATTTGCCTGGGAAGAATCATGTCGTGCAAGAAGCTCATGATTCTAAGTACACCGCACACCATGGTACTATCAAGACAGTTAAGGTTTGTAGTGGTACCTAGAACGAGGAAGAATATAGAGGTGCATGTAGCCAGTGACCATACATGCCACTCGGTGAAGGCTGAACACTGGTAACCCGGTGAATTGCTATAGACGGTTAGGAGTTCTCAAGAAGAATGGGAGCAAATCACCATGAACCTAGTAGTGAGTCTCCCCAAGACCAAGAGAGGTCATGATGCAATATAAGTTATGGTAGATTGCCTTACCAAGTCAGCATGTTTCCTTAGAGACAAATGCCACTATGACAGATCTAGTTGAGCTATATATTTTTGAGAGCTAGTTCGACTACACATTGATCCAAGTTTGAATATTCGTGAGCATGGCCTTAAGTTCACTTCCATGTTGTGGAAGTAGGTACATGAAGAACTTGATACTAGATTGAAGTTTAGTACAACATATCACCCCCTGACTGGTCGACAATCAAGAGAGTATGATCCAAACTTTAGAAGGTCTAATGAGAGCATATGTGTTCATTTGGGGTGGATCATGGGAGCAGTACTTGACCCTAATTGAGTTTGTTTGTTATAACAACTACCAAAGTCAGTATTGGGATGTATGAAGCTCTTTACGGGAGGTCGTGTCGGTCACCGCTTCACTAGGGTGATGCCGACGAGAGGACCTTCTGGAGGTCAGAGAAAACACAGTATATGCTGATGAAGTCACTTTGATCGAGTAATGGCTGAGAAAGCCCAGGATCGACGTGAGTCACGTACTGATGCGAAGCGGATTGAATTGCAGTTCACTATGGGTAAGCATGTCTTTTTGAAAATCTGACTCCACTGAGCTACAACTAAGATTATAGGAAATCTGAATCCCTGATACATGGGACCATTTGAGATTTTAAAATGGATTGGTGGATGTGCTTTTGTTTAGCCTTATCCCTCAGAATAATACAATATATAATGTGTTCCATGTGTCTGATCTAGAGCACTATGTGAGGTACCTGAGCCATGTGTTGAGCATTGATCCTATTGAAATCCAAGGGAGGTAGACTTACCCTGAGTCACCTATGAGGGTACAAGATACCAAGGTGAAAGAGCTCAGGAGTAAAGGATAGAGATGGTAAATGTTCTTTGGAAGCACCATGGAGCTAATGATGGTCATGGAAAGAGTCTTATCCTGAATTATTTGTATGTTTGGTGGAATTTTGAGGGCAAAATTCCTATAAGAGGGGAAGGATGTTACAACCCCAATTTTTGGGCTTATATGGTTTGAAATGCAATTTCTCCAATAAAATGTATGATTATGAAATTGTATGATTTATATGTAATGAATAGATTTCTTTGATAATATTTCCTATAAATATATGATTTCGTGGACCCTAATGAGTTAGTGAGTCCAATGTGATAAGAAGGAAAGAAAATATGAAGGAAATCTAATAATGCATAAAAAGGAAAAGAAATTAAGATAATGATGAGAATCAAGTGGAATTCTCTAGAAAGTGGTGTGAATGGCCTTCATGGATTAGGTTTTAAATCCACTTGGTTAATAATGGTAAAATAAATTCAAATAAAGGAAATAAAAGGGAAAGAGAGAGAAAGTATGAATATAATATGCATTTTTAAGTGATAGCTTGCATACGAAGAAAAGTCTCTTTTACTTTTGAATTTCATCCCAAACTTGTCACACAAGTATTTTAAGTCTTTATGGACTTTACCTTAAAATTTGGGATCAAACGGATAAATGGTTTAGGAGATATGAGTTTTGTAAGAATCCCTAAGGTGAAAGGAATAACTGAAATGAATACAAATGTCACATTCAAATCATATTAGGAAACTAAGAGGAGACTTTAATTATGTCACACATCCTTATGGTCCTTGGATCACTTATCAATGGCTAGAGGATCATCCTCAAGTTCTCACTTAAAAATAAAATTGACTGAACAGTACATGTGAATTTCTATTGTTTCGATCTCTCTCCAAACTCCATCTTTTGCCCTGATTCTTTCTCCTTTGGCTTAGGAGAAGAAATTGAACCAGCCAATCCTTGGTTTCCCTTATTTCCATGCAAGTATGGGATTTACCCAAATTAACATAAGTTGGTCAGACTCTCTAGACACACCAAAAGGCATCCCCTCGCTGCCTACTGCCTATATAAGGTAGCCTACGATGCCTTGAGACCAGTACACAAAGAAGGGAACACCCTATTCTTCCTCATGTTTTGACGCTCAAAGTCGAGCCTTCTACCCCTCCTCCTTAGCTCATATCAGTGATGCAAGGAAGGTTTCACGTTTTTGGATCTCTCTATCATGAACAAGGTTGTCGCTCACATGTATCGATGCTCCACAAATGTGTGGAGGTTGTTGGAGGAGGATTCTGGGGACCCAGCCAATGGAGAAGACTCGTCGGAGCTGTGCCATGTGGAGATTCTTTGTTTCCGCATGAAAATAGGGGCCTCGTGTTGTGGGACCTGTGGAGAAAGGGAAGGCAACCTAGATTTAGGTTCCTAGCCTGGCAGACTCCAGTCCTAGATCTGCGAGCCAGAAGATAAGGATTAAAATTTGCTTGTGTGATTTGATTGATTGGTTGATTAGACTACCTGGTTGGATTGGATACTTTTCTTGATTCTTTGATATCTCCAAATCAGGTATGTGGTTATCTTTATGATTACTTACCTTAGTGATTTTCAAGGTTTTACCAATTTCTTGAAAGTAAATGTTTGGATGACTTTATTTCCTGCAATCTATAAAGTGACTATGATTATCACAATATAATTGCTAATGACTTGCCCAAACCTACATACCATCCCTGGATTTAAGATTTAATATTTATGAGTACCAAGCCTTGGAGGGAAGGTCATAAGTGGTCAAGCCCTGGATGGGAAGAGTACATGGCACCTAGAGAGGTGACCCATAAGGTACCAAACTTAGGATGGAGAAGGTAGCCTGAAGTCCCTTGCAAGGACTAAACCCTAAGAGAGGGTATACCAGAGGATGAGTAAAAATGGTTGGGAAGTTATAATGAAAACATAATCTTGGATTGTTGATAACTATTTGATGTGATTAGGTTGTTATGATATATGTGTAAAAGTTTGGTTGCCACCACATACCAATATAATCTTTATACTGACCGACGTTTTGTTTGTTGAAATTTTAGAAAATCTTTGAAAGTGGATGAACATTAAAGTGACATTTGAAGAATAAATCTATATAAATAATGGAGTATTTAGTTAGATAGAACTCTACTTTGGGTAAAGTTCCAAACTCCTATATTTTAAAGGTATGTGAAAAGTAAATTTTTATCCTGCTTTAATCTTAGTCTCTGGTAGAAATTATTAATTATTTTTTATTATTTGCAAAACCATTGATCCTATTTTGGGATAACATCACCAACTTCTTGGCCTTCATTAAATGGGGTTTTTTGATGGGTGGTGTCATTACAGTACTCTAGTATCACAAAAAAGGAGGCGGTAGATACGTTGTAGAATCACAAGATACACAATATTCACAGATACGAATTATGGTTTTAGTTTTTAGTGATAATTGTTTGCAACAACCCATTAGTAACTTTTTATAACAACTATTCCCATGTATTACATTGTATAATCACATGAGACATTATTAATTTTTTACAATAAAGTTTATGCTTTCACTAGGTCTTAGAACACATGTAAATGAAAAACTAAATTTCAGTTCTACTAGATTCTAGATATAAGGTGAATTAAAAGTAGTTTTTAGTTCCTTTGACCGTTGATTAGCATATTAAAAAAATGGTCATTAGTTCTTCTGAGTGATAAACATCATTTAAAAAAATCATTAGTAATGGTTAGTTGTAACTTCGAGATTGATTTCTACTGCCTACAAATACTAGTTGGTTGACAAGTCCAAACTACTTATTTGTGTCAATGGATGTTGGTTAGTTATGAATTTGAAACTAGTTACTTATTCCATCAAATGCTTGTCCACCATAAAGTCAAATCTAGTTACACGTGCCATCGAATGGTGGATACTTATTAATTTGAAAATAGTTACCCGTGCTAAAGGAGTGGAACACCATGAAGTCAAAATAGGTGGTAATGAATGTTGTATAGTTGTGCATGAAAACAAGTTAGACATTGAAATAATACCTACTATGAGAGAGTTGAAACAAACTATATCTACTATTAGTATAGTAGGGGCACTCAGATCGTTCCCCTAAAGTCTACAATATCTGAAAAATTAGAGGTTAATGTCATATAATTTAATTATAAGTAAAAATTGAATGTACATGTAATACTCACAAATCCAATGATGAATGCACATTCATCATGATTTTCAGTCACCATCGTGGGCCCAATTCAACTCAACACATTCAATTTTATCACTTGAAACCCTATAATATTCAATTTTTCTTAATTCGTTGGATTGTTATTAACTTGTGATTATATCTGTTGTTTTTATGCAGATTAAATGGAACAATCAGTCTTGACCAAGAACTTTACCCAATTTGGTCTTCTCAACCGATCTTGACCATTCGGTCTCAATCCATTCAGTTTCATCCAATCGGTTTGGACACCATTCAGTCTCCACCGCTAGCGATTTTGCCTTCACAATCATCCATTCGATCTTGGGCCTTCACCTCACCACACGATCATGGATAAATGGTCTTTATCCATTTAACCAAGTGATCTTCCCTAGCGCTCTTAGCTGCTAGATCTGCCTTAACGGTTGCTCCATCACCCTTCTCACGATCTCAAGACCGCGTGGACTCCTCACGGTCTCAAGACCGTGAGAGCCTTCACGATCTCAAGACCGCGAGGAGTTCCCTTACGGTCCCGAGCACCACGACACCACCACAAGGAACTACGGTGACCACACAGCAGTGTTCTTCTCCACCTCTGTCATCACCTACATGCACACAACAACCTACAAACCCTAAATCGTCATCGTCTTCCTCTTCCCTTTTCTTCCACCACCATTGCTCAGCATCGCCATACCCTCGACTCCTTTGCTCACACCTGTCACACATGCAACCAGCAGCGCCTCCGCCCTCTCTATCTTCATGATCTCCAAACTACTAGGCTCCTCACGGTTCTCAAACTGCAAGAAGCAGACCGCGAAGACCACCCTGACCATCGTTGCCTCACATCAGTTGCTCCGCGATGGCATCGTCTTCCGCCAGAGGCCAGCAAACATCGAAACCGAGATGAGCGTTAGGGCACGAGACCAAGAATGCCAAACTGTGAGGGACGCTCGCGGTTTCCAAACAGTGAGGTCACAGAGATCGCTAGGGCACAAACTAATTGAAGTTCAAGACTGGGGGGGGGGGGTCGAAGACCATTTGGATCGATGGATCTGAAGTCCGTGAAGGCCACGAGACCGATTGAAGAGCCAAGATTGCGAGAATGAGTGAGGAAGCCTCATGATTTCCAAACCGTGAAGGCATAGACCGTGAAGAGCTCAAAATAGAGAAGAAACAAACGGTTTTCCAAACCGTGAAGACATAGGCACATGACCGTGAAGACAGAACCATGAAGGAGCCTCACAGTTTCCAAACCGTGAGGGCTTATCAAGTATCCCAAACCGTGAAGCCAAACTATGAAAATTGCAACAAGGTCCAAACCATGTAAGACACCATCCAAGCCTATAAATAGGACCAACAGGGTTCTCATTTGGGCATCAGATCTGGGACGCTGCCAGGCTTCTCCTTTGTGAGCTCGACCCCTACTCCCTCTGATCTACAACAACAACTCCACCACCAGGCTGCACCTAGTGTGCTCGACCCCTGGGAAAGCTCCTCCGCCTCCATTTCTCTTCATCCTCCACTCCACCATCATGCTGTGCCTAAGAAGCACTTGACCCCTGGTGGAGGACGATCTCCACAACCAAGCTGAGCAGCAGGCTTGCGCATCCGCCCGTCATCCACTCCACCTACGCATCTACAACCCGCTCCTCCTACTGCGAGCAAGGAGGATGAGATGAGAAGGAAGGTGGAGAGAGAATGACTACCCGATCTATCTTGGTGTCCCTTGCTTCTTGTCTATATCTACTCCGATACGACGTAGAAGACCACATCATCTTCGTTGAGCTGTGACACTCTTCTACACCATGATCAAGGAGGAATCTTCCCTCTCTCTTGTTTTTGTTTCTCGCATCATGAGCGAGTAGTTCCTTTTCACCGGGGAGCGGGGACTAGCCCCTCTGCCCATGCTTTCATGTCCTTTCATTTTGACATTCCATGACAATGTATATAACTTTTCATTTCATTGTTAATCATCGATGTGTGCTTGTGGATTGATCACCTGCTTGCATTTATCTTATTCTTTCCTATGTTGTGAGAACTTCAATATGTAGGATAGAATGTCAATTAACGCAGTTGACTCCCTGACTAGAAATAGAAAGGGATTCCTTGAGGTCGTAAGTGAATGATCTATGAGGGGACGTGCCATCTAGCCCATGGTGATGCTCTTGTGTACCTAAACATCCCTCAGGGAGGGCCACATCTTCAGTTGGATATCTGTATCTTCAGAATTGTAAGTGCATGATCTGGATGGCGGCAAGAAATCTGATGCCTAAGGTGATTCTTATGTGAATCTAAACATCCCTCCAAGAGGGTTCGCAGCAGTTCTATTTGGATAGTTAGATATTGCCTGGATGTTTGTGATTGGATGTGTTTGCATGAGTAGTGGTGGTGAAACCCGAGACCACCCTAGTGATTCCATATCATTAATCTAGATCAAACTTTAATCTTGCTCTTTAGTTTCTCACACTTAGTTTAATTAACCTCAAATCAACTTTTTTTCTAAATATTAGTCTTACTTGAGCTAGAATAGACTAGCGATGATTCTTAAAAACATTGTCCCTTGGGATTCAATCCTCAACTATACTGCGATAAGACCCGTATGCTTGCGGGTGGAATTATTGCACAAGGTTTTGGTAAAAACTTTGGGATTTCAACCCCGAGTGGATTTGTTAGTGCGATAATAGACCACGTCATATTCTGGCACTGTTGCCGGGTAAGCAGAAGACAATCCGAGGCACGCAGAACAACTTAAAGGTTTGACAACTCATTCATGCTTTATCTTACCAGAACCCATGACTCCTGTCACCGTGACAAATGTCCAAGGTGCTGAGCATAGCGCAGGTGCCACTTAGAATGATAAGACCGACAAGGCAAGTTCTGAGGAACCTATTGTTGCTAATACAGAAGACTCGCCTGAGCTAGTTGTTCCAGTGTATAAACCTCGAGTACCATTCCCAAGTCGACTCAATTTTACCCAGCTCGATACTAGGTTCAACAAATTCAAGGAAATCATGAAAAAGTTGTATGTCAATATCCCACTCTTGCATGCCATGGCTAAAATGCCCAGTGGTCAAACTTTTTCAAAATCCTGCTCAGTCAGAAATACAGAACTGAAGAACATCATACGGTGAAATTGGTGGAAACCTCATCTTATTTAGTGATGGATAGGATGCCTCACAAACATAAGGATCCAGGAACCTTCAGGATTAACTGCTCGATAAGCAATTTCGTCAACTGACCAGGCCTAGCCGATATCGGAGCTAGCATTTCTATCATTCCTCTCAGCCTTTGCAACAAATTGGGCCTCACCAACTTCTTGCCCACCAGAATGTCCATAGAGCTTACTGACTCTTCAATGATCAAGCCAGTTGGCATTATAGAAGATATTCCTATAAGGCTTGAGGATCTATATGTCCCGTGTGATTTCATAGTTATGGACATCAGGGAGAATCCACGCTACCCCCTCCTTTTTGGAAGACCTTTCCTCTCCATTACTAGAGCTTTAATTGATGTGGAAGCTGGAGTTTTGACCCTAAGATTGGGGAACCAATCTTTTGAATTCTATGCATCTAAAAGTGCAAAGGAACACACTGCAGAGGAAGAGGCGTATTTTGTTGACTGTGTTAACCAATTTACTCAGATGCAGCAGAAATTCCTTTCCTCAAAATATGATGTTCCCTCAGAAAAAGGCCATAATGAAGAGAAGACTAAGAGTGAACCAGTGTGTGAAGAGACGAAAGAAATACCACCGACTATGGAGGAGACACCTCTCAACCCTGTTGGTACACATACTAAACCTTCTTCAGGTGTCCATGAGCCTCCTCATCTAGAAACAACTATCCTCTAGAATGCACCGGTAGCCCAACAGACAGAAACTACTGATTTCCTCTTCCCTCCGCAGTAAGATTTGGATCGTAGTTTCTACCAAGACCAGCCCCCACATCCATATCTGATGGATATCAGTGACCAGAATTGCTATGATGAAGTGATAGTGCATTAACAAATGAACTTTTCCTCTGCACCTCAACTGCACTACACCATCAATGATGCAACTCAGATCCCCTACAACTATTCTTTACCTCGAATTGAGAAACAAAGAAAAAGTCAACATAACTCAGGATGTTTCCCAATATGTTCTGACAATGGTCGCTCCATATGGGGAAGAATACAAGAAGCTAGAATCAAATCAAGGATAATAGAATGGCTGAGAAAGAAACCACTAAAAGAATATGTCAATCCAGCTCAAGTTCTACATGGAGCCCCACCATGGTGATAATATCCACGTCAAGCCATCGATATAAAATAAAGGCACTTGTCGGGAGGCAACCCAATCAATAATTTTATTTTTACTTTTTTTTCACTTTTTAGAAATTTTCTTTAATTTTACTTTTACTTTTTAGAAAATTTTGCACTAAATAAAAATTGCATCGCGAGATGCTATCTTAACTTTTCACTAGTCCTCATTTTTGAGATTTTCAGATGGAGGATGCATGCTGATTGGAACGCAACCACATCTGGTGGTCCAACCGACATGAATTTTCTCCTCCATCTTGGATTTAGAGTTTTCTCGGGACAAGTAAATTTCTAAGTTCGGGGTGGAGGGTGGGTGGTACATACTTTACTTTCCACCTACACCCATCTCTTTCATCTTTTTCAAACTTAAGATTTCATCGTTGCAATTTTGATGAAAATTTTCAAAGAAATTGAACAGAAACTTGATGAAGTTTTGACGCTTTCTATTTCAATAAAAGCCATTACCTAGTTGGCTAGTTCTCTCTCTATGCTTTTTGAATCATTACACCCTCCTTTTTCGAAGCAAATCCTCAAGAGGACCACTTTTTGAAACTAGCCTAGCTATGGATTGAAATCATCTTGTGAAGCTTATGAATCCTAACATCACGATCCTTATGCAAAAATGGCAAGTGTCTATCGAACTGATAGGGATCAAACATGTCATTCTTCCTAACTGACAAGTGGAACAATAACATGGAATCTCCACCGAATCCTCATCAAGTCATTATTTGAGCAAAGTACGATAAAGAGAATGACCCGGTGCACGAAATTGTAAATCAAGTTGCATTCTGATCTGAACTCTCTTCTACACTTCTTCTATCATCTTCGTACCCCTCCATCCATAAAAAAGAAACAAAAACAGCCAAAAAAGTGCCAAACCCTAAGTTCAGGGTGGCACACCACTTCCCTCTATATCCGCTTCTTCCATACCCCTCGCTAATAAATAGGGGCGTACCACCAAGAAAATATGCCAATGCACACACAAAAAATGCAATCTCGAGTCGAATAGATGAGAGATTCACACAAAAAAAAATGCAATCAATGAAATTGCAAAAATATATAATAAAAATCTCAAGTCAAATAGAGGAGAGATTTATTTCTTCCTTCCATACCACCCTTCACTCCCTCTTCCACCTAAAGGCATAATGAATGCCTCCACTATCCTAAAAAACACCAGTGTCAGATCAGATGCACATTTGTTGTTCTACGGGTATCTCTGGACTCTTACAAAACTCTTAGAAATGCTTGTTGTTGGAAAAAGTGAGGAGGAAGTGATGTTGGAAAACAAACTCAAGAACGAAGATATGGTAATATGTGTTCAGTGATCTCATGAAGTTGAGATGCTCAATCATGCTAAGTAGAAAGGAAACAATCATGATGTGAAGAGGAGGCAATCACACGACTTGAAAGTATTCATTTGGCAGCTGTTTCGGATTTTGTGTTACTCAAGGACAAGCAACGTTTAAGTTTGGGGTTTTTGATGAATGCACATTCATCATGATTTTCAATCGCCATTGTGGGCCCAATTCAACTCAATGCATTCACTTTTATCACTTGAAACCCTATAATATTCAATTTTTCTTAATTTGCTGGATTGTTATTAACTTGTGCTTATATATGTTGTTTTTATATAGATTAAATGGAACAATCGGTCTTGACCAAGCGATTTTCCCATTCGGCCTGCTCAATTGATCTTGACCATTCAGTCTCAATCCATTCAGTTTCATTCAATTGGTTTGGATACCATTCGGTCTCCACCCCCAAGTGGTTTTGCCCTCACGATCATCCATTCGATCTTGGGCCTTCTCCTCCCAACACAATCACGGATCAATGGTCTTTATCCATTTAAACACACAATCTACCCTAGCACTCTTGGCTGCCAGATCTACCTTAACAGTTTGCTCTGTCACCCTTGTCACAGTCTCAAGACCGTGTGGACTCCTCACGGTCTCAAGACTATGAGATCCCTCACAATCTCAAGACTGTGAGGAGTGCCCCAATGGTCACGAGCACCACAATGCCACCACAAGGAGCTACGGTGACCACCCAACAATGTTCTTCTCCACCTTTATCATCACCTACCTACACACAACAACCTGCAAACCCTAAATCGTCATCGTATTCCCTTTTCTTCCACCGCCGTTGCTCTGCGTCACCATACCCTTGACTCCCTTGCTCACACCCATCGCGCACACATCCAGCAACACCACTGCCCTCTCTGTCTTCACGGTCTGCAAACCGCTAGGCTCCTCGCGGTCCTCAAACTGCAAGAAGAAGACTGTGAAGTCCACCCTCGATCATCGCTGCCTCACATCAGTTGCTACGTGATGGCGTCATATTCTGCCAGAGGCCAGTGGATGTCGAAACCGAGATGAGCGCTAGGGAGCAGGACTAAGAACGCCAAACCGTGAGGGACTCTCATGGTTTCCAAACCGTGAGGCCGTAAAGACCGTTAGGGCGCAAACCAATTGAAGCTCAAGACGGGGGGGGGGGTCGAAGACCATTTGGATCGACTGACCTGAAGACCGTGAAGGCCACGAGACTGGTTGAAGAGCCAAGACCATGAGAACAAGTGAGGACGTCTCACGGTTTCCAAACCGTGAAGGCATAGATCGTGAAGAGCTCAAAACTGAGAAGAAACAAATGGTTTTCCAAACTGTGAAGATAGAGGCACATGACTATGAAGATAGAACTGTGAAGGAGCCTCACGATTTCCAAACCATGAGGGCTAATCAAGTATCCCAAACTGTGAAGCCAAACTGTGAAAATTGCAACAAGGTCCAAACCATGTAAGACCCCATCCAAGACTATAAATAGGACCCACAAGGTTCTCATTTGGGCATCAGATCTGGGACGCCACCATGCTGCTCCTTTGCGAGCTCGACCCCTGCTCCCTTCGATCTACAACAACAACTCCACCACCAGGCTGCACCTAGTGTGCTCGACCCCTGGGAAAGCTCCTCTGCCTCTGTTTCTCTTCATCCTCCACTCCACCACCAGACTGTGCCTAAGAAGCACTCGACCCCTGGTGGAGGACGATCTCCACAACCAAGCTGAGCGGCAGGGTTGTGCATCCACCCATCATCCACTCCACCTACGCATCCACAACCCGCTCCTCCTGCTACGAGCAAGGAGGATGAGATGAGAAGGAAGGTGGAGAGAGAAAGACTATCCAGTCTATCTTGGTGTCCCTCGCTTCTTGTCTAGACCTGCTCTGATACGGTGTAGAAGACCACATCATCTTCATCGAGCTGCGACACTCTTCTACACCATGCCCATGGCAGAATCTTCCCTCTCTCTTGTTCTTCTTATTTCTCACATCATGAGCGGGTTGTTCCTTTTCACTGGGGTGCTGGGACTAGCCCCGCTACCCATGCTTTCATGCCCTTTCATTTTGACATTCCATGGCAATGTATATAACTTTTCATTTCGTTGTTAATCATCGATGTGTGCTTGTAGATTGATCACCTGCTTGAATTTATCTTGTTCTTTCCTATGTTGCAAGAACTTCAATATGTAGGATAGAATGTCGATTAACGCAGTTGACTCCCTGATTAGAAATAGAAAGGGATTCCTTGAGGTTGTAAGTGAATGATCTGTGAGGGGATGAGCTGTAACATCCCTGACCTGGGTTATGAGTTAACCCTAGGTGTTTTACCTAAATATTAAATTAAATCCTTGTGATTAACTTAGGGCATGTAATTAAGTTTCTCAGAAGCATATATTTCAGTTTTTGCTCCTTTTTATATAAAGTTGTAGCATTGTTTTGTAATACAGGGACCTATGTGCAAATTACCCAGTTAGAAGGGTTAACTTGCAATTTGCACATGTTGAGATGTTCCTCTGATGTTAAGACATCATGAGAATTATGATGGTAAGGTTTGAGGGATTTCCCAAGCTTGGGCACCAAGGTGCAGCTGTGGAAGCAATCCCGGTGCTTGAAAACCCTAAATTGGGGAAAAGTACAATTTACCCAATTTGAGGGATGCAACTTGTAAAATACATCATCTAAAATATCTTTTATAACTTTTGTCATCATTTAGAGTAGAAATGATGAAGAGGGCACTTCATTTGAATAATCATATAACAAAGAACACCTTTGTGATTGAATAAACAAGGTGTATGAATAATAGCCCTTTTATGTGTATGCTTTAGTGATGGGTTGATCCTCTTTGCCTTCAATTCTTGATCTTAGAAGAATTTTGTCCTTAGAAATAAGATGTGGGGACGTGCAAAGAAGAAAGGAAGGACTTAGATGAGAAATGAGGAAAACATATGTCCTTATGTTGAAAATTCACCTAAGTATATATACAACTTTTCCACTTAGCAAGGGAACGACCCTCTCCCTTTCATTTCTTTTCCCCTTGCTCAAAACCGACCAAGGCTAGGCTCTGGAGCAGAGAAGGACTACCAAGGATCCTAGGTAAGTTTGGATCATCCCTTTTTCTTGAATTCATGGAGGAAACTCATTTTCAAGGTTGAATTCATGGCTAGCTCACCTAGCTCTATCTTTCTAGCCATTCCTTTCCAACTTTTCCTTGGAGAATTCACCTTGGCCGACCTTTGGAGCTCAAAGACGCCATTAAAGCTTGGAGCTCAATGAACAACCTTTAGGCGGGTTTTATAACTCTAAACCTTATGCTTTGATTATACATCTTTTTCTATGCATATAGTTGCTAGTTCTTCTTCTTCCCTATCTTCCCTTGCATCCTTGCAAGAAAAATCGTGAAGAACTGCTACTGTTCTTGAGGTAGAAGATAAGGGCGTTAATTCCTATTCTTATCCACGGATTTCCACTTTATCAAACGACCTCCACCAATTGTTTAAACGGTTTCAAACCGTTTGGTGGGCAAACGGTTTCAGGGTCGTGTGAGGGAAAACGGTCTTTAAGACCATTTGGTCCCGTTGATCAAGCGAATACCGTATGGGAATCTTGTTCATAATTATGTAGGTTAATCACCCACAAAATTTGAGAGGTTAACTCCAAAGGAATCGTGAGATATAAGCAATTCAATTAGCAAAACCAATTGAATTAAGTTCTGATTTTTCAATCTGTTTAATTTGCCCTTTTTGGGCAAACGGTCTCAAGACCGTTTAAGATGGTTGACCAAACGTTGACCGTTTGGGATTACTGTTCATAATGATGGTAATTAACGACCCACCAAATTTGAGGGATTAATTCTAAACGAGTCATGAGTTGAAGGATGATTAATAGGGCAAACCCTAATTGAAATTAGTGCTGAATTTCCAATGAGTTAAGTTGAGATTTTGGGTTGATTAGCCCAAACGGTTTCAAGACCATTTGGGAATCACCCAAACGGTCTCAAGACAGTTTGAGGGTCACCCCAAGACCGTTTGGAGGTCTGGGGTCAAGTATAGTTGACCAATTGAAGGTCCAAAGGTACCAAATCATATTGCAATTAAGTATTGATGTGATGATTAACTCAATAGATCAAACCTTGATGAATTTTCACTAGAGTCCAAAGGATGGGTGGGCAAATGGTCTCAAGACCGTTTGGAACTCATCCAAACGGTCTCAAGACCGTTTGGTGTCAACCCAATACCGTTTGGAGGTCTAGGGTTATGATAAGTTAATCAATTGAGAGTCCAATTACAGTGGATTATTGAAATAATCAAATTGCTGATTTGTGACTTAATTAAGGTTCAACCCCTATCAAATCAACTTAGATTTTTTATGATTTCTTGGGAAAACGGTCTCAAGACCGTTTGGAGGTCATCCAAACGATCTCAAGACCGTTTGGGCCAAGTTTGGGCCCAATTGGAGGTCAATTGATAGGTTCAACCTTGGATTGATTCACATTGTTGAATATTGATGACCATCCGATTTGAAACCCTAATTGAGATGGACTTAACCCTAATTGGCTTTCAATTGAGGGTTATTTTGGTGTCCAATTGTTTGAGGCTCATCCTAATTGACTCAATTTATAAGTGGTTAACATGGATTTGGCCAATTGAGGGCTTCAACATACTTAATCATAAACATTTGTAACTTTTGAACCATGTTGGAGGTCCAAACGGTTTGAGCCCATTTGGACCAAACGGTCTCAAGACCGTTTGGATCCAAACGGTCTCAAGACCGTTTGAGGCCAAACGGTCTCAAGACCATTTGGGCTCAAACGATCTCAAGGTCGTTTGGACCAATCGATCTCAAGACAAGTTGATCAAACGGTTTCAAACCGCATAAGCTCAAACGGTTTGGAAAGTCAACCTTTCCAAACGGTCAACGCACCCAAACGGTTTGGGCAAATGACCTTGAGGTCATGCGGTCTTGGAGTCAAACCTAGCAAATGGTCAACACACCCAAACGGTTTCAAACCGTTTGGTGGTTGAAGGTTGAAACCGTTTGGAGGTTTTCAATGTTATTTATACATAATCACTTGAAGTTGTAATTGGTTCAATGGTGATCTAATCTAAACCCTAATGGTAACTTAGAACATTAAGGGACTAAGTGATTAATAAATTAATTCATGATGGTGATCAATGGGGTGAATTACCAAAATACCCTTGATGGGTTCAATTGGGTAATACCTTGTTCAAATCAAACCACTAATCACATGATAGTGATGTTTTGGCTTATGTTAGCCATGAGAACTTAACCCAACCTGATCTAGAGTGGTGTTATCACCATCTACTAGTATGAGGAGAGAGAAGGTATCTTAAGAGAGAGAAAGTACCTTAAGAGAGAGAAAGTATCCTTTTAGGGTGAAAACTCAAGTAAAGAACCTTCAATACACATGAATGTGCATGATTAGGGTATGATCCACCTATGTGAGATCATGGAAACCCTAATTATGATATATGATGAATCCTAAGCTTATCTGAGAGCATCAATGATGATGTTCCTCATACATGATGGTGTTATGAGTTCAATTCACCATGTGATGAGAATAGTAAACCCTAATTCAAGGGTAATGACATGTGATGTGAATAGTAAACCCTAATTCAAGGGTAATGACGTGTGATGTGAATAGTAAACCCTAATTCAAAGATGATGACATGTTATATGAGTATTAAACTCTATTCGATAAGAATCAAAGAACTTAGCTCTTATGACAAGAGTGGAAGGTATAATCATTGTTTTGAATTACCTTTATTAGTTGAATTAACCATGCAGGTTCTGATATGGAGGTGATCATATCCAGGTATGGATGATGATACTAAATTCATTAAAGGCATATTGATAGCTTTATGAATAAGTAAAGTATCTTGATGCCTTGTCAATGGCATTCTATGATAATAATGGGTTGTGAGAGCCATGAATACCATCAAGGTCATGCTTTAGAGATGACTTGTGATGAGTATAATGAGAAATGATGATTGATGTGAGTTAGGCTTGTTACATTTAGTATTCTCCTTTTATAGCTGTTATGCTACTGTTATTGTTTGAAGAACAATGTGTGATGTTAAATGAATACTGAATGTACCTAACTAATCAAGTATAATGTAGAGCCCTGATCATAGACCCATCATTGTCAGAATTCAAATGATGGTGAAACAGGTTTTCCTAAGGGAACTCCTGGATCATATACTATTGAGTATGTGGGGTATATGGATGTGTAGAACCTTACATCCTAGTGTAGGAATTTGATGTAGATATGTAATCCGTCAATCCTTCACTACAATCCCATACCGTATCGGTAGTAGGTAAACATGAAACCTCCTGATGACGAAGAAACATAGATATCCATATTAGTGGAGATAAACATGAAATCTCCTGATGATGAAGAGAGTGCATAATGCCACTGTAACTCTAAAATAGCGAAGGACCAGTTTACCCTGGTGAGCTATAATAGTAGAGACACAAGATGTCCTACAAGTGATCCTCTTACTAACTGAGGAAGGTGAAGGTCATGAGAATCCGGCTCTCTTAATGACCTATGTATGATACTGATGTGACTTCTTAGCAATCAGTTGGAGTATGAGTGGTATGCCTCATCTCCACAGGGCATAATATTGGTTGTAAAACATAATCAACCACGTAGTATACATGTTAGAGATAACTACGAGTTAGTTGATTGATGATACACTGTAATAGTGCTTATATTCTTCATGTCTCATAAGTGTTGAGCTCTTGTTTATAGTTGCAACTGCTGTTGAATACTTTGAAAGTTTTACTGCTTAAGATATTCTTTGATGTTATATTAAAGCTTCTGGCGGAGAGTTATAACTCTGGCTGGGACAATTATGTAAAATAGTCTCACTTTGTAGACTTCAACTTTTTAGGTGGACGTCGGAGACGGAGGAATCGGTCTACAGGTGACCAGTCCCAGCAGTAGCAGCAGCAGCACCAGGAGCAGCAGTAAATCTCAGGTGGAGATTTAGTCTGCCATGTGGTGTAGTTAGAGTCAGTCCTATGTGTCCTCTGTACTCTCAGGTCTTGGAGTCTTTTGTTATGAGTTCTTGAGATTTTGTATCTTGATGTATATAATTACTCAAGAAGTAATTATCATGAGATGTAAACAATTTATCTCTTGTTAGGAAAGAAGCTTTTATGGATTCAAGCTCTTGTTTCGAAAAGTTTTAATTTTCCGTGATTTTTGTCTTCCGCTGTTAATCGAATCGCTTCCGCTAAGTTTGAATCGTGTTTATATCGTGGTTTGGAGATCAGCCCACAATTAGTGGTATCAGAGATCTAGGTCAGTTGAGTCTACAGAGGCATAGGACTTAGGATGTCAAGTCTATCTTTAGTACTCCTTCCTTATCTAATAGAATCTTCTGCTCCTCAGGAGAAGAAGATACATAAGGATGGCTGAGCCTCATGATGAGCACGTGGCAGAGAGTAGTGCTAGTGCACCTCAAGGCGGTGCAAGGGTTCCAAGAATAGAACAGCCTGCACCCGAGTCACCAAGAGAGCCACCCCAGTTTGACCCAGCTGACATGGGTAACCCAGCTGTACAGACAATGTTCGGGCAGTTCATGACTGCCATGACACACATAACCGACAGAATGCCCATGCCTGCACCGAGGGCACCTGTCCAGCCTGAAGCACAAGGTATCGGTAAGACGTTCGAATGACTTCATCGTGTCGGAGCTACCGAGTACTTTGGGACTGCCGACCCCGCAGATGCTGACCTATGGTTGACAGAGTTGGAGAAGGCTTTCAGGATTCTTATTATCCCGGAAGTTGAGAAGGTTAGACATGCTGTCTATCTTCTCAAAGGCAGTGCTGGTCACTGGTGGAACATGGAAGAGCAGAAGAGACCTGGAATAGAGTTCTCATGGGAAGAGTTTCGTCGGAAATTTATCAATAGATATTTTCCAAAGACCTTCCTAGATGAGAAGATCTCTCAGTTTGAGAGACTAAGGCAGGGTATGATGAACATTAGCGAGTATGAAGCTAAATTCATGGAATTGCTGCGGTTCTGTCCGCACATGGCTGCCACAGAGGAGGAAAGAATCAGAAGATTCGAAAAGGGTTTGAATGCTGATATATCAACCCCTGTGTCTGCCTTAGAAAACCGAGAGAAATTCTCTACCTTCGTTGAGTCAGTCCGAAGGATAGAGAGATCAGTGATTGAGAAGAGACAAACTCAGAAAAGATATCCACAGTTCCATGGTTCTTCATCTAGTGATTCCAAGAAACCTAGATTCTCTGCACCTAACCCTCCACCACCCAGGTCAAGTTTTCAAACTCAATGGTCACCAAGCAGAGGTAGAGGATGGAGTCAACCGCTCCAAGGGATGCACAGTTCTGCATCAATGTCAGTTACTGGACCACCCTGACCACAACAACAGGAGAGGAGATGCTACAACTGTGGTAAGGTGGGACATTTGATGAAGGATTGCCGTTCTAGGCCTGTCAGTGTGACACAACCTCCGAGACAGAATCAACAAGGACCTCAGAATAGACAACATCAAGGAGCAGCTCGAGGACGTGGACAAGCGTCTCAAGCTGGATCATCAGCACCACCTTAACACCAGGCAACAACGAGGTTCTATGCTATGAACCCACCAGATGCAGTGGTCAATCCACGGGTAGTGGCAGGTCAGATGGAACTTTTATATCCTGATATGTCTACATCCTGTGTTGTATCTGTTCTGATTGACCCGGGTGCTACACACTCTTTTATCACTCAGAGAGTGATTCGTAACTGCAATATGACGGTTAGTCATAGGGTAGATAGTTTGTTGTTGGAGACTCCGTTGAGTGGGTCTGCCATTTTGCAGGAGGTATGTTCTCCCTGCATCCTCTTCTTTTCTGATCATCGCATTCAAGTGGACCTTATACCACATGATATGCAAGGATTTGATATAATCCTCGGGATGGATACCTTAGAAAGGTATAAAGTTGTCTTGGATTGTGAATCCAAGTTGGCTGTGTTTGCTGATGAAGGCGACACATGGATCTTTCAAGGTGAAAGAAAGATTCTGCCCACCTGTCTTGTATCAGCTATGGTTGCTGATAAGCTGTTGAGACAAGGATGTTGTGCATTCTTGGCCCATGTGGTAGATGTTACCAAGGAAGGTCCCAATCCTACTGAAGTTCCCATAGTCAGGGAATTCGAGGATGTGTTTCCTGAAGAACTTCCTGGTATACCACCACCTCGGGAGATTTATTTTGAAATCAATCTGATCCCAGATACGAAACCCATAGCCCAGACTCCGTATAGGATGGCGCCTACCGAGATGGCAGAACTCAAGAAACAGCTTCAAGAGTTACTTGAGAAGGGCTTTATCTGACCAAGCACTTCACCATGGGGTGCTCCGGTTTTGTTTGTTAGAAAGAAAGATGGGTCAATGTGGTTGTGCATTGACTACAGACAACTTAATAAAGTAACAATAAAAAATAAGTACCCTCTGCCGAGGATTGATGATCTCTTTGACCAGTTGCGTGGTGCAACCGTCTTTTCCAAGATAGACTTGAGGTATGGGTATCATCAACTTCGTATTAAGGATAGTGACATATCCAAGTCTGCTTTTAGGACAAGATATGGTCACTATGAGTTCACAGTTATGTCGTTTGGACTAACCAATGCACCAACTGCATTTATGGAACTCATGAATAGAGTTTTTTGACCCTTCCTTGATCAATGTGTTGTCGTCTTTATAGATGACATTATGATCTATAGTAAGGATGCTCAGCAACATGAGCAGCATCTTCGCCAAGCTTTGACCTTGCTAAGAGAACATAAGCTGTATGCTAAGTTTAGCAAGTGTGAGTTCTGGCTGCCGGAGGTATCTTTTCTTGGACATGTGATATCTGCCTCGGGAATTCGTGTTGACCCTGCAAAGGTAGAATCTATTCTACAATGGGAACAACCAAAGACACCGATGGAAATTCGAAGCTTCTTGGGGTTAGCTGGTTACTATCGAAGGTTTATTAAAAACTTTAGCTCTATAGCCTTACCTTTGACCAAGTTAACCCGGAAAGATGCTCCTTTTTCTTGGAGTGATAGGTGTCAACAGTCTTTCCAGTTGTTGAAGGAGAGGTTGACAAGTGCACCTGTGCTCGTGCTACCTGAGCAAGGAAAAGGATATGTAGTCTTCTGTGATGCCTCTAAGAATAGACTTGGATGTGTGTTGATGCAGGATAAACAAGTGATTTCTTTTGCTTCCCGACAGCTTAAGAAACACGAAGAGAATTATCTGACACACGATCTAGAGTTAGATGCCGTGGTTCATGACTTGAAGATCTGGAGACATTATCTTTATGGAGAGACGTTTCAGATTTTCACTGACCATAAGAACCTTAAGTATATCTTCTCTCAGCATGAACTCAACATGAGGCAACGTCGCTGGATGGAGTTAATCAAGGACTACGATTGTACAATTGATTACCATCCAGGGAAGGCCAATGTTGTTGTAGATGCCTTGAGTAGGAAATCAGCAACATCAACCATGGATAGAGCACAACTAAACTCTTTAGTATGCTCTAAGAGAGATATGCTTATCTCTTTAAGGCAAGACAATGTACAGTTGAAGGTGTCATTGGTAGCCGGGTTGATGGCTGAGATGCATATTAAACCTACCCTAAGAGAGCAGATTAAGGAGGCACAACATGTTGATGCTGCAGTTCAGCATATTAGATCTGAGTATGGAAATGAGAAGCGAGATGGTTTCCATGACTCAGATGACCAAGTAGTCTGTTATAATGGAAGGATGATAGTGCTGGATGTGGATGACTTGAGGAAGTTAGTCCTGGAAGAAGCTCATTCTTCCATGTATGCTATGCATCCAGGGAGCACCAAGATGTATCGAAATTTGAAAGATCTTTATTGGTGGCCTGGAATGAAGAAGGATGTTGCAGAATTTGTTCTGAGATGTCCTGTGTGTCAGCAAGTTAAAGATGAACACCAGAAACCTGCAGGAACAATGCAACCTTTACCCATACCACAGTGGAAGTAGGACCATGTGACCATGGAGTTTGTTGTTGGCCTACCCAGGACAAACAAGGGACATGATTCCATTTGGGTAGTTGTAGATAGGTTGACTAAGACAGCGCATTTCTTACCTGTCAAAACAACCTATTCTGCTGAAAGGTTATCACAGTTGTATGTGCAAGAGATAGTGCGTTTGTACGGAGTTCCTGTCACAATAGTTTCTGACAGAGGTCCTCAGTTTACAAGTCATTTTTGGGAACAGTTACACAGAGCCTTAGGCACCAAGCTAAGGTTTAGTACGACCTTTCACCCACAGACTGATGGACAGTCAGAAAGGACCATACAAACCTTAGAAGACTTGTTGAGAGCATGTGTTCTCCAGTTTACCGGGAGTTGGGATCTACACCTAAGATTGATAGAGTTTGCCTATAACAATAGCTATCAGCATAGTATTGATATGGCACCTTATGAAGCCTTGTATGGTAGACGTTGTAGATCACCTCTGTGTTGGATCGAGACTGGTGAGCGTCAGTTGTTAGGTCCTGATCTTGTGCAGCAGACTACAGAAAAGATTAAGATAATACAACAACAGATTAAGACTGCACAAGATAGGCAGAAATCTTATGCTGACAAGCGTCGTAGACCCTTAGAGTTCCAGGTTGAAGACAGAGTGTATCTCAAGGTCTCGCCTTGGAAAGGAGGCCTTCGTTTTGGAAAGAAAGGGAAGTTATCTCCTAGATTTATGGGGCCTTATCCAATCATTGAATGAATTGGAAAGGTAGCATATAGACTAGAGCTGCCACCAGAGTTACAAACGTTACACCCTGTGTTTCACATTTCTATGCTAAAGAAATGTCACCCAGACACCGAGTCAATTCTACAACCTATGGAGGTAGAATTGAATGATGATATATCCTATGAGGAGGGACCAGTGTCAATCCTTGATAACAGAATTAAAAAGTTAAAGAAGAAAGATATAAGTCTTGTGAAAGTCCTCTGGAACCACCGTGGTGTTGAAGAAGCCACTTGGGAATTAGAGGATGAGATGAGAAGGAAGTATCCTACCCTTTTCTCTTAATATGTCTTATCGATTTCGGGGACGAAATCCTTGTAAGGGGTGGATAATTTGTAACATCCCTGACCTGGGTTATGAGTTAGCCCTAGGTGTTTTACCTAAATATTAAATTAAATCCTTGTGATTAACTTAGGGCATGTAATTAAGTTTCTCAGAAGCATATATTTCAGTTTTTGCTCCTTTTTATATAAAGTTGTAGCATTGTTTTGTAATACAGGGACCTATGTGCAAATTACCCAGTTAGAAGGGTTAACTTGCAATTTGCACATGTTGAGATGTTTCTCTGATGTTAAGACATCATGAGAATTATGATGGTAAGGTTTGAGGGATTTCCCAAGCTTGGGCACCAAGGTGCAGCTGTGGAAGCAATCCCGGTGCTTGAAAACCCTAAATTGGGGAAAAGTGCAATTTACCCAATTTGAGGGATGCAACTTGTAAAATACATCATCTAAAATATCTTTTATAACTTTTGTCATCATTTAGAGTAGAAATGATGAAGAGGGCACTTCATTTGAATAATCATATAACAAAGAACACCTTTGTGATTAAATAAACAAGGTGTATGAATAATAGCCCTTTTATGTGTATGCTTTAGTGACGGGTTGATCCTCTTTGCCTTCAATTCTTGATCTTAGAAGAATTTTGTCCTTAGAAATAAGATGTGGGGACGTGCAAAGAAGAAAGGAAGGACTTAGATGAGAAATGAGGAAAACATATGTCCTTATGTTGAAAATTCACCTAAGTATATATACAACTTTTCCACTTAGCAAGGGAACGACCCTCTCCCTTTCATTTCTTTTCCCCTTGCTCAAAACCGACCAAGGCTAGGCTCTGGAGAAGAGAAGGATGACCAAGGATCCTAGGTAAGTTTGGATCATCCCTTTTGCTTGAATTCATGGAGGAAACTCGTTTTCAAGGTTGAATTCATGGCTAGCTCACCTAGCTCTATCTTTCTAGCCATTCCTTTCCAACTTTTCCTTGGAGAATTCACCTTGGCCAACCTTTGGAGCTCAAAGACGCCATTAAAGCTTGGAGCTCAAGGAACAACCTTTAGGCGGGTTTTATAACTCTAAACCTTATGCTTTGATTATACATCTTTTTCTATGCATATAGTTGCTAGTTCTTCTTCTTCCCTATCTTCCCTTGCATCCTTGCAAGCAAAATCGTGAAGAACTACTACTGTTCTTGAGGTAGAAGATAAGGGCGTTAATTCCTATGCTTATCCACGGATTTCCACTTTATCAAACGACCTCCACCAATTGTTTAAACGGTTTCAAACCGTTTGGTGGGCAAACGGTTTCAGGGTCGTGTGAGGGCAAACGGTCTTCAAGACCGTTTGGTCCCATTGACCAAGTGAAGACCGTATGGGAATCATGTTCATAATTATGTAGGTTAATTACCCACAAAATTTGAGAGGTCAACTCCAAAGGAATCGTGAGATATAAGCAAATCAATTAGCAAAACCAATTGAATTAAGTTCTGATTTTTCAATCTGTTTAATTTGCCCTTTTTGGGAAAACGGTCTCAAGACCGTTTAAGATGGTTGACCAAACGTTGAACGTTTGGGATTACTGTTCATAATGATGTTAATTAACGACCCACCAAATTTGAGGGATTAATTCTAAACGAGTCATGAGTTGAAGGATGATTAATAGGGAAAACCCTAATTGAAATTAGTGCTGAATTTCCAATGAGTTAAGTTGAGATTTTGGGTTGATTAGCCCAAACGGTTTCAAGACCGTTTGGGAATCACCCAAACGGTCTCAAGACCGTTTGAGGGTCACCCCAAGACCGTTTGGAGGTCTGGGGTCAAGTATAGTTGACCAATTGAAGGTCCAAAGGTACCAAATCATATTGCAATTAAGTATTGATGTGATGATTAACTCAATAGATCAAACCTTGATGAATTTTCACTAGAGCCCAAAGGATGGGTGGGCAAACGGTCTCAATACCATTTGGAACTCATCCAAAAGGTCTCAAGACCGTTTGGTGTCAACCCAAGACCGTTTGGAGGTCTAGGGTTAAGATAAGTTGATCAATTGAGAGCCCAATTACAGTGGATTATTGAAATAATCAAATTGCTGATTTGTGACTTAATTAAGGTTCAACCCCTATCAAATCAACTTAGATTTTTTATTATTTCTTGGGAAAACGGTCTCAAGACCGTTTGGAGGTCATCCAAACGATCTCAAGACCGTTTGGGCCCAATTGGAGGTCAATTGATAGGTTCAACCTTGGATTGATTCACATTGTTGAATATTGATGACCATCCGATTTGAAACCCTAATTGAGATGGACTTAACCCTAATTGGCTTTCAATTGAGGGTTATTTTGGTGTCCAATTGTTTGAGGCTCATCCTAATTGACTCAATTTATAAGTGGTTAACATGGCTTTGGCCAATTGAGGGCTTCAACATACTTAATCATAAACATTTGTAACTTTTGAACCATGTTGGAGGTCCAAACGTTTTGAGCCCATTTGGACCAAACGGTCTCAAGACCGTTTGGATCCAAACGGTATCAAGACCGTTTGGGTCCAAACAGTCTCAAGACCATTTGGGTCCAAACGGTCTCGCGACCGTTTGGGCTCAAACGATCTCAAGGTCGTTTGGACCAATCGATCTCCAGACAAGTTGATCAAACGGTTTCAAACCGCATAAGCTCAAACGGTTTGGAAAGTCAACCTTTCCAAACGGTCAATGCACCCAAACGGTTTGGGAAAATGACCTTGAGGTCATGCGGTCTTGGATTCAAACCTAGAAAACGGTCAACACACCCAAACAGTTTCAAACCGTTTGGTGGTTGAAGGTTGAAACCGTTTGGAGGTTTTCAATGTTATTTATACATAATCACTTGAAGTTGTAATTGGTTCAATGGTGATCTAATCTAAACCATAATGGTAACTTAGAACATTAAGGGACTAAGTGATTAATAATTTAACCCATGATGGTGATCAATGGGGTGAATTACCAAAATACCCTTGATGGGTTCAATTGGGTAATACCTTGTTCAAATCAAACCACTAATCACATGATAGTGATGTTTTGGCTTATGTTAGCCATGAGAACTTAACCCAACCTGATCTAGAGTGGTGTTATCACCATCTACTAGTATGAGGAGAAAGAAGGTATCTTAAGAGAGAGAAAGTACCTTAAGAGAGAGAAAGAATCCTTTTAGGGTGAAAACTCAAGTAAAGAACCTTCAATACACATGAATGTGCATGATTAGGGTATGATCCACCTATGTGAGATCATGGAAACCCTAATTATGATATATGATGAATCCTAAGCTTATCTGAGAGCATCAATGATGATGTTCCTCATACATGATGGTGTTATGAGTTCAATTCACCATGTGATGAGAATAGTAAACCCTAATTCAAGGGTAATGACATGTGATGTGAATAGTAAACCCTAATTCAAGGGTAATGACGTGTGATGTGAATAGTAAACCCTAATTCAAAGATGATGACATGTTATATGAGTATTAAACTCTATTCGATAAGAATCAAAGAACTTAGCTCTTATGACAAGAGTGGAAGGTATAATCATTGTTTTGAATTACCTTTATTAGTTGAATTAACCATGCATGTTCTGATATGGAGGTGATCATATCCAGGTATGGATGATGATACTAAATTAATTAAAGGCATATTGATAGCTTTATGAATAAGTAAAGTATCTTGATGCCTTTTCAATGGCATTCTATGATAATAATGGGCTGTGAGAGCCATGAATACCATCAAGGTCATGCTTTAGAGATGACTTGTGATGAGTATAATGAGAAATGATGATTGATGTGAGTTAGGCTTGTTACATTTAGTATTATCCTTTTATAGCTGTTATGCTACTGTTATTGTTTGAAGAACAATGTGTGATGTTAAATGAATACTGAATGTACCTAACTAATCAAGTATAATGTAGAGCCCTGATCATAGACCCATCATTGTCAGAAATCAAATGATGGTGAAATAGGTTTTCCTAAGGGAACTCCTGGATCACATACTATTGAGTATGTGGGGTATATGGATGTGTAGAACCTTACATCCTAGTGTAGGAATTTGATGTAGATATGTAATCCGTCAATCCTTCACTACAATCCCATACCGTATCGGTAGTAGGTAAACATGAAACCTCCTGATGACGAAGAAACATAGATATCCGTATCAGTGGAGATAAACATGAAATCTCCTGATGACGAAGAGAGTGCAGAATGCCACTGTAACTCTAAAATAGTGAAGGACCAGTTTACCCTGGTGAGCTATAATAGTAGAGACACAAGATGTCCTACAAGTGATCCTCTTACTAACTGAGGAAGGTGAAGGTCATGAGAATCCGGCTCTCTTAATGACCTATGTATGATACTGATGTGACTTCTTAGCAATCAGTTGGAGTATGAGTGGTATGCCTCATCTCCAAAGGGCATAATATTGGTTGTAAAACATAATCAACCACGTAGTATACATGTTAGAGATAACTACGAGTTAGTTGATTGATGATACACTGTAATAGTGCTTATATTCTTCATGTCTCATAAGTGTTGAGCTCTTGTTTAGAGTTGCAACTACTGTTGAATACTTTGAAAGTTTTACTGCTTAAGATATTCTTTGATGTTATATTAAAGCTTCTGGCGGAGAGTTATAACTCTCGCTGGGACAATTATGTAAAATTGTCTCACTCCATAAACTTCAACTTTTTAGGTGGACGTCGGAGACAGAGGAATCGGTCTACAGGTGACCAGTCCCAGCAGTAGCAGCAGCAGCACCAGGAGCAGCAGTAAATCTCAGGTGGAGATTTAGTCTGCCATGTGGTGTAGTTAGAGTCAGTCCTATGTGTCCTCTGTACTCTCAGGTCTTGGAGTCTTTTGTTATGAGTTCTTGAGATTTTGTATCTTGATGTATATAATTACTCAAGAAGTAATTATCATGAGATGTAAACAGTTTATCTCTTGTTAGGAAAGAAGCTTTTATGGATTCAAGCTCTTGTTTCGAAAAGTTTTAATTTTCCGTGATTTTTGTCTTCCGCTGTTAATCGAATCGCTTCCGCTAAGTTTGAATCGTGTTTATATCGTGGTTTGGAGATCATCCCACATGAGCCATCTATCCCATGGTGATGCTTCTATGTACCTAAACATCCCTCAGGGAGGGCCACAACTTCAGTTGGATATTTGTATCTTTAGAACCGTAAGTGCATGATCCAGATGGCGATGAGAAATCTGATGTCTAAGGTGATGCTTACACGAATCTAAACATCCCTCTGGGAGGGTTCACAACAGTTCTATTTGGATAGTTAGATCTTGCCTGGATGTTTGTGGTTGGATGTGTTTGCATGAGTAGTGGTGGTGAAACCCGAGACCACCCCAGTGATTC
Source organism: Alisma plantago-aquatica (assembly GCA_963693085.1). NCBI lineage: Eukaryota > Viridiplantae > Streptophyta > Magnoliopsida > Alismatales > Alismataceae > Alisma > Alisma plantago-aquatica. The sequence goes on along the minus strand of OY856411.1, from coordinate 836,069,333 downwards.
CATATCATTAATCTAGATCAAACTTTAATCTTGCTCTTTAGTTTCTCGCACTTAGTTTAATTAACCTCAAATCAACCCTTTATTCTAAATATTAGTCTTACTTGAGCTAGAATAGACTAGCAATGATTCTTAAAAACATTATCCCTTGGGATTCGATCCTCAACTATACTGCGATAAGACACGTCCGCTTGCGGGTGGTATTATTGCACAAGGTTTTGGTAAAAACTCTGGGATTTCAACCCCGAGTGGATTTGTTAGTGCGATAAGAGACCACGTCATCCAACTTCACAAGGTTCCACACCAGATTATCGATCCAATTTCCTTGCTCATTTACAAAATTTGAAAGAATTTACTCCAACTGACAAAGTCCCTCTCCACCTAACTACTTACAAATCAGCTTCCTAATTCTTTGTGTTGAGCGGGTGGTTTTCAAGGGTTTTGAAATGCCAAAGAGGAGCAACAATAGAGGATATTATGAGAAGTTGTGGAGAAGATCAATGTCATGGGAGGATGTGCAACAAGGAAGTAGAAGAACCCATTAAATAAAAAATTTAGAAACAATATATGGTACAATATTGGCATGGAAACATTCTTCTAGTAGTGAAATGAAAACCCTACATGCCCATAAAATTGGGGTAGTGAAATGATCAGGGAGCTTGGTGTGGCATTCTTATTAAAGTATTTTTCTCCTAAAAATACCCCTCACATATCAGACCAAAAGCAGACTACCATGTGTCTGTTTGACTAAAGGATGGAATCATTATGCTCATGACGTCCTAAGATAAACACTCATTAGGATCATATATGAGCCCTAATTCTCTTTACATCTAAAAGGGACAACTGTAGATGCGGAAGAAGTGACCAATTATCATACAATCCATAAAGGCAATATTCATTCCATTATTATTGTATCAACACCAAGATGACACAACAATTGACATTCCCAATTAGTCCACTGTGAAAATAATCTATCATCTATGTCCTCACAAACAATACATGTTGCTAAAAATATCCCTAAAACGATCTAATTTTTGACCTAATCCATACCACATGGGCTATGCCCTACACCCTCTCCATTTGTCTACCTAAGGATCGAACAAATGTGCCTTTTTAGACCACATAAAGATCCATTTATTTTTCTTCTTTGACATGTCTAATCGAGCCATATAGCACATTGACTCACATTGTCAATTATATCACCAAAATATTGGAGGCAAAAGACCATGTGCTAGTTTATAAATCACCAAAAGAAGAAGGGACAATACACAATTTTTTTCTTCCTCTTCATGTGATTCCCCTAACCCACATGTTCAATTGACTTTATTTTAATTAAGGATCTTATATATTTCACATCACAATGACTTTATTCTTGTGATTTTTTTTTCTAATCGTGCTTATATGCTGGTAGTGCTTTGTTATTCCTACAATGCCTTTTTATATGTATGACTTTATTTTTGTGCCATCTGTTACATATTCATTCCTATACCAATGCCAACAACTTTCCACCCCAACCACTCTCATGATCCTTTTTGTGGTTGGCATGAGGGGGAGAATAAAGGAATATGAGTATAGGAAAGATAGGAAATGGAGGAGAGAAGATTAAGATAAGAAGTCATGCCACTTGATCATGTTGTCTAGTTTCTGCATATTCAAAAATGTTGTAGACACCTATCACATTACAGATACCTATAGTAGCACGTGTACCCACCTACTATAGTGCAATATTCATATAGTAATGATCTTACCATAACTACCGTGTATTATTCTGATGTTGGTGATTCTTATAGGGAACTACTTGGACAAAAATGGAGACTCGTATGACATCTACAAATACCTTACACCATCTCGTATTCTTTGAATGATTGTAAATGTTTTATAATTTTATTCATGATTGGTCCTACGAACCTAGATTTCATCAGTTTTAAGGGGAGTCCACTCTTCTATAATTGTTTCTACATTAATCTTATCTTCATAAAGAGGAGAAGACTTGTGTCATGCTATGTGATATATTCTTTAGGGAATGTGTTAGAGTCTTCAATTCTTGTATTTCATGATGTGTGGGGGGGATCAATTTCTACGTGGGCTATTTTATCTTTTTTTATCCATTGGCAACTAGTACATGCATTTCACCTGTGATCCATCTTGAGGGGGAGTGTTGAAATTATTAATTAATTATGTATACATGCCTAATTTTGTTGGTCCCTTAGGGTTAATTTTTCTTCCTTATACTTGCTTACTATCCTATATATAGTAGGGGATTCTTCCATAAGAATAAGAAACAATTCACTTAGCCTTCCATCTAATTCTCTACATTCAACACTCATTGATCCACGACCTAAATGGGCCCATTTACATGAAAAATATCCTCATTCAGCTGGAAATTTATTGTTTGTATCATTTTCTAATTATTAGGGTGACACTTCCCCAAAATCAAAAAGTATAAGGGTTGTGTAAAAAAATCAACTGCGACAGTCATTCCAACCTATAGTCCATTTTACCATGTAATTCATGGTAGGTTAAGGCTTCATAATCCCAAGACCAAGCTTACCATTCTCTCAAAGATCAAAATACCCACCAAAAGAGAGATCTTTATATAAACAATGTCCCCAATCCATAATTGTAGGGGCCTTATGCTCTACAAAAGATTTTTCCTATCATGTCCTGCCTTCAACTATGTCTGGATAATCATTATCTTCTTTGTTGTCTTCTTCACTAAATTAGGACACAAAATTTGACATTCACCTATCTCATATCTTTAAGCAATCTACATTGCCAACCTTATACAACATCATGCAATGCCATATATATGTTCTTCTAATAACATTATAGGAAAACTCTATCAAGACTAGCTGATTTTTCCAGCTACGAAGAAACTAGAGTGCACAAGCTCTCAAAAGGTCTTCTAACATCTGATAGTTCTTTCCAATTGACCATCTATTTTACTGGTGGAATGACATATTGAACTTCAGTTGTGTCTCCAAATCTCCATGCAAATTATCTAGTCAACTGAGGTCGCATGTCTAACATTATGATAGCCACTACACCATGAAGACAAACAATCTCATCCACATTAATATGTGCCAAATTCATAGTAGTGAACTTAGTCTCGACATGTATAAAGTGAGATGACTTAGTCAAACAATCAAAAAATACCCATATTGAATCATATCCCTTGGCTGTCTTCGGAATACCTATCATAATGTCTATGGTGACATGAACCCAATTCTTGTTAGGAATCTGCAATAATTACAACAAAACTTTAGGCTTTTGATGCTTTTGCTTGACATACTGGAACACAGAGCAGTTTACCACATCTTGCTTCATCCATAGCCACAACTATAAACATATCAATTAAGATACATCTTCGTATTACTAGTATGCATATCAAACTTTGAGTAATATGTTTCTCAAAGAACCATATTCCTCAAACATCCTGCCTCAAGAACCGCCATCCTATTATAAAAGAAAAATGTCTCATCTTAAGAATCATGGAAACCATCACTCTTATTATCACCAAATTCTTATGGTATATTATCTGTCAAAATTTCACACTCACATGCATCTTTGATCTATTTGACCATCATCAGACTTAGTCTACAACTATACCAACAAACTTCCCAACATGTGTTATATACATTGATAAGGTGCTTTAGAGGTTCAACATGCAAGATTCTCTGAGAGAAAAATTACCCATGTCTCATGGAATAAGTATATTTAGATCCCGATATTCCTTCTCTTTGTAAGAGTGTCACGAATGAATAAGATTCCATATGCATATGCAATTGGATATATTTTGTATATAATGTTATGTACAGACCTATGTCTTGTATGCTTTGAGCATGATGAGCATGTACCACTCAAATCCATATGAAGATCCATAGATTTCTTTAAGTAATATCCTAAGGTACTTGAGAAGAAACAGGGATCGATTCTTAAAATATGGAGGTGAGGAAGGGTTAGTTGCAAAGGGTTACACTAATGAAATATTCCAAGTCGAGAAGGATGACTATCGATCACAATCAAATTTTCTATTTTTCCTAAAATATAGAGCTATAAGCTAGAAGAGTTCCAAGCAAGAGACAATGATTTATTCTACAATAAAAGTTGGGCATATTGCCACTTATAATGCAATAAAGGAAGAACTCTGGATCAAGAAGTTTATTAGTGAAGTTGGGGTGGTTCCAACCTTTGAGGATGTAGTATAGCTTTATTGTGACAACAATGGAGCCATTACACATGCTAATGAACACAAATCAAATTCCATTTCCAATCACATATTGTATGAGATCATATAGAGCGAAGTTGGAAAGTTTTTTAGAGTAACAACTTAAAGCAATATTTCTAATAGTCTGACAAAGCACTTTCACATCAGTAGCATGATGGTCATGTTAAAACACTTGCAATTTGATTCACAAATAACTAGCTCTAATGTAAGTGGGATAGTGTTGGTTGCATGCCCTGAAAGCCATCATGTGATGACTTTAATAGGGATACATTGTACATGGGATTATTAAGAAAGGCAATTCCACATATTATGTTTGTTTCAATATTGAAATAATGAATAAATATAACAATGTACCAAAAATGTTTTGAACATATGGCATATTGTGACAACATGTATTTCTATCTCCTCTATTGTACTATTCATATTTCATGAAGTTTCCTTATTACTCAATTTGATGTCAATTTCATAGTTGGAATATCGTGATACCCTAATTTGATCATGTCAATGATTTATTCCATTATGTATGAACTTCAATTGCACAATGACATCAATTTTATGCTCTAATGACTCACCATCTTGCATTTGTAATCAAATTGCATCAATAAGATTTTCTTATCCTCTAATGTATGCCATGAGGTAGAGTATACAATTAAGAGCTAAACCATGCATTAGTTGCCTCAATCAAAGCTATGAGTCCAAAGTTGTGGTCATTTGAATCAACTCATTTTTTATCATCAATTTAAATGATTAAACTTATTTTTGAGCTTATGGGGTCCAAATTGGGGCACGCTGCCCAACTAGTGGGCTCCTCACTTTCCAAGTAAGAAATCCCTTTTTTTGTTCGTCGACCAATTGTACTTGTTGATATTGTGCCCATAGACCACCCCTCGATGACCCGATGATTAGGAGGTCATGTCCTAGCTCTGTTTGTACTATTATAGAAGTAGATTTAGGGCTAGCCAATGGGCTTCATTATCCTATCTTTTGGGCATTGCCAACATGCTCCCATTTCTCTTTCTTAGTCTTTCCCCTTCTTTTTCCTTTTTTATTGTGCCTTTTAGACCTACTTTCACAAGCTTCTTCTCCTCATCTCCATGGTCATACCATGGATTTAGGGTTTGAGGCTTTGCCCCATACACCTCTACAACCTGCCAAAATCCCTAGAATGGGGTTGGGACCTCAAAGTAGAGCCATTGGCTCATCTTCTAGGACCTTTTGATCCCCAAGCTCCATCGACTCAGTTTCATCTGACACCTAATTGGCCCATTACAGTGAGTCCTCATGTGGTGCATGACAGGGAAGGAAGATCACTTGATCTTAGTTGATGCTGGTAAAAGAGGAAGATGAATCACATATGTAGGAATGACATTAATCTTGAAGGTGATTAAACACTTCAAAAATTCAATAATATGAAGATCAAGATCCTTTATTGGTGTTCCTTCAAAGTGGTCCTACTATATCAATTGTATAATTGTAGGGTTGATGGAGAAATTGTTTGCCTCCATCTCTGGGCTATTGATAGAAGGTAATATGGATGGTAAAGATGATAATAAAATGAGGGTGGATATGACTAGAAAAGGTGCGATCTAGTCTCACTTACAATTCAATACTTCTTACTCTAACAAGATTGCTGATGCTCCATGGAAACAAATACACAAACTTGTTTATCCAAATGCACAAGTTTTAAATGTATAACTCAAGCACTACCCCGCAAGTACATATATGTGTGTATTATATTCAAGATTGTCCAAGGAGTAATTTATGCTGAATACAAGAGTATTAAATTCAACAATCTAGATCAGTTTACAAAAGATGATTTGGTTCCTTGCAAGTAACTAAATTAACTAAAGAGAAAGGAACTACAACATGAATCACTTGATTCAAAGATTTCGATTTATGAGATGATCTAGAGAATAAGGTTTCACATCCACATCATAACATGAAGAAAAACTGAAATTAAAATACTGACATTGATGCTAAGGGAGGCTTGTATCCTACACCTAGCTCTCGGTAGCGTAGAATCCTTACTTTATATACCATTCTCACGGATTTACTCATATTTGGACTACAAACCTTTCTCCCCAACACTTCCCAGACACTCCCATGGTCAACATAGTGAAACTAAGGTACATCTTGTGACTCTTGTGCATATCTTCGTAGATTATATTAAGAGCATAAATCATACTTAAAAAGTGGCCATCCAAGCATATAAGAAGAAATAAACACCGATGAACCTTAGAATAGTGAAATAACTAGCATTGTATATGAAATTATGTTCAACAAAGTTATGACATGGTAGTTACTCCCTCATACCCAAGATTAAGAGTTCTACTCATCCATGTCTAAGAAATGTAGATACAAGTAGTATAAAATGGAATGGGACATAGTGAGAGAGAGAACCAATAAAAAAATATACGAAGGAGTATTAGAACAAAGAAGAACTCTAGCTAAGTGTCACAATTTTGTCCTTGCTACTGTACTTTCTCCAACAACCTTCTCTCCCGAGCAGATGGAAAGAAGAACAAAGATCTCCATTGCAATTACCAAAGATGAATTGGGAAGAAGATGGTTCTCTCTTGAGTAACTGCTCCCTTGTTCTCCAAAATTTTGTCTAATTCCTCTGGTATCTGCTATGGTTGGTTTTACATCAAGTGATTCTTAACGAACATCCTAAGTTGGTTCTAATTTGCATTTAAAAGATTGGAGTAGTTTTCTGCTCATTTGCAAAGAAACTATAGGTAACATGGTGTGTTGTCTAGTCAACATGACATGTTACCAGCAATTTTTAAAGTGGAGCTTCCTCGATTGAATATGACAAGGCATGTTGGTTTGCCAACAATGTGTGTTGCTGAAAGTTAGGGAACTCTAGAAAATCTAGAATGGGAGGACACATCGTGTTGACATAATGACACACCATGTTGTTAAGATCCACTGGCTCCTGATTTCTCTAAATCCAAGGTGACACGATGTGTTGGTTGACCAACATGATGTGTGAATTTCTTACTGTAGATGGTGATTCTCTTGCTATGGACACACCATTTTGGTTGATCAACACAACGTGTTGCTATCAAAGTTTGAAGGAATTCACTTCAAATTTTGGGGAATTCTTGGGAAAGGTGATGAAGGTTGAATTGTGGCAAAATAGTTCCCATTTTGGGTCAAATTATGGTACCCTCAATTCAAACCATGGAGCAAGTAATGAACTAAAAGGGTGATAAATCTAGCATGATTGAGGGTGATTTTAGGTGAATTTGATTTGGAAATGTAACTAAAAGTGGTCCAAAAGATGATATAAAATATGCATATGAATCAACATCAAAATGGTTATCCCGCTATAGTAGTGTCATATTGATCATGTTGATAATGCCTCCTCCAATTATTAACCCTACTCTCACAATAATTAAGAATCTGACACATATGTGGTGATCAAGAAAAAAATATGTCAACTCAACAAACTTCCATTACCAAATTCCAAAGTGAAGGAATCAATATTAACTGAATATAATCATACACAAAGTCAACACCAAGATACTCTCTAGTCCTACATAATAGAGGTTTATTCTCTCATGCTCGACACGAGATCAAAAGAAGGGTTGGATGAGAAGAACAACATAGAGAATGTAGAAAACCCCTATAAACACATATGAGGATGATCCCCTCAAAAGATTTCTACAATCACCTAAAGTTTCAGTCGTCAAACTACTCCTTGGAGGTGCTGAGATGATCCTTACTACATATCTCCTCATCTTCGTCTCCTCTGCTCTGTTCTCTCATTAAATAGTTGATGTCCACCTTTCATACTTCCTCTTAGGTTTTGACCAAAGAGGCTAAAACACGACTTCTCCAACAAACCCTTGGATGTTTTCTTTGTTAATCACGTTCTTCTTGAAAATCTTTGTTCCACTAATTTGGAAGTTTATGCCACTGATATGTCTTTTTAATTGACTTGGGAAGGGCTATCTCGATTCCACCGAACTGACTATCAGTGGTTTCATGATTATAGTGAGATTTTCTAACTTTTCTTGTTAGAGCCACCAAGATGACCATCAATTCCATTGACTAGGCATCCCACTGGTATCGAGTCTCATTTTGGTGCTACCAAGATGACTCTACGAGTAAGACTTCTTTTCTTCATGTTGAAGGTACTGGGAATGATGTTGGTGGTACCAACTTTCTTCAATGTACTTATTTTGTATGTAATAAAGCAACCAATGCATCAGGATGTGATCGATACACATTTTTACACAAAATGCATTAAAATTAGATAAAATATGTGTATAGGAGATATTATAGACTATTTCGGCAAAAGATGTATGAAGCATGTGAAATTGATGAATTTTGTATATAGGCATGCTTGAATTAGCCCATAAAATGGTAGTGAAATCATGTGCATTATCACCCCCATTCATGAGGATGAAAGAGAAGGGACACTTCTTTTGGAGTCAAACTCCTAAGGACTCAAGCTCCTTTAGAGTCACAGAGCATGGGAGGTAGAAGTCAACCCCCCTAAAATTTCTCTCTTTTGACCTCATTCTCACAAGATGCCAGTTTGTTCTTTGAGGTTATTAGAGTCTTTTGAACCCTTTATGACGATTGAAAGGATGTGCCATGGGTGGCAATTTCACTTATGTATTGTCAGATCTAATTTTATAATAATCAGATACTAGGGCATGACAACCATTTCTCAGTTTTCTTTTATATTTTGAAATGTATGTAATTAGTGCAAATAGTAAGTAGTTATTGGAGCAGAAAAATATAAATATATATGTTTTCAAAATAAAGAAAATTGGACCGATCCTTTGGTAGTGTTTTCAAAGCCTAAATTTGAATATTTTAGAGAGGTTATGTTTAGGGTTTAATTATATAAATAAAATAAGTAATGACCCCGAAGGTTTATACATGATGAATAGGTGTTTAAAATACTTTTACTATGACCTTAGGACTATGTATGAATATATAGGTCACTTTTGAGATGCACATGATTGAATCTTAATTGTTATCAATGAGACATATTTTGTGTTATATTCCTATTTTTGAATCTCTTGAATACTTATGAAATCTCAATTGTTATTCACATACTTCTTTGATGATTATTGAAATCCTACTTCTTATGTATGCAAGTCCTTTCACCCCAAATACTATACGTTGGATGTTTTCATCCTTTTTGTACTTTGGATTGGCATTTAAACTTTCCACTATATTATGTGTGTACAATATTTTTACTATTTATCTATTGTAGTTATAACCATTAGGGTGTGCTTTTTCGCCCCAAGTATGTTGTTTCCACCCATTTGTATATACATGGGCATGTTCTCCCACTCATGGTGTGCCGTTCCACTCATTTACATATTCGAGCGTGTTCTTCCACCCAGAGTTTTCTTTCTCCACCCATTTTTGGCTAATGATTAGTTGCATCTTGGTCCTATTTCAGATACTCATAGTCTATATTATATCACCATGCAAATTATTATTCTACAAAATTGTTAATTGAGTAAAAGAATAACCCTCTATGATTTCTTATTGATCTAACTAATAAAATGCCTCATTCTCTTGGTTTTATTCTTTTTGAACTTACCTATTTGTTGATAGCCTCCTCTTGAGAGGAACACCCCATTTCATACTAGAAATCCTTTATAATGTCCATATGTTATTGATTATGAACATATACCAATATGTCTTACACATACCTTTTTATTATCTCAATTATGGATGTTATTTTCAAACCACCATTGTGTATGAGTCTTAGAAGATAATGACTCTAGAAGAATACATGCTAGATATGGACATGAAAATGGCTTAGGATGGCCAAGTTACCCTCTCCAACTAGGATTGTGTGTAATTAGATATAACCTTTCATTTTGTAATTCTACCCATGCGGTGAGAAACAATGTATGTATCAAGAATAATATGGAAATTGTCAATTTTTTGTTTCTACCTTAGATATCTATTTATAATACTTTAAAAAGTAAAATTTTATCATTTTTGTTATACATCTAAGTGTGTTCGGATTGGATAAGTTTACTCAATCAAGTAAAGAGTGGATCCCCTCTCTAGTCTCACTCTTTACACAATGTGTCCTTTTTGACAAGTGTTAGCTGTGTGTACAAGTCTTAAATTTATAAAGTCAAAAACTACCGCACAAGTATACAGAAGCATGTAGTATTATCGAGATCACCAAGGAGTAGGGTATTGTTAGGTGCAACAGTATTAAACTTCAACATTCTTGTTCTTTTTAACAACAAATGTTTTGTTAAGTTAAGTAAGAACTTAAAAGGAAATGGACTAAAACAAATATCACTTGTATTAAGGATCAACTTGGATTAGGAAATCTTGATAATAGAGTCTCACATCCACATCATAACATGAAGAATAATGTAGATAAAAAATACTAGAAATAACACAAGGGAGGTTTGTATCCTACAACCACCTCTCAGTAGTGTAAGACAATCCTAACTTTGTATACCACTCTCATGGATATACTCAGGTTCAGACTACAAACCTTTTTTCCTCAACACACCCAACCATTCTCATGGTCAAGGTAGTGTCGCTAAGGTACATCTACTTACTCCTATGCATATCTTCTGAGATTATAGAAAGAGAAAAAATCATACATACAAAATGGCCAACAAGGCATGTAATAAGAAATCAACACTGATGAACCTTAGAATAGTTAACCACAAGAATTATATATGAAGTCATGTTCAACATATTTATGATATGGGAGTTACTTTCCCATGCCCAAGAAAATTAGATCTACTCGTTCATGGCTGTAGAAAGTAGATACAAGCATTAGAAAATAGGGCTAGACATCATAATAGATGAAATAAACTTGGATGTCCATGGAAGATGCAAGAAAGAGTTGGAACTCTGGTCAAGGAGTCAAAACTCCATCCTTGCTGCTGGAAACTCCCCAGAAAGCTCCACTCTATAGTGGGGAGAAGAGAATGGTGGAGATCCCTATGGTGATTGTTAGAGAAGAAGAAAGAAGAAGAAGTTTATGTCACAAGGAATGACCTTTTCTCCCTTGGAACACCTCTAACCCCTCCTAGATTTCCCTTGCTTGATTCCTGCTCAAAATGGCCTAAATAGTCCATCATTAACCTCCCAAGATAGTTTGGGGTCATATATGTAAGCCCGGGGCAGTTACATTCACATTTGAGTGAAATCTACAAGTCACATGCATGTTGGATGACTAACATGTCGTGTTAGATGTGATAATTGGAGTCGAACTATCTTAATTGATGATGACATGGCGTGTTGGTTGGCTAACATGACGTGTTGCTGAAAATTGAGGAGTTCTTGATCCAAGTTTGACATTGTGACATAGAGGGTCAATATCTGGACACGACATCTCAATATCTAGACATGGCATGTCAGTGCTTGGACACAACATATCAATGTCTGGGCATAGGGTGTCACCGTCAGTTTTAGCAACATTGATTTTCTAAATGTTTAAATGATTGGGGAATGTGTTGATGGATAATATGTTGGATATTCATTCCCATTTTGATGCTAAAATGTTGTATCTACAATCCAAACCATAAAGCAAGTAAAGATAGCCATAAAGTGGAAAATCTAGCATGATTAAGAGTGATTATTGGGTGAAATTGATTTGAAAATGCAACCAAAAGTGGTTTAGAAGATGATATAAAATACACACATAAAATCCCCCTAAGCTAAAAGAAATAAAGAAACATAGCTAAAAAAATAACATGGCACATACATCAACTGAATGAAATTAAGAATTCTATCTGAACATGCCAATAATTGTTAAGGTATTGCAACTAGTCATGAATTTTTTTCAATCACTGAAGATTGGAAATTAAGTTCAAAAGATGGTTAAATTGCTTTGGAGAAATAAACAAGACAAAAACAAATAGAGTTACGATGACAAGCCAAAAGTGTAGTGAATATGCAACCAACCACTTATGATTATAAGGAAGAATAAAATTAGAATTCCGAATTGACATCAACAAATTTGTAATAACTACTTTATAAGCATTATGATTTTAAAATTAAGAGCTTTGGGTATGACACTCGACTACTAATGTAGGCTTACATGCATGTGGAGTGCCGTTTAGTGTCCACTGACTCCTTTTTTGACATAATTACCTACCTTCATTGGGTTGAGAGATTACAAGGATGACTTAGCCATCTCTTTTAGGGATGTAGTTTTTTACTTATTTTGAACAAACAAATATCCCTTTTTAACATGATTCAGTTTCCACTTTGGAACCTCATAGTCTTAGGCTATTAGTCAAATCTTCACAAAGCATATGGGTCATGCAAATAGGTGATTAAAAACCAAGAATTATTTTTTTGTAAAAAAATTCATCACAAGGGGTGGTAGAAAACACACTACATGTTTAGAAAAATCATCAAAATGCTGTACAAGGCTGTAAAGTTGATTAATCCAAAGTGTATACCATTACATGCATTGAGACAAAAGTGAGATAAATGAAAAACATGCTAGAATAAAAATATCATGGCAACATGAGTGATTGTCCAAGTGTTTTCATTATATTGTTTAATGTGCATGACAAGGTTCTTCAACTACCATCTCAATGTGTACATGATTTGAATAAAAGGGGTTCAATTTCTACCCAAACAAGAACTGGTCATCATGGTCATGAATATATTTTTACTTAACTAGGAAAGAAAAATAGAAATAGAAAAGAAACAAATAGAAAACTACAATTACCTACCAGTTGCTCCCCCCAAGCTTGAAATCAACAATTTCCTCACTGAAGAAATCAATAAAGAGAATAGCAACAAGGTACCTCATCTTGACAGAGCTGTCAAGGTGGACGTCCCATGCTCTAATTTAAGGCTACAAATTGTTGTGCCACAGATATACACCTATTTGTGAATATATTTTTTCTTTGGGACAAAGATGTATGCTTATGATTTGTAATAAGAACAATCTTTTGTACATCAATGTCGTTTGTCCCTTCATTCTCTTCTTCAAAATAGCTAGAATCAAATTCAAAGAGAATTTTCTCATCACCAAGTAGTGTGCCAAGGCTATGTGGAAAAATGACATTTGACTTGCTTGAAGAATCATCGTGTTAGGCATATGCAAATTTATTCCTTTGAGCTTTAGTTTCATTGCCTACATTGAGTCAAAAACTTCATATTGTATAGTATTTCATGGTGAAGAATATTCTCCTATAGTAGCTCCACTTTTCAAAATAATTGACGTGTATGTCTTCCTTGGATTCATTTTCTATTGATTAGGGAAGGAAATAGAAGGTGTTGTTTGATTCAAAATGGCAAGTTGAGAGATTTGGCTCTCCAACATTCTTGTGTGAATAGAAATCCTATCCACCTTAGAAGAGAGAGTGTGAATAGCATCCTTCATGAACTGTCTTTTCCATATGAACTCATCATTTTGCTTCATTTGAGATGAAAAAATACCCTCACAAAGTGATTCAAGTTGGACTCTTTTTTTTATAAAAGGGAGATGGTATGGGATTGAATAAGCCATATAGAATCTTCATAGGGAACCTAAATTGAAAATAGTTTGGAAATAAGGAAAATACAAGATATCATTGCGATTGAAACTATATGAGACACTTCTTCTCAGATTTTTGATAATCACACAATCATCAACTTTTTTACGGAATTTCTCCTCGATCGTGTGCACCATTTGTCTTGTAAAAATTTTAGTTATTCGTACTAGAGACTCAACCACCATATAGGCCTCCCATGAACATCCTTGTTTGATAGCACAACCTTGATAGACACAACCATCATCTTACTCCAAATATTGGTGTCGACTACCGAGGGAAGCCTTGATACTATTTTGAAAACTAGAAGAAACCAAGATTCCTTCCAACCTCCATGAAGGAAGGTGACACCTTAATGTCAGTGAGCGAATGCCAATGGATGGCGACTAACTAGGCATACAACTGACTAATTAACTAGGCATAAAATGACTACAACAAACTAATAATGAAATAGAAAGCATCAACAAAAATTAAAAAAAGGAAAATGAAGATCCCCTTGATGTAGCTGGCTCTCCCAAATCTATAGCAGGAAGCAAAGGCACAACATGACCCTAGTACCCCAAGGATTCTCAAACTATGACAGACACCCTTCACTCCTTCCATGATAGTTTTCATGGGACTGACACCCTAAATCAGATCTAGCAAAACTGTGACCATGAGAGTTAACCACGATGGTGCCAGGTTGAAGCAAGAACATAGAAGCAACAAGATGCCACATCCAAACAGATTAGAAGAAGCATGTTGTGTGAGAGGTGAACTGGATCCTAGGGGAGCAGGGTAGAGGCACACCGACCTCTGACCCTCTCCCGAAGGTAGGGTATGCCACCTCCTAGAAAACCATGGCTCGCGCTGCACTCCAAAGTTGAACTTTGAATGTAGTTGTTGATGATGAACATGATGTTGTTGAGGATTCTGCCCAAGAACTTCACTTTCTTGACAAACTAGGTTGATCTATTTAATGGTTTGGGTGATGAACTCATCATTATCTGAGACAAGATGTCTAGATTTTCTGTAATTAAGTTCACTTAAACAACTATGTGCATGCCAAATTGCACCCTAGTGGCAATAGAAGAAAGATAAGGTTGATTACTTATTTCAATGCTCCATTGGCATTGATTTACTGCCATGTATTCTATGATAACATAATCTTCTTTATAGGATTTTTTCATCAAATCTCCATTTGCAGCTGCATCTATTGACATCCTTGTGCTATAAAATAAACCACTATAAAAAGTTTGAAGAAGCAACCATTTGCTGAGACCATGGTAGGACAAAGAAATGGAGGTCTTTGAATGCCCACAATGCGTTATAGAGAGTCCCTCCACCCCTTTGATAAAAATTAATGAGATGGATCCTCAATTATGCCATTTTACTTGGTGGTAAGTACTTGGCTAAGAAGACTTTGAGAAGCTCCCCCCAATTGTTAATAAATATTCCTTGGAAAAGAAGAGAGCCACACCTTGAATTTGTCCTTCAAAGTGAATGGGAAAAGAATAAGGTAGACCCCATAAGTAAGAACACAATCTTTCTTGAAAGTGCTAAGATAATGTAGAAATTCAACAATGTGGAGGTTGGGTCCTCCATTAGTGTCCCTTCAAACTGGTTCTGTTGCATCATCTATATAATTGTGGGGCTGATAGAAAAATCATTTGTCTCAGTTTGTGGGATTTAGATAGTCCCATTGATGTGTGTAGCATATGGAACAACAAAGTCTTTAAGGGGACGTTCGTCTTCCATGATTGGTTCTTCTTATTGAGTTGGATGTTCAGGCAAAGGTGGTGGCGATGAAGGTGATGAATGTTGTGATTCCTCCAAATACAATTGCAATTCACTCCTCATCACTTTTTGAAGGCTACTAACATTATGCTCAATTTTGAGGTCTAGAAATATGAAAAACTTAAGATCCCTTTTGGACTTTTGAATGTAGTCTTGCAAATAAACAAGGAGAGTGAAGTACAAAAACATAAATGGAAGATATAAAAACATGATAATGATTATGATCATGATGAAAATGATGGTGGGTATGATGGGGTTGTGGTGTCATCTAGTCTCGCTTACAATTTGACACTTATTACTCTAATAAAAACATCAATGCTCCTGAACAATGATGCCAAAAACTTGTTAGCTGTGTGTGAAATCTTAAATTTATAAACTCAAAAACTACCTCACAAGTATATGGATGTGTGTAGTATTATCGAGATCGTCCAAGGAGTAGCATATTGTTAGGCGCAAGAGTATTAAATTTAAACATAAAGATATTTTTAACAAGAGAGATTTTGTTAAGTTAACTAAGAAATTAAAAGGAAGTGAACTAAAATAAAAATAACTTATATTAAGGATCAATTTGGATTTAGGAATATTGAGAAAAGAGTTTGACATATGCATCATAACATGAAGAACAATGTAGATCAACAATACTAGAAATAACATAAGGGTGGTTTGTATACTACACCCACTAGTTCATAGTGTAGGACAATTCTAACTTTGTATACCACTCTCGTGGATATAATCAGATTCAAATTATAAACCTTTCTTTCCCAATACATTGCAGCCACTCTCATGGTCAAGGTAGTGCATATAAGGTACATCTCCTTACTCCTATGTATATATTCCTAGATTATACAAAGAACAAAACTCATACATACAAAGTGTCCAACAAAACATGTAAGAAGAAATCAATATTGACGAAACTTAGAACAGTTAACCACAAGCATTATATATGAAGTTCATTTTCAAAATAGTTATGGCATGAGAGTTACTCCCATGACCAAGACAAGTAGATCTAATCGTCCATGGCAGTAGAAAGTAGATACCAACAATAGAAAATAGGGCTAGGCATCATAATAGAAGGAAATAAACTAGGATGTTTGTGGAATATGTAACAAAGAGTTGGAGCTCCAGTCAAGGAGTCAAAACTCTACCCTTGTTGCTATAAACTCATTAGAAAGCTTCACTAAGGAATGGAGAGATGAGAACAAAGATCCCCATGGTTGTTGTCAGAGAAGAAAGAATAAGAAGAAATTTCTCTCCCAAGAAACCACCTTTTCTCCCTTGGGATGCCTCCAACTCCTCATGGATTCCCCTTGCTTGAGTCCCACTCCAAATAGTTCAAAATAGTTTGTGATTACCCTCCCAAGATGTCATGGGTCATATATATAATCCCAAGGTAGTTACATTTTCATTTGAGTGTATCTGTAGGTCATGCAACGTGTCAAATGGTCAACACAATGTGTTAGATGTGATAATTGAAGTCAAACTGTCTTGATCGATGATGAAACAACATGTCGGTTGGCCAACACATCGTGTTGCTGCAATTCAAGGAGTTCTAGATCCAATTTTTGGACTGTGACACAGTATGTCAAAATCTCGACACAATGTATCACTGCAAATTGAGGAGTTCTGGGTCCAAGTTTTGTACTGTGATAGGGTGTGTCAATATCTGGACATGGCATGTCAGTGTTTGGACACGATGTGTCAATGTCTGGACATGGGTGTCACTATTAGTTTTAGCACCATTGATTTTCTAAATATTTAAATGATTGGGGAATGTATTGATGGATGATATGATGGTGTTTTCTCCCCAGTTTGATGCTAAAATCTTGTGCCTATAATCCAGACCTTAGAGCAAGTAAAGATAACAATAAAGTGAAAAATCTAGCATGATTAAGAGTGATTATTGGGTGAAACTAATTTGAAAATGCAACCAAAAGTGATCCAAAAGATGATATAAAATTTGTACATCAACAAGAATCCTTTCACACAACTTAATATATATCAGACAATTTCTATCACAATTGCACAATGGATCCATGACCATAATGCATTTTGTGAAGCAAACCATCATCATTTTGGGCTTTCACCTATGATCCATTTGGTGTGATTGTTGATGATACAATTTCTCTTCTTCAAGGGCCTCAACACATCACCAAATGGAACATTATGATGTATTAATTTACATGTAGTAATTGGTGTTTACATTCGTAAGTTTTGCTATCCAAGGCAATCCAATTTATTGACTACACTTATAAAGAAGAAATTTTTATAAACAATTCTTTATCTATTAATAGTATTCAAAATAATTTTTTCTTCACATCTCAACTAGCCTGTATCTCTCTTCCATTCTCTCTAGGTTCACTTTTCCACATAATCTTTTCAACTTATTACATTTTTCAACTTTGCATGTCAGAAAGCATATTCATATTTTGCTTTTTGCATCGATTCAGAATGTGGGTATTAGACTAGGTGTAAGAGTTGCATGACATTGGACACTCCGAAGTAGGTTAACTAACTATAATATAACAAGATAATTTTTTGTCTCAATACATCCAGAGACCACCGATTCTTCATGGAGAATGTATCACCCCATTTATCCCTAGAAATATACATGGTACCTCAGGTAGAGAAACTAATCACACATTTTTACAAAACGAGAGGTTGATGCTGAAAACTATGTTGGAAAGAAAAAATAAACAAAATGGAATGAAGGAGAAAAAATAGCAATTACAACTGTTTCTTAATGAGGAAGGAGAAAGGAATGATTAATTGGAGATAATCAAGGGGTTATAGGTGCCAGGAACATGATAATAACTTTATATATACTGTATTATTTTATTAATTTATGAGTACTCTTTCATTTTTTGTGTACTTTGAATATTATGTGTATCGTTCTTTTATTAATTTGTCAGTACAATTATCTTTTTAGCAACAAAACAAAATTATAAGGATTGTAATATATTTAGTTATGAGTACTATTTCTTAGGACATATTTGTGGTATTGTTTTATTTATTTATGCATATTATTATATTTTATTGAGTATTTTATAATTTCTTGTGTATTGTATTTTTTACTTATTTATGAGTACCATTTTACATGTATTGAGTTATTACATTGTTTTATTTATAAGTAGTATTTTACTTATTAATATTTTACTTTAGATAATTCACTTTTTCATAATTATCTTTAACATTGTCTCTTTTTTTTGCTTATCAAAGATATTTCTACCTAAGTAATCTACATGAAGCACTTTCATAAAAATTTGCACATAAATGTGCACTACTAAGAAACTCCCTTAATCCCGAGGAACCTGGTGGGAGAATGGTGGTAGAGGAGGTAGTGTATATCACTACTCTTCTTCATCTAGAGTGACCATTCACATCATTGTGTTATATAGTAAGTTTAAGGCAAAAGCACAATGTACCCCACTTGTGGCACCACATCATACATAAATTAACACAATATCATCATCCCTCCACAATGTACCAACAACATCAAGTTTTAGTTTAACCCCTGGTTCAATGATAAATGTATTATCAACCAATCCCTCAACAATAGAAATATATACCAACCTCATACCCTCTCTCCCATCTATAATCTAGTGGCTTTGGCGACTAGGGTTTTGATGGTAGTGGGTTACCTAACTCTCTGATGTGGTTACCTTACCTCTCTCGAGTGGTTGCCTCTGGTATCTCTTGTAGGTTTAAGGGGAAGTGAATAGCCTTGGGTACGATCTAACGATGGAAGAAGATATTGCAAAAATATACACACGTTTGGTGTTGACAAATGAAGAAGATGTAGTTGACCTTGTAGAAGAAGAAGTAAAGAGTGGGGAAAAGCATGTA
Organism: Alisma plantago-aquatica; assembly: GCA_963693085.1. Classification (NCBI taxonomy): domain Eukaryota; kingdom Viridiplantae; phylum Streptophyta; class Magnoliopsida; order Alismatales; family Alismataceae; genus Alisma; species Alisma plantago-aquatica. The sequence goes on along the minus strand of OY856411.1, from coordinate 836,049,980 downwards.
GAATTGGCTCTGGTTGGGAGACTCTAGATGGATCACCCATACAACTTTTAGGCACTCAAGCATACTCTCATATAGGTGTGGTTTCTAGCTAATAAAGTTACCTTTAAGTAGTTAGATGTGACTGTCTTTATCATACAATTCTTCCACTGGAAGGACAAAAGTAAAGTGATTGATGGAGGACCATGGAATTTTGAGAATAGAATGCTCCTAGTTATAATAGGTTGAAGAAGCTGATAGACCGAGACAAATCATTTTCAAAGAGAGTCCCTTCTAGATCAGGCTGTATGGCCTCCCTTTGGGACAATGATCCAAATCAGTTGTAAAAACCATCGCGAGTAGGATCGGGAGTGTCATATTGATTTACCACAATGAACTGGGGTAGGAAACTTCCACCCATATCCAAGTCAAGTGAAAATAGATATTGGAAAGCCCCTAAAACAAACGCAGAAGATTAGGGATAAAAAAGGTAACCTGGTGGAATTGCAAATAAAAATATGAGAGACTTCCAAACTACTACTATATCTAATGTCTTCTAGGCCATGTTGATAGAGACTGTAACTTGGAGGAAGAAGAAGGCAAACAACAAGGTTAGGGACCATGGTTAAAAGAATCTCTAAGGAAGCCGAGGGTCTCGACATTAGAGGAGGTATATGGAGAAGGTAATGCAAAAAAGAACTTATTTTTCACAACAAGTCTGGTCAGAGTACCCTTTTAGCAGCCAAAGATGGGGAAAGCCCATGGCAACACAAAACCAGCAGGTCTAGAGAGGATGTTGAGGCAGCCATTAGACCACCATATCCTAAATAGGGCTATAAAAGGAGGGGGGACTCAACAATCACAAGTTTATGAGGAGGATCGAATGAGCAGAAGGATATCAGATGAGGGAGCAGACTACTCTGTGGATGTAGAAGAATGAGAAAATGAGAAGAATGAAGACGTGGGGAAAAGCAATATGAGGAACAATGAGCAAGAAGCAGGGAGGCCATGAGATCTAACATCACAACAACAAGGAAGAGAGGACATAGAAGTTTGGAGCCGAGAAGGAGACTGTTACGAAGATTGTCACTATGAAGATAGGTGCAGAGGGTGTACAGAGGGGTGTTGGACCCACATTCAAAGGGGTCTTTGATATACTGAATGTTGATTTGAGAGTCTAGGCTATACAAAAGGATGAGAAGATTGTTAATGAAACATACCATCAAATCCCAAAACTCTACTTTGCTGAAGGCATCTAGATGGTACTGGGAAGAACTAGAAATTAAAAGAAGAAGAAAAACACAAAAATGCTTGAAGTTGGCACGGTAGCAGATGTGACAAAATTAAAAAACCCTATCAATAGGAGAAGGAAGGTGCTGATAGTAGAAGTCCCATATGATGAGAGGGTAGAACATGATGAAGCAGGGGGGCTATGCAAGAGGAGGTGAGAAAAGGATATTTGTGAGATGGAGCTAGATGAGCTAAGCAACATCCTTACCTTGAAAAAACAACATATGGAAGTGCAAGAGAACAAACTAGTTGGAGGGGGCAACAAAACCCAAGTAACAGGTGTTGGGTACAACCAACCACGCGAACAACAATGAATTTTTTTTCTTAGAATTGTCGAGGAAAGGGAAAACCCAACAATATGAAAGCTCATCAGGCCTGGTGTTGTAGAGAGAGCCCAAATTTGGTTTTCATTTTGGAAAATGAGGTTGCTGATGTAAAGTTGGAAGTGGTGAAAAGGAACTGTGGTTTCTTGGATGGTATATGTGTTTCTAGTATTGGCAGATCTGGGGGTCTGGGATTTTGGTGGAAAGACATCTAGGTGGATATTATCTCATTTTCACAACATCATGTGGAGGGAATTGTTATGAAGAATGATGGCATCCAATAATGGAAAGCCATTGGTATCTATGGGTGGACGGACCATGTGAACAAAAAAAAAGACATGCGAACTCATGAAGAAACTCAAACAAGACACTCATATGCCAGTAATCTTCTTCGGTGATTTCAGTGAGATTCACTCAAATGACGAAAAGCTAGGAGGAGACCCGAAGCCAGACAGGTGGATCCAAGACTTCCGAGAGACACTTGATATTTTTGATATGATGGACCTGGGATATTTGGGGAGCATATATACATGGGACAAAGGAAAAGCCAATGGACACACTTATTAAAGAAAGATTGTACATAGATCTTGCAACCCATATATGTTGTCAATTGTTTACCTATCATAAGGTGATCCATCTTCCCACATACAAATCAAAACAATGGCCTATCATCATTATGATAAATAGAAGGGAAAAAAGAAAAGGCAGAAGGAAAACCATTTCATATTTGAGCCTATGTGGACTTCTGAAGAAGGATGTGAAGAAACTGTACCGAACATGGAAAAAATTCAACCTTGAGGAATTACTAGGGAAACTCAAAGGTGTAGTGAAAAACTTTATGTATGGACAGATAGTAAATTTGGGTGCATGAAAAAGAGGATCAAAGAGATTGAAAAAGACCTAGGAAAGTACCAAAAGAAAAAACTAGATAACCAGATTCTCAGAAGGTGTGAGGAATTGGTTAAAGAACTTTAGTATTGGTATAGACATGAAGATACATATTGGAATGTGAGGGCCAGAGTCAATGAGATGCGAGATGATGATAGGAACACGCCATATTTCCACCCAAAACCATCACACATAAATAGAAGAAATAAAATCGAGGGATTGAAGGATGGAAGGGGGATTTGAAGGACAAAAGAGGAGGATATTGAACGGGTCATTCTAAATTTTTACACTGATCTTTTTGCAAAATCACAACCTTCAAGGATGGATATAACACCATGGGAATTGAAAACAATGTGGACTCATGCATGAATAACATATTACAAATAGATGTTATAGAGAGGAGATCAAGGAAGCTATAACACAAATGCACCCTAATAAAGCACCAAGGCTAGATGGATTGAAGGCTGTGTTCTATCAAAAATACTGATATTATTAGGAATGTCACTAACTATATCAAAGGTTGTTGGAAAGGGAGTAAAACTCTAGAATATGTCAACTACACCTTAGTAGTTTTGATTCCTAAGGTCCAAAAGCAAAAAGAGGTTGTAGGATTTAGACCCATTAGCTTGTGCAATGTGATTTACAAAATTATCTCCATGGTGATGGCCAATAGGCTCAAAGGCATTATGGATAATATTATCTCATAGAATCAGAGTGCTTTTATCCTAGGCAGGTTGATTACTGATAACACGCTCATAGCCTATGAAATATTTCATAAGATGAAGTGGTCTCAAGGAAAAAAGAAGGGTCATTTTTTGCTTAAGCTTGATATGTCAAAGGCGTATGATAGAGTTGAGTGGAGCTTCCTACATGGTGTTATGATGAGGATGGATTTTGAGGATCTGTGGAGGAGTAAAATTATGGAGTGTGTGTCATCTGTTCACCATGCTTTTTCCATCATTGTAGATCGTACAAAGAATATTTAGCCTTCATGAGGACTACACTAGGGTGACCCTCTTTCCACCTATCTCTTTATTTTATGTGCTGAAGCTTTCTCTACCTCTCTTCATTGAGCTACAAACCAAAATATATTACATGAGATTAAAGTGAGTCATAACACTCCCTACAAATCTAACTTCTTTTCGCAAATGACAACATCCTTTTTTCCAGGACAACACGTCAAGATTGCCTGAAAATAGTTAATGCTATTAGCCAATATGAACAGGCATCAGGTCAAAAAAATCTATCTAAGATGAAAGTTGTCTTCAGTAAAGGGATGAGTAGACAAATAAAGGATGGACTTATCCAGTTACGAAAAGTCCAGAAAATAGACAAGCATGCAAAGTACTTGGTTTTCCCTACAAAAATAGGAAGTTCTAAGAAACAAGCTTTCAAATTCATCAAAGAAATCATCTAGAAAAAGCTCCAGGGGTGGAAAGAGAAGATCTTATCAAAGTCAGGAAAGGAAGTGCTTATCAAGGCCATTGTACATGCTATCCTAACGTACATTATGAATTTTTTTCATATCCCATCAGGAGTTCTTCAAGACATACTGTAACGCCTGGGCCCACTGCCCAAGGCTCTAGTAGAGTTTCAAGAATGACGACTGGCCCCACAGACCACCACTAGCCTTAACTGCGCACTTTGTCCACACTGACGCGCAAGCCGAGATCAACTTCCCGACTGGTCACCCATCCTAGTACTACTCCAAGCTGGGCACGCTTAACTATGGAGTTCTTTAGTGATGGGCTCCCGAAAAAAGAGGTGCACCTTGGTGATATGGGTAGTCCAATCATTCCTTTTAAGATCATGTTATCTGAGGCCTCGAATCCTGGGATGTTATAATCTCCCCCACTTAGACTCTTGACGTCCTCGTCAAGGCTCAACTATATGGCCTCATAATCTGACCCCATTTCAGTGCAGACCCACAATGGCCCATGGACACCCAGCTCCCGTCAACGACTACCAGCGCAAGGGTGGCTCCATCTCGTCTCTACGGATAGCCCTTTCCAACTTGCTTGGACCGCACAGCTCAAGACTGGCATGCCACATGCCCATGTGGGCCCCACCTACTGGAGGGGTTATGGCTCTGATACCATTTGTAACGCCTGGGCCCACTGCCCAAGGCTCTAGTAGAGTTTCAAGAATGACGACTGGCCCCACAGACCACCACTAGCCTTAACTGCGCACTTTGTCCACACTGACGCGCAAGCCGAGATCAACTTCCCGACTGGTCACCCATCCTAGTACTACTCCAAGCTATGCACGCTTAACTATAGAGTTCTTTAGTGATGGGATCCCGAAAAAAGAGGTGCACTTTGGTGATATGGGTAGTCCAATCATTCCTTTTAAGATCATGTTATCCGAGGCCTCGAATCCTGGGATGTTACACATACAACTGGTAGGGTGCAAAGGGAGTAGAGAGGAAAATTTCTTGGTAGGCGTGGATAAATCTGTACAAAAAAAAGAGAGCAAGATGACTCAATTTTAGAGATATGGTATCCTTTAATCAGGCAATGTTGGCTAAGAAGATGTGAAGGCTGCTCACAAAACCACAATCACTCATAGCCAAGGTTCTTAAATCTAGATATTACCCCAAAAGCTCAGTTATCCAGACAATCTGTAGTTACAATCCAAACATTACGTGGAGAAGCCCGTGGGGCACAAAAACCAGTTCCATTAGAAGGTATAAAGTGGAGGGTTGGAGATGGTCCCTTAATCAATATTTGGATGAATAATTGGGTTGCTGACAGAGAGGATTTTCTAGAGTAATATTATACTAAAGGCCAGAACCTATGCTTTACGTCAACGAGCTCATTGATAGAAACACACACAAATGGAACACATCAAAGATCAAAGACACATTTCCAGAAATGATGTACGATTGTATCTTAGCTACTCCTATCAGTAATAGAAGACTGAAAGATCTATCGTTTTGGTGGCCAGAGAAGAAAGGAGTCTTCTTGACCAAAACAACCTATTGGCTAAGCCACTTGGGATGAGTAGGATTTCCCAAAAAGTCAAGAAAGAAGAAATGAGAAGGTATGGGGATGGATATGGGAAAGCACCTGGCCACCCAAGCTCTCCCATTTCCTATGGGGAGTATGCTTGGGGAGCCTTACTACACTGTTAAGACTAAATGACAGATTATGCCATGAAACTGGGACTTGTCCATTATGTAAGGAAGAGGTAGAATTCATCACACATATGTTATTTGAGTGCAGAGAAACAAAGGCAGCATGGGGGTCCACAGATGTCACTTATAGACAACAATGATGGCGAGTATGCAACCATCCACAACACTACAAGAGCTTAAAAAAATACTTGTTTCCGGAGCAGATGGACCTTGCTGTGGCGATGATGTGGGTTGTGAGGAACATCAGAAACATAGCGGTCTTCGACAAACAACAATTGCAAAATCAGTTCCTCATCCAGAGTTATACCTCACTGATCGTAGACTATAAGGAAGCACAAATCAGTCGACTAGGGCCTAGAGTTCCACCACCACATGGTGAGGAGCAGAGCTGGAAGAGACCACCAGAAGCTAAAGTAAAGTTGAACACAAATGTAGCGATGGGAGACAATGAACTAATGGGGTTGGGATGAGAAATCCTGAACGTAGAGTGAGAGTTAATAGCATTACTAGGATAAGTAAATGTTTATGATGACCCTGATTTTGGGGTTTAGATACAATATGGTATTGGAGGAACATGCATGCTTAATAGATGAAAAATACCAAATTGAGGAATTGTTAACTCATTTATGGACAGTTTCACCCTAATTAGGTCATTTGATATATGATAGAGAACTGTAGTGCTTAATTGAATTCAGTTATACATGAATAGCCTTTATTACTCAACTGAGTATTTATGAGACAAAACATCTAGTTAGAGACCTATTTGATGGGTGAAAGGATCCTTCAGAGGAATTTATTAAGGTGATCAAATAATATTATTCGTGGCTCAGATTAGGCATAGAGAAAGAACAATTGATAACGAAGGCATGGTTAAAAGTTTCATAACCGTTGAATGATCCACGTGAGAGATATTGATGGTTGAGTTTTGATTAAATGAATAAGGTTTAAATGATTTAGACCTAGGTTTGATTTCCTTATCATGCAACCAACTCACTAACAAATGGACGTGACTCTAATATTTGTCACTTGGCTAGGTGAGGTGGCATCTTAGTGGCTTGGGGATAGATCCAATGAGTTGATGATTCTCACCTACCTCCATTTCAAGCGGAGAAACTAGTGTCTAGGAGACCAAGTCATGATGAGTAACGAGGAGGTTGTTAGAAGAATAAGTGAGATATTTGGATCCACCGTGACACCAGTATCCAACCAACTCCCCTGAGACCTAGCTTGTGAGATCTAAAGGTAATGTGAGGGAGATCATCACCCTTGACCACATTTTCCTTCTCCCTTCTCCCCGACCTCCTCTTCATTCTCCTTTCCCCATTGCTGCCAGCAATATGTAACTCTAGAGATGGAGGAACTCACCCTTCTCGCATCCCTGATCTATCTAGACTAGAGGGCCGCCGATAGAAGCGGCGAGGCTATCTGGAGCGTGAGCTCCAAATCCAGTCGAGGTACACCTTGGGTTAGGTATTTGCAGAGAATCACACAGAGCCAGATGATGGCATCACCATACTGAAAGCGATCAAGGTCACGTTTGGGTTCCTTACCACTTCTCGTCCCTGCAATGGCACCATATTGGTCAGATCACAGCTTTCTTACTTCTCTACTCCACCACTATGTCAAACAACCCCCGTCGGCACTGATGTTGGGGCCACTAAAGGAGGAGTCTGTTCTCCTATCTCTCCTTGAACCACTTGTTCAAGGAGGAAGAAGATCGGCATAGGGGATGAAGGAAGGTACATAGGAGGAGTGTGACCACATAATGATGAATTTGGACCTTCTGACTACATCCATGGCAAGTCTATGCCCGCCGACCTGGACTGGCTTGGGGAACAAGGGTGATCGGGGATTACAGTTGGAGCTTATCTGTTGCTTCAGGTGACGTATAGAAGTGGAGACGATCTGTGTGAAGCTTCTAGGCACATCTGTAGGAGATGGAGTGCCATGTCCTTGGCTCGTGCTTGCTGGAGAGAAGACACATAGTGGCGGCAATTTCACGCCATGATCATCGCACACAATAGAATCGCGAGAAAAGGAGAGGGACAGTGGCAGACCGGGTCCACAAGCAGTCGGTTCACCCGGTCCAGGGTGAAGTAAGGATCTGTGGGTCCCAAGTCCCTTGTAGAGCAGCATGACCCAATAAAATGTCGCCACCTCAGGTTGTGGGACCCATGTAAAAGGTATTTTTTAGTTAAATATTAGAAATGCTTTAAAACTTAGAAAATACCTAATAAATAGCTCGTTTGTCCTAAAAATTCTCAAAAAATACCCCTAGACTCAGAAAAATGCCATGTTTCTTATAAAACTCATATATTAGACTTTTGATATACTTAAGTTAATGATATTCAATTGATACGAGAATCCTTCATTTAAATGGTATAATTAGAAAATGGTTGAAGTTAAATCTGAGAAAAATAAGTTTGAACCCTAATATCATCTAGAAACTAAATGTCAACCATGACCTTAATATTATTGAGCAATTGTAGACCTTTTCTCATTATTACCTAATTATATGATTTAAATCCCTTATTAATCATAGAAAATAGACCAATTATAAAAAAAATGAAATTTGGACCAGACCTCAAAAGTGACATACTGATAATTATAAAAATACTAGAGACACATTTTTTTAGATCAATAACACCTAGATTTGGCCTAAACCCTAAATTGGACCTAAATACCATTAATGATGGTGAACCTTGTATTAATGATGATTAATTGCTAATAATCAGGTGATGACGAGATTGTTTAGATGATCAAGGATAGCTATGAATCTCTGAACTCAGGTACGTGGATATAAGTATAAGACTAGTTTTTGCTAGATGATAATTATGAGTAATTGCTTGTACGTATTTGAAAATCTTGTTGGATGTACATCTATATGTATTGTCATTTCCGCTTTGAACATTAAGAACACTAAGGAAAGAATATGGAATGTAGTTACTTATGGTTCATTAATCTCCCTATTAGCGAGGGAAAGTATTAATGTTGACTAGAACCTCCCTAATGGTACAAGGTATGCAGGGAGATCCCTAATGGTACAAGGTACGCGGGGATAGGGCCCAATAATATATGTTTGTGCTAAGTCCACCATAGTAATACATGCCCATTGAAATATGATTAATAACTTGAGTTTACCTGATTTTCTATCTTAAATAATGCTTTTTTTTTCTTTCTTCTTTTTCAAATATTTTAAATATGCCAGCATAGTACAATATCTTTCAACCACGTACCAACTTTATGTTGATTCGTTTGTTTCACGTATTTTCTAGGTCCAGAGTTAGCATGGGATAAAAGAATAGGATATGAGCAAGTCGTACATGTTGTACCTTTTGTGTTAAGATCCTGTTAGTATACATGTTTGTAGACCTGTAAAATTTTCTTCAAATTATATAAATGTAAGTTGTAATTTTAATTCATTTTGTAATATACATGTTGAATGTTGAGATTGTTGCATGGTGTATGTTATATGTGCATATTCATGTATGCGTATGTCACTTCCGCATCACACTCTGAAACAATTTTCTGATGTTTTCGGATTTGTCCTCTCGGGCCTTCTAAGTCTTGAGACGAGAGAATCTGGGGACGTTATAGTTGGTATCAGAGCATGAGTAGTTGAGTTGAGTCCTTTTGCATGATTCAATCCTAAATGTGAGAGTTGTGTAAAAAAAGTGATGGGTAGATGACTCATAATGAGAATGTGAATCCTTTGACTGAGTTATGTCTTAGCTTGAGTGACTTAAGCTTGTAAAGCTCATCATTAGTTGCAAGTGTGGTAATCTATGAAACCTTGGTTATGAGATTAAAATGCTTTGTGTATAAGATACTCATAAATATCATTCCTTTCACTTTTGTTTCTTATATATGATGTTAGAAACCTCACTTGAGCTATAAAGATGAATTATGTATGAAGAGCCACTCATATAAGCTTGACATGTTCTATATTCCCACTCTATATCATACATCTGATATCCAAGTTTGAAATCATGATAAGCTTGATTTAATATATTATCTTTCCCTTCATTTCATAAAAGATATAAATTTGGAATTTTGAGCTTGAAATAGAGATATCTTTAGATCATAAAGTACATGATCACAAAATATAGTGGTTAATATCGATCCTTCTAGATCTATGCTTCTTAGTGGTAACTCACACTATAGGGTGGAACCCTAATTTAACAACATGTGAGTAAGCCCTTCCCAAGAAATGAAATCCTAGCATGAAATTGATCATATAAGTAATGATTTAAGTAACTCATGACATGAAAATATTGTATCACCTCATATGGTTTAGTAGTGTGAAAGATGAAATCTTGAAAAATTCCTTTTAATGAGTATGAACAAACCCTTATCCTTAAGGTACTAGGAGGGATGTAAATCCTAAAAATATGAGAGTGTCATGTTATGACTAGGACACTAAGTGATATTTAAATCTTTATATGGTAAGGGTGGGTACACCCTAGATGCTTAAAATCCTAAGATGACGATTTAGGGTGTATGCATAACTATGATAACCTTGACACCTTAAAGTGGTGACCTAGAGAATCTATAAACTCCTTGAGATCACATTAAGTATGAAACTAGTTGAATTTCGAGGATGAAATTCCATATAAGGTGGGGTGAATGTGATGACCCTGATTTTGGGGTTTAGATACAATATGGTATTGGAGGAACATGCATGATTAATAGATGAAAAATACCAAATTGAGGAATTGTTAACTCAGTTATGGACAGTTTCACCCTAATTAGTTCATTTGATATATGATAGAGAACTATAGTGCCTAATTGAATTTAGTTATACATGAATAGCCTTTATTACTCAATTGAGTATTTATGAGATAAAACATCTAGTTAGAGACCTATTTGACGAGTGAAAGGATCCTTCATAGGAATTTATTAAGGTGATCAAATAATATTATTCGTGGCTCAGACTAGGCATAGAGAAAGAACAATTGATAACGAAGGTATGGTTAAAAGTTTCATAACTATTGAATGATCCACGTGAGAGATATTGATGGTTGAGTTTTGATTACATGAATAAGGTTTACATGATTTCGACCTAGGTTTGATTTCCTTATCATGCAATCAACTCACTAACAAATGAACGTGACTCTAATATTTGTCACTTGGCTAGGTGAGGTGGCATCTTAGTGGCCTGGGGATAGATCTAATGAGTTGATGATTCTCACCTACATCCGTTTCAAGTGGAGAAACTAGTGTCTAGGAGACCAAGTCATGGGGAATAACGAGGAGGCTGTTAGAAGTTTAAGTGAGATCTTTGGATCCACTGTGCCACCAGTATCCAACCAGCTCCCCTGAGATAATGCTTGTGAGATCTGAAGGTAATGTGAGGGATATCATCACCCTTGACCACGTTTTCCTTCTCCCTTCTCCCCGACCTCCTCTTCATTCTCCTTTCCCCAATTACTGCCAACAATATGTAACCCTAGAGATGGAGGAACTCACCCTTCTCACATCCCTGATCTATCTAGACTGGAGGGTGGCTGACGGAAGTGACGGGGCTATCTGGAGTGTGAGCTCCAAATCCAGTCGAGGTACACCTTGGGTTAGGTATTTGCAGAGAATCACACAGAGCCCGGTGATGGCATCACCAAACTTAAAGTGATCAAGGTCACGTTTGGGTTCCTTGCCACTTCCCGTCCCTACAGTGGCACCATATTGGTCAGATCATAGCTTTCTTACTTCTCTACTCCACCGCTATGCCAAACAACCCCCATCGACACTGATGTCGGGGCCACTGAAGGAGGAGTTTGCGCTCCTGTCTCTCCTTGAACCACTTGTTCAAGGAGGAAGAAGATCGACATAGGGGATGAAGGAAGGTGCATAGGAGGAGTGTGACCACACAATGATGAAGTTGGACCTTCAGACTACATCCATGGCAAGTATATGCCCACCGACCTGGACTGGATTGGTGGACATGGGTGATCGGGGATTACAGTTGGAGCTTATCTGTTGCTTCAGGTGACGTATAGAAGTGGAGGCGATCTGTGTGAAGCTTCTAGGCACGTTCGTAGGAGATGGAGTGCCATGTACTTGGATCGTGCTTGCTAGAGAGAAGACACGTAGTGGCAACCGTTTCACGCCCTGATCATCGCACACAATAGAATCGCGAGAAAAGGAGAGGGACAATGGCAGACTGGGTCCACAGGCAGTCGGTTCACCCGGTCCAAGGTGAAGCAAGGATCTGTGGGTCCCAAGTACCTTGTAGAGAAACATGGCCCAATAAAATGTCACCACCTCAGGTGGTGGGACCCATGATAAAATGTATTTTTTACTTAAATATCAGAAATGCTTTGGAACTTAGAAAATGCCTAATAAATAGCTCACTTCTCCTAAAAATTCCTAAAAAATACCCCTAGACTCAGAAAAATGCCATGTTTCTTATAAATCTCCTATATTAGAATTTTGAGGTATTTAAGTTAATCATATTTAATTTATATGAGAATTCTTCATTTAAATGGTATAATTAGAAAATGGTTGAGGTTAAATCTGAGAAAAATAAGTTTGATAATATCATCTAGAAACTAAATGTTGACCCTGATCTTAATATTATTGAGAAATTGTAGACCTTTTCTCATTATTGCCTAATTATATGATTTAAATCCCTGATTAATCATAGAAAATAGACCAATTATCAGAAAATATGAAATTTGGACCAAACCTCAAAAGTGACATACTGATCATTATAAAAATACTAGAGACATATTTTTTTAGATCAATAACACCTAGATTTGGCCTAAACCCTAAATTAGACCTAAATACCATTAATGATGGTGAACCTTGTATTAATGATGATTAATTGCTATTAATTAGGTGATGACCAAATTGTTTAGATGATCAAGGATAGCTATGAATCTCTGAACTCAGGTACGTGGATATAAGTATAAGACTAGTTTTTACTGGATGATAATTATGAATAATTACTTGCACGTATTTGAATATCTTGTTGGATGTACATCTATATGTATTGTCATTTCCGTCTTGAACATTAAGAACACTAAGGAAAGAAAATGAAATGTAGTTACTTATGGTTCATTAATCTCTCTATTAGTGAGGGAAAATATTAATGTTGACTAGCACCTCCCTAATGGTACAAGGTACACGTGGAGATCCCTAATGGTATAAGGTATGCGGGAATAGGGCCCAATAATATATGTTTGTGCTAAGTCCACCATAGTAATACATGTCCATTGAAATATGATTAATAACTTGGATTTACCTGATTTTCCGTCTTAAATAATGCTTTCTTTTTCTTTCTTCTTTTTCAAGTATTTTAAATATGCCAGCATAGTACAATATCTTTCAACCACATACCAACTTTATGTTGATTCATTTGTTTCTCGTATTTTCTAGGTCTAGAGCTAGAATGGGATAAAAGAATAGGATGTGAGCAAGTTGTACAGGTTGTACCTTTTGTGTTAAGATCCTGTTAGTATACATGTTTGTAGATTTGTAAAATTTTCTTCAAATTATATAAATATACGTTGTAATTTTATTTCATTTTGTAATATACATGTTGAATGTTGAGATTGTTGCATGGTGTATGTTATATGTGCATGTTCATGTATGCGTATGTCACTTCTGCATCACACTTTGAAATAATTGCCTAACATTTTCACATTTGTCCTCTCGGGCCTTCTAAGTCTCGAGACGACAGAATTTGGGGACGTTACAATGTTAGTGCAGCGTCTTCGGAGCTCAGCGATGCCATGGCAATATGGAGGTCTATACTCTGGCAAAGGAATGCGAATATGATCGAGTCCATGTGGAGGCCGATTCCCTGAATGTGATAAATGCAATTGAGAAGCATGCAGATAGAAAAGACTACATGGGCCTCATAGCTGAGGATATTTGTGCCTCATAGCTAATGATATTTGTAGTTTTAGTCCTACATCTTTTTTCTTTTGTTCTTTTACCTATGTTAGTAGAACTATTAATAAGGTTGCTCACAGATTGGATAAATTAGCTCTGACAAACTAAGTGAGCACCACATGTGATGTGAGGACTATCTCTATGATCACTGAACTCATGCTTGTAAGATCGTTTGATTTTAATTAATTACCTTGAGTAGGGCTTAAAAAAATCCCTCAAAACCATTATTCCCAAAAACTTAATGCACATAACAACATAACATGCCATACTACTCATGGGAACTCACAAAACTAGAAGACTCAAGGGAACTATCATAGCATCATTTTCTCGCAACACCAAGGAGGAAATCTTACACTTGCTAAAACTAACACGAGAAGCCAAATTACATGAAGATAAGGTATTGCACCTCTAAAAATGGTTATCTACATTTCACTTATCACTGATACATTTGCCCCATAACATGTATTAGGAAAATCAAGTATCCAATGAAATCTACATCATTGTCTTGCTCATTTGGCAAGTTAAAGTACTTACAGACCGCAACTTAGGTAAAAGAGGTTTCACATGTCCCTCCGTATGTACTCTTTTCTCAAAAAATGAAGAAACTACACAACCTCTTTTCAATTGTCCATTGATGATGACATTATGAAAACACTATTTACCTTCATAGATGCCACCACAACCTGTCATGATGATTTGGTATACATATTTAATACAACAAAACTAACAACACATGATACATACTCAACCATGACACTGATTGCTAAAACATTATGGGTTATATGAACTGAAAGAAACTATAGAAAATTCAATAACAAAAGTCATGGTACGCAACAACTTACCTAGCTATTCATCACACATATCATATGTTATCTCAATGCAGATGGAATGAATATAGAGACGATCATGAGAGAGTACGAGAAACAACAAAAAAGAAGGCTACGGGAAAATGACCATGGGACGGAGGACCTGGAGCAGATTCTTGACGAAGAGAGTGATGACTGATCACGTTAATTTGTTTTTCATAAAGGCCTACTAGCAAGGTGCCTCCCCAGTTTTCATTTTTATTGCATTTTTTCGTTTTCAGAACTTTACACAACATACCACTGGATTTAATGCACTTCTGGTGCTATAGATTCAATGATCAAGTTGTTTGGTCCAACTATCAGTGTTTATCTTTATTCGGTATGCAGTTGTACCGGATTTCTATATATGCAATGGCGAATTATTTTAAAGAAAGAAGCAAGGGAATATATAAAGCAGCAGCAAGACTTCTCTATAAGCATCAAGGAGAGGGAGAGGCATCATTACGGATCCAATCACGTGCGGGATCACTCTCAGGAATTAGCATAGTGTTCACTAATTGAACTCTTACAGGCTTACAGCAGGTAGCGACATGACGAACGTGCAATAGGGAACAAAGAGGAAACAAAGCCCAATTAATGTGGGGGTGATGTTTGAAGCCCTAATAAAGAGCAGCATCATTATTTATGACCTTCTCCGACCTCCATGGTCCTACTCTCAAAACTGTTTTTGCTTTGAAAAATTCTAGCCATATGTAGTTTTTCACCTGTCACACCCGAAATTTGAAAAAACGTGCCCAACAACGTTTCTAAGAGAGATTTCACTTGCAGTCGAATTTGCATTACAATCCATGCAAAAGCTATGCAAAAGTCATGCAAATGTCATGCAAACTACAAATAATGCATCAACTCCTCCACATATATTAATTGCGATATATAATACCACCACAAATTACAAAAAACGTTTAAATTCAAGTTTGCATTGATTGCTAGTTCCTTCAAGTATTCATATTCACAGTTGTACATACGTACGTACAGACGTACACTACGTCCATATTCCTTCACAAATCCATAAGTATTACACATTTATCATTTATGCTGAATTTTATATCTATATGTTTACTCGAAGATACATTGACCATTTTTCTTTATTTTACAAATTACAGTCCTTGATCCCGTTTTACGTACAGTACAAGACGTACAATACGAGACGTACAATATTGAATGAAGATCACTCTCATTTTAAAGTGATAGTTCCTAATGATCAGAATCGTTGATCCTATTTTATATACAGTACAAGACGTACAGTACGAGACGTAAAGTACATACACACATTACAATATCTTAGATATTGCACATGTTTTATTTTACATATCATTAAAATACAAATGTATAGTACAACTATGTGAAGTACAGTACAAGACGTACATTACTAATATCCCGCGATGGACGAAGAATATAGGATGTTCGACTTCGGCATAAATGAAGTGAACTGACTGGATTGGATTGTCGAGAGTTGGAAATTACACGTACTTACTAGTGCGGGAATGCTGGTAGGATGAAATTAAGTTGTCGGACATACTGTACTAGCGCGAGAAATGTTGATGAGATAAAATGAGACTGGAGAGAGGAGTTAATGCGAGGCACTTCGACTTCTGCATGGAGTTAATTTGTATAGAACTAATTCACAACAAAAAAAACTGCAAAGAGACTTTTGCGGATTATGAGAAAACGAGTCTATGGGCGGGTACAGAGGTGACTGTGTGTAGCCTTACTCTTTTGCTTTTGGGGCCGTGTCTTCCTCCCATCTGGTTTGCGTCATGCGATGTCTGCCCTCCCAGGCCCACCACTGGACAATGCAGAATGGATTAAAGGAGGTGGGTGAGGAAGGGATGGGAAGGGGCACAGGAGAGAAGGATGAAAACTTTGGGTGCGCGCAGGAGTAGCCACGGACGCTAATGGCTGGAGTAGGACAGAGACAGTCCAGATGTATAGGGATACGGAGGAGTAGGTACGTGCAAAGTAGTTAGATGGCGTTCATTAATGGGCGGCTATGCATGGTGGTACGACTTAGAGGAGCGAGTGGGTCCATACTAGTCAAAAGACTCAAAACCAGCACAACACCATTTATCTTCTTCGTCGGATCCAAGCAAGCTTGAAGGAAACACAAAACTGGTATTATAAGAGGACTTCTATACTTATTGTATAGGACAATATGAGAACATAAAAAATTAATAGAGAGACAAATTATTTTTTCAGCATTAAAATAAATTCTTTAATACTATAAAAAATTCTGATCGGTCTCATATCATTTTTCTATAAGAAGCCTCCTATAAGATAGACGTACAAAGAAACAATGTTTTGCGCCACTTAGACCCGATCTGGTCTAGATTGAGGAGGTTGGTTGTTTAAATGGATTGAGACTAATGTGGGCCGTATTAGGTTCTCTTATCTTGAAACTCGACCAACTCAGTCTAAGTTTCTCCTAGATTTCAAAATCTAGTCTTGTTTTAGGCATGTGATATCCGACGTGGCTTAAACATGATTTCATTTAGTTTGACTCGCACTCGATGACAACTCACCCCCATCATTTTCCTCACGATTTCCACTCTACTCACACGTCTCACCTTGTGACCTTGATGCATGTGCTAGCTAACTCACCTTCTCTTGGTCGATTTCTTCTACACGCAAAGGCATGGAGACAACAAGTTTATGTGGATGTGTCATTGTCCTCCTTGACACCCACAACAACAGAATTGAGCATGGGGCAACACTGGCTTGGAATCTAGGCTTAGCTACTTTTGTCATCGTGGACGTCAACAACAATAAATCCTCTTTCATCCCTACCATCACCAGTGGCACATGAGCTAAACAAGCGAGGTATGTTGCTTTTGCTCTTCTGATGCACTACTGAGTCTTATCTTTTTGACATCAATTCTATCATTGATCGTTGTTCTTGTCTTTCCAAAGACCTTGTACCAGTCTGGTCATACTTCAAATGTGGTGGGTGAGAAGGCTTTTATAGAGACCAGTTTGGTGATGCATGCCTTCACACTTTAGTTTTCATTCATGCTATAGTTTCTTGTTGAATCAACAACTATCGATCCCTCAACTTTCGACCTACTAAAATGTCCTAAGGTAGGGTTACCCCTTTTTCCTATGTCTAGATTGTTTATTTAATATTGTTGGGTCTACACCTACCTATGCCTTTGATCTTTCACCCATTCATTTTGAAACCTTCTTCGCTGTCTATTTATTGTTGATGCACATTCTCATGATCATGTTAACAAGTAAATCCACAATTCATTTCGAAAGCTCAACTACATTTTATTGTGACAATGTCGTTGATTTCCATATGTAATAGGTCAATAATATTGATGATAGTTGTGCACCTACCTTGTCAACATCAACAAAATCATCAAGTGATATCACATGAATCACAATATCATCATTCACTACCAAAGTATCACCTCGGATTCCCATCACATCATCACTGCCATGCATCACAATATCATCCCTTGCTTCACTCACAAAATCATCAACTTATTTGTTCCTTGACTTTTTAAGAGTCTTCCCACTCCTTAACACCATCACAACCTTCACTTGCTCATGATAAGAAGAGGGATCTTGTGGTGGATTTTGTGGCCCTTGAGGTAGAGACCTTTGTGTGGAGATTGGGATTTTAGAGGACGTATTGTGGTTATGGTGGTTGTTGTGGATGTGGTTGATATTTTAGTGATGCTAATTGTGGAGATAATTGGAAATTGTATGGGGGTTGTTGTGGTGGAGTAAGATATGGTTTATGAGGACCTTGGTACTATTGCCAAGTTGGAACTTTCCCTTGTGGTGGGATGTCGGCACATTGAGGAGCACCCATAGGTACATTAACATTATTTGGGTTGACTATAGTTTAGTAAGGAAGTATCCTCTCTTCACAACATGCATATGATCAGGGACTTGATCCAACCTTTGCTCAAGCAGACTAATGTTTTTTCCATGGAGGACAAATTTTTCTTGACTTCATCCAGACTTCTTAATCTTCCAAGAACTTCTTCAAACTTAGAGTCATATTATTGTCCTTGATGTTGTCTTGGATTCCCCGTCCGTCTTTTCCTTACTTCCAAGAGAAGTGGGGATGATTTCTCATTATAGAGTGCAAGAGTTGGACATAGGGCCTTGGTTTTTTTGATTGCCATTGAACTGTAAAGCTTGCACTTCTTCACTAAGAATACCCACATAACAGGAAGATTGGCTAGAAGAGCCTCACATCTGTGTCTTCAACAAATTCATCATGTCAGCCAATATTTTCATCATTTGAGGGTTGGTATCATCCTGGGCGCAAGAAGGTGCATCTCCCATATTTCTATTACAATGGTTGTCTACATTTGAAGCATTGTGCCTTGAGTTTCCATACAAGTGTTCAAACAACAACCGTGATTCTTCTGGTGTCTTGGTCATGAAAGCACCTCCACAACATGAGTCTACAGCTTTTTAAACCATCTCAAACAACTCAGTGTAGAATGATTGGACCAATTGCCATATAGGAACTGTGGGCTCTGATCTCCAAACCACGATATAAACACGATTCAAACTTAGCGGAAGCT
This sequence comes from Alisma plantago-aquatica, assembly GCA_963693085.1. Lineage (NCBI taxonomy): Eukaryota > Viridiplantae > Streptophyta > Magnoliopsida > Alismatales > Alismataceae > Alisma > Alisma plantago-aquatica. The sequence continues at coordinate 836,031,064 of OY856411.1, read as the reverse complement.
ATTCGATTAACAACGGAAGACAAAAATCACGGAAAATTAAAACTTTTCGAAACAAGAGCTTGAATCCATAAAAGCTTCTTTCCTAACAAGAGATAAACTGTTTACATCTCATGATAATTACTTCTTGAGTAATTATATACATCAAGATACAAAACCTCAAGAACTCATAACAAAAGACTCCAAGACCTGAGAGTACAGAGGACACATAGGACTGACTCTAACTACACCACATGGCAGGCTAAATCTCCACCTGAGATTTACTGCTGCTCCTGGTGCTGCTGTTGCTACTGCTGGGACTGGTCACCTGTAGACCGGTTCCTCCGTCTCCGACGTCCACCTAAAAAGTTGAAGTCTACGGGGTGAGACAATTTTACATAATTGTCCCAGCGAGAGTTATAACTCTCCGCCAGAAGCTTTAACATAACATCAAAGAATATCTTAAGCAGTAAAACTTTCAAAGTATTCAACAGCAGTTGCAACTATAAACAAGAGCTCAACACTTATGAGACATGAAGAATATAAGCACTATTACAGTGTATCATCAATCAACTAACTCGTAGTTATCTCTAACATGTATACTACGCGGTTGATTATGTTTTACAACCAATATTATGCCCTGTGGAGATGAGGCATACCACTCATACTCCAACTGATTGCTAAGAAGTCACATCAGTATCATACATAGGTCATTAAGAGAGCTGGATTCTCATGACCTTCACCTTCCTCAGTCAGTAAGAGGATCACTTGTAGGACATCTTGTGTCTCTACTGTTATAGCTCACCAGGGTAAACTGGTCCTTCGCTATTTTAGAGTTACAGTGGCATTCTGTACTCTCTTCGTCATCAGGAGATTTCATGTTTATCTCCACTGATACAGATATCTATGTTTCTTCGTCATCAGGAGGTTTCATGTTTACCTACTACCGATACGGTATGGGATTGTAGTGAAGGATTGACAGATTACATATCTACATCAAATTCCTACACTAGGATGTAAGGTTCTACACATCCATATACCCCACATACTCAATAGTATGTGATCCAGGAGTTCCCTTAGGAAAACCTGTTTCACCATCACTTGATTTCTGACAATGATGGGTCTATGATCAGGGCTCTACATTATACTTGATTAGTTAGGTACATTCAGTATTCATTTAACATCACACATTGTTCTTCAAACAATAACAGTAGCATAACAGCTATAAAAGGAGAATACTAAATGTAACAAGCCTAACTCACATCAATCATCATTTCTCATTATACTCATCACAAGTCATCTCTAAAGCATGACCTTGATGGTATTCATGGCTCTCACAGCCCATTATTATCATAGAATGCCATTGACAAGGCATCAAGATACTTTACTTATTCATAAAGCTATCAATATGCCTTTAATGAATTTAGTATCATCATCCATACCTGGATATGATCACCTCCATATCAGAACCTGCATGGTTAATTCAACTAATAAAGGTAATTCAAAACAATGATTATACTTTCCACTCTTGTCATAAGAGCTAAGTCCTTTGATTCTTATCGAATAGAGTTTAATACTCATATAACATGTCATCATCTTTGAATTAGGGTTTACTATTCACATCACACGTCATTACCCTTGAATTAGGGTTTACTATTCACATCACATGTCATTACCCTTGAATTAGGGTTTACTATTCACATCACATGGTGAATTGAACTCATAACACCATCATGTATGAGGAACATCATCATTGATGCTCTCAGATAAGCTTAGGATTCATCATATATCATAATTAGGGTTTCCATGATCTCACATAGGTGGATCATACCCTAATCATGCACATTCATGTGTATTGAAGGTTCTTTACTTGAGTTTTCACCCTAAAAGGATACTTTCTCTCTCTTAAGGTACTTTCTCTCTCTTAAGATACCTTCTCTCTCATCATACTAGTATATGGTGATAAAACCACTCTAGATCAGGTTGGGTTAAGTTCTCATGGCTAACATAAGCCAAAACATCACTATCATGTGATTAGTGGTTTGATTTGAACAAGGTATTACCCAATTGAACCCATCAAGGGTATTTTGGTAATTCACCCCATTGATCACCATCATGGGTTAATTTATTAATCACTTAGTCCCTTAATGTTCTAAGTTACCATTAGGGTTTAGATTAGATCACCATTGAACCAATTACAACTTCAAGTGATTATGTATAAATAACATTGAAAACCTCCAAACGGTTTCAACCTTCAACCTCCAAACGGTTTGAAACCGTTTGGGTGTGTTGACCGTTTTCTAGGTTTGACTCCAAGACCGCATGCCCTCAAGGTCGTTTGCCCAAACCGTTTGGGTGCGTTGACCATTTGGAAAGGTTGACTTTCCAAACCGTTTGAGCTTATGCGGTTTGAAACCGTTTGATCAACTTGTCTTGAGATCGATTGGTCCAAACGACCTTGAGATCGTTTGAGCCCAAACGGTCTTGAGACCGTTTGGATCCAAACGGTCTTGAGACCGTTTGGTCCAAATGGGCTCAAACCGTTTGGACCTCCAACATGGTTCAAAAGTTACAAATGTTTATGATTAACTATGTTGAAGCCCTCAATTGGCCAAAGCCATGTTAACAACTTATAAATTGAGTCAATTAGGATGAGTCTCAAACAATTGGACACCAAAATAACCCTCAATTGAAAGCCAATTAGGGTTAAGTCCATCTCAATTAGGGTTTCAAATCGGATGGTCATCAATATTCAACAATGTGAATCAATCCAAGGTTGAACCTATCAATTGACCTCCAATTGGGCCCAAACTTGGCCCAAACGGTCTTGAGATAGTTTGGATGACCTCCAAACGGTCTTGAGACCGTTTGCCCAAGAAAACATAAAAATCTAAGTTGATTTGATAGGGGTTGAACCTTAATTAAGTCACAAATCAGCAATTTGATTATTTCAATAACCCACTGTAATTGGGCTCTCAATTGATCAACTTATCTTAACCCTAGACCTCCTAACGGTCTTGGGTTGACACCAAACGGTCTTGACACCGTTTGGGTGAGTTCCAAACGGTCTTGAGACCGTTTGCCCACCCATCCTTTGGACTCTAGTGAAAATTCATCAAGGTTTGATCTATTGAGTTAATCATCACATCAATACTTAATTGCAATATGATTTGGTACCTTTGGACCTTCAATTGATCAACTATACTTGACCCCAGACCTCCAAACGGTCTTGGGGTGACCCCCAAACGGTCTTGAGACCGTTTGGGTGATTCCCAAACGGTCTTGAAACCGTTTGGGCTAAATCAACCCAAAATCTCAACTTAACTCATTGGAAATTCAACACTAATTTCAATTAGGGATTTCCCTATTAATCATCCTTCAACTCATGACTCGTTTAGAATTAATCCCTCAAATTTGGTGGGTCGTTAATTAACATCATTATGAACAGTAATCCCAAACGGTCAACATTTGGTCAACCATCTTAAACGGTCTTGAGACCGTTTGCCCAAAAAGGGCAAATTAAACAGATTGAAAAATCAGAACTTAATTCAACTGGTTTTGCTAATTGATTTGCTTATATCTCACGATCCCTTTGGAGTTAACCTCTCAAATTTTGTGGGTGATTAACCTACATAATTATGAACAAGATTCCCATACGGTATTCGCTTGGTCAATGGGACCAAATGGTCTTGAAGACCGTTTTCCCTCACACGACCCTGAAACCGTTTGCCCACCAAACGGTTTGAAACCGTTTAAACAATTGGTGGAGGTCGTTTGATAAAGTGGAAATCCGTGGATAAGCATAGGAATTAACGCTCTTATCTTCTACCTCAAGAACAATAGCAGTTCTTCACGATTTTGCTTGCAAGGATGCAAGGGAAGATAGGGAAGAAGAAGAACTAGCAACTATATGCATAGAAAAAGATGTATAATCAAAGCATAAGGTTTAGAGTTATAAAACCCGCCTAAAGGTTGTTCCTTGAGCTCCAAGCTTTCAAGCTCCAAGCTTTAATGGCGTCTTTGAGCTCCAAAGGTCGGCCAAGGTGAATTCTCCAAGGAAAAGTTGGAAAGGAATGGCTAGAAAGATAGAGCTAGGTGAGCTAGCCATGAATTCAACCTTGAAAACGAGTTTCCTCCATGAATTCAAGCAAAAGGGATGATCCAAACTTACCTAGGACCCTTGGTCGTCCTTCTCTGCTCCAGAGCCTAGCCTTGGTCAGTTTTGAGCAAGGGGAAAAGAAATGAAAGGGAGAGGGTCGTTCCCTTGCTAAGTGGAAAAGTTGTATATATACTTAGGTGAATTTTCAACATAAGGACATATGTTTTCCTCATTTCTCATCTAAGTCCTTCCTTTCTTCTTTGCACGTCCCCACATCTTATTTCTAAGGACAAAATTCTTCTAAGATCAAGAATTGAATGCAAAGAGGATCAACCCATCACTAAAGCATACACATAAAAGGGCTATTATTCATACACCTTGTTTATTCAATCACAAAGGTGTTCTTTGTTATATGATTATTCAAATGAAGTTCCCTCTTCATCATTTCTACTCTAAATGATGACAAAAGTTATAAAAGATATTTTAGATGATGTATTTTACAAGTTGCATCCCTCAAATTGGGTAAATTGCACTTTTCCCCAATTTAGGGTTTTCAAGCACCGGGATTGCTTCCACAGGTGCACCTTGGTGCCCAAGCTTGGGAAATCCCTCAAACCTTACCATCATAATTCTCATGATGTCTTAACATCAGAGGAACATCTCAACATGTGAAAATTGCAAGTTAACCCTTCTAACTGGGTAATTTGCACATAGGTCCCTGTATTACAAAACAATGCTACAACTTTATATAAAAAGGAGCAAAAACTGAAATATATGCTTCTGAGAAACTTAATTACATGCCCTAAGTTAATCACAAGGATTTAATTTAATATTTAGGTAAAACACCTAGGGTTAACTCATAACCCAGGTCAGGGATGTTACAAATTATCCACCCCTTACAATGATTTCGTCCCCGAAATCGATAAGACATATTAAGAGAAAAGGGTAGGATACTTCCTTCTCATCTCATCCTCTAATTCCCAAGTGGCATCTTCAACACCACGGTGGTTCCAGAGGACTTTCACAAGACTTATATCTTTCTTCTTTAACTTTTTAATTCTGTTATCAAGGATTGACACTGGTCCCTCCTCATAGGATATATCATCATTCAATTCTACCTCCATAGGTTGTAGAATTGACTCAGTGTCTGGGTGACATTTCTTTAGCATAGAAATGTGAAACACAGGGTGTAACTTCTATAAATCTGGTGGCAGCTCTAGTCTATATGCTACCTTTCCAATTCGTTCAATGATTGGATAAGGCCCCATAAATCTAGGAGCTAACTTCCCTTTCTTTCCAAAACGAAGGACTCCTTTCCAAGGAGAGACCTTGAGATACACTCTGTCTTCAACCTGGAACTCTAAGGGTCTATGATGCTTGTCAGCATAAGATTTCTGCCTATCTTGTGCAGTCTTAATCTGTTGTTGTATTATCTTAATCTTTTCTATAGTCTGCTGCACAAGATCAGGACCTAACAACTGACGCTCACCAGTCTCGAACCAACACAGAGGTGATCTACAACGTCTACCATACAAGGCTTCATAAGGTGCCATATCAATACTATGCTGATAGCTATTGTTATAGGCAAACTCTATCAATCTTAGGTGTAGATCCCAACTCCCGGTAAACTGGAGAACACATGCTCTCAACAAGTCTTCTAAGGTCTGTATGGTCCTTTCTGACTGTCCATCAGTCTGTGGGTGAAAGGCCGTACTAAACCTTAGCTTGGTGCCTAAGGCTCTGTGTAACTGTTCCCAAAAACGACTTGTAAACTGAGGACCTCTGTCAGAAACTATTGTGACAGGAACTCCGTGCAAACACACTATCTCTTGCACATACAACTGTGATAACCTTTCAGCAGAATAGGTTGTTTTGACAGGTAAGAAATGCGCTGTCTTAGTCAACCTATCTACAACTACCCAAATGGAATCATGTCCCTTGTTTGTCCTGGGTAGGCCAACAACAAAGTCCATGGTCACATGGTCCCACTTCCATTGTGGTATGGGTAAAGGTTGCATTGTTCCTGCAGGTTTCTGGTGTTCAGCTTTAACTTTCTGACACACAGGACATCTCAGAACAAATTCTGCAACATCCTTCTTCATTCCAGGCCACCAATAAAGATCTTTCAAATTTCGATACATCTTGGTGCTCCCTGGATGCATAGCATACATGGAAGAATGAGCTTCTTCCAGGACTAACTTCCTCAAGTCATCCACATCCGGCACTATCATCCTTCCATTATAACAGACTACTTGGTCATCTGAGTCATGGAAACCATCTCGCTTCTCATTTCCATACTCAGATCTAATCTGCTGAACCGCAACATCAACATGTTGTGCCTCCATAATCTGCTCTCTTAGGGTAGGTTTAATATGCATCTCAGCCATCAACCCGGCTACCAATGACACCTTCAACTGTACATTGTCTTGCCTTAAAGAGATAAGCATATCTCTCTTAGAGCATACTAAAGAGTTTAGTAGTGCTCTATCCATGGTTGATGTTGCTGATTTCCTACTCAAGGCACCTGCAACAACATTGGCCTTCCCTGGATGGTAATCAATTGTACAATCGTAGTCCTTGATTAACTCCATCCAGCGACGTTGCCTCATGTTGAGTTCATGCTGAGAGAAGATATACTTAAGGTTCTTATGGTCAGTGAAAATCTGAAACGTCTCTCCATAAAGATAATGTCTCCAGATCTTCAAGGCATGAACCACGGCAGCTAACTCTAGATCGTGTGTCAGATAATTCTCTTCGTGTTTCTTAAGCTGTCGGGAAGCAAAAGAAATCACTTGTTTATCCTGCATCAACACACATCCAAGTCCATTCTTAGAGGCATCACAAAAGACTACATATTCTTTTCCTTGCTCAGGTAGCACGAGCACAAGTGCACTTGTCAACCTCTCCTTCAACAACTGGAAAGACTGTTGACACTTATCACTCCAAGAAAAAGGAGCATCTTTCCGGGTTAACTTGGTCAAAGGTAAGGCTATAGAGCTAAAGTTTTTAATAAACCTTCGATAGTAACCAGCTAACCCCAAGAAGCTTCGAATCTCCATCGGTGTCTTCGGTTGTTCCCATTGTAGAATAGATTCTACCTTTGCAGGGTCAACACGAATTCCCGAGGCAGATATCACATGTCCAAGAAAAGATACCTCCGGCAGCCAGAACTCACACTTGCTAAACTTAGCATACAGCTTATGTTCTCTTAGCAAGGTCAAAGCTTGGCGAAGATGCTGCTCATGCAGCTGAGCATCCTTACTATAGATCAGAATGTCATCTATAAAGACGACAACACACTGATCAAGGAAGGGTCGAAAAACTCTATTCATGAGTTCCATAAATGCAGCTGGTGCATTGGTTAGTCCAAACGACATAACCGTGAACTCATAGTGACCATATCTTGTCCTAACAGCAGACTTGGATATGTCACTATCCTTAATACGAAGTTGATGATACCCAGAACTCAAGTCTATCTTGGAAAAGACGGTTGCACCACGCAACTGGTCAAAGAGATCATCAATCCTCAGCAGAGGGTACTTATTTTTTATTGTTACTTTATTAAGTTGTCTGTAGTCAATGCACAACCGCATTGACCCATCTTTCTTTCTAAAAAACAAAACCGGAGCACCCCATGGTGAAGTGCTTGGTCGGATAAAGCCCTTCTCAAGTAACTCTTGAAGCTGTTTCTTGAGTTCTTCCATCTCGGCAGGCGCCATCCTATACGGAGTCTGGGCTATGGGTTTCGTATCTGGGATCAGATTGATTTCAAAATCAATCTCCCGAGGTGGTGGTATACCAGGAAGTTCTTCAGGAAACACATCCTCGAATTCCCTGACTATGGGAACTTCAGTAGGATTGGGACCTTCCTTGGTAACATCTACCACATGGGCCAAGAATGCACAACATCCTTATCTCAATAGCTTATCAGCAACCATAGCTGATACAAGACAGGTGGGCAGAATCTTTCTTTCACCTTGAAAGATCCATGTGTCGCCTTCTTCAGCAAACACAGCCAACTTGGATTCACAATCCAAGACAACTTTATACCTTTCTAAGGTATCCATCCTGAGGATTATATCAAATCCTTGCATATCAAGTGGTATAAGGTCCACTTGAATGCGATGATCAGAAAAGAAGAGGATGCAGGGAGAACATACCTCCTGCAAAACGGCAGACCCACTCAACGGAGTCTCCAACAACAAACTATCTGCCCTATGACTAACCGTCATATTGCAGTTACGAATCACTCTCCGAGTGATAAAAGAGTGCGTATCACCCGGGGTCAATCAGAACAGATACAACACAGGATGTAGACATATCAGGATATAAAAGTTCCATCTGACCTACCACTACCCGTGGATTGACCACTGCATCTGGTGGGTTCATAGCGTAGAACCTCACTGTTGCCTGGTGTTGAGGTGGTGCTGATGATCCAGCTTGAGACGCTTGTCCACATCCTCGAGCTGCTCCTTGATGTTGTCTATTCTGAGGTCCTTGTTGATTCTGTCTCAGAGTCTGTGTCACACTGACAGGCCTAGAACGACAATCCTTCATCAAATGTCCCACCTTACCACAGTTGTAGCATCTTGATGGAGTTTTGCAACACCACTAAAAATCCTAGAGATGATGAATCCCTAAGTTTAGCCTTGCTAGTACTATGGTAAGAACTCCACCCACGTGTGCTAAGACACGCGGAAGTCTTATCGTAGTATAGTTAAGGGTCGAATCCTCAGGACAACGGTCTTGATGAAATCAAGATGGAAAACATTTTTAGTTGAACTTAACTACTTAACAGTTGATATTTATGTCGAAAGATTGATTTGGTTTTAAACTAAGTGCAAGGAAAGTAAAGCAAGCAAGTAGAGATTAAGGTTGTAAACAATGATTAAAAGCCACTAGGATGTTATCGGGTTTCGCATCACTACACATGGATCAAGACATGCAACATAATAAAACAACCTGCAAAGAGAGTCAAATCAGTTAGTATCTTGTAGTCCTAGCTTCCTTTCGGATAACTAGCTACGAGAAGTGTGGAGTATTGCAACGCCAACCATACCATGATGAATGGTCACATGCTTTGCATTACTTCTTCATGAAATGTATTCCTCGACCTTACCAAGATTGCACTTCCATACGTCAACTGATTCCATTTCATAGTATGAAAGTGCAATGATGGGGGTGAGTTTACTCCACTCATGAAAGCACTCCTAGATACTGAAACAGACATATGGTGACTACATACATCTAAGACCAACATTCAATCGATATTCAGATCTAAGGGTATAAACATAGACAATTCATACCAAAAGATAATAAGTAACACAAGTTGATGATCAGGCAACTAGCATTCATTAAACGATTGATGTTGAACTGAAAAGAAGAGTATCTCTATTACAAATTATTGAATTACATTGCATGAAATGAAAACATGGGTAGCGGGGCTACTCCCCGCACCCTAGTGAATGAAACTACTCGCTCATGTCAAGGACAAAGAAGGAGGCGAGAAGAGAGAGAAAGAACGTCATCTCCACGGAGGAGGGAAGGTTGAACCCTTGGTGAAGAGAGCAATGATCTTCGCACTTCGTGGTTGACTTGATGAAGGATCTTCTCTTCCCACCTTCTTTGCTGTTGAGAGGAGAGAGAAGATAACTTGGTGATGGAACGCGGATCTCAAACTGGCAGCCTTGGGGCAGTGGATGGAAGACAAAAGTGCTCTGGAGCTAGAGAGGCATCCTCTGGGCGTCTGAGATTCGATCCTTTTGAAGTGGTCCTTGAGGTCCTATTTATAGGCTCAAGTTGAGCCCAAACGGTCTAGAGACCGTTTGGCCTCTCGCGGTCTTGGGACCGTGAGGCCTTCTCACGGTCTTGGGACCGTGAGGCCTTCTCGCGGTCTTGGGACCGTGAGGCCTTCTCGCGCTCTTGGGACCGTGAGGTCTCCTCGCGGTCATAGGACCATGAGGTCTTCTCGCGGTCTTGGGACCGTGAGGTCTCCTCGCGGTCTTGGGACCGTGAGGCCTTCTCGCGGTCTTGGGACCGTGAGGTCTCCTCGCGGTCTTGGGACCGTGGGGTCTTCTCGCGGTCTTGGGACCGTGAGGTCTTCTCGCGGTCTTGGGGACCGTGAGGGGTCTCCTCGCGGTCTTGGGACCGTGAGGGGTCTTTGTAATTTTTTTGTGTTTTCTGAAATGAAAAAAATAAGAAAAGTTAGTTTATTGGTGTATCTGCAATAAAGTAAAAAAGTTTAATGATTCTATCTAGTTTATCTAAGAAAGAGTATGGAAAATTAAAGATAACTAATAAAATAACGTCACAAAATGGGAGGTTATCACCCCCCCCCCCCTAACTTAGAGTCTAGCTTGTCCTCAAGTTAGATAGAGCTAAGGCATGTAATGGCAAGGCGATTTTATTTAATTAGGGTTTCCATACTCTTGCTTCAATTCTAGGTCAGAGATCTACCGAGGTCTTATCAGGGCTTCTACTTACACTAACTCTTTCGAGTATCAAAAGTTGCATGGATCTCAGGTTCCTTTTATATCGTGAATCTCGCATTGGGACCACCTTTCTTATTATGTGCATGTCATCGACTCTAATCAGTTTTATACTTCTTTGGAGAAACCTACCGGTAGCTAGAGTGGGTATGGGGGCTGGCTGAAAAGGCTTATTGTGTAACTCCCACTTCAAGTGGGGAAGGGTTTGTCTATGCTTTTTAGAGATTCACTACCGGGCACGACACATCTGCCTTCATGAGGGCAGCTGAATGTACCGGCCGGGTGAGCTCTTTTATCAGCCTTTTCATATATTAGGAAACCTTAGGATCTCATTACCGGGCACGATACATCTGCCTTCATGAGGGTAGCTGTATGTACCGGCCGGGTGAGATCTTTGTTGGCTCTTCATATAGGTCCTTATGCATGGCACAACTCTCATGTTTTTATTCAGCACTCTGGATTTTATTCGAATCTCACGGGCTTAGGAAGTGGGTTTTGTTAGGGTTTTTGATTGGGCGGCCAAGCCTCTTTTATTGAAAGAAGAAAATTGTTCTTAGGGTTCTTGACATGCACTTATTTTTAATTGGTGGTCCGCTCGCGAGATTTCTTGATTTTGGATTTCCCTGATTTCCCTCTTGACTTTGAGAGTTTTCGGTTCGCTTTGGCTCTGAAGTTGACCTGTGAAGAGTCTGAGATATAATTGAAGCAAAAGTATAGAAACCAATTAGTGAATGAAATTTATGAATTCACCATTTCATGCCTGTATGCTAACCTTGTTATTTATTTTTGAGGACTACTTTATCTCTAATTTAGCTAAGGGTGAATCTTTTCATGATGAAAGTTATATTTGGAAAATAAAAAAAATTACTGGAAAAAAGTCTAAATATGGACAGAAAGTTTGAAAAATGATAAGCGGGAAAAATAGAAAGGTTGAAGCAGAATGATACCTCGCCCTTGTCCAGTGCACTCCCCCCTAACTTATCACGCACTCTGTCCACAGAGTGTCAAAGTGATAGGTTGAGAAATGCATGGACAAGGGCATTTAGGCGTCAGTTAATCCTTTATTTGCTCCATGTGTTCTGAGTAAGTTGGCGGCAAAATTTCCCCGTAGCGCATGGTAATCCACCTCTGTCATGTCCTCTACCGGCTTGGGAAGGGCCAAGATTGTATACATCCAGTAGAGGACGTGGAAGCCGCAGTCATTTGATTCTCTGATTTGCTGGGGGCACCTATGGCAGAAGGCTGGTGATTTGAAGTGATCTCTGTCATATGCCCGCGTGTGCTGACCCAAAAGATCGTGTAATTTGTCAGCACACTCCTTCGCCACCTCCTCCGTTGGTGTCTTTGGAGTTGTAGTGCATGCTTTCCGTTTTGGATCATACTGGCTGTCGGAACTGTTGTAGATTATTGTTGTTCCTTCGTGAAGATTGGTTGCCAGTAACATCCAGTGCTCTTGATGAAGGAAAGGTAACATGATGAACTTCGGAGTTGTATGTTGGAGATAAGAGATGGTTGACTCCTTTGTTCCGAAGTTCTTCAGCCCGAGAAGATCATCCTTCATGTAAGCTGACACCATGTAGACCGTGTTGTGATTCCGTGCAAGCAAGTATTGATAAGCAGTCATTACACTTACAGACATGGAACCCTTGAATTGTAAGGTCTCACGGAGGGCATCTTCCATAACCAATATATCCCCGTCGATATATACCAGCTCGTCCTTTTCGGCATATAGCCGTGACATTATTAACCGGAGCTCGTTATCGGAAAGTGTTTTGCAAGCCTCCGGGTCGAAGTCGGGAAATGACGGTTCAATGGAAGATTGGGGTACCATATGTGATGAAGATGTCTTGATGGTTACCCCTGATATCAGATCAATGTCACCTGTATCTGGAACCAGATCGAAGATGTAAGGGTTCCATTGGCTTTGCCTGGTGACATTAGATGGTTGTTTTTCTTTTGTCAGCGCCGCTAGGGTTTGTCTGAAAGGTCTCCTCTGCGGGCGTTTAATAGATGAAAAGAGATAATGAGGGACGTCGTCTGCCACCATGGTAGGGTCGTTAAAAAACATTCTGTCGCAAATAAGCTCCATGGCGTAACGTCCTCGTAGGGAGTGGAAATATTCATTGGTTAGTTCAGTGAAAGGGACCTGCTGATTTAGCGCTAGGATGTGCCTTATGATGTAGAAAGCGCTGTCCCAAGAACCTTCTGTGGCTTGGACTTGTGGGTTAATTATTTGAAACCAGGGGGAGCTCCAGTCCTGGCGGAGAGAAGGGCATGCGGCCCATATGAGCTTTAGCAGCCGGATAGGGATGCATCTTGCCTCCCCGGCTTCAATTCCAACAAAATTGATTATTCCGGCCTTTAAGTCACTGGCGCAGAAATTGTACACTTTGGCGTCGCGGGCGACAGTGTCCACAATCATGAGCAGCCAGTGGTTACAGATTTGGAAAGGCACGGTTATGTATCTCGCTTTTCTTGCGATCCCCCTGTGCAACCTTGTAATGGATTTGTGCTGTAACTCTTTGTACAGTAAGCACAATCCTAGTGTGGGTGAGGCGTTAAGAACCGGTTGCTGTCGCCGAGAGATTTTGTAGATCTCAATAGAGTTGGCAAGTAGGGTACGGAACATTGCCATCTTCACCGGCGACTGGGATCGAAGAAGGGATCAGAAATCTTCACGCGTCAGATTGCGTTTTGTCATCGTGTTTTTGTATATTACATCCTCCCCAGCTTTGGCATCATCTACTATAGTGTTTAAGATGAAGATATCTTGTGCATCTAGGGTAGAGATGGCCGCCATGTCTAACTCTTTCATTTTGTTAGGTAGAGGTGGCGGCGGAGGTAGCTTTTGCGGTTTGGGGGTAGAAGTTTGTTCTATGCTGTCCATGTACTGCTGCAGATCGTAGTCTTTATCAGAATTAGAAGGAGTGTCTAAATTGTCATCAATGTCTAGGAAGACTCTTTCTGATTCTTCAAGTTCAGGCGCTGACGGTTCGGGCATAGAGATTTGCTGGGCTGCTGCGGCTGGTATAGCGCTGCTGGTTCCCTGAATGCATTTTTCGAACTCAGCAAAAGCCACCTCTTTGGCAGCCTCCCCCAGAGATCCCGCAGAAAAGTTGAGAAATTGATCCCCGAAGTATATGTTGACATTCTCTGTATGAGCAGGGGATTTGTGATCTTTATCACCAGTTTGGTGATCTTGCTGTTGTTTTGGTTCTGCTCCGTGGCTGGGGCCTGCCCCAACATCATCTGGCTTGTCGGAGTCATCAGCTGAGGAGGAACTATTGTTTGAGTCAGCGGAGGAGTCAGAATCTTCCTCGTCATCAACATCATCTTCATCGTCGTTAGTTTTCTTCTTTTGTGCTTTCTTCTTGCACAGACGATGGATGGATTGGAGTTCGTCATATGCCACTTGCACGTGCTCGTGTGTTTCGAGCAGTGCTTCGTGGGTTTCTTTTAGATTAGAATAACGTTGTTCGGACGAGAGGAGTCGTGCCGTGAGATCGGTTACTTGAGCTCTTAGCTGAATAAGCTCATTATTTGACGACTCATCCTGGCGATTATGTAGTTGCGTGAGGGTGGTGGTGATGTCGTCCAGGCGCGTGCTGAAAGCTTGCTGTTGCTGCTTCATCTCGCGGAGGGTTTCTGGCAGAGGTAGAGTCTGCGCAGAAATCCTATCGACTTGCTTTGCCAACACTGCATGCTGGCGTTGTACTCCATGGATCAACTCGGGCAAGTTGTTGCAGTGGCCGTCGATGTGGTCGACTTGCTTGGCCACTGAATCTTGACGTTGTTGGATTCCTTGGAGGATGCCTGGCATGGCGCGGTTCTGCTCGCCAATCTGGGCAACCTGTTGTGTTAGACCCTGCACACATGAAAAAATAGAATTTAAAATGTTAGATGGGTCGGTGAGGAGGTTTCGGATGGTGTCGAATTGACGTCCGAATTCCGCACCGATGTTAGTATAAGGGACCCCAGTAAATGAAGAGTGAGGCGGCTGGGGTCGGGGTGGAATGGTAGTGTCATGCGGAAAAGACACTGTTGATGGACCCGCGAATTGCATGGTGACTGTGGATGGGGTCACCAGCGATGTCGGGGTGGTGGTGGGTGGAAAAAGTGGTGGCATTCCCGGAGAGAGAAATGGGTCCGGGAATGTTGATGGAAAGTCGGTGGATGTGAAGGAGGATAATTCAGGCATTGTGGTGGAGAATGGGGTGGCCGAAGTGAAGAAGGGTGGGGGTGGTAGTTGGGTGGTAGAGGAAGGTGGTGTGGAGGATGATTGAAGGGTGGTTGATGGTGGTGGGGTGGTAGATATTGGGGTGGTGGAAGGTGGAGAGGTGGTGGTGAGCTCAACATTTAGACTCATTATAAAATAGTCTAGTGATGAGGATGTAATATGTTCTTCTGGGAGGGGGGGGTTCAGGTTCGGGGTTAGGCTTTCCAAATGGTCTTGAGACCGTGAGGACTCCTCACGGTCCGGGGACCGCGAGGAACCTCACGGTCTTGAGACCGCGAGGGCCCAAACGATCCTGAGACCGCGAGGGCCCAAACGGTCTTGAGACCGTTTGACCTCAAGATCATGTGGATTTTTTTTTAGATTTAAAGAAAAGCAAAGAAAAACAAAAGAGGTTTAAAAACAAAATAAAAAGCTAGAAAAAATAGGGAAGGGGATACTCAGGCCTTGGGTTGCCTCCCAAGAAGCACTTTGGTTTAACGTCGCTGGCTCGACAAGATTTTGCTCTGGCTATGCTGACTTTATAGGATCATGGATCTCTATGGTTTGCCTTGATAATTTGTCTGCCGAAGTGTGGTATTTCTTCAATCTGTGACCATTTACGGTCCTTTCTCCTCCATTATCATCGATAATAATGACAGCTCCTGTCAGGTATATGTGTTTGATTGTAAAAGGCCCCGACCATTTAGTACACAATTTTCCAGGAAACATTTTTAATCTGGAGTTGAATAGGAGGACTTTGTCTCCGACGGTTATATCCTTTCTTTTTATGTGGCCGTCGTGCCACATCTTAGTTTGTTCTTTGTAAATTCTTGCGTTGTGGTAGGCTGTCATTCGTAATTCTTCTAGTTCTTGGAGTTGCAGTTGTCTGAATTCACCAGCACCTTTGAGATCGAAGTTTAGTTGCTTAATGGCCCACCAGGCCTTATGCTCTAATTCAACTGGCAAATGTCAAGACTTCCCATACACTAATCGAAACGGTGTTGTTCTGATTGGTGTTTTGAAAGCTGTACGGTAAGCCCATAGAGCGTCAGATAGTTTGGTGGACCAATCGGTGCGGTGCCGATTGACAGTCTTTTCTAGGATAGCTTTAATTTGCCTATTGGAGACTTCAACCTATCCACATGTCTGTGGATGATACGGTGTAGAAACTTTGTGGTTGACTCCGTATTTTCTTAATAAGGCTTCAAAGCTCCGTTCCAAGAAATGTGATCCGCCGTCAGATATTATCGTTCTTGGGACGCCGAATCTGGGGAATATTATCTCTTTAAACATCTTGATTACCGGTTTTGAATCATAAGAGATGGTCGGTAGAGCCTCTACCCATTTTGACACATAATCCACAGCAACTAAGATGTACATGTAACCGTAGGATGAGGGGAAAGGGCCCATGTAATCTATTCCCTATACATCGAAGAGTTCGATTTCTTGCCATATGTTCAATGGCATTTCATTTCTTTGGGTAATTCCCCCAGATAGTTGACACTTGTCGCATGATCGCACGTATTCATGTGCATCTTTTGCGATGGTAGGCCAATAAAAGCCTGATTGCAGGACTTTGAGGGCTGTCTTCTTAGAACTCATGTGGCCCCCGGTGGGGCCCGAGTGACAGTGCTCGAGAACCGAAGTAATTTCCGTCTCTGGAATGCATCTACGAAAGAGGCCATCTGCGCATAAGCGAAAAAGATAGGGCTCGTCCCAGAAATATTGCTTAGCGTCGTGAATGAACTTCTTTTTGTCATGATAGGATGCAGACAGGTGAATGATTCCTATTGCCAAATAGTTAACAATGTCGGCATACCAGGGGAATCCATTAGAGACTTTCATTAGTTGGTCGTCCGGGAGGGAGTCTCGGATAGGTACTTTGTCTTCATCCTCAACTCTAATACGGCTGAGGTGATCAGCGACGACGTTTTCCACTCCGCTTTTGTCTTTGATTTCCAAATCAAATTCTTGAAGCATCAAAACCCAACGTATAAGTCTTGGTTTTGCATCTTGTTTCTGAATTAGATACCGTATAGCAGAGTGGTCAGTGTAGACGATGACTTTAGCTCCAATCAGATATGAGCGGAATTTTTCGAATGCGTAAATGACAGCTAAGAATTCTTTTTCCGTAGTGGTGTAATTTTTCTGTGCTTCATCTAGCGTTTTGGATGCGTAGTATATAACATAGGGTTTCTTGTCTATTCTTTGCCCTAAAACGGCCCCTATGGCATAATCGCTCGCATCACACATGATTTCGAAAGGTAGCGACCAATCTGGAGCTCGTAGTATGGGTGCGGAAATCAAGGCATTTTTCAGAGTTGTGAAACTTTGCAGACATTCTTTGTTAAAGTTAAACTCAGTGTCCTTGGTCAGCAGTTGTGTCATGGGTTTTGCTATTTTTGAGAAGTCTTTGATAAATCTCTTGTAAAACCCAGCATGGCCTAAGAAAGCACGCACCCCTTTTATGTCTTTTGGTGGCATCAATTTCGAGATGACGTCAATTTTTGCCTTATCCACCTCTATCCCTCTGTCGCTCACTCTGTGTCCGAGGACAACACCTTCTGTTACCATAAAATGGCATTTTTCCAAATTTAAGATGAGGTTTGTGTCCTCAAATCTTTGTAAAACTTGAACCAGGTTGAGCAGACAGTTGTCGAAAGAGTTTCCATAAACTGAGAAATCATCCATGAATATCTCCATTATAGATTCTGTTAATCCTGCAAAGATAGCAGACATGCATCTCTGAAAAGTGGTTGGCACGTTACAAAGCCCGAATGGCATTCTTCTGAAAGCATATGTCCCAAAAGGACAGGTGAAAGTAGTTTTCTCTTGATCTTCCGGGTGTATAGGGATTTGGTAAAACCCGGAATAACCATCGAGGTAACAGAAGAATTTCTGATGAGCTAAGCGCTCGAGGACCTCATCTAGGAAAGGCAGGGGGTAGTGATCTTTTCGCGTGGATTTATTAAGTTTTCTATAGTCAACGCACATTCTCCACCCAGTCACGGTTCTAGTGGGTACTAGTTCGTTTTTATCATTAAGGACAACAGTGGTCCCTCCCTTTTTTGGGACCACCTGTACTGGGCTAACCCACTGAGAATCCGAAATGGGGTAGATGATACCTGTCTTTAGAAGTTTGAGGACCTCAACGCAAACCACCTCCTTGAGGTTGGGGTTTAACTTTCTCTGGTGTTCTCTTGATGGTTTAAAATCTTCAACCATGGGCAGTTTGTGCATGCATAAAGCGGGACTTATACCCGTCAAATCAGTCATTTTATACCCAATGACTTTCTTATGCCTCTTTAATTCATCAAGAAGCCTATTTTCTTGGTCTTTCTCCAGAGTTGAGCTGATGATTACTGGACAGAGCTTCTCTTCATCAAGAAAAACATGTTTGAGCCCCTCAGGTAGGGCTTTCATTTCCGGAGCCTTAGGTGGCTCGGTAGCTTCTATAATAGTGACGGCCTTAAGTTCTTCGAATGTGGCAGTCGGGGCTTCTTCAGCCTTTTCCAAGTATTGAAGGCATTGTTGCACTAATTCACTTGCCGAGAATTCCACTTCCGGATTTGTAAGGGTATTTTCCAATTCATCGGAGGGTTCAGACATTTCTAACTGGGACATTTGATATATGGCATCCAGGAGAAAAACTTCCTCTTGAATGCTTGGTCCTTTCATTCTGTTAAGAACTCTGAACTGGAAGGCTTCCTTCCCAAGTCTCAAGATAATAGTGCCTGCTTCAACATTGATAAGTGCTCGGGCAGTAGCTAGGAAAGGTCTGCCAAAGATTATCGGGTACCTCAGGTCTTCTTGTATATCCATAATAATGAAATCGCACGGGACATAGGAATTTGCTCCTATTCTGACAGGAATATCCTCGATAATTCCAAGAGGGGCAGTTATGGTAGAGTCGGCTAACTGAATTGTCATTGTCGTAGGTAACAAATCAGTGAAGCCTAATCTTTTACACATCGAATAGGGCATAATAGATATACTTGCTCCTAAGTCTGCCAATCCTTTCTTGCTGGAACCATTTCCAATGGAACACTGGATACCGAAGGAACCAGGATCCTTCTTTTTCTTTGGCATCTTGTTTAGCAGAATGTCTGAAGTGGTCTGAGCAAGTTTCACCGTTTCATGCTCTTCTGTCATATACTTTCTCGACAAGAGGGTTTTCAGGTATTTGGCCCAAGCGGGCACCTCGGAAAGAGCATCGAGGAAAGGAATATCAATGTATAATTTTTTCATAGCTTCTTTAAATTTTTGGAACCTAGTATCAATTTTGGTCCCTTTCAGCCTGTCTGGATAAGGAATTCTGGGTGGGACCTCTGGCATTGGTTCCTTTTGCTTTTCTTTCTCAGTAGAATTTTCTGTTTCTATGCTTGAATTCCCTGTTGGGGAAAGAGTGGCTACATCATCATCATCATGTATGATTCTGGTGACATCAGGCAGGACACGACCAGACCATGTGGTGACGGCATTCAGTTGTTCTGGTCTGTTTTGGTTATGTCTCGAGTTTGCTTCTGGTTGCCCAGCAAAAGTGCCGGCTTGTGGCTTCAATTGAGCGGCAATCTGTGCCAGTTGGGATTCTACGGCCTTTTGTTGAGCTTGCTGGTTTGCAAGCATAGTCTGTTGAGATTGAAGCATTTGTCTAATCAAGGATATTTCATCAGATGATTGGGGAGGAGCACCCCTCTGTTGATACTGAGTGAGTTGCTGTCCTTGTGGTTGTTGTAGAGGTGCAGTTAACTGTGGTTGTTGGGGCTGCTGCAACTGAGGTTGTTGTAGCTGCGGGTGCAGACCTGGATGGCCATATTGGTAGGAAGGGTTCCTGGGATAGTTAGATCTTTGGAAACCCTGTCTATAATTCCCTTGATTGAAGTTATTCTGAAATCCTGGTGGTTGTCTATTGAAAGATCCACCTTGAGTCTGCTGTTGTGGGTTGGCGGTCCCTGCAGGATTCCCGTATTGGAAACTAGGATGGTTCCTTGGTTTATCTAGATTGTAGTACACCTGGCCAGGTATTGAATGGATGGAGTTGACTTGCTCTGGCATTTGGTCCTCAAGATGCTCGATAATGGGTTCATATTGCGGCATAGGTGGTTGTAAATCCATCATGACATTGTACAACAAACCACATGATAATGTGGGATGATCAGATGCATGACAGGCTTCACAAGTTCCAGTAGCTGCTTTCATTTGTTGAACCTGAGAGCTTTTCTTCTTGTCATATTCCCCGAAAGAAGTTTCGAGGGCTTGTTGTTTGCTAGCAATAGTCTTCAGGGCCTCTGCAATGGCCTTGAGTTCCATTGATTCTTCAGCTTTGTATACCTTAAGAACCCCCTGGGTTGGTTAGACGACCTTTCCCAATTGGATTGGTTCTCGGCCCCTAGCGTAACTATATTCCAGGCGTCTTCATAGTTCTTTCTCATGAAATTTCCTCCAGATGAGGAATCTAGAAATTGCTTGATATCATCACTTACTCCTCTATAGAATGTTTCTATCAGTTGATTTTGAGATATGCCATGGTGAGGACACTTTCTCAGGAGTTCTTTGAATCTTTCCCAAGCTTCAGCAAGTGTTTCTCCAGGTAGTTGGGAAAAGTGATTAATCTGCCCCCTAATCTCATAGGTTAGCGAAGGTGGAAAGAATTTCTCCAGAAACTTTTCTTCTAAAGGAGTCCAAGTAGTGATGATGGGGTGTCTATCCAAAGCTTTGTACCAGCTTAGCGCTCTTCCAGATAAGGTGAAGTGGAAAAGGTGTAACATTATTGCTTCCAAGGCGATTCCTGCTTGGGGTACAAGTCGACAGAGTGACTTGAATCTCTTAAGGTGATCCATGCAATCGTCTCCGGGTGCTCCAGAGAAAGAGATGCCTTGCATGATCTGGATCCATTGCGTCCAGATTTCAAAGTGTGGTATGTTAATAATCGGTGGTCGGACTGGATGATCATCTTCATAATTCTTCGGGACTGCGTAGTCCCGAAGTTGCTTGTTTCTTAACGCAAGTTGAGCAGCAGCATGCTCTGCTTGGATGCGGGCTTGTTCCTCAGCTCGAATCTCAGCTTGCTCCTGAGCACGAGTGTCTACAATAAGTTGTGCTCGTTGTACTGCTATGGCGGCGTTAACTCTTTCTGCAACAAGGCGTTGCTCTTCAACCATCTGTCTGGCTCTTTGGCGGTTAAGTCTAATCCTTCGGTGGAAACTTCTTTCTACCTCAGAGTCGTACTCTGGTTCAGGGAGAATCCGATGCTATGCGGGTGTTGCATACACGTTTTCTACCTGAGTAGAAAGAAAATCACACGTTAGGATAATGGAAGGAAATGAAGAAATCAAGAATATTTGGAGTAGTTATCAAGAAAAGGTGTAAAATCCTAATCAACCAAGAAGTTGTTAAGTACTAACTAAAACGTTCCGTTGTCCCCGACAACGGTGCCAATTTTTGATGGAGTTTTGCAACACCACTAAAAATCCTAGAGATGATGAATCCCTAAGTTTAGCCTTGCTAGTACTATGGTAAGAACTCCACCCACGTGTGCTAAGACACGCGGAAGTCTTATCGTAGTATAGTTAAGGGTCGAATCCTCGGGACAACGGTCTTGATGAAATCAAGATGGAAAACATTTTTAGTTGAACTTAACTACTTAACAGTTGATATTTAGGTCGAAAGATTGATTTGGTTTTAAACTAAGTGCAAGGAAAGTAAAGTAAGAAAGTAGAGATTAAGGTTGTAAACAATGATTAAAAGCCACTAGGATGTTATCGGGTTTCGCATCACTACACATGGATCAAGACATGCAACATAATAAAACAACCTGCAAAGAGAGTCAAATCAGTTAGTATCTTGTAGTCCTAGCTTCCTTTCGGATAACTAGCTACGAGAAGTGTGGATTATTGCAACGCCAGCCATACCATGATGAATGGTCACATGCTTTGCATTACTTCTTCATGAAATGTGTTCCTCGACCTTACCAAGATTGCACTTCCATACGTCAACTGATTCCATTTCATAGTATGAAAGTGCAATGATGGGGGTGAGTTTACTCCACTCATGAAAGCACTCCTAGATACCGAAACAGACATATGGTGACTACATACATCTAAGACCAACATTCAATCAATATTCAGATCTAAGGGTATAAACATAGACAATTCATACCAAAAGATAATAAGTAACACAAGTTGATGATCAGGAAACTAGCATTCATTAAATGATTGATGTTGAACTGAAAAGAAGAGTATCTATATTACAAATTATTGAATTACATTGCATGAAATGAAAACATGGGTAGCGGGGCTACTCCCCGCACCCTAGTGAATGAAACTACTCGCTCATGTCAAGGACAAAGAAGGAGGCGAGAAGAGAGAGAAAGAACGTCATCTCCACGGAGGAGGGAAGGTTGAACCCTTGGTGAAGAGAGCAACGATCTTCGCACTTTGTGGTTGACTTGATGAAGGATCTTCTTTTCCCACCTTCTTTGCTGTTGAGAGGAGAGAGAAGATAGCTTGGTGATGGAACGCGGATCTCAAACTGGCAGCCTTGGGGCAGTGGATGGAAGACAAAAGTGCTCTGGAGCTAGAGAGGCAGCCTCTGGGCGTCTGAGATTCGATCCTTTTGAAGTGGTCCTTGAGGTCCTATTTATAGGCTCAAGTTGAGCCCAAACGGTCTAGAGACCATTTGGCCTCTCGCGGTCTTGGGACCGTGAGGTCTCCTCACGGTCTTGGGACCGTGAGGTCTTCTCGCGGTCTTGGGACCGTGAGGTCTCCTCGCGGTCTTGGGACCGTGAGGTCTCCTCGCGGTCTTGGGACCGTGGGGTCTTCTCGCGGTCTTGGGACCGTGGGGGGTTCTCGCGGTCTTGGGGACCGTGGGGGGTCTCCTCGCGGTCTTGGGACCGTGAGGGGTCTTTGTAATTTTTTTATGTTTTCTGAAATGAAAAAAATAAGAAAAGTTAGTTTATTGGTGTATCTGCAATAAAGTAAAAAAGTTTAATGATTCTATCTAGTTTATCTAAGAAAGAGTATGGAAAATTAAAGATAACTAATAAAATAACGTCACAAAATGGGAGGTTATCACATCTCCTCTCCTGTTGTTGTGGTCGGGGTGGTCCAGTAACTGACATTGATGCAGAACTGTGCGTCCCTTGGAGCGGTTGAATCCGTCCTCTACCTCTACTTGGTGACCATTGAGTTTGAAAACTTGACCTGGGTGGTGGAGGGTTAGGTGCAGAGAATCTAGGTTTCTTGGAATCCCTAGATGAAGGACCCTGGAACTGTGGATATCTTTTCTGAGTTTGTCTCATCTCAACCACAGATCTCTCTATCCTTCAGACTGACTCAACGAAGGTAGAGAATTTCTCTCGGTTTTCTAAGGCAGACACATGGGTTGATATATCAGCATTCAAACCCTTTTCGAATCTTCTGATTCTTTCCTCCTCTGTGGCAGCCATGTGCGGATAGAACCGCAGCAATTCCATGAATTTAGCTTCATACTCGCTAATGTTCATCATACCCTGCCTTAGTCTCTCAAACTGAGAGATCTTCTCATCTAGGAAGGTCTTTGGAAAATATCTATTGATAAATTTCCGACGAAACTCTTCCCATGAGAACTCTATTCTAGGTCTCTTCTGCTCTTCCATGTTCCACCAGTGACCAGCACTGCCTTTGAGAAGATAGACAACATGTCTAACCTTCTCAGCTTCCGGGATAATAAGAATCCTGAAAGCCTTCTCCAACTCTATCAACCATAGGTCAGCATCTGCGGGGTCGGCAGTCCCAAAGTACTCGGTAGCTCCGACACGACGAAGTCGTTCGAACGTCTTACCGATACCTTGTGCTTCAGGCTGGACAGGTGCCCTCGGTGCAGGCATGGGCATTCTGTCGGTTATGTGTGTCATGGAAGTCATGAACTGCCCGAACATTGTCTGTACAGCTGGGTTACCCATGTCGGCTGGGTCAAACTGGGGTGGCTCTCTTGGTGACTCTGGTGCAGGCTGTTCTATTCTTGGAACCCTTGCACCGCCTTGAGGTGCACTAGCACTACTCTCTGCCACGTGCTCATCATGAGGCTCAGCCATCCTTATGTATCTTCTTCTCCTGAGGAGCAGAAGATTCTATTAGATAAGGAAGGAGTACTAAAGATAGACTCGACATCCTAAGTCCTATGCCTCAGTAGACTCAACTGACCTAGAGCTCTGATACCACTAATTGTGGGCTCTGATCTCCAAACCACGATATAAATACAATTCAAACTTAGCGGAAGCGATTCGATTAACAGCGGAAGACAAAAATCACAGAAAATTAAAACTTTTCGAAACAAGAGCTTGAATCCATAAAAGCTTCTTTCCTAACAAGAGATAAACTGTTTACATCTCATGATAATTACTTCTTGAGTAATTATATACATCAAGATACAAAATCTCAAGAACTCATAACAAAAGACTCCAAGACCTGAGAGTACAGAGGACACATAGGACTGACTCTAACTACACCACATGGCAGGCTAAATCTCCACCTGAGATTTACTGCTGCTCCTGGTGCTGCTGCTGCTACTGCTGGGACTGGTCACCTGTAGACCGGTTCCTCCGTCTCCGACGTCCACCTAAAAAGTTGAAGTCTACGGGGTGAGACAATTTTACATAATTGTCCCAGCGAGAGTTATAACTCTCCCCCAGAAGCTTTAATATAACATCAAAGAATATATTAAGCAGTAAAACTTTCAAAGTATTCAACAACAGTTGCAACTATAAACAAGAGCTCAACACTTATGAGACATGAAGAATATAAGCACTATTACAGTGTATCATCAATCAACTAACTCGTAGTTATCTCTAACATGTATACTACACGGTTGATTATGTTTTACAACCTATATTATGCCCTGTGGAGATGAGGCATACCACTCATACTCCAACTGATTGCTAAGAAGTCACATCAGTATCATACATAGGTCATTAAGAGAGCCGGATTCTCATGACCTTCACCTTCCTCAGTCAGTAAGAGGATCACTTGTAGGACATCTTGTGTCTCTACTGTTATAGCTCACCAGGGTAAAATGGTCCTTCGCTATTTAAGAGTTACAGTGGCATTCTGTACTCTCTTCGTCATCAGGAGATTTCATGTTTATCTCCACTGATACAAATATCTATGTTTCTTCATCATCAGGAGGTTTCATGTTTACCTACTACCGATACGGTATGGGATTGTAGTGAAGGATTGACGGATTACATATCTACATCAAATTCCTACACTAGGATGTAAGGTTCTACACATCCATATACCCCACATACTCAATAGTATGTGATCCAGGAGTTCCCTTAGGAAAACCTGTTTCACCATCACTTGATTTCTGACAATGATGGGTCTATGATCAGGGCTCTACATTATACTTGATTAGTTAGGTACATTCAGTATTCATTTAACATCACACATTGTTCTTCAAACAATAACAGTAGCATAACAGCTATAAAAGGAGAATACTAAATGTAACAAGCCTAACTCACATCAATCATCATTTCTCATTATACTCATCACAAGTCATCTCTAAAGCATGACCTTGATGATATTCATGGCTCTCACAGCCCATTATTATCATAGAATGCCATTGACAAGGCATCAAGATACTTTACTTATTCATAAAGCTATCAATATGCCTTTAATGAATTTAGTATCATCATCGATACCTGGATATGATCACCTCCATATCAGAACCTGCATGGTTAATTCAACTAATAAAGGTAATTCAAAACAATGATTATACTTTCCACTCTTGTCATAAGAGCTAAGTCCTTTGATTCTTATCGAATAGAGTTTAATACTCATATAACATGTCATCATCTTTGAATTAGGGTTTACTATTCACATCACACGTCATTACCCTTGAATTAGGGTTTACTATTCACATCACATGTCATTACCCTTGAATTAGGGTTTACTATTCACATCACATGGTGAATTGAACTCATAACACCATCATGTATGAGGAACATCATCATTGATGCTCTCAGATAAGCTTAGGATTCATCATATATCATAATTAGGGTTTCCATGATCTCACATAGGTGGATCATACCCTAATCATGCACATTCATGTGTATTGAAGGTTCTTTACTTGAGTTTTCACCCTAAAAGGATACTTTCTCTCTCTTAAGGTACTTTCTCTCTCTTAAGATACCTTCTCTCTCCTCATACTAGTATATGGTGATGACACCACTCTAGATCAGGTTGGGTTAAGTTCTCATGGCTAACATAAGCCAAAACATCACTATCATGTGATTAGTGGTTTGATTTGAACAAGGTATTACCCAATTGAACCCATCAAGGGTATTTTGGTAATTCACCCCATTGATCACCATCATGGGTTAATTTATTAATCACTTAGTCCCTTAATGTTCTAAGTTACCATTAGGGTTTAGATTAGATCACCATTGAACCAATTACAACTTCAAGTGATTATGTATAAATAACATTGAAAACCTCCAAACGGTTTCAACCTTCAACCTCCAAACGGTTTGAAACCGTTTGGGTGTGTTAACCGTTTGCTAGGTTTGACTCCAAGACCGCATGACCTCAAGGTCGTTTGCCCAAACCGTTTGGGTGCGTTGACCATTTGGAAAGGTTGACTTTCCAAACCGTTTGAGCTTATGCGGTTTGAAACCGTTTGATCAACTTGTCTTGAGATCGATTGGTCCAAACGACCTTGAGATCGTTTGAGCCCAAATGGTCTTGAGACCGTTTGGCCTCAAACGGTCTTGAGACCGTTTGGCCTCAAACGGTCTTGAGACCGTTTGGTCCAAATGGGCTCAAACCGTTTGGACCTCCAACATGGTTCAAAAGTTACAAATGTTTATGATTAAGTATGTTGAAGCCCTCAATTGGACAAATCCATGTTAACCACTTATAAATTGAGTCAATTAGGATGAGTCTCAAACAATTGGACACCAAAATAACCCTCAATTGAAAGCCAATTAGGGTTAAGTCCATCTCAATTAGGGTTTCAAATCGGATGGTCATCAATATTCAACAATGTGAATCAATCCAAGGTTGAACCTATCAATTGAACTCCAATTGGGCCCAAACTTGGCCCAAACGGTCTTGAGATCGTTTGGATGACCTCCAAATGGTCTTGAGACCGTTTGCCCAAGAAAACATAAAAATCTAAGTTGATTTGATAGGGGTTGAACCTTAATTAAGTCACAAATCAGCAATTTGATTATTTCAATAACCCACTGTAATTGGGCTCTCAATTGATCAACTTATCTTAACCCTAGACCTCCAAACGGTCTTGGGTTGACACCAAACGGTCTTGAGACCGTTTGGGTGAGTTCCAAACGGTCTTGAGACCGTTTGCCCACCCATCCTTTGGACTCTAGTGAAAATTCATCAAGGTTTGATCTATTGAGTTAATCATCAAATCAATACTTAATTGCAATATGATTTGGTACCTTTGGACCTTCAATTGGTCAACTATACTTGACCCCAGACCTCCAAACGGTCTTGGGGTGACCCCCAAACGGTCTTGAGACCGTTTGGGTGATTCCCAAACGGTCTTGAAACCGTTTGGGCTAAATCAACCCAAAATCTCAACTTAACTCATTGGAAATTCAGCACTAATTTCAATTAGGGTTTGCCCTATTAATCATCCTTCAACTCATGACTCGTTTATAATTAATCCCTCAAATTTGGTGGGTCGTTAATTAACATCATTATGAACAGTAATCCAAAACGGTCAACGTTTGGTCAACCATCTTAAACGGTCTTGAGACCGTTTTCCCAAAAAGGGCAAATTAAATAGATTGAAAAAGCAGAACTTAATTCAATTGGTTTTGCTAATTGATTTGCTTATATCTCAAGATCCATTTGGAGTTAACCTCTCAAATTTTGTGGGTGATTAACCTACATAATTATGAACAATATTCCCATACGGTCTTCGCTTGGTCAACGGGACCAAACGGTCTTGAAGACCGTTTGCCCTCACACGACCCTGAAACCGTTTGCCCACCAAACGGTTTGAAACCGTTTAAACAATTGGTGGAGGTCGTTTGATAAAGTGTAAATCCATGGATAAGCATAGGAATTAATGCTCTTATATTCTACCTCAAGAACAGTAGCAGTTCTTCAGGATTTTGCTTGCAAGGATGCAAGGGAAGATAGGGAAGAAGAAGAACTAGCAACTATATGCATAGAAAAAGATGTATAATCAAAGCATAAGGTTTAGAGTTATAAAACCCGCCTAAAGGTTGTTCCTTGAGCTCCAAGCTTTCAAGATCCAAGATTTAATGGCGTCTTTGAGCTCCAAAGGTCGTCCAAGGTGAATTCTCCAAGGAAAAGTTGGAAAGGAATGGCTAGAAAGATAGAGCTAGGTGAGCTAGCCATGAATTCAACCTTGAAAACGAGTTTCCTCCATGAATTCAAGCAAAAGGGATGATCCAAACTTACCTAGGACCCTTGGTCGTCCTTCTCTGCTCCAGAGCCTAGCCTTGGTCGGTTTTGAGCAAGGGGAAAAGAAATGAAAGGGAGAGGGTCGTTCCCTTGCTAAGTGGAAAAGTTGTATATATACTTAGGTGAATTTTCAACATAAGGACATATGTTTTCCTCATTTCTCATCTAAGTCCTTCCTTTATTCTTTGCACGTCCCCACATCTTATTTATAAGGACAAAATTCTTCTAAGATCAAGAATTGAAGGCAAAGAGGATCAACCCATCACTAAAGCATACACATAAAAGGGCTATTATTCATACACCTTGTTTATTCAATCACAAAGGTGTTCTTTGTTATATGATTATTCAAATGAAGTGCCCTCTTCATCATTTCTACTCTAAATGATGACAAAAGTTATAAAATATATTTTAGATGATGTATTTTACAAGTTGCATCCCTCAAATTGGGTAAATTGCACTTTTCCCCAATTTAGGGTTTTCAAGCACCGGGATTGCTTCCACAGCTGCACCTTGGTGCCCAAGCTTGGGAAATCCCTCAAACCTTACCATCATAATTCTCATGATGTCTTAACATCAGAGGAACATCTCAACATGTGCAAATTGCAATTTAACCCTTCTAACTGGGTAATTTGCACATAGGTCCCTGTATTACAAAACAATGCTACAACTTTATATAAAAAGGAGCAAAAACTGAAATATATGCTTCCGAGAAACTTAATTACATGCCCTAAGTTAATCACAAGGATTTAATTTAATATTTAGGTAAAACACCTAGGGTTAACTCATAACCCAGGTCAGGGATGTTACAGGAACCTCATGATGGGGATAGTCTCTTAGCAACTTCTGAACTCTCCCATGTCTTGTAGAACTACTCATTCTCCTTCTAGATGAAAAAAGTGATCTACCTCCTCATCTATGTAAGCTTAGAAATAGGATATAACTTCTTTAGAAGTTCATTCTTCATGGATTCCTAAGTAACAACGTCAATTTTTGATGAATACCACTTCCTTGCCTTGTCCTTGAGAGAAAAGGTGAACAATGTGAGATGAATGGAATTGTTAGTAACTACAGGAGTCCTAAAGGTATAGTAAGTATCCAAGAAGGCATATATATACTTATATGTATTTTCATTTCCAATCCTGTAGGGTAGGGAGAAGCACAAGAAGAGATGGAGGAATCAAGAACCGTTGCCCTGTCATTTGTTCAAATCTAGTAACAATAGGCAAACTGTAATTTCCAGGCATAAAGTGGTCATGAAGCAACTTGTGTATTGGTGGTGGATCATGAAGAAACTTGTGTATTGGTGGTGAATATGGTGGCTCAGGTACATCCTCATGGTATATCGCTCTATTTGAAATTTTAAATTTCAAGTGTTGGTTGTGTCAGTTCCTTCAACTATTCATCCCTATCTTTGGATCCTCAAAGCAGAAGCTGATAGTGAAATCGATGTCCTAACATGACTAAGTGTCACATAAATAAGGCACAACCAAATAGTAGAGACAAGTTAGCAAACCAATATGCAAAAAGCAACTCAAATAATAATGAATAGAAATAGTGAGGACAATAGGAAAAGTTAAAGCTAAGCAAACTAGCAAGGTTGAGCGCCACTCTCCGTGACAATGATGCCATAAAGATTGATGTGTCTATGGGTACATTTAGCCAATTTGCGTTGGTGGATGCACCCTAGGGACACACGTGGGTCTTTTGATATTACAAAACCCGGGTGGGACACACTCTTAAACAAATTTGCAAGTGCATAGGCTCAGGAATAATATAGAGAATTCCAAGTTGGGGTTAAAACCAAGGGAAAAAGGGGACACTAGAGCTTAGTTCGTTTGAGCTAGGTTCCGAGAGAAGAGTCTAGGAATCAAGGGTTTAGTTTTGGTTTTGTGAGTTACACTAGTTTGAGCAAGAAATTAAGAAAAGGGTACAAACAAATCTACTTTAACGCTAGATAAGATAGGTCTAATTGACAAATCCAGGAAACTAAACAAGAAATGAGTTATTATTCTAAGGCAAGAAAGAAAGAGATAATACCAAAGATTAAACTTACAAACCAATCCTAACTATCAAACTAAAGATGGAAACTAGATTAACTAGACAAAACATGCACTACACTAGAAATTTAGACAAAGGAGCAAGGAAAGGACTATACTTGCAAATGACTACCTAAAGCAAACACAAGTGACTAAGAAACAACCTTGACTATTCGAGGAAGATTGAACTAGCATTAACTAAGAAAGTTAATAATTAAGCAAGTAAGGAGTCTAACTAAGCAAACACTAGCTAAGAATAATAGTAATTAGTGTTTCAAGCAAATAATTGAGGCATGGGCCATTTGAGGTAATGTGACTATCACCTAGGTTGGGGGTCATAACATGCAATCACCACTCATTCATTTGCATTATCAAACCAAAAAATTCAAGTAGATGATATATAATTTCCCTAAACTACAATTTGTCCATGGATGGAATAGGGTATGTGTACGAGAATTAGTCCCTATCACCCCTATCCAACCTTATGAGGCTCAATAAATTAGGTTTTATGTGGAACTAAAGTAATATCCAATAGTCATAGGTTTGTAGTATGGAAGCACTTAAGGGAAATTGGGGGCGAAGGGTGGTAATAGATGGTGTAGGTGAGGGTTTCACACCTCATGTCACCTCCCATCTAGCTTTTAAATAGCTACAAACCAATGGTGATAAGTATCTCCAATCTAGCTACTTAGATCTCAAACATCAGAGTAAAAGAGTGGATATATATGTAGGAAGATGGGTAGCTAGCTAGGGATCTACTAGTTGGACCTAGGAGAAAATCCCAAAATAGCTACATGTAAGCCATTTCCCCTAGAACCTAGGTGTTTTCAAGCACAAATTGCAAAGTCACTCAAGGAAAATGGGATAGAAATAGAAGACAATATTTAGCAAATGAATTTTTAGAGTTTAAATTCCATTTCCCCCAACACGGTATCAAAGTCACATTTTTAACCCCAAACAACTCACCTGGGAGGCTTAGATACTATAGTATAAAAATGGGAGAAATAAGAATAAGTAGAGGAGTGAAACTCCATAGATGCTTGGTGAAGATTCCTCCTTCTTCCCCTCCATATGTAGATGCATGACCTACTTTCTCCTTGGTGGATGAAATGCATGGATGATAGACTGGAGTTGTCAAAATCCTAGAATGCTAGTGTTTTTAGGTGAGAGTTGGTGGAAATGGAGTGAGAGAAAATGGGAGGTGCAATGAATGCTAAAGAGGGTGGCACTGAATGTTAAGGTAACAAACCTTCGACTCCTAGCCACCAATACTGTTTATATAGTGGCTTGGGAAGTATAGGGTTAAGTAGAGGTATTTTGGTCAAATAATAGCTAGGAAGCAATAGGATTTGGGTGGCAACACGACCGCTCTAGGCTGAACGGTCGTGGTGGTGGAGAGGTGGAACGTGCGTGCTGAGGACAAATGACCGTGGAGGAAGTGGGAAAATGTCAGTGCAAAAATGGAACAACCATGGTGGAAACAAGGTAGCATGACTGTGGTGGGGGCTAAATATGTCTCATTCTCCTTGACACGAGGCTACTGAATGCTTGGAAACATGATTGTTTTGGCTGGCATGACTATGATTATGTCTTCTTGGAGAAGTCATGTTGGCTAGAACAATCATGCTACTGGGCTTCATTTGAGCTACTTATTCAACATTTCTCACTGTGATTTTGGCTTTTTTGGTGCAGCTGTACTATGATACCAAAACCGTGCTAGGGTCATTTCCTTACACTTTGATCTTAATTTTGGCAATCCATGGAGTTCGTTGCTTTAGCTTGACCCTTGGCCACTAGGGGTAGGTTGGGGAAATTCTTGGGCTATCCTTAGGCTCATCCAAGTGTGAAGAAACCCTTAGATTCTCCTCCTATCTCTTCCATCCAAATCATGGTCAAGGTACCTGAAAAACATGCAAGCAACCTTCATAAGTGCATTTGGCCTAAGACCATTTATTTGGAGAAATAATTTGCATTATAACTTGTTTAGATATGATTAAAGGAAAAATGTTACAAGATTTAGCTCTAAATTAGGGACACATCACATTTCGAAGCGCACCTATGGTGCACATAAGACTATCTTTGTGCTTGATGGTGAGGGCAATGTAACTCAGAAGTAGGACAACACATTGGACAATTACTGGGTATTCCTTTTTCTTCATTGTCCTTCCTTTATTTAGTATGTCTCGTGGTCTAGGAGAGGATGGATGGTGGATTTAGGTTGTGTCTCTCTAGGTCCAGACCATGGATCTTTGGTAGTGGCATTTAATGGGGTTTGATCGAACGAATCACTGGAAGTTAGAGATGGAGTTAAGGATGGAGTGTCACATCCTTAAAATGTGGAGAAAGGAGCCCCAACAAGGAGGATAGGATTAGGTATTTATAGGGCAATGGTTAATATTCAAAACTATAAACCATTTCCAAGGAAGACATTGACTTTCTTGTGCATTGGTGCAACATGGAAGACAAGTAGTGCTGCGTGTGTTGACATACATACACTAGTCAGGATGATGGCATCCAATTGAGGTTTGGAGCCTCGTCAAGGTAGAGTTGTAGTGGATTAATAGGCGTGACTTAGGCCACACCAGATAGAAATCATGTTGGGCAACTGGCTCATCGGGTTGTTGATCTCTTGATGTGGGTAAGTGTAGAGAAAACCTCATCAGTTCATGATGAGGCACTTTGATGGAAGACTTGTCAGACACCTCTTGTCCCATCAAGAATTGTCCTCATTAATGCATGGCATTGACACATGTTATATAGTGAGTTGACAATATGGGAGGTGAATGCACTAATGAAAAGCCACGTGATGGGAGGTTAGTGCACTAATGAAAGGCTAGTGTACCATCTTAGGTCATCAAATGTAGGTCTGAGTGTTGATAGGAATCTGTCATGGGGAATTGGCTTGAGGAATTGGGGCTGTGTTGGAGCCTCCATGCCCCCTTGATCAACATGCTGGCATGGTGGATTGCTCCATAATTGGTCAAAATTTGCTTCGGGCCCATGGATCGGTTAGTGGAACCACCATTGTCAACTGGTATGTGGAGATCAACCTCAAGCCTACCTTAAAAGATAAGAAATTACATCACATCCTAACAAATCAGTAGAAATGAAACTAAATGAAACTGGTTCGAAAGAAATATCTAAATTCTAGGAACCAGTTTCATTTAGGTTACCTCACAATTGTTGACATCCATTTTGGTCAACATTTTGACCAAAGCTCCATCAATGTCCCCACATATCTTAGTCTTGTATGATGGACACCTCTTAGCCCAATAACCAACCTAACCACAAATCCAACAGATTTTGGTTATTTTTAGACCATTCCTTTTGGTTTTTAGACAACCTTTTATTTTAACTTATTATTTTGGGTTTGCTTATTTTATAGTGTAAGGTTGACCTTATCAGAAGTACATGGTCTTGGTGTTATACGTTTGATACACACTTTCCTGAAGTTCTTTAGAAGTTTTGGAGGGAGTGGAATTGTATTTTTCTAAGAGAATGTTCATAGTGCTAATGATATACAACATTGACAAGATCAAACAATATTCCTACTCTACTTTTTCTCTAAAACTTTAGGATTTGATTCATTCGGTTAGGGTCACTTTGAAAACTAAGACCTGAATAAATCCTGCAATGGGAAACAACATCTTTATTTGTTGATTCAATCATTTGAAATGAGATAAGTAAATTGCACCGCTATAGAGGACATGCCAGTCTTAGCTTAGATAAAAGTAGTAACTATCACATTATTAGAGATAAAAAACATTTTCTATAATATTTTTGAAAACAAGGATTGTGTAACATGTAACTGAAGAACTATTGCAATTATTGTAGTTAACATGCATATACATATTTAGGAGAATAAAAAAACATACAACCAAAATGTTTATGGATCAACGAAGAACCAAAAAAGGGTTTAAATTGTTCTAAATCAATTACTTTTAAATACTTGTTTTAGAGAAAATAATGCCCGACTACATGTGCATGTCTTTTTGCTGTTGTTGTATTGTATGACTACAATTGTTCCTACTCATTAGTCTCTTGCAGAAAACTAAGACAAGGTCAAGATTCTTTCAAGTAAATGTGTGTATCTTGAACTATGGATATATCTATCTTAGGAGAGAAAGATAACTACTATAACACTAACATGATTCAAACCTGGTAATGAGGCTTAGATACATTATCGAAGGTGATAATAGTAACAACTCTTACCTTTTCATTTTACTCAAATAAATGTATAATATTCAACCTAACTAGAAGTAAATTTATGCCAGATTAATACAAAAATATTACAACATGTCTATGAAATAGATAATAATGTCTTTACAGAAATTAGTTGATATCATAGCAAAGTTATACAAAACTTCTCTCATCATGACTCTCACATGCCAAAACTAGAATATGAATAAGAACCATGCACTATCTAGCTATTCCTCATTTAAACACCTCTGCATTATTGATCAGGCTGGTAACAGACTTCTGGGTCCTCTTGTTGATAAGTACCTCTACCTACATATAGTATAATGTGAGATACCAACTTGGTATGTAAACATTTATGTAATAGACAAGATATTTTGTATGTGATTCATTAGTTTATTTACATACAGATTCAATACAAGCATGAAATTTTTCATATGGAATTAAATGAATAAGCATTAGGATATTAGACTATGTGGAAGGCTACCAATGGGTTGTAGGATGTAAATGAACATATATTATGTGTTAACTTAATCTATTATTCCTTTTAATGTACTATAGATTTCATAACGTGTACCACAATATGTAAAAGTATCATACTTAGATACAATCTCATCATACAAAACTTAAAGTAGACTCAATACCCTAAGGGCGCTAAGCTAATTTTCTAGCTTAAAATGGGGCTCACTACGTCTGACCCTAGTGGCTATATCAACTAGATGGATAAATGATTTTCTCCTCTTAATACATATACTCAGAAAAGGAGGCTATCACTTATCTTGAATTTTAAATACATGTAGTTTCACAAGGGTTGACTCACTGAGTAATATTTGAATTAACTATATTGTATTAATTGGGTACCAATGCGATCTCTAATATTATTTATTACCAAATTATAACAAGGAAATTATATTTTTTTAAATCTTAATCTCGCATACCAGGTGGGTACTCTCTGACCATGTCATCTTAGACTCTATTACTCAATATTTATGTTTACTTATTCAAGGTGCAATCCTCCATAATAAATTTTACAGTTCTCAAGACAACTACAGTCTAGTTGATTTTTTAATTGTATTGTACAATCATCTATTAACCGTTTGCTTTCTTAAACTTGTATCTAACTTATTCGGTTCATTTTTGTTACAACCCCAATTTTTGGGTTCTTTTGGTGAGAAATGTAATTTCTCCTATTAAAGATATTTGAACAAATAATGTTATAAATTGTTTTGAATAAAAGGATTTCGTTTACAATAGCCTTGTTGGTTGTTTTGTGGGCTTTATTGGCTATTGGGCCCAATAATAAGGAAAAGACAAAGGAAACTTCATTATTAAATGAGTAAATAAGAAAATGGAGAAAAGAAATATGTAGAAACCTCTAGAAGGCAAAGGAATGTTATCCAAAGTTGGATTTCGTGACTCTTGGGTTCCTTGGGTTCCAAGGAGTCCAAAGTTACAAAAATAATGCAATAAGAAAAGAAAAGATCAATTAAATATTTCTTTAATAAGAAAGAAATTGGAAATAATGATAAAATGTGGAAAATAAGTGTAAAGAGGTAAGATTGAGTCATCCTTGATGGATTTTCGTATCCATAAGGTTTCTAATATTAAAAGGAATTCCAATAAGGAAAATAAAAAGAGAGATAAAGAGAAATCCTCAAAAAGAGATATTTTAATAAAGAAATAAAAAGGATAATGATAAATAATGGATAAAAGATAAGTAAAAGGCTAATGTATATTCCCAAAATAAGTTTTCGAGCCATTAAGGTTCCTTGAGGTTCAAGGAATTCATAATAATAATTTAATAGAAAGGGAAAGAGAAAATATGTGAGAAATATATATAATTAAGTGATATCTTGCACCTAAATAAAAGGCACGTTTTCTTTTAGATAATGACCACAACTTGGCATGATGATAGATTAAGTCATTATTAAGTTTCCCTCAAAATTTGGGATTAATTGGATAAGCGGTTTGAGAGTTATTATTTTTATAAGTTTCCCTAAGGTAAATGTCGCAATATATATTACTGATTAAAGGAAATAGAAAAGGTTTTGAAGGGAATGACACCAGCCGTCAGATCCCCGCATGGTCCAGGGGACCATGAATCCAACACTAGCTGGGTGTCGTCCTCCCCGATTCAGAAAAGGAAACCTGTGGATTTTTGAATCCACTTTCCTCGCAATGTACACCATGTGCAAGCAAGGAAAGGGCATGGATAGGTTCGTGAGAAATTTCTACATCCACCTAGCCTAACTTTTGGGTGGTTTCATGCATTCTAGAAAGAATGCCCAATTGGGCCGAGTACAAGGGCGGTGGCAAGATTGGTAACCCTAAAAATAGCCACTAGATCCTATAAATAGGACCACCCTCGTCTGTGGCAGACCCTCATGAACACAACCAACACTTTCTCTTATTCCCTCGTGCCCCGAGTCGATGATGATGACTTGCTCCGGTGAGCTCCTGGGACAACGCCACCGCAAAAGGAAGCTGCTGGATCGGGTGGGCAAGTGTTCCAGCCACCGTCTGATCGTGGTCAACCGTGGACCACGGGGGCAGATCAACGACCTTGGTCATCCGCGACTTCAACCAGCTGCTAGTGGGCACGAGCATTGCAAGCTGTGTGATCTCACTCGGTCAAAGATGACCGAGGATCCAACGACTCCAGTTTTACTGAATTTAGCAACGTAACTCGCCTCTCTGGGCAATATTCAAGAAAAGTATTGAATCTTGTATAAATCACTAAAAATAGATCTTGTGGCTGAAAAATACAAATAAGTGGTGCTTTTTGATCAGAAAAATGTGTCAAATATGATAAAAATGATATCAGAGCTTAATTGTAAATTCTATTAAAAAGTATAGGGTTTTACATCTTTTAATGCATTAAATGACAGAAAAACCCTAGAAAGAGATAAAAGCAATCATGATGAATCTTGATTTTGTTTTTGATCAATGTTACCCTGTTAAGAGTAAAGGAAAGGGTAAAATCATAAAAGGATGATTAATATGTTGCTTTTAGGGTTTTTATGATCATGTACATGAATGAGCTTTAATGGGCCTTGAAACCCTAATGTTAGTAATTGTGACTTTTAATGGCTTTAATTGTTTAAATTCATGAATAAGCTGAGATATGATGGTTCTAAGCTAATTCGAGTATAAAAGTTCCTAATTGTGGATAAATACCCTTAATATGGTAATTAGGGTTTTTTAATGGATTAAGGTGGAATTAATGATAAATAGAGTTCACGGAAGGAACCAAAGATGATAATTAGGCCTAATGATCTTGTCATGAATTAAAAGGATAAAAATGGTAGTTTAATGTAAAAGAGCATAATGGACTTAATTGATGGTTAAGTATGCCTTTAATCCAAAATTAAGGTTATATTTTGTTAAAAGGTAACCCTAATATCTTTCATGAAGAATAGATGAGATAATTAGAGTTTGTGAGTAATTGTATAAAATTAGGGTTTAAAAGAGTAA
This sequence comes from Alisma plantago-aquatica, assembly GCA_963693085.1. Classification (NCBI taxonomy): domain Eukaryota; kingdom Viridiplantae; phylum Streptophyta; class Magnoliopsida; order Alismatales; family Alismataceae; genus Alisma; species Alisma plantago-aquatica. Next base: position 835,993,142 of record OY856411.1, on the reverse strand, counting down.
AAATGAAGAGGAATCCTAATTGCAATAGAAACCCTAAAAGTGGACTAGAAACCCTAGGAAGCGAGCTAGGTTTAATAGATCTTGATGGCATGATCAATGATAGGAAATTGTATGCATATTTCATGATCTCTTTGTGTGCTTGCTTGCCTATTGGATTTCTTGCATTGATTGGATTAATTCTGTCTCAAATCAGCCTGACAGGTATGTGGTTAATTATGGTTAATTGCATTAGTTTCCCGAAGAGTTTCTCGGATGATTCATCACATTGAATGCAACTTATCAGTTTGGATGTTCATGCTTGAAAATCATAAAGTCACTATGATTATCACAACAATAATAGAAGTGTGTATTCTCACACCTACATGGCACCCTGATGGATGATGCCAAAAGGTCAAGCCCAGGAGGGAAGACCCATGGGCACCATGAGTGGTGACCCCAGACACCAAGCTCGGGATTGAGAAGGTGGTCTTTATAGAATGACTAATGAGAACCATGAGAGGTGACCCCAGGCACCAAGCTCGGGATCGAGAAGGTGGCCTTAAGTCATTGGAAAAAGAGAAACCCTAAAGTGGGTATGCCAGGGTTAGGGCAAAAGTGGTGGAGAATGTCTCATTGAAAGCGTAAATTGGCTTGTTAATTAACTTAATTGTGATATTTAGATTGTTAGCCATATGTGTGAAATTTTGGTTGTCCCCACATACCGGCATATTCCTATATGCTGACTGACATTTTGTTTATCAGCGTTTTAGGTACAAAGTTGAAAAGGATAAATAGTAAAGTGACATATTATGAAAGTAAGAATTAAAGTGCAAGGAGGATTAATTAGAATAGACTCCTACTGGGGATAAAATTAGATATCCAAGTTTTTGGAAAAAGGTATGAAAAGTTTTATTTTGTTCCAGATTTCAGTTTAGTTTGGTAGAATTTCATATTTATTACTAATTATTTGTCGAACCATTGATCCTGTTAATTGGGATAACGGATCTGACCTTTTGGTCTCCCTTAATTGGGGGTTACTGGGAGGCGGGGTCATTACATTTGGTATCATAGCATCAGTTCCTCATTTAATCTTTAATAATTATTAAATTTTACAAACTTTGTAGAACCCAAGGGTGTTATTAGAGGATTTTCCGAAAGACAGAGGTGTCTAGAAAAGGATCACGTCCGGGGGCTGGCAATATTTTCCTCCGCACCGCTAGTCAGAATATGAGGACTCCCAGATTTGTGTGACTGCCTGGCCAATGTCTTAGGATCTGACTCGAAATAAGATACCTTTAGGACTTGCTCATCTTGTTCATCCCTTCTCAACTGAAATGCTGTTAAGGGTTTTAAGGATTAGGGTTTTCTCTCTCTTTTCCTCACCCTTTTGAGGTATGGGTAAAGTTGATAAGGTTTAAGGAATCCTCCACCAAATTAATAAAAAGCATGTAAATAAGATGTCATGGACATAAGATTAATAGCGTAAGCGTAAACTAAAGAATAGCTGCATGCTTAGGACGCATGACATATGTTGTCATGCCCCTAGGAGAGACCCGAGGCTAGACCTCCTTGTCAGGAGGATGAGTAGAGAAAGTTAGTCTTGGAGGTGGAGACCTCCATTATAAGTAGAGACCTGGCACATATGAGGATGATGCTTACCCTAACCCTAAGTGGTGACTAGAGAGAGAGATGGCATGATGAGTCAGATGCCATGTTCGACCATGTGTGTGAGCAGACATGCTTTCAGTTGCCCATGATGATATGACCCATGTGAGGTTGGATGACCTAGTGCCTTTGGCGACCCAACCCTGGGAAGGGTCGTGCATGTTAAAGTGAAGGATAGCTCCTTCATTGACAAGGTTAGTGAAGAACCTATAGAAACCCGATGGGCTTGTATGGGTATGGCATAGTATGCACCCAGAGTACGTCAGTAGTGCTGACAGTAGGGTCAAACCCTGGCCAGGAGAGGATGTTGGATAGCTTATGAGATAAGCATAAAGGGGCTATGGATAATCTTGAGCAAACGTAAGTTTGAACATAGGCTTCACCCATGTATGGATATGCTTGTGAGCTTGATCCACCTTCATGAAGAGAGGACCTCTGGTAGTGTGGCTGTTTGATAGCTCTAGAGAGAGAGTAGGACCCAAGCAAGAAGGTTGGAAGCTTAGACTCCGAGATATGAGGAACAATGGGAGTTGAGGATGATGCAACCTAAGTGGAGGATATTGGTTGCCTCATGCTAGATCCATGGAGGTTGATGGTATCTTGGTTGTCTTTAGAGGAACCAAACCCTAGAGAGAGGATCAGGTTGCTAGTACCTATGTGCAGATGATATGGGTGCTTACCTTTTAGGGATAGGAAGAAGAGTTCCTTAGACCCGTAGGAGGTTTAAGTAACCAGTAGTGAGGCCTTATACCTAGTTGGTTGTCCTTGAGGAAGACTCCATTCTGAAGTGTTGTTCAAGTGGAAGGATCATGGGAAGTGCATGTCATACCCTGTACATGCTTGGATAGTGGTTAAAAAGTTGAGCGGATAGTTGGACATCTAAAAAGTGAACCTAGGGTTCCTAGGCCTAAGAGGGGAAGTGGTGTACCTGCTGCTCATGATGAGATTTGAGCATGGCACTCCTCATGTTTAGAGGAAAGGGAAACCCCTTAAGTATAAGGTATGTTTGATGAACCCCTCACAACTAAGTTGGTAACATGGGAAGGTATGATCTTGATCCAATGTTGAGGAATGAGAACAAGTATGACCTAGCATGGTGGTCTGCTTGTGCCTTAATAGCATGCTAGGGTTAAGCATGCTCAAGTGGATGTAAACCCTAGACATATGGACGTTTGTGACCTTTGTTGCTATCAAGAGATAGTTTCCTCCCATCCTGGGAGAGGGACCCTTTTGTAGGGTGTATACCAGTTTCTATTGGTTTTGAAGTAACCTAAGGAGGTCTCATAGAATCTTATGAAGCTAAGTGAAAAGTACATAGTAAGAGAATGAACTCGTAGACCCATACATAACCATCTCTAAGTGCATGTGGGTGTGTTACCATGGAGGTAACCAGTATGGGGCCTGACTAAGGTAAGCAGGTCGCCATGACCCCTATGAAAGGATGAAAGTTAGCCCATGAATGCAGAGAGAGATGATGGAGACTTGGATAAGGTTCTAAGTTGGACATGTACTCCTAAGTCTATCCTAGGGTCAGGTAGGGATAAGATTGATGGAAGTAGGAGTTGCCTAATTCCCTAGTTGCACATGACCGTAGGGTCGAGAGGTAACAACTATCATTGTCTGAGGGCCATGGGTTAGGAGATTGATCACCTTCATGAACTCATGGGACCCAAAGGGCAGATGAGGAGGGCACTCTCTGGATGCATAAGGGAAGAGGGATGACCCCAAAAGTGCCGGCACCCTACATACCTAGAGGAGATGAGAAAGGATTGTGTGGTGACCCAAGTAGGCTCGAGACCAGTTTTCCATGGAAGTAACATTGATATCAAGATGATGGTGATGTAGAGACATAAGTTGCACGTTTCAACTTAGTTTTGAAGGTGTACAGGCAATGTGGGATGTACCATCTCTACTCATAGAATAGGAAAAACTTTGTGTTTGGACGGCCGCCAAATGCTCATTTCCTCTTGTTATGGGAGTGAGAGATAGGACAGTACGCATGCAATACACCAAGGATAAAGATGATGGGAGTTGGAATGTTGCTATGAGGTATGAGGACAGAGATGATAACATACCCTTGTGGAGTAAACAATATGTGGATGGTTTACAAACATTAAGAGAACTAAGGTAGTCATCTTATGAGGATGCTTGTATCATGAGCTATGTGGAATCTGTGAGTCATACAAGGTTGAGTTTGATAACCAAGAAGATGAGATCGAAGTTTTCTTGTTTAAGATAGACTTAGAGTTTCAAATGAGATGATAAGTGGAATACTTGGAGGTGTATGTCTTCAACATTACCTAACACCTAAGGATGTGAGGTAGTAATGGATGCTCTGGTTGAGATGCAGCTGCCTAGTTAGCTAGAGGCTAGAAGAGGCTGGTAGGTTAACCCTAAGTTTGAAAAAGGAGATATGTTTGGGCTAACACTCAGATGTAGCGAGATATGTTGAACAAGTTAGTAGTTGTTTGGTTAGCCAGTATAGGCCTTGATGTAATAAAAGAATGGTTGTAGAACCTTAGATGCACTTCTCTGGAAAGGAAGGTGATGAAACCCCAACTAGAGTGGTTTAGGGTTTCTGAGGAATCAATCTTGAGGAATCATGACATATAAGAGATCATGATTTTAAGTTCATCATACACCGTGGTACTACTAAGATAGTATGTTGCAATAGTACATTGGATGCTTAAGATGAAGTTGCACGTGGTTTGTCACCATGCAAGCCAGGAGGTGAACGACGAATACCAGTAACCCAAAGAGTTGATGTAGAGGATAAAGAGTCCCCGAGAGGGAATGTGAGTTCATCACTATGGATGTTGTGGTAAGTCTCCCCTAGACAAAGGAAGGTTAAGATGCAATATGGTTTATGGTAGATCACCTTACCTAGATGACATGAGAAAGAAAGAATACTGTCAAGGGATGGATCCGGTTGAACTACATATGAGAGAGAGATGGTTCAAATACACCATGATGTGAATTCAAAAGTTATTTATAACCTAAAGATTCACTTCCATGAGGTGGAAGTAGACAAACTCGATGCTAGTACAGTTTATAACCCCTAACTAATGGTTACTATGATCCAGACTAGAGGGTCTGACGAGAGCATGTGTGCTTGTTCAGGGTGATACAGGGAGACATTTCTTGTCCTCTGTAAGATGTGATGATAACCACCATAGTCAGTGTCAGGATGTAAACAAGCTCTGTAAGGGAGGTTTTTTCGGTCACCAATTCATTAAGATGATGTTGGTGAAGGGACCTCACGAAGGTCAAGAAAGAACCACAATGTGTGCAAATGAAGTCGCTTTGATCGTGCAATGGCTGAGAGAGAGAGCCCAGGGGGGACATGAGTCGTGAACTGATGCAAAGCAGACTGACATGAAGTACACTGTGGGAGAGTATGTGATGTGAAAAACCAACCCCTCTAAGGTACAACTGAGGAAGTTGAGTCCTCGATATATGGGTCTATTTGAGATGGATTGGTGGAGATGGTTGTGTTTATCCTTACCCCTCAGGATAACATGATGTATAATGTGTTCCATGAGTCTAATCTAGAGCACTATGTGAGGTACCCAATCCATGTGCTGAGCCATGAACCTATTCAGCTTTGTGAGAGGCTGAAATGTCCTGAGTCACCTATGAGGGTACAATATACCAAGGTGAGAGAGAACTCAGATGAAAAAATATGAGATGATGAAGGTTCTTGGGAAGCACCATGGAGAGGGTGAAGCCACATAAGAGCCATGATGGACATAAGAAAGGCTGATCCTGTTTGTTTGTGTGCCTGGTGGAATTTTGGGGGCAAAATTCCTATAAGAGGGGAAGGATGTTACAACCCCAATTTTTGGGTTTTTTTGGTGAGAAATGTAATTTCTCCTATTAAAGATATTTGAACAAATAATGTTATAATTTGTTTTGAATAAAAGGATTTCGTTTACAATAGCCTTGTTGTTTGTTTTGTGGGCTTTATTGGCTATTGGGCCCAATAACAAGGAAAAGACAAAGGAAACTCCATTATTAAATGAGCAAATAAGAAAATGGAGAAAAGAAAGATGTAGAAACCTCTAGAAGGCAAAGGAATGTTATCCAAAGTTGGGTTCCAAGGAGTCCAAAGTTGCAAAAATAATGGAATAAGAAAAGAAAAGATTAATTAAATATTTCTTTAATAAGAAAGAAATTGGAGATAATGATAAAATGTGGAAAATAAGTGGAAAGAGGTAAGATTGAGTCATCCTTGATGGATTTTCGTATCCATAAAGTTTCTAATATTAAAAGGAATTCCAATAAGGAAAATAAAAAGAGAGATAAAGAGAAATCCTCAAAAAGAGATATTTTAATAAAGAAATAAAAAGGATAATGAGAAATAATGGATAAAAGATAAGTAAAAGGATAATGTATATTCCCAAGATGGGATTTCGAGCCATTAAGGTTCCTTGAGGTTCAAGGAATTTAGAATAATAATTTAATAGCAAGGGAAAGAAAAAATATGTGAGAAATATATATAAGTAAGTGATATCTTACACCTAAATAAAAGACACATTTTCTTTTATATAATGAGCCCAAACTTAGCATGATGATAGATTAAGTCATTATTAAGTTTCCCTCAAAATTTGGGATTAATTAGATAAGTGGTTGGAGAGTCATTATTTTTATAAGTTTTCCTAAGGTAAATGTCGCAATATATATTACTAATTAAAGGAAATAGAAAAGGTTTTGAAGAGAGTGACACCGGCCGTCGAATCCCTGCATGGTCCAGGGGACCAAGAATCCAACACTAGCTGGGTGTCATCCTCCTCGAGTCAGAAAAGAAAACCTGTAGATTTTTGAATCCACTTTCCTCGCAATGTACACCATGTGCAAGCAAGGAAAGGGCATGGATAGTTTCACAAGAAGTTTCTGCATCCACCTAGCCTAACTTTTGGGTGGTTTCGTGCATTCTAGAAAGAACACCCAATTGGACCGAGCACCCTCTGTGACTTCAACCAGCTACTAGTGGGCGCGAGCGTCGCAAACCGTGTGATCTCACTCGGTTAAAGATGACCGAGGATCCAACGGCTCCAATTTTATCGAATTTAGCAAGGTAACTCGCCTCTCTGGGCAATATTCAAGAAACATATTGAATCTTATATAAATCACTAAAAATAGATCCTGTGGCTGAAAAATACAAATAAGTAGTGATTTTTGATCATAAAAATGCGTAGAATATGATAAAAATGATATCACAGCTTAATTGTAAATTCTATTAAAAAGCATAGGGTTTTACATCTTTTAATGCATTAAATGACATAAAAACCCTAGAAAGAGATAAAAGCAATCATGATGAATCTTAATTTTGTTTTTTATCAATGTTACCCTATTAAGAGTAAAGGAAAGGGTAAAATCATAAAAGGATGATTAGTATGTTGCTTTTAGGGTTTTTGTGATCATGTAAATGAATGAGCTTTAATGGGCCTTGAAACCCTAATGTTAGTAATTGTGACTCTTAATGGCTTTAATTGTTCAAATTCATGAATAAGCTGAGATATGATGGTTCTAAGCTAATTCGAGTATAAAAGTTCCTAATTGTGGATAAATATCCTTAATATGCTAATTATGGTTTTCTAATGGATAAAGGTGGAATTAATGATAAATAGAGTTCATACATGAATTAGATCATAATGAACTATGAGTTGTTAATCCGGAAGGAACCAAAGCTGATAATTAGGCCTAATGATCTTGTCATGAATCAAAAGGATAAAAATGGTAGTTTTAATGTAAAAGAGCATAATGGACTTAATTGATGGTTAAGTATGCCTTTAATCCAAAATTAAGGTTATATGTTGTTAAAAGGTAACCTTATATCTTTCGTGAAGAATAGATGAGATAATTAGGGTTTGTCAGTAATTATATAAAATTAGGGTTTAAAAGAGTAAAAATAAAGAGGAATCCTAATTGCAATAGAAACCCTAAAAGTGGACTAGAAACCCTAGAAAGTGAGCTAGGTTTAATAGATCTTGATGGCATGATCAATGATAGGAAGTTGTATGCATATTTCATTATCTCTTTGTGTGCTTGCTTGACCATTGGATTTCTTGCATTGATTGGATTAATTCTGTCTCAAATCAGCCTGACAGGTATGTGGTTAATTATGGTTAATCACATTAGTTTCCCGAAGAGTTTCCCAGATGATTCATTGCATTGAATGCAACTTATTAGTTTGGATGTTCATACTTGCAAATCATAAAGTCACTATGATTATCACAACAATAATAGAAGTGTGTATTCTCACACCTACATGCCACCTTGATGGATGATGCCAAAAGGTCAATCCTAGGAGGGAAGACCCATGGGCACCATGAGTGGTGACCCCAGACACCAAGCTCGAGATTGAGAAGGTGGTCTTTATAGAATGACTAATGGGCACCATGAGAGGTGACCCCAGGCACCAAGTTCGGGATCGAGACGGTGGCCTTAAGTCATTGGAAAAAGAGAAACCCTAAATTGGGTATGCTAGGGTTAGGACAAAAGCGGTGGAGAATGTCTCATTGAAAGCATAAATTGGCTTGTTAATTAACTTGATTGTGATATTTATATTGTCAGCCATATGTGTGAAATTTTGGTAGTCCCCACATGCTGGTATATTCCTATATGCCGACCGACATTTTGTTTGTCGGCGTTTTAGGTACAAAGTTGAAAAGGATAAATAGTAAAGTGACATATTATGAAAGTAAGAATTAAAGTGCAAGTAGGATTAGTTAGAGTAGACTCCTACTGGGGATAAAAGTAGATATCCAAGTTTTTAGAAAAGGGTATGCAAAGTTTTATTCTAAATTTCAGTTTAGTTTGGTAGAATTTCATAATTATTACTGATTATTGGTCAAACCATTGATCCTGTTAATTGGGATAACGACTTTGACCTTTTGGTCTCCCTTAATTGGGGGTTACTGGGAGGCGGGGTCGTTACAATTTTTGTATTTTAATGTATACTATTTTTGTTCTATGCAATATATTATTCACATAGAATTATTTGGTATTTGTAGAAATGCAAAAAATGTTAATGTAGTCTCAACTTGATTAATCACTTAATTTTCTAAGCAATTAATCATAATTATAGAATTTATTGTAGTCATAAATTTGGATAAATTGCATGTACCACTCACTGAATCCGGATTTCAACTTTTGCATACACCATAAAACTCAATTATTATAATCTTAAAGTTTATTTGAATCACAATCCATTAATATTCAACCATTTCATCCAACCATACAGTTAGACATCTCAATTGAAACCTTTAGATTTTAATAGAGTAATGACAGAGTTGAACATAACAAATTCCTTTTCCAATTTGGTTTGTATAAAGTCTTGATCAATTGAGAAGTTCCTCTCATGCTATTTGTACTTCCTAAGTTGATCACAAATATAGGCTAGCTTATCTTGGATTCAGATGAAAAGACCCAAATCTCATTTCTACAGACCACCTATTTGTCCTTTCTCTTGTAAGTTAGTCCTATAAGTGCAAGGAAAAGATTGGGAAAGAAGAGAACATCCACAAATCAAATCTTACTACTGATTTCACACTTGAATTTGGTAGATAAAGGATAAGAAACAATTATAAAAGTTTAACTCATCCACGAATCAAATCTTACTACTCATTCCATTCAACCATACAATTAGAAATCTTAATTGAATCCTTTAGATTTTAATACAATAATGAAAAATTGAACATAACAAATTTCTTTAGTTTCAATTTCATTTCTATAAAGTCTTGATCAATAAGGGAAGTCCCCTCATGCTATTTGTACTTCCTGTGATGACCATGAATCTAGGCTAGCTAATCTTGGGTTTAGATGAAAACACCCAAATATTGTTTCTATAGACCACATAATTGTCCTTTCGCTCGTAAGTTAGTCCTATAAGAGCAAGGAATAGATTGAGAAAGAGGAGAACATCCACAAATCAAATCTTACTATTGATTTCACACTTGGATTTAGTATATAAAGGATAAGAAACAATTAGAAAAAGTTTAACTCATCCACAAATCAAATCTTACTACTCATTTCATTCAGCCATACAATTAGATATCTCAATTGAAGTCTTTAGATTTTAATAGAGTAATGACAGATTGAACATAAAAAATTCTTTTAATTCCAATTTGGTTTCTATAAAGTCTTGGCCAATTAGGGAAGTTTCCCTCATGTTATTTGTACTTCCTATGATGATCACCAATCTAGGCTAGCTAATATTGGATTTAGATGAAAAGACCCAAATCTCATTTCTACATACCACCTATTTGTCCTTCCACTCGTAAGTTAGTCCTACAAGAGAAAGGAATATCTTGGGAAAGAAGAGAACATCTATGAATCAAATCTTACTACTTATTTCACACTTGGATTCGGTAGATACAAGATAAGAAAAAATTACAAAAAGTTTAACTCATCCATGAATCAAATCATACTACTCATTTCATTCAACAATGCAATTAGACATCTCAATTGAAGCCTTTAGATTTTAATGGAGTAATGACAAATTGAACATAGAAAATTCCTTTAGTTCCAATTTGGTTTCTGTAAAGTCTTGATCAATTATGGAAGTTCCCCTCATGCTATTTGTACTTCCATGTTGAACTTTTTAACAATAACACCTCTATTGACTTCATCTTTATTAATAAATAAAAAATAGATAATATAATACAATACATATTTTATTCTTGTGTATGAATGTAGTCTAGGTAATCTTGTATTTAGATGAAAAGACCCAAATCTCATTTCTACATACGACCTATTTGTCCTTTCACTCGTAAGTTAGTCCTACAAGAGCAAGGAATAGATTGGGAAAGAAGAGAACATCCACGAATCAGATCTTACTACTGATTCCACACTTGGATTTGGTAGATAAAGGATAAGAAACATTATAAAAAGTTTAAATCATCCATGAATCAAATTATACTACTCATTTCATTCAACCATACAATTAGACATCTCAATGAAGCCTTTAGATTTTAATAGAGTTATGACATATTGAACATAACAAATTCCTTTAGTTCCAATTTGGTTTGTATAAAGTCTTGAGTCAATTGGGAAATTCCCCTCATGCTATTTGTACTTCCTATGCTGATCACAAATATAGGCTAGATAATATTGGATTTAGATGAAAAGATCCAAATCTCATTTCTACAGACCACCTTTTTGTCCTTTCACTCATAAGTTAATCCTACAAGAGCAACAAATATATTGGGAAAGAAGAGAACATCCATGAATCAAATCATAGTACTGATTTTCACACTTGGATTTGGTAGATAAAGGATAAAAAACAATTATAAAAAGTTTAAATAATCCAAAAATCAAATTGTACTACTATTTTCATTCAACCATACAATTAGACATCTCAATTGAAGCCTTTAGATTTTAATAGAGTAATGCCAAATTGAAAATAATAGATTCCTTCAGTTTCAATTTGGTTTATATAAAGCCTTGATCAGTTAGGGAAGTTCCCATCATGCTATATGTACTTCCTATGATGATCATTAATCTAGGCTAGCTAATATTGGATTTAGATGAAAAGACCCAAATCTTGTTTCTACATACCACCTATTTGTCCTTTCACTCATAAGTTAGTCCTATAAGAGCAAGGAATAGATTGGGAAAGAAGAGAACATCCACAAATCAAATCTTACTACTGATTTCACACTTGGATTTGGTAGATAAAGGATAAGAAACAACTATAAAAAGTTTACCTCATCCACAAATCAAATCTTACTACTCATTTCATTCAATCAAACAATTAGACATCTCAATTGAAGCCTTTAGGTTTTAATAGAGTAATGATAGATTGAAGTTAACAAATTCCTTAAGTTCCTATTTGGTTTATATAAAGTCTTGATAAATTACATAATTTCCCCTCATTCTATTTGTACTTCCTATGCTAATCACGAATCTTGGTGTGACGTCCCACCATCAAACCAACAACCAATCGCCACCAGTAATTACGCGGAATAACCATTAGCAGAAGATTAATGAAAATCACTAAAAAATTAAAATCATTTTGCAAAGAGATCCATTTCCAGGAAACTCTTCAAGAAAGAATCAAAACAATATGTACATCATGGTTCACATTGTACATACATTGTACCATCTCATCTCGAGGATAACATATACCAGTTACTTTGCCCAAGCATATAGATAAGCAACATAAACCTCAAAGCAATCAAGCTAAAATCTCATACCATTCATAAAACCATCACATACTAACTCCCAAGGACCTGACAGTATAGAGACGACACATATGACTTCTATCTACAAGACAAAAAAGATAGTACACTTAACTTGAGCTGCTACTACTGTCCCAACTATTGTTGTCCTTCCTCTGTAGTATGGTCTCTACCTCCTCGTGCATGTCCACCTAAAAATTGTGGAACCCACAGGGTGAGACACAAGTCCCAGCGAGAGATATAACTCTCCGCCAACAATATTATTATCACATTTAAACAATATAAAACTAAGCAAATGATCTTTTATGTAAATAAGCATGTTTAATTGCAGTGCAAATCAATAGCATTGTTTAAACAGTTCAAGTATCCATAACAAAGCTATAAATCATATATTTACTTTATAAGGAATATGAAGAACATGTATACCATCTATCAATCTAAGATGCATAAAAGTAATGAAGCATCAACCAATGTTTCCATATCCAATCCTTAAGCAGATACACAACAAGGCTGATTACTCATTTACAATCATAGTTATGCCCAACAGAGATGAGGTATACTGCTCATGCTCCAACCGACCACAACTACATAAAGCATCGGTACCATACAAGGTCAATGAAAGAGTCGACTACCAAGACCTCACCTGTCTCGGTCAGTACGAGACCACTGGCAGTGACCACATGTCAAACTACAACTAGCTTGTGAGGGTATAGCGACATCTTCTCTATAGAGCTACAACTGCATTATGCACTCTCTTCAGGGAGATATCACATCAATCCCCAGTACATTTCATCAGGGAGATCACATGACAATTCTGGTATTCATCAAGAAATCACACAAAGATCCCTATCTAGACGTAAGGATATGTTCATCCATCACCCCCACATATTCAAAAATATGCTCTCTGAGTTAAACTCATTTCACCATTCATCAAATCCAAACACCGAATGGATCTATGGCCTGGACAACTACATGATAAGATTCCACTTGATTAATTAGGTGTATTACATTGTCTTTTAGCATCAATCAAGTTACACACATGGATTATAACAAATTCTACAAAGAAAAGGTCTAATACATTTATCAAGTACTTTCATAATCTTTGGAACACATTGAATGCATAACACTCGAGATCTCAGTCCCTTATCACATTACTGGGAATTCTCATCCCTTAACATTATCATCATCATGATTGCTAGATCTGGATATTCAAACCCTTAGTTCATCACTGAACATAGTTACCTCTTAGCAGGTAACTATTACCTCTAGGTCCTCGGACCCAGGTATACATAATACTTGTTGCACAAGTATTTCACATGGCTCACAAGGCCCATTTAAACTGTATCATATGAAACATCATAGCTCATACCTGGCTATGTTCATCATCTCATGATACCTGCATTGTTAGTCTTTCATAATAGAAACAACTATCAAGTATATATCATTACCACGCAACATAAGAGAAACACAACCTTCCCATTAATAGGGTTGGGGTTTTCCTTTTCACCAATTAGGGTTAGGGTTTATCTTATCACCAATTAGGGTTAGGGTTTCCCTTTAGTAGATTAGGGTTTCAAGTTCATATTATCAAGAATCAAAACCCTAATTCATATTATTAAGAATCAAAACCCTAATTCATATTATCAAGAATCAAAACCCTAATTTCACAACTTTACACATAGCGGGGTACCAATATATGCTCATTGAATGATTATCACACAAAGTATGAGTTTCTCTCTCATCCTTTTTAGGATAATGATTACATCATACTTTATTAAGTTGGCTCAATCCTTCTCTCAAGGTATATTGGCCTACATTTATCAAAATTCATTAAACTCTATACCTCTTAAGGTATCATTGGACATAACACACTTCATGTGTTACTCAATCAAGTATATTGGATTGAGGTGTTTCCACTATATCGAGCATGAGGTGTGTGTGTGCTTTACACCATATTGGTCATAGAGGTGTGTGTATGCTTCACACCATATCGAGCATAGAGGTGTGTGTATGCTTCACACCATATTGTGCTTGAGGTATAGGTCCATCATCATATCATGCATGTGGTGTATGTTTATTCTTATATAATGCATGTGGTGTAACCTTGATCACCATATCGTGCATGAGGTATATCCTCATCACCATATCATGCTTGAGGTGTATCCTTGATCACTATATCATGCATGAGGTGTATCCTCATCACCATATTGTGCTTCCATATCGGGTTGCTCAAAATTAGGGTTTGCATATCGGGTTAGACCCTTATGCTCATATCTCTTCAAACCTTCATGGTATCGAGCTACCCTTCACCATGGTTTAAGTGACAGCCCAGACAACATGTTAGTCTCAACCAAACCAAATGTACAAACCAATAGGGGTGTGGGGTTCCAAAGTATATCGGGTTTCATATCACCATGTTGGGTTTCAACACCATATCGGGTTAGAGGTGTAAACTTGACACCATATCGTGCATAAGGTGTGTGCTTGACACCATATCATGCATGCGGTGTGTGTATGTGTCACTCATATCATCTATGAGGTGTAAAATCATCACTATATCGTGCATGAGGTGGGTACTTGGATCACTCATATCGGGTTGGTCATAATTTAGGGTTTGTCATATCGGGTTAGAGGTACTTCAACCCGATATCAGGTTGAGCCATGATAATGTCATCATCATCAAGATCAAGAATTTGTTCCTTACTATTATATTTCATGGAAAACAGTCCTATGTCACTAATAGAACAAATGGATTCATCAATTATACAAGAAAACTCGAAATTGAAAGTAGATCATCAATTATGGCAAGATTGATGGTGAATAATAACATGATTGTGTTCAACTTATATAGCCCACCTCAAGAACAGCTTCAAAGCTCCAAGATCCAAAGATATTCAATTTCCCAAGGTTGAATATGAATTTATCATAGATATAATACTCATTCACAACTCCTCTACATGCAAGGAATCACCATAGTTAAGGACTTGGTGAAGAAGAAAAGAAAGGAAGAATCACAACCCGAGATCATGCTTTATCCAAGGTTGAAGGTGACCGTGGATTCACCTTTAGCTTAATGGATCGAGATACTCCTTGATCCTCAACTCTATGCATGATATATAAGAGAAATGGAGTGATAAGGTTCGAAAATATTCACTAGTAGGTGAAAGGAGTGGTATATATAATTGAGGTTCATGAGAGATGGTGTATGAGAGGTGTCATCATTTTACACTACTAGGTGCCACGTGTCCATGCATGGTTGACACATGTCCATGCATTAATATTTATATTGACGTGCACAACTCTTGAGGATAATCTAGAGATAAGATTTTGGCCCTTAGTTATCTTGTTGAGCAAGTTATTTCAACTCAACATCACTTTATTCACAAACCGATACACTTTTTCTAAGGAAAGTTGTAAGCCGATATCCATCACCTCCTTGAGGTTCTTAACCCATCATGGAAAAGGCCACGAGTTGAAAAAACGATATGGGACCTCCTCTATGGCTCCTTGGTCGATAGGCATCCCCATATAAACTGTACAACTCGATACAACTCAATTAGGGTCTCAACTATACAACTCTTCTTGGTCTTTTCATCACTAAGAATACCACTACTCAAAAATGATTCAAACATGGTGAATTTTTATTTCTCTCTCCTCTAGATGGTACTAAGAGAGAGTAGAGACACCCTAGAGGTGGTAATTTGCATATCATCCCTACATTTTGGGTAAATTGTAAATTGCACCAAAACTGGTACACTAGGCACACACATTGTTCAAACAAGTTCTAATTTGGAACTTAAGCTTTCCACAAGCCACCCCTTAGAATCATTCTCTCTCTTATGATGCTAAAGCACTTGAAGCATGTTCAAAATGTGACATATTGTAATATAACCTCTCATCTTGGGAAAATTGCAATTTACACCCAAATTATCATATAATGCACAAATAGTTTACAAATAAGCTCAAACTTGAAAACTAAACTCAAGGAGAGTCTTAATTTATTTTCAAATGATTAAGACAAGTTTATGAATAACTTACTTAAGCAAAACTTACAAGTTTATGCCATAAGATAGGTCAGGGATGTTACAATTATCAACCCCTAAAAGGGATTTCGTCCCCAAAATCTTAAGAGAAAAGAGAAGGGTACTTCCTCCTCATTTCTTCCTCCAACTCCCGTGTGGCTTCTTCAAGCCATGGTGATGCCAAAGAATTTTCACAAAAACTATGTCTTTCTTTTTCAACTTCTTGGTTCTTCTGTCAAGAATCATCATTGGACCTTCCACACAGGATATATCTTCATTCAATTCTACCTCTATAGGTTAAAACACCAACTCTGTATCAGGATGCCACTTTCTCAACATAGATATATGAAACACTGGATGTAGTCTATGTAGCTTAGGTGGCAACTCCAACCTATAGGCTACCTTTCCAATCTGTGTTGTCACTGGGTAAGGTACCGTAAATCTAGGAGCTAACTTACCCTTCTTCCCAAATCTGAGAACACCTTTCCAAGGAGAGACCTTGAGATACACCGTGTCTCCAACTTGGAACTCTAAAGGTATACGACGTTTATCGACATATGACTTCTGTCTATCCTGTGCAACCTTCAACTATTATTATATTACTTTAATCTTTTCAGTTGTTTGTTGTACTAATTCATGACCCAGAAGTTGGTATTCTCCTGTCTCATACCAGCTTAACGGAGATGTACAACGTCTACCATATAATGCTTCATATGGTGCCATATCAATACTAGTCTGATAGTTATTGTTGTAGGCAAACTCTATTAAGCTCAAGTGTAAGTCCCAACTTCCTACAAAATAAAGAACACATGCCCTAAACAAGTCCTCTAAAGTCTGTATAGTCCTTTCAGATTGTCCATATGTCTGAGGGTGAAAAGCTGTGCTAAACTTTAACTGCGTACCCAAGGCTTTATGTAGTCGTTCCCAAAATGACTTGTAAACTAGGGACCTCTATCAGACACAATTGTAGATGGAACTCCATGTAACTATACTATCTCATCTATGTAGATCTGTGTAAGTTTTTCAGTAGTATAGGTTGTTCTAATAGGAAGAAAATATGCTGACTTAGTCAACCTGTCAACTATCACCCAAATGGAATCATGACTTTTGACTATTCTAGGTAGACCAACCATAGATTCCATTGTCACGTGATCCCAATTTCACTGTGGTATAGGTAAGGGTTGCAATGTTCCTACAAGATTATGGTGTTCTAATTTAACTTGCTGACACATTGGACATTGTATAACAAACTCAACTACATCCTTCTTCAAACCAGGCCACCAATACATATCTTTTAAGTTATGATACAATTTTTTACTCCCTGGATGCATTGCATACATGGATGGATGAGCTTCCTCCATAACTATATTTATTAAGTCGCTGACATCAGGTACTACCATCCTACCATGGTAACAGACTACCCCATCCTCTAACTCATGGAAACCATCCCATTTCTCACTACCATACTTTGACCGGATCTGCTGAATTACCATCACTATCAATACTACAAGTGGATTAATTTTGACAGTGATCATTGTGTAAATACATAACGATCACTCAGGGAAATGTAGTTCTGTAGTTTGTGCGTCATATTTGTGTTGATCTGAATGAGTGCAAGTAACTGGTTTAGGTTTTATTACCTGCATTATGCGTACCATCAATATCATCATCGCAAGAAAGTGGACTAATTTTTACAATATGGTCATTTTGCATTTACAAAACTACCACCCTAGGAAATGTAATCCCCTAATTTGTGCATTGCATTATTGTTGATGTTGATGGGGAATGAGTCAAGATAACTGATATAGGTATTATTACCGACATTACAGTCACCACAAGAATGTGATTTTGCAATATTTATATATCTATTATTATGGGTAACACATGTGGACATCAAATCCAAGAGTTTCATAGAGTCCATTTGGTCTAAATGTTGATCCATTTTAGGTTACATAGTTATGAAGATATTGATTTTATTGTTCATTGGTCAGGTTTTGCAATTGGTTTATAATTTCTCATATGAATCGTTCAGGTCATTAGGTTTTATTACCCAGATTACAGTCACCATCAGTATCAACACCTCAAGCAAATGTTTGTAAATACACAACAATCACACCACGAATACTATTCCACTAGTTTATTTGTGTTGATTTTGACGGGTTCTATTGACAGTGTTTGTGTGCATGTAAGTATACCATGTCAATTTATGTTATGTGCTATTAGAGGGTGCATTTAATTTAGTTAATTAAGTAATTTGTGTCTATTTTTATATGGGCCCAAGATTCCCAAGTGTGTCTTGACCCATTAGAGTACAGTCTAAAGTATGTATGCTTCCCCAACGCTAATGTGTAAATACAAAATAATCACACCACGAATATTATTCCACTAGTTTATTTGTGTTGATTTTGACAGGTTGTATTGACAGTGCTTGTGTGCATTAAAGTATACCATGTCAATTTGTTTTAGGTGTTATTAGAGGGTGCAGTTAATTTAGTTAATTAAGTAATTTGTCTCAAGGAATGGTTAGAAGATTCTATTCATCAGCTCCATGAATGCAGTTGGTGCATTAGTTAGTCTAAATGACATAACTATGAACTCATAATGACCATACCTTGTCCTAAAGGCTGACTTAGGTATGTCATCCTCCTTGATACGTAACTGATGATATCTTGACCTTAGATCTATCTTAGAGAACACTATTGCACCACACAACTGATTAAACAAATCATCTATCCTTGATAGAGTATATTTGTTCTTTACAGTCACCTTGTTAAGCTGTCTATAGTCTATACATAATCTCATAGATCCATCTTTCTATTTAAAAAAAGAACTGGAGCACCCCATGGTGAAGTACTCGGTCAAATAAAACCTTTCTCAAGAAACTCCTGTAACTATTTCTTGAGTTTTGCTATCTCAGTAGGGGCCATCCTATAAGGTGTTTGTGCTATTGGTTGCGTACCTAGAATCAGATTAATCTCAAAATAAATCTCTTGAAGTGGAGGAGTATCTGAAAATTCTTTAGGAAACACATCCTTGAATTCCCTGACAATAAAAACTTTAGAAAGACTAGGACTCTCTACTTTGGTGTCTACCACATGTGCCAAGAATGTTTCACATCCTTGTCGCATCATTCTCTCAGCTACCATTGCTGATACTAGACAGGTTGGAAGAATCTTTCTATCCCCCTAAAAGACCCATGTCTCATCACTGTCTGCGAACATATCTTACTTGGAACCACAATCCAAGACAACCTTATATTTTTCTAGGGTATACATACCAAGAATTACATCAAACCCGTGCATCTCAAGTGGTATAAGATCCACCTAAATGATGTGTTCTGAAAAAGTAAGAACACAGGGAGAACATACCACCCGCAAAACTGCAGATCTGACTAACGGAGTTTCTAATAATAGATTATCTTCTCTATGACTGACAGTCATATTGCAGTCATGAATCACTTCTTGAGTGATAAAGGAATGTGTAGCACCCAGATCAATCAAAACAGATAAAAAGTAGGTTGAAGACATATCAGAATGAAACAATTCCATCTGACCTGTCACGACTTGTGGATTGACTACTGTCTCTGGTTGGTTCATAGTATAAATCTTGTCGTTTCCTGTTTTCAACTCCATGCTATATTTTTTGGTGCAGATGAACCTGCTTGGGACACCTGTCCATGTCCTCATGAGCCACTACTAAATTGTTTCCTCTGAGAGCCTTGTTGACTCCACCTCAGTGGTTGGGTTACCTCCCTATCTCTAACTAGACAATCCTTTATCAGATGTATTGTCTGCCCACACTTGAAGCAGTCTCAGTTCTACCATTTTGGCTTAGATGGTCCTATCACTGACATTGATTTCGTGCTATGGGCTCCACTGGGTAGAAAACTATGACCTCTACCCTTTCTTGATGTCCAATGCGTCTGAGCACTGAACCTCTATGGTGCTACTGGTGCAGGAAACCTCAGTTTCTTGAAAATTCCAGACCTCTATCCCTAGAACTGGGTAGGTACTTTCCTATTATTCACCTCACATTTCTCAATCACAGACCTCTCTATCTACCTAACTGACTCACAAAGGTGGCAAACCTCTCTCTATTCTCTAGTGCAGATTCAGGTGTGGTTAATTCAACATTCAGACCCTTCTCAAAATGCCGAATCCTGTCCTCATCCGTAGTAGACGTGTGTGGACAAAACATAGAAGCTCCAGAAACTTAGCTTCATACTCACTAATCTTCATCGATCCTAGTCTAATCCGTTCAAACTGTGAGATTTTCTCATCCAGATAAGTCTTGGGAAAGTATCTACTGACAAACTCATGTCAGAATTCCTACCATCCAACCTCAACACCGGGTCTTTTCTCTTCTTCAATGGCCCACCAATGGCTAGCGCTTCCTTTTAAAAGGTACACAACATGCCTAACTTTAGCAGTCTCTTGAATGCTAAGGATTCTAAGGGCTTTCTCCAACTTAGTGAGCCATGAATCTGCGTCTGCTGGGTCAGCTGTACCAACATATTTGGTGGCTCCTACCTATCGTAACCACTCAAAGTTTTTTCCAGATCTATGTCATTCATTGGGAACTGGTGCCCTAGGTGCTGGTGCTGGCATCTGATCTGCCATATGCATCATTGTGGTCATGAACTGCCCGAAAAGAGCATGAAAGGCTGGGCTTTCTAGCATGTCTTGATCAAACTGGGGATTCTCAGGCACTGATTCCTCTCTAGCCTGTTCCCATGCACCTCCTCCTGGTGTAGCAACACTGCTCTCAGCAGCATGTTCTTCATGTGCTCCAGCCATCTTTCAACTTTACTTCTTCTCCTATATGAGCAGAAGTCACTATAAGATAAAGTGGAGAATACTAGAACAGACTCAACAACCTTAACCCTATGTCTCTGTAGACTCAACGAACCTTAGGCTCTGATACCAAAACTTTGTGATGACCCACCATCAAATTGAAAGCCAAATCACCACTAGTAATTACACGGAATAACCATTAGCAGTAGATTATTAAAAATCACTAAAAAATTAAAACCATTTTGCAAAGAGATCCATTTTCAGGAAACTCTTAAAGAAAGAACCAAAACAATATGTACATCATGGTTCACATTGTACATACATTGTACCATCTCATCTTGAGGATAACATATACCAATTTCTTTGCCCAAGCATATATATAAGCAACATAAACCTCGAGGCAATCAATCCAAAATCTCAGATTGTTCATAAAACCATCACATAATAACTCCCAAGGACATGAGAGTACAACTACGACACATAGGACTTCTATCTACGAGACACGACAGACAATATACTCAACTTGAGTTGTTACTGTTGTCCCTACTGTTGTTGTCCTTCCTCTCCAGTATGATCTCTACCTCCTCGTGTATGTCCACCTAAAAATTGTGGAACCCACAGGGTGAGATACAAGTCCCAACGAGAGATATAACTCTCCTCCAACAATATTATTATCACGCGTAAATAATATAAAACTAAGTAGAGGATATTTTATGTAAATAAGCATGTTTAATTGCAGTGCAAAGAAATAACATTGTTTAAATAGTTCAACTATCCATAATAGAGATATACATCATCTATTTACTTTATAAGGAATATGAAGAACATGTATAATATCTATCAATCTAAGATGTATAAAAGTAATGAAGCATCAACCAATGTTTATGTATTCAATCCTTAAGCAGATATGTTACACTTCTGATTACTCATTTACAATCACACTTATGCCCAGAGGAGATGAGGTATACTTCTCATGCTCCAACCGACCACGGCTACATAAAGCATCAGTACCACACAAGGTCAATGGAAGAGTCGAATTCCAAGACCTCACCTATCTTGGTCAGTACGAGACCACTGGCAGTGACCACATGTCAAACTAAAACTAGCTTGGCAAGGTATAGCGACATGTTCACTATAGAGCTACAACCGCAACATGCACTCTCTTCGGGGAGATATCACATCTATCCCCGGTACATTTCATCAGGGCAATCACATGGCAACCCTGGTATTCATCGGGAAATCACATAGAGATCCCTATCTAAAATATGCTCTTTGAGTTAAACTTGTTTCACCATTTAGCAAATCTTGACACCGAATGGATCTATGGCCTGAGAAACTAAATGATAAGATTTCACTTGATTAATTAGGTGTATTATAGTATTTTTTAGCATCAATCAAGTTACAAGCACAGATTATAACAAATTCTACAAACAAAATGTGTAATACATTTATCAAGTACTTTCATAATCTTTAGAACACATCGAATGCATAACACTCAGGATCTCAATCCCTTATCACATTACTGGGAATTCTCATCCCTTAACATTATCATGATTGCTAGATCTGGGTATTCAAACCCTTAGTTCATCACTAAACATTGTTACCTCTTATCAGGTAACTATTACCTCTAGGTCCTCAGACCTATGTATACATAATACTTGTTGTATAAGTATTTCACATGGCTCACAGGAACCATTTAAATTGTATCATATGAAACATCATAGCTCATACCTGGCTATGTTCATCATCTCATGATATCTGAATGGTTAGTATTTCATGATAGAAACAATTATCAAGTACATATCATCACCATGCAACATAAGAGAAACATAACCTTCCCATTAATAGGGTTAGGGTTTTCCTTTTCACCGATTAGGGTTAGGGTTTCAATTTTCACCAATTAGGGTTAGGGTTTCCCTCTTTAGTCGATTAGGGTTTCAAGTTCATATTATCAAGAATCAAAGCCCTAATTCATATTATCAAGAATCAAAACCCTAATTCACAGCTTTACACATATAGGGGTATCAATATATGCTCATTGAATGATTATCACACAAAGTATGAGTTTCTCTCTCATCCTTTTTAGGATAATGATTAAATCATATTTTATTAAGTTGGCTTAATCCTTCTCTCAAGGTACATTGGCCTACATTTATCAAAATGCATTAAACTCTATACCACTTAAGGTATCATTTGACATAACACACTTCATGTGTTACTCAATCAAGTATATTGGATTGAGGTGCTTCCACTATATTGGGCATGAGGTGTGTGTGTGTTCTTTACACCATATTGGGCATAGAGGTGTGTGTATGCTTCACACCATATTGGGCATAGAGGTGTGTGTATGCTTCACACCATATCGTGCTTAAGGTATAGGTTCATCACCATATCGTGCATGTGGTGTAAGCTCATCCTCATATCATGCATGAGGTGTATCCCTGATTACCATATCGTGCATGAGGTATATCCTCATCACCATATCATGCTTGAAGTGTATCCTTGATCACCATACCGTGCATGAGGTGTATCCTCATCACCATATCGTGCTTCCATATCAGGTTGCTCAAAATTAGGGTTTGCATATTGGGTTAGACCCTTAAGCTCATATCTCTTCAAACCTTCATGGTATCATCCTACCCTTCACCATGGGTTAAGTGACAGCCTAGAAAACAATTTACTCTCAACCAAACCAAATGTACAAACCAATAGGGGCGTGGGGTTCCAAAGTATATCGGGTTTCATATTACCATGTTGGTTTTCAACACCATATCGGTTTAGAGGTGTATACTTGACACCATATCGTGCATAAGGTGTGTGCTTGACACCATATCGTGCATGAGGTGTGTGTATGTGTCACTCATATCATACATGAGGTGTAAACGCATCACTATATCATGCATGAGGTGGGTACTTGGATCACTCATATCAGGTTGCTCATAATTTAGGGTTTGTCATATCGGGTTAGAGGTACTTCAACCCGATATTGGGTTGGGCCATGATGATGTCATCATCATCCAGCTCTAGGCTTCATTACTTACTATTCTATTTCATGGACAACAGTCCTATGTCACTAATAGAACTCATGGATTCATCAATTATACAAGAAAACTCAAAATTGAAAGTAGATCATCAATTATGGCAAGATTGATGGTGAATAATAACATGATTGGGTTCAAGTTATATAAACGACCTCAAGAACAACTTCAAAGCTCCAAGATCCAAAGCTTCACATTCCCAAGGTTGAAGATGAACTTATCACAGATCCAAGACTCATTCACAACTCCTCTACATGCAAGGAATCACCATAGTTAAGGACTTGGTGAAGAAGAAAAGAAAGGAAGAATCACAACCCGATATCATGCTTTATACAAGGTTGAAGGT
This sequence comes from Alisma plantago-aquatica, assembly GCA_963693085.1. Classification (NCBI taxonomy): domain Eukaryota; kingdom Viridiplantae; phylum Streptophyta; class Magnoliopsida; order Alismatales; family Alismataceae; genus Alisma; species Alisma plantago-aquatica. Next base: position 835,969,115 of record OY856411.1, on the reverse strand, counting down.
GACCATGGATTCACCTTTAGCTTAATGGATCGAGCTTCTCCTTGCTCCTCAACTCTATTCACGATATCTAAGAGAAATGGAGTGATAAGGTTCGAAATGATTCACTAATAGGTGAAAGGAGTGGTATATATAATTGATGTTCATGAGAGAGGGTGTATAAGAGGTGTCATCATTTTACACTACTAGGTGCCATGTGTCCACACATGATTGACACATGTCCATGCATGCATATTTATCTTGACATGCAAAACTTTTGAGGATAATCTAGGGATAAGATTCCGACCCTTAATTATCTTGTTGAGCAAGGTATTTCAACTCAACATCACTTTATTCACAAACCGATACACTTTTTCCTAGGAAAGTTGTAAGCTGATATCCATCACCTACTTGACGTGCTTAACCCATCATGACAAAGGCCGAGAGTTGAAAAAATTATATGGGACCTCCTCTATGGCTCCTTGGCTGATAGACATCCCCATATAAGCTCTACAGCTCGATACAACTCAATTAGGGTCTCAACTATACATCTCTTCTTGGTCTTTTCATCACCAAGAATACCACTACTCAGAAATTATTCAAACATAGTGACTCTTTATATATATCTCCTCTATATTATGCCAAGATATATTAGGGACATCTAGAGGTGTTAATTTTCATATCAGCCCTACATTTTGGGTGAATTGCAAATTGCACCAAAACTGGTACACAAGACACAAGCATTATTCAAACAAGTTCTAATTTGGAACTTAGTCTTTCCACAAGCTACCCCTTAATATCATTCTCTCTCTTATGATGCTAAAGCACTTCAAGCATGTTCAAAATGTATATTGCAGTATAACCCCTCATCTTAGGTAAATTGCAATTTACACCCAAATTATCATATAATACACAAAAAATTTACAAATAAGCTCAAACTTGAAATTAAACTCAAGGAGAGTCTTAATTCTATTCAAAAGATTAAAACAAGTTTATGAATAACTTATTGAAGCAAAACTTACATGTTTATACCTTAAGCCAGGTCAGGGATATTACAATAGGCTAGCTAATCTTGGATTTAGATGAAAAGACACAAATCTCATTTCTATAGACCACCTATTTGTCCTTTTGCTCGTAAGTTAGTCCTACAAGAGTAAGGAATAGATTGGGAAAGAAGAGATCACCCATGAATCAAATATTACTACGGATTTCACTCTTGGATTTTTTAGATAAAGGATAAGAAATAATTATACAAAGTTTAACTCATCCATGAATCCAATCTTACTACTCATTTCATTCAACCATACAATTAGACATCTCAATTGAAGACTTTATATTTTAATAGAGTAATGACAGATTGAACATAAAAAATTCCTTAAGTTCCTATTTGGTTTCTATAAAGTCTTGATCAATTAGGGAAGTTCCCATCATGTTATTTGTACTTCCTTTGCTGATCATGAATCTGGGCTAGCTAATCTTGGATTTGGATGAAAAGACCCAAATCTCATTTCTACAGAACACCTATTTGTGCTTTCGCTCGTAAGTTAGTCCTACAAGAGCAAGAAATAGATTGGGAAAGAAGAGAACATCCATGAATCAAATCTTACTACTGATTTCACATTTGGATTTGGTAGATAAATGATAAGAAACAATTATAAAAGTTTAACTCATCCATGCATCAAATCTTACACTACTACAAAATGGGAATACAATGTCAGGTATGTTTTTGCATGCAACCGATAGTGTTATTTTTCACATCAGTTCTAGGTAGGAAACCATTGCGGGTTTCCCACCTGAGAAACACGGGCTGCGTTTTCTTTTTTCATTGGGATATTCTCAAAACAACTGATGCTATATATCACCCATGGAATTAGCACTTCGTGCAAATGTTTTTGGAGCATTTCATTTGCCTCCAAAAACCCTATACCATTCAGCTTTTTTCAGTACAACTGCCAGGAGAAATATATGCACGCACCATCGGCCCAAGAGAAATAAGTTTACCTTTGTCGTCAGTTTGTTTATAACAAACCAATGATGTATATCTTACTTAACCCAGTGAAATCATTGACCTCCTCATTGCCCTACCCCACATTTCTATGGAAACCTGCTCCGGCGATTCCTCTCCTACTGCTCCACCCGTAGCTCCTCCACATCCAACTCCTCCTCACGTGACTGACTGCTCCTCTGCCTCCAGCTCCAGCTCCTCCTTGTTGCTGCCTCCTCTCCGCCACTGCCTCCTCTCCACCACTGTTCCTCTTCCTGGTCCAGTCCCGCCACTACTTCCACAGTCGCTGGTTCTCCTCCACCAAGACACCGACGCCACCGGTTCTCCTCCACCAGGACACCAACGCTGCTAGTTAGCCTCCATTGTTGGGTTTCTGCTCGCCTCCAAGCTACTGCTGCCCCAATGCTGCCTCCTCCTTTACTTCCATCGAGCTACTTCTCCTCGCCCTATTAGTCTCCTCTTCCTCCTTGGCCGTAGTAGGTTTTTCTCTTAACCTCTGGTTTGATTTCCTCATCTTCCCTACATATCTTGTTCATATTTGAAATGTTTTCATGACCATTTTTTTTAGAATCTTGTATTCTCGTAGCTTGATGCCTTGGGCCACTTATATGCATTTTTTATTATTGCCATTTTTTATTGAAATGGTTTTCTTAGTCTTAATAAATGAGTTCTAATGGTTTAGGGTTCAATCTATCATTACCACATCATCATTAATACACCACCACCACCACCATCATCATCATCATCACCATAAGATCACCAATCATGATGGTGATTATGATGATGATTGACGATGATGATTGATGGTGATGATAATGATGATGGTGATGATGATGTTCATGATGATGACGATGATTGATGATGCACTCACCATAATAAATCATCATCAATCATCATCATCATCAATCATCACCATCAGATCACCAATCATGATGGTGATTGATGATGATGTAATCATCATCACCATCACCATCAAAATCATCATCATCATCAATCATCATCACCATGATCATCACCATGATCATCATCATCATCATCATCATCTATCATCATCTCCATGATGATGTTAATGGTGATGATGATTGATGATGATGGTGATGATGGTGATGATGATGACAGTGATGATGATGATGATGGTGATGATCATGTAATCACCATCACCAATCACCATGATCATCATCATCATCATCATGATCACCATCACCATCACCACCACCACCACCACCACCACCACCACCACCACCACCACCGCCATCATCATCATCATCATCATCACCACCACCACCACCACCACCATCATCATCATCATCATCATCATCATCATCATCATCATCATCATCATCATCATCATCATCATCATCATCATCATCATCATCATCATCATCATCGTCATCGTCATCATCATCATCATCATCATCATCATCATCATCATCATCATCATCATCATCATCATCATCATCATCATCATCATCATCATCATCATCATCATCATCATCATCATCATCATCATCATCATCATCATCATCATCATCACCACCACCACCACCACTACCACCACCACCACCATCATCATCATCATCATCATCATCATCCTCATCATCACCACCACCACCACCACTACCACCACCACCACCACCACCACCACCACCACCACCACCACCACCACCAGCATCATCATCATCATCATCATCATCATCATCATCATCATCATCATCATCATCATCATCATCATCATCATCATCATCATCATCATCATCATCATCATCATCATCATCATCATCATCATCATCATCATCATCATCATCATCATCATCATCATCATCATCATCATCATCATCATCATCATCATCATCATCATCATCATCATCATCATCATCATCATCATCATCATCATCATCATCATCATCATCATCATCAGTGTGTAGCACCATGGAACTCTTGCAGGCTTGCAGTAGGTAGCGACACGAACATGCATGCAACAGGGGATAAAGAGAAAATAAAGCCCAATAAAATGTTGGGGCTTGGTGTTGTGTAGGGGTCATATAGAAGCCTAATAAGGAGAACATCAAAATCTACGACTCTCTCCCTCGGGTCCCTATCCTCCTCTCGGCGTGGTCCTGCTCTCACAACTGTTTCTGCTCTAGTGACCTCTGTTCGCACATCCTACATCCTATGCTATTTTCCTGCCACCACCCCACAATGCAGAATGGATTGAAGGAGGTAATAGGGAAGGGAAGGAAGAGAAATATGGATGCGGGGTGCAAAGCTTTTTTTTAAGAAGAGGGGGTGTATATTACTCACCCTGGACCCCCAGCCATGCTATACGAAAAAGAGCCGCAATGGCCTCTACAACAGAGACCCCAAAATGATGTGAAAAACTACAAACATCTATCTATTATTCACACATGGTATAAGTTATACCCTCTTTGTCTTTGTGGTAAAATTTCCTGGCATTTGGCGGTATGAGTGCAGCAAACCTAAATAGTACTTTGCGAAAATTCTACTCATGCCAAAAAAACTAGAAATAAAAATGCATGCAACTGTTTATCTACAACAAAAAATGAGAACAACCTATGTTATTTCTTATGAAGAAGAACATAATATCTTATAAAGAATCCACTAATTAAAATAAGAGACATTAGCCTTTTGTCAAGCACCATGAAGATATCAAAGGATCATCTATATCATTTTTATTTGCCATTTTCTAATGCATGATGCTCATAATCATAAGAAAGCTCACTATCTTGGTTATTATATATACATATATCTGCAAAAAAAAAGAGAATAACATAATAGCTTGTTGATAATTTGAATGGATTTCTAATGCTGACAATGAACTCCGACCATCTTACAGAAGAGGGTCTTATTATGAGAAGCATAGCCATAATAAGGAGGTAGATGGAATTACTTTATTTATATTATCACAATATGTGTGTCAATGTATATTATCTTTTGATTATTGAGTTGTTGAACATTGAAAATTGTTGTTTTTTGTATTATATATAAATTGTTATTGACATATTCTTTTATACTTAAATAAATCCAGACACTTTTTCTAGAAAATATATACCCTTGTTACTTTATTCATATTTATCTTTTACAGTAACGTCATTTGAAGTGAAGTGTATTTACACTTTCAAAAAAAATTCTTTCTATTTTTGATGCTATATAAAATATTTTTTATCTATTCCCCAATAAATTAATTATAATCAGATAGAGTAGATGCAATTCTTAATCATAATTCATTAATAATTTCATAATAAAATACTCATAGTTGTTGTTTATTCATATTTATTGTGCACACATGTTGATATAAGCTGGTATTTTTTTGGATATCAGAAGATCATTGTAGAGATCAACTCGCTAATGCTAATCCAAACCCTGAATAAACAACATGAATAACGTAGATATTTTGAACTTTTAAAGAAGGACATCATTGAACTGAGTAGCAACTTCTTCGATTTTAAATTTCAACATGTTGATAGAAAGGCTAATGCAGTAGCAAATCACTTAGCTAAAGTAGTACCGCCTATAAATGAATGTGTTATTGTCCCAGAGGAGTTTGAAAGCTCCACGCTTATGTATGCTCAACATGATTTGAATTAATAAGAATATATAAACTTTTACCATCAAAATTGACATATTTTTTATATGTGACTTGTTCAAAAAGGTGCATACTCTTATGACCCACCTATATGTATCATTTTGTTCAATTAAACATATAGGAATTAAATTTTAATCTTTCTTTGAACCATGAAATAACATTTATCATGCACTTGGACATATATAGGGCCTAAAATGCACTGGACATAAAAATTAACATTATTTTTGTGTAAATTTTTAGCACACTCTTAAAGATCAATTGAACCCCAGCTATACAATCCTGAGTTCCTGACCACATATGATCTTGAAGGATTTACATTTTTTTCCCGTTGCACATGGACACGGGAGCCATGCGAAGACAGTGTGCCATAGTGCTCACAATCCACGCAGCGTCAAACACAAAATCGATTTAAGATCAACTTGAAAAGTTTAGGGAAAAAAATCAAAATAGCACACTAATGTATAAATATTTACCAGTATAATATCTTTTCTAACTTATTTCCCGAAATAGCACACTTTCAGCCTAAAGCGCCACTTTAGTTGGCGTTTTACTGTTGCCGGGTTATAAAGCGCCATAAAATGTGGTATTTTTAAGCTCGAGGTCCTAAAAGAGCCAAACAATGTGGCCTTTTCTAGCTTCAGGAGTCAAAAGCGCCAAATAATCTGGCTTTTACTTGCCAGAGGACCCAAAAACGCCAAATAAAGTGGCGTTTTAGTCTAAAGCGCCACACAGGCTAGCGTTTTCATGCTGGAGGACCCTAAAGCGCCAGACAGGCCGACGTTTTCATGTTGGAGGACCCTAAAGCGCCAAATAAAGTGGCATTTTAGACTTAAACGCCAAGTAGCATGGCGTTTTTATGGCTGCAGACCTTAAAAAATGAAAAAACAAGCAATCCATCACAGGTTTGAAACAACTAAGATATATGCAACAATGTACTGATGATATATGCAACAATGTACTCAAGTTTGAAACAACTAAAATACACAATTTTTTAAGATGATATATGCAACAATGTAGTGATGAAAAATGAAAAAGCCGGTCGACGCTCGGCTGTGGGGATTTTCTATAAACAATGTACCGTGACATGTTACTGAGTGTTGTAACTAGGTCTTAAGGCCTGGTTTGGCCGGCCACTTTTACAATTGCGCAAATCTACATAGTAGATGGTAGTCGATTAACACAACGTAGCAGTTGTTGGAACCAGGTTATGTGTTTGCAATGCGAGCAAGAAAGGGAAGGAATGGAAGGGATGGGGAGTGGAAAGACGAAGGAGCAAGTAACTAGGGGCAACTAGTAATAGTGGGAGAGTCCCTGTTCTGTTATGGTGGGTGCCCCGGTCACAAATAGCAATAGGAACAACAACACAACATATATAGGTAATACCAAGTGCCGACATCCCAAATACATCATCCGCCTCACTCCGCATTTCCCCCGTCCATCGTCTTCTTCCTCCCACTCACCGGAGACCAGGACCACGTTTCTTGGCCATACCATTACCTTACGTGAGGCAGGCAGGTGGAAGAACTTACCGGCGACGCTGGTTGCAGTGGTCACCGATCGACGGTGGTCGCCGGTCGAAGCTCGTCACTGGCCGCCCGTCGCCGGTCGCTGGTCGCCGGTCGTCGATCGACACTAGTCGCTGGCCGCCCGTCGCCGGTCGCTGGTCACCGGTCGATGCTCGTCGTTGGTGGCCAGTCGCCGGTCGTGGCTACTCTGGAAGAGCAAGCGAGCGGGAAGGCGATCAGAGCAGAGAAAACCTAAGAGAAAGCGAAAGAAGTCGAGAGAGAGAAAGGACGGGCAGGCGATTGTTTCGGAGTAAAAGGAAGCAAAAAGCGCCAACTTTTGTGTCGTTTTACATAAAGACGCCTCTCCGTAGCGCGAATCAGGGAGACGAGACGTTTCGGGCCCGTGAATAAATCTAACACGCCAAACTATGTGGCGCTTTACGAAGGTTTGGTGTGAGTATTCAATAGAAACACCAAGTAATGTGGCGTTTTTCTGTGACCGCTGCCTCGAGGTCTTAAAACGTCAAACACTGTGGCGCTTTACACGTAAAACACCAATTTATTTGGCACTTTTGGTTCCTCCAGCACGGAAACGACAATATATTGGCGCTTTACATCTAAAACGCCAATTTAGTTGGCGCTTTTAGGTCCTAAAACTTGAAAAAGCTAAATTGATTGGCGTTTTTAGGTCCTAAAGCTTGAAAACGCCACACTGTGTGGCGTTTTATATCCTCGCAACAGTAAAACGCCAACATAAGTAGCTTTTTAGTCTGAAAGTGTGCTAGTTTGAGAAATAAGTTGAGAAGTGTGCTAAACTTGTAAATATTTATACAATAGTGTACTATTTGTTTTTTTCCTTCTTCCAAAGGTTTATTCGTGGTAGACTTGGTTAGCATTGCTTCATTGAATTTCGAGTAATGATGTAGGACGAAACACATGGGGTGTCCAATTTCTGACCCCAACTGACACCTGGTGTGCATGATGATATCGGTAATTACATAATTGATTGACAAATAGTTTTAGTTTTTGTCAGCGGCAAAGCAGGAAGCTACTGAGAAAACGACAAGCAAATGCCAATCTCCCACTCTACTCAATCCAACCAATTCTTGTTTTCAATGTTGACCGGCTGCGCTGACTCATGCCACCAGACAAGAAGATTGTGTGGCACGACAAGAACGTTGTTTTGTTGCCTGCACGTCTTTGGTCTTTGCTGCCCATCGCAACGCTGCAGCGCCAATGGCACTGTAATTAACCTTTTTTTTTCAAAGTCAATTTAGGAGCACTGTGATTAACCTTTATCATATTGATTTTCACCTGACAAGACTGCAGCGCGTTCGTTGGCGAGAAGGCAGAGCTCCTAAATTAACCGGGCTTCAAGCGAAACGCTGAGATGCGGTTTTCTTTCAGGTATGCAAGTGGTTCACAGAATTGCTCAGCTAAGATAACAAGATCGCAACAAAAGACAGCAGAACGAAAACGCCGGCCTGCGGTCAAAGATTTATTATATCAACAAATTGGCAATGGTGAAACTAGTGTATCAATTCTCGGTAAATGCAGCAAGAGAAAATATGGCAATGGCAAGACAAAAGCTTCGAGTAATTCGAGCTTATCAGCGTTGCCGCAGGCTTTAGCCTCTCAGCTTCAGTTAAGTACATAGAAAGAAAGACACTCATAATCCTTCCATTCCCGCAATGGTGGCGCAGGAGAGGCGCTAAAACACCGAAGCAGTTGTACTTTCTTCTCTTCTAGCCATCAAGAAGGCCCCCTTAGGATGGATGAATAATTGAAAATCCCAGCCAACCACAGGCACGGATAGCAGCTGAGTAATGTTGGTATGACAGAAACACCCTACCTTGCATTTATTTTAACTTAGAGCTTCATTAGTTATGTTTTCTTCAAGGACGTTTAAGGGATCAATTCTCTGGGAAGTAATTGATTCTGAGAGACAGATTTGTTACATCTTTTTTTGAAAAAACCGGGTAAATAACAGATTTGTTACATTTGTATAGCTAACTGGTGCATGTATATCAGTGGCAATATTAATTTGGCGGCAGCGTTCAGAGCTAATTGTGTTAGCTTGTTAGCATGCTTTTGGTCTGACAAGTTAAACAAAAACACACGTAAAAGCATATGTGCTGCTTTACTCCGCCCGATGCTATGCGTGTGCTTGACATTTTGCAATACTAAGATTATTTTTACCGTTTTTCGAGGCATTTTTTTGTCGTTTCAAAACCCCGTGGTACATAAAAGTCCCTGGCTTTGTTATAATTTTGCTACCATTCTTTTTCGTCTTAAAATGCTGTCTGGTCATGTATAATTCGAGTACCTCACACCCTATCGGATGCGGCAAATGTCCGATCCATTATATTTCCCGCCATTCATCCCATCGTATATGACTCTTGTTCAGTTTGATGTGTCGTTACAATTAGTCGGCATGTACACCCTATCAAGACAATCAAAGGAATCATTTAGCTGTAACGAAAACTAACATAGAAAATGGCTAGTTCAAATAGTTTGTATCTATGTACTCCCTGTTGGATAAGAAAAGGGATCCGGCTTATGTGTCAGTTGGATTTGGACTTGAGTAGTAATTGACTTGTGCTACCAAGCCCAATAGGAGTCAAATCTAAAAAGGAAAAGAAGATGATTCCCTATATGTAACATGAAGTTGGACTAAAACTTGAATAAGGATTCCGAGTTGCAACTACATACAATGTAGGTCTATAAATAGAGGTCCTGGGAGAAGCTATTGAGATCATCCCACCTATTGGTGTGTTATCCATTCAGTTGTTTGTTAGTGCCTTCTGTGATATACGTATTAGAGAATAATAACAACTGAAGGAGCTCTCTTGGTTGAATAAGAGAGAGTCAATAGCTTTTTCTTGAAGCAAAGTAGCGGCTGACAACATATGGTATATTGAGTGCGGACAGAGCAACTCTCTTGGTTGATAAGAGAGTGCCAACGACTTTGCTTTGAAGCAAAGTAGCGGTCGGTGGTTATAGACAAAGTTTTTCCATAGTGGCAACGATCCTACCCAGTCAACAGTCACATCAGTATCGAACAGTCCAAAACAACGATAGCGGCGACATTGTGAGAAGATCAAGCTAAGAGGGAGGTTTTGTACACAACTGGTGTGATTCTCTTCTTCCCCATCTTTATTCTCATCTGAGGATGTACCCAGTTTAGGGATAGTTAAATTCAACTAGTGTGAATTGTAATATTGATTACATAGTGCTTGTTGGCTGGTATTGCCGTGTGGTTTTTCTCTTCTCGTCTTGAGGAGAGTTTTCACGTTAAATTTGATGTTTCTTCTTTAGGTTTACACTCTTATTGGTAATGTTTTCGCAACAAGTTCTCGCCACATATGAGACTATATCGGTAAAACATCCCCAACAAGTGGTATCAGAGTACAAGATACAAATAATGGTCTAGATGGAGAAGGATGAAGATGCAATGATGATAAAGTTAACAACTAAAATTAACTGATTTAAAAACCCAAGATGGAGGGTATTCTCTATTATAAAGATCTGTAACATCAGATAGAGGGACAAAATCTAGAGAGTATGTATGACGTAAATTGGAAGAACTTAAATAGGAAGACCGCGGGAACAATGTGAAAGTGACTCGATATTTTCCTGTTCTATCATGTCTCAGAAGAGACCAATGCCAAAGATTTGTGGGATAAGCTCAAATGTTAAATGAGCAGAAGACTCCCACAAATAAACTTTTCTTGATCAAAAAGTTGGTGAACCTCAAGGACTAGGATGCTACAAGCATCGCAGAGCATATGAATGAATTCCAAAGCCTTGTAAATCAACTGGGTTCTATGAAGATGATTCTTGATGATGAACTCCTTGCTCTACTTCTTCTATGATCATTACTTGACAATTGAGAGACACTCATAGTGACACTCAACAATTATGCATATTCTGCCATAGTATCTCGGGTGGTAAGAGCTCGGTAAGTCCCAGTGAAGGACCTGAGTTTGAACCTCACCAAAGGCACTTTACGAACAACAATCCATGCTGATTTGACACGGAAGGGGGGGTGACCGAACCACACCCTCTCATTCCTTGAGAGTTTATCATGTCTGGATCATCCAAGGTGGGTTATCTCATTCACAAAAAAAAAACCATTCTACATAGGAAGACAAGTTGACACTTGACCAGGTGAAGAGCACTCTACTGAATGAAGAGACTCGATGACAAGCCTCAATAGATCAGAGGTGCAGTTCAAAGAGAGTAGGGAAACTGATAAAGTAAGAGACAATAGTAGATCCAAGAGTCGCACTGAGTCCCATGACCGTGGGAAATCTTGTGGTAGATCCAAGTCAAAGAGTAGAGGGTGCTTCCATTACATCAAGCAAAGTAATTTCAAAAGTGATTGCAAGGTTTGGAAAAAGAAATATGGGTATGAAGTTAAAGACTAGCAAGATGACGACAAGAATACTACAACGCAATCTCAAATGATAGGGATGATGATGATGATGTGGTTGTAATAGTCTAACAACAATGTTTACATGCTGAGGATGATGAGTTTGAGTGGGTGGTGGATATGACAACTTCTTATCATGCTTCACCGAGTTAGGAGTTCTCTAGTTCATATAGGAAGGGTGACTTTAGTAAGGTGAATATGAGAAATTCCATATTCCCTAGAATTACCGGGATTGGAGGCATTTGTGTTCAAACAAGTATTGATTGCACACTCACACTGAATATTATTTTTCACGTTTCATATTTGCGACTGAGTTTGAAATTTGGTTCATTCTTTGATAGAGAAGGTTGTCATCTGAATTTTGGTGGTGGAAAATGCAAGATCACCAAGGGGGATTTGGTTATTATACGAGGCAAACGATGTTGCACATCATACAAGACCAAGTTCAATGTTCTCAAAAATAGCAGTAAATATGCAATTGAGGATCATCGAGCAGATCAAAGGCACAAACAGCTAGTGTTACAACCCCAATTTTTGGATTCTTTTGGTGAGAAAAGTAATTTCTCCTATTAAAGATATTTGAACAAATAATGATATAATTTATTTTAAATAAAAGGATTTTGTTTACAACAGCCTTGTTGGTTGTTTTGTGGGCTTTATTGGCTATTGGGCCCAATAACAAGGATAGGACAAAAGAAACTCCATTATTAATACAAAATGGAGAAAAGAAAGATGTAGAAACATCTAGAAGGTAAGAGAATATAATCCAAAGTTGGATTTCGTGCCTCTTGGGTTCCAAGGAGTCTAAAGTTACAAAGATAATACAACAAGAAAAGAAAAGATCAATTAAATATTTCTTTATTAAGAAAGCAATTGAAAACAATGATAAAATGTGGAAAATAAGTAGAAAGAGGTATAATTGAGTTATCCTTGGTGGATTTTCGTATCCAAAGGATTCCTAATGTTAAAAGGAATGCCAATGAGGAAAATAAAAAGAGAGATAAAGAGAAATCCTCGAAAAGATAAATTCGATAAGAAATAAACAAGATAATGAGAAATAATGGATATAGATGCATCTAGAAGGATAATAAGTATCCACTAAAAAGGATTTCGAAATATTAGAGTTTCTTGGGGTCCAAGGAGCCCCAATGGAGAAAAAGAAAGAGAAAAGGAAAATAATAACAAAATAAGAGGATAATGTGATACATCATTAATGACTTTTGATAATATCAAAAAGAGATGTTATTTGCTTTAAGAAAATAGATTTTCATGGCCAATAGATTAAATAGTAAGAGATAATTTTTGTATTTCTAATTATCCATGAAATAAAGAATATTAAGAAGATAAACATGAGAGAGAAGATTAATTCTCCTTGAAGGAATAGGGTTCCTATTGGGAAAAGAACATGTTGACTCACAGATGGTCATCTTAGGGCGTGGACACCCACCCCTATATAAAGGGTAGAGCCCTGGTTCAGGTCCTAGAGAGAGATCCCACATACCCTTCTCTATTATCCTTCTTCTTCTTCTTCTTTCAAACCCTAACCAAGCAATGGAGTTGTCCCTGGAGCCACTAGGCGGAAACATGGAAAGTTTCGAGGGAAGTCGGATACTCCACGATACTAGGAAGCAGCTTCGCCATTGTGGCTATGCCCTAACCTAGGCGCAGCAGCAGCCACACGGCTGCAACACTGGCCATGGGTTGTAGGTATGCCAAACTCAAACCAGCTGCTCTGGTCGAGAGCTGGGTGGCACCCCAAGTGTGGTAGAAGGTGGCAGAGCTATTAGAACCATCACCGATGGCTTTCGGGTCCAGGAAGAGGAATAAAAGCCGCACCAAATGCGGCTAGGGAGGCTACAACACGCCGTCGAAAGGTTGAAGACAACCCTTCGGTCATTGGACCATTTTACCCTCTCATGAGTTAAAGAGCCGACCACTTAAGTAAGGACAGAAGAGTAATTTGGTTATATTTCCAATTGAGCAACGTTGCATGGCTAGGATGATGTGGCCGCCTACCATTGGTTTTGGTAAGTAATTTCTTACAAAAATCGTATCTAAATATTGGTAGCTCCAATGGGAACATACAAAATATGAATTTTGATCAGGAGAACTCAAGGAATGCAACAAAAATATATTTGAAGCTTAGTTCTGATTGAAATTCGAAAAGTAATGGAAGTTATCAACTTTAATGTATTAATGATTAAGAAACCCTATTTTGAGATGATTAATGTATTTAGTAGGGTTTAATGGATGATTAAAGTTGGTATTAACCTGTTAATTATACAAAGGTACATTAAGAACCAAAATGATGAAATTTTCATGTAATTAGTTTAATTTAGAGTTTCCTGTGCATAAATATGCTTTAATGAGCTTTAATGGGCCTTGAAACCCTAACGTTAATTATTGTGACTCTTAATGGCTTTAATTGTTCAAATTCATGAATAAGGCTGAGATATGATGGTTCAAAGCTATTTCGAGTATAAAGGTTTCTAATTGTGGATAAATACCCTTAAATTAGTAATTAGGGTTTTTGAATGAATAAAAGGTGGAATTAATGATAAATAGAATTCATATGTGAATTAGATCGTAATGAGATATGAGTTGTTAATCCAGAAGGAACCAAACATGATAATTGGGCCTAATGATCTTGTCATGAATTAAAAGGACAAAAATGATAGTTTCAATGTAAAAGAGGCTTAATGGACTTTTAATTGTGCCTTTAATATGAAATTAAGGTTATGTGTTGTTAAAAGGTAACCTAAATATCTTTTGTGAAGAATATATGAGATAATTAGGGTTTGCGAGTAATTGTATAAAGATTAGGGTTTAAAATAGTAAAAATGAAGGGAAACTCTAATTGCAATGGTAACCCTAAAAGCGGACTAGAAACCCGAGGAAGCGAGCTAGGTTTAATAAGATCTTGATGGCATGATTAATAATAGGAAATTGTATGCATATTTCAGGATCTCATTTTGTTCTTGCTTACCTATTTGGATTTCTTGATTGATTGGATTATTCTGTCTCAAATCAACCTGACAGGTATGTGGTTACACTTATAGTTAATTGCTTTTGTTTCACGGCGATTCCCGGAAGTTTTATCGGTTGCCTGAAAATAACTGCTTGGATGACTTTTATTTCATACAACTATAAAGTGACTGTGATTATCACCATAAATATAGATACATGACGGGCTCAGATCCTGGTCCTCCTCTGTGGCTTTGCTAATGATGAAAAGGGTAATCTGGTAAAGGGTCTACTTGTTAAGTGGGACCATCAGGTTATCAAGAGTTAGAAATTGGGCTACCCATGTGTAGTTCCATGAGACTCTTTAGCACACCATGAGTTAAGGAGTGGGCTACCTATGGGTAGTGCCATGTGACTCAACCCTAGAAATTGATTCACTTGTTAGGTAGGATCATGAGGGGTTTAATGGGGATCTACCATAAGGAAGGTAGCATCTAGGTCCAATGTAGGGACATCGCAGAGGCTAGGGTATGGATGGATTAAGAATTTATGTTTAAAATGTAAAGTTGTTTGTTAAATCATAATTGACTGTAATATGTTGATACAGTTAATTGCACGATTATTGTTTCCCCCACATACCTGCATATTAATTTATGTTGATCGACATTTTGTTTGTCGGCATTTTAGATACAAGTTTGAAAAGGACAAACAATAAAGTGGCATATGTGGAATTAAATAAGAATTAAAGTACAAAGGAGGATTAGTTAGAATAGACTGCAGATGTGGATAGAAGTAGATATCCAAGTTTTTTTAAAAAGGTATGCAAAGTTTTATTTTACACCGGTTTTCAGTTTAGTTTGGTAGAATTTGATAATTATTATTGATTATTTGTCGAACCTTTGATCCTGTTAATCGGGATAATGGCTCTAACCTCTTGGTCTCGCTTAATTGGAGGTTACTGGGAGGCAGGGTCGTTACATTTGGTATCAGAACGCTGGTTCCTCATCTAATCCTTAATAATTATTAAATTTTACAAACTCTATAGAACCCGAGGGAGTTATTAGAGAATTTTTTGAAAAATAGAGGTGTCTAGAAAAGGATCACGCCCGGGGCTGGCAATATTTTCCTCCGCAACGCTAGTCAGAATACGAGGACTCCCAGATTTGTGTGACTGTCTGGCCAATGTCTCAAGATTTGACTTGAAATAAGATGTCTTTAGGATTCTCTCATCTTATTCATCCCTTCTCAACTCAAATGCTATTAAGGACCTTAAGGATTAGGGTTTTCTCTCTCTTCATCACCCTCCTGAGGTATGGGTAAGGTTGATAAGGATTAAGGAATCCTCCACCAAATTAATGAAAAGCATGTAAATAGGATGTCATGGACATAAGCTTAATAGGATAAGCGTAAACTAAAGAATAGATACATGCTTAGGTCGTATGACATATGTTGTCATGCGCTCAGGAGAGACCTGAGGCTAGACCTTCTTGTCAAGAGGATGAGTGGAGAAAGTTAGTCTTGGAGGTAGAGACCTCCATTATAAGTAGAGACCTGGAACAATCCTCTGAGGATGATGCTAACCCTAACCCTAAGTGGTGGTTAGAGAGAGAGATGACATGATGGGTTAGAGGTCTTGGTAGACCAGGTGTGGGGGTGGACATGCCTTTAGATTCCCATATGAGCCATGAGAGGTTGGATGACCTAGTACCTTTGGAGACCCAACCCTGGAAAGGGTCATGCATGTTAAAGTGAAGGATAGCTCCTTCAATGATGAGGTTAGTAAAGAACCGATGGAAACCCCATGAACTTATATGAGCATGGCATAGTATGCACCTAGAGTGCGTCAGTAGTGCTGACAGTAGGTTGAAACTGAGGCCAGAAGGGCATGATGGATAGCTTTTGAGATAAGCATAAAGAGCTATGTATAATCTTGAGCAAACATAAGTTTGAACATAGGCTTCACCCAGGTAGGGGTATGCTTGTGAGCTTGATCCACCTTCATGGAGAGAGGACCTTTAGTAATTAGACTGGTTGTGGAGTAGCTCTAGAGTGAGAGAGAGAGAGAGCTGGACCCAAGCAAGAAGGTTGGAAGCTTAGACTCCGAGATATGAGGAATAGTAGGGAGTTGAGGATGATGCGACCTAAGTGGATGGTTGCGGTTGCCTCATGCATGATCCTTGGAGGCTGATGATATCTTGGTTTCCTTTAGAGGAACCAAATCTTAGAGAGAGAATGAGGCTTCTGGTACCTATGTGCATATGGTATAGATGTTTACTTTATGAGATGGGAAAAAGAGTTCCTTAGACCATGGAGAGGATTAGTAGCAAGTTGTGAGGCCTTACACCTAGTTGGTTGTCCTTGAGGAGGACTCCACTCTGAAGTGTTACTCAAGTAGAAGGATCATGGGAATTACATGTCATACCCTGTACATGCTTGGCTCGTGGTTAAAAGTTGAGTAGGTAGTTGGTCATCAGAAAAGTGAACCTAGGGTTCCTAGGCCTAAGGGGGGAAGTGGTGTACCTGATGCTCATGATGAGATTTGAGTTTCTATAGATTTGAGCATGACACTCCTCATGTTTAGAGGAAAGGGGAAACCCCTTAAGTTTAAGGTATGTTTGATGAACCCCTCACAGCTAAGTTGATGACATGGGAAAGTTTGATCTTGAATCAATGTTGAGGATGAGAACAAGTGTGACCTAGCATGGTTAGTAGGTGGTCTGCTTGTGCCTTAGTAGCTTGATAGGGTTAAGCATGCTCATGTGGATGTAAACCCCAGACATAAGGACGTTTGTGATCTTTGTTATCAAGATGTAGTTTCCTCCCATCCTGGAAGAGGGACCCTTTAGTAGGGTATATATCCATTTTTGTGGGTTTTGAGTAAACCTAAAGAGGTCTCATAGGATCTTGAGAAGCTAAGTGAAGAGTACATGGCAAGAGAATGAACCTGTAGACCCATAGTTAACCATCTCTAAGCGCATGTGGATGTGTTACCATGGAGGTAGCAGTGTGGGGCTTGACCAAGGTAGGCGGGTCGCCATGACCCCTGTGAATGGATGAAAGTCAACCCATGAATGCAGAGAGAGGTGATGAAGACTTGGGTAAGGTTCTGAGTTGGACATGTACCATATTAGGATTCTAAGTCTATCCTAGGGTCGGGTAGGGATAAGACCGATGGAAGTAGGAGTTGCCTAATTCCCTAGTTGCACATGACCATAGGGTCGGGAGGTAACAACTATTAGTATCCGAGGGCCATGGGTTAGGAGATTGATCACCTTTATGAACTCATGGGACCCAAAGGGAAGATGAGGAGGGCACTCTCTAGATGCATAAGGGAAGAGGGATGACCCTAAAAGTACCGACACCCTATAGACCTAGAGGAGATGACTAAGGATTATGTGGTGATCCAAGTAGGTTCAAAACCAGTTTTCCATGGAAGTAACTTTGATATTGAGATGATTGTGATGTAGAGACATAAGTTGCACATTTCAACTTAGATTCAAAGGTGTACAGGCAGGGTATGATGTACCATCTCTACTCTTGGAATGGGAAGAACTTTGTATTTGGACTGCAGCCAAATGCTTATTTCCTCTTGTATGGGAGTGAGAGATAGGACAGTATGCATGCCATACACCAAGGATAAAGATGATGTGAGATGGAAAGTTGCTATGAGGGATGAGGACATAAATGATAACATATCCTTATGGAGTGAATGATATGTGGATGGTTTACAAACATCAAGAGAACTGAGGTAGTCATCTTATAAGGATGCTTTTATCATGAGCTATGTGGAATTTGCGAGTTATACAAGGTTGAGTTTGATAACTAAGAAGATGAGATCAGAGTTTTCTTGATAAAGATAGACTAAGAGTTTGAGATGAGATGATAAGTGGAATACATGGAGGTGTATGTCTTCAATATTTCCTATCACCTAAGGATGTGAAGTGGTAATGGATGCCCTGGTTGAGATGCAGCTGCTTAGTTTAACTAGAGGCTAGAAGAGGTTGTTGGGTTAGCACTAAGTTTGAAAAGGAAGATATGTTTGGCTAACTCTAACGAAGTTTGTTGAACAAGTTAGTAGTTGTTTGGCCAGCCTAGGCCTTGATGCAATAAAAGGATGGTTGTAGAACCTCAGATGTACTTCTTTGGATAGGAAGGTGATAAAACCCTAATGAGAGTGGTTTAGGGTTTCTGAGGAATCGATCTTGAGGAATCATGACATACAAGAGATCATGATTTAAGATCACCATATACCATGGTACTACCAAGATAATAAGTGACAGTAGTACTTTGGATGCCTAAGATGAAGTTGCATGGGGAATGTTGCCATGCAAGCCAGAAGGTGAAGGACGAACACCAGTAACCCAGTGTACTGACATAGGGGATAAAGAGTCCCTGAGAGGGAATGGGAGTTCATCACTATAGATGTTGTGGTAAGTCTCCCCTAGACCAAGGAAGGTCAAGATGCAATATGGGTTATGGTAGATCTCTTTACCTAGATGACATGAGAAAGAAAGAGTGTTGTCAAGAGATGGATCTGGTTGAACTACATATGAGAGAGAGAGATGGTTCAACTACGCCATGATGCGAGTTAAAAAGTTCTTGAGTATAACCTAAAGATTTGCTTCCATGCAGTGGAAGTAGATACATGAAGAACTCGATGCTAGTACAGTTTATCACCCCTAACTAAGGGTTAGTATAATCCAGACTAGAGGGTCTGATGAGAGCATGTGTGCTCATTCAAAGTGATGCATAGAGACAGTTCTCGTCCTCTATAAGATGTGATAATAACCACCATATCCAGTATCAGGATGTAAAGAGGCTTTGTAAGGGAGGTTGTGTCGGTCACCACTTCATTAAGTTGTTGTTGGTGAATGGACCTTGCGAAGGTCATAAAAAGAAACACAGTGTATCCGGATGAAGTCACATTGATCATGCAATGGTTGAGAGAGAGAGCCCAGGGGCGACATGAGTCATGAGCTGATGCAAAGTAGACTGACATGAAGTTCATTATGGGAGAGTATGTGATGTGAAAATCCGACCCCTCTAAGTTATAGCTAAGAGAGCTGAGTCCCAGTTCCATGGTCCATTTGAGATGGATTAGTGGAGATGGTTGTATTTAGACTTACCCCTAAGGATAACATGATGTATAATGTGTTCCATAAGTATGATCTAGAGCACTATGTGAGGTACCCAAGCCACGTGCTGAGCCCTGAACCTATTCAGCTTTATGAGAGGCTGAAATGGCCTGAGTTAACTATGAGGGTACAATATACCGAGGTAAGAAAGAACTCAGATGAAAGAATATGAGATGATGAAGGTTCTTGGGAAGCAACATGGAAAGGGTGAGGCCACATGGGAGCCATGATGGACATAAGGAAAGGCTTATCCTGTTTGTTTATTTGCTTGATGGAATTTTGTGGGCAAAATTCCTATAAGAGGGGAACGATGTTACAAGCCCAATTTTTGGATTCTTTTGGTGAGAAATGTACTTTATCCTATTAAAGATATTTGAACAAATAATGATATAATTTGTTTTGAATAAAAGGATTTCGTTTACAATAGCCTTGTTGGTTGTTTTGTGGGCTTTATTGGCTATTGAGCCCAATAACAGGGATAGGACAAAAGAAACTCCATTATTAATAAGAAATGGAGAAAAGAAAGATGTAGAAACCTCTAGAAGGCAAGAGAATATAATCCAAAGTTGGATTTCGTACCTCTTGGGTTCCAAGGAGTCCAAAGTTGCAAAGATAATGCAACAAGAAAAGAAAAGATCAATGAAAATATTTCTTTATTAAGAAAGAAGTTGAAAACAATGATAAAATGTGGAAAATAAGTGGAAAGAGGTATAATTGAGTTATCCTTGGTGGATTTTCGTATCCAAAGGATTACTAGTGTTAAAAGGAATGCCAATGAGGAAAATAAAAAGAGAGATAAAGAGAAATCCTTGAAAAGAGATATTTTGATAAGAAATAAACAAGATAATGAGAAATAATGGATATAGATGCATCTAGAAGGATAATAAGTATCCCTAAAAAAGATTTCGAAATATTAGAGTTTCTTGGGGTCCAAGGATCCCCAATGGAGAAAAATAAAGATAAAAGGCAAATAATACCAAAATAAGAGGATAATGTTATACATCATTAATGACTTTTTGATAATATCAAAAAGAGATGTTATTTGCTTTAAGAAAATAGATTTTCATGGCCAATAGATTAAAAAGAAAGAAATAATTTTCATATTTCTAATTATCCATGAAATAAAGAATATTAAGAAGATAAATAGGAGAGAGAGATTAATTCTCCTTGAAGGAATAGGGTTCCTATTGGGAAAAGAACATGTTGACTCACGGATGGTCATCTTAGGGCGTGCACACCCACCCTATATAAAGGGTAGAGCCCTGGTTCGGGTCCAAGAGAGAGATCCCACATACCCTTCTCTATTCTCCTTCTTCTTCTTTCAAACCCTAACCAAGTGATGGAGTTGTCCTTGGAGCCACTAGGCGGCAAGAGGGAAAGTTTCGAGGGAAGTCGGATACTCCACGATACCAGGAAGCAACTTCACCATCGTGGTTATGCCCTAACCTAGGCTAAACACCAGACATGGGTTGCAGGTATGCCCAACCCAACCCAGCCGCTCTAGTCGAGAGATGGGAGGCACCCCAAGTGAGGTAGAAGGTGGCGGATCTAGTAGAACCATCCCTGATGGCTTTCGGGTCCAGGAAGAGAAAGAAAAGTCGTGCCAAACACGGCTAGGGCGGATGCAGCACGCCGTCGAGAGGTTGAAGACAACCCTTCGGTCATTGGAGCATTTTTCCCTCCTGCGAGTTAAAGATCCAGCCACTTAAGTAAGGGTAGAAGAGTAATTTGGTTATATTTCCAATTGAGCAATGTTGCATGGCTAGGATGACGTGGTCGCCTACCATTGGCTTTGGTAAGTAATTTCTTACAAAAATTGTATCTAAATATTGGTAGCACCGATGGGAACATGCAAAATATGAATTTTGATCAGGAGAACTCAAGGAATGCAATAAAAATATTTTTAAAGGCTAATTCGGATTTCAATTCAAAAATTAATGGAAGTTATCAACTTTAATGTATTAATGATAAAGAAACCCTATTTTGAGATGATTAATGTATTTAGTAGGGTTTAATGGATGATTAAAGTTGGTATTAACCTGTTAATTATACAAAGGTACATTAAGAACCAAAAGGATGAACTTTGCATGTAATTAGTTTAATTTAGAGTTTCCTGTGCATAAATATGCTTTAATGAGCTTTAATGGGCCTTGAAACCCTAATGTTAATTATTGTGACTCTTAATGGCTTTAATTGTTCAAATTCATGAATAAGGCTTAGATATGATGGTTCAAAGCTATTTAGAGTATAAAGGTTTCTAATTGTGGATAAATACCCTTAATTTAGTAATTAGGGTTTTCGAATGAATAAAAGGTGGAATTAATGATACATAGAATTCATATGTGATTAGATCGTAATGAGCTATGAGCTGTTAATCCAAAAGGAACCAAAGATGATAATTGGGCCTAATGATCTTGTCATGAATTAAAAGGACAAAAATGATAGTTTCAATGTAAAAGAGGCTTAATGGACTTTTAATTGTGCCTTTAATATGAAATTAAGGTTATATGTTGTTAAAAGGTAACCTTAATATCTTTTGTGAAGAATAGATGAGATAATTAGGGTTTGTGAGTAATTGTATAAAGATTAGGGTTTAAAATAGTAAAAATGAAGTGAAACCCTAATTGCATTGGAAACCCTAAATCGGACTAGAAACCCTAGGAAGCGAGCTAGGTTTAATAAAATCTTGATGGCATGATTAATAATAGGAAATTGTATGCATATTTCAGGATCTAATTTTGTGCTTGCTTGCCTTTTTGGATTTCTTGACTGATTGGATTATTCTGTCTCAAATCAACCTGACAGGTATGTGGTTATGCTTATAGTTAATCACTTTAGTTTCACGGCGATTCCCGGAAGTTTTATCAGTTTCCTGAAAATAACTGCTTGGATGACTTTTGTTTCATGCAACTATAAAGTGACTATGATTATCACCATAAATATAGATACATGATTGGCTCAGATCCTGGTCCTCCTATGTGGCTTTGCTAATGATGAAAAGGGTAATCTGGTAAAGGGTCTACTTGTTAAGTGGGACCATCAGGTTATCAAGAGTTAGAAATTGGGCTACCCACGTGTAGTGCCATGAGACTCTTTAGCACACCATGAGTTAAGGAGTGGGCTACCTATGGGTAGTGCCAAGCGACTCAACCCTAGAAATTGATTCACCTGTTAGGTAGGATCATGAGGGGTTTAATGGGGATCTACCATAAGTAAGGTAGCATCCAGGTCCACTATAGGGACAACGCAGAGGCTAGGGTATGGATGGATTAAGCAGTTATGTTTAAAACGTAAAGTGGTTTGTTAATTCATAATTGACTGCAACATGTTGATACAGTTAATTTCATGATTATTGTTTCCCCCACATACCATCATATTCATTTATGCTGACTGACGTTTTGTTTATCGGCATTTTAGGTACAAGTTTGAAAAGGACAAACAGTAAAGTGGCATATGTGGAATTAAATAAGAATTCAAGTACAAAGGAGGATTAGTTAGAATAGACTCCAGATGTGGATAGAAGTAGATATCCAAGTTTTTTTTAAAAGGTATGCAAAGTTTTATTTTACACCGCTTTTCAGTTTAGTTTGGTAGAATTTGATAATTATTATTGATTATTTTTTGAACCTTTGATCCTGTTAATTGGGATAATGGCTCTGACCTCTTGGTCTCCCT
Source organism: Alisma plantago-aquatica (assembly GCA_963693085.1). Lineage (NCBI taxonomy): Eukaryota > Viridiplantae > Streptophyta > Magnoliopsida > Alismatales > Alismataceae > Alisma > Alisma plantago-aquatica. The sequence goes on along the minus strand of OY856411.1, from coordinate 835,945,816 downwards.
TAATTGGGGGTTACTGGGAGGCAGGGTCATTATATCTAGGACACATGAGTGAGAAATACTTCTTATATCCACATAGAGAATGATTCCTTACGGCAAGGAACTAGTCTTAGTTCATGTGACACATGTCAGACTGGAAAGCATCAATGAGTTTCTTTCAAGACAAGATCAAAGATGAAGTCACAACTTCTAGAGTTGGTTCATTCAGATGTCTGTGGTCTATTTAAGATAGCGTCACTGGGTGACAATAGATATTTTGTGACATTCATTGAGGATGCATCTAGGAAGGTTTGGGCCTACATGTTGAAGATCAAGGACCAGGTTTCAGAAATTTCATGTCATGGTGGAGTGAGAGATAGATAAAAACCTAAACTGTCTCCACACAGAGAATGGAGGAGAGTACACCTCTATGGAGTTCCTTAATTATTGCATGCAACATGGGATATTACATGAAATTAAAGATCCCAACACACTACAAAAAATGTTACAGTTGAGAGGATGAACCATATCATAGTGGAAAAAGTCAGATGCATGTTGAAGATTGCAAAGTTCCCAAAGACATTCTGGGATGAGGTAGTGAGTACTACCTGCTATTTGATTAATCGATATCCATCAGTTCCTCTAGGGTTTGATATACCTAAAAAGGTATGGACAGGCTAGGATGCATCCTTTGGTCATCTGCGAGTATTTGGGTGCAAGTCTTATGCACATTTTCTAAAGGAAAAGAGGCAAAAATTGGATGATAAAGCGGTGCCAAGAATCTATCTTGGTTAAGGAGATCAATAGTTTGGCTATAGGTTATGGTATTGTAAAAAAGACCATGAGCAGACACAGAGATGTGACTTTTTGTGAGAATGAGATAGTTACAGATCCTGAGAGTGATGATGTAGAGGTTGCACGATCAGGTGATAGTTTTTCTGATGATGATTATGAGGATACTTCAACTTCTTCACATGTGCAATCTTTAGAAGTTAAAGAAGAGCAGTGTGGTTATTTTGAGTAGTAGAGTGATAAACATCGAGTGTTCTTGTAATGGATGCACGAATGAGTGATTTAGACTCAGAATTAGAGACATCTAGATAAGGGGAGCAAGATCATTACCACATAGAGTCCTCAGAGCAGGAGTTGAGGAGGTATGACATAGTTCATCATCCTTCATCCAAATATTTGACATCTCAGTATATATTCCTTACTGATCAGGGGGAGCCAGAGACTTTTCAAGATGCTCAAAATCATAGAGACAAAGCACATTGGTATTAGGCAATGCATGAGGAGATGTCATCTTTCCAGAAGAATGATACATATGATATTTTGGCAATTTCCAAGGGCCAGAGAGAACTCAAGAACAAGTGGGTCTATAAGATGAAGATAGATGACAACAATAATGATATCAGATACAAAGACAAACTAGTTGTCAAGGGATTTAGTCAAAGACTGGGGGAGCATCATAAGAGTGTTTAGCCTTGGTACATAAGGTTAGAAATAAGGTTTTCATCCAAGATGACTCAATTGATTGGTCAGAGAGAGCCAACAAGTTCTAGGTGTGGGCATGGAGAGAGAAGCAACACTTCCAAGATACGTCTTCTTAGTTGCTTGGGAACAAAATGAAGTCAGGATGGGACTTCAAGAAGAAGGATAAAAATGACATGAAGTTGACATGTTTGAGGAGAATGTATCCATTACATGTGGTAATGGGGTTCAGAGGCTACACTAGATGACTATTAACGACAATGTCTCCCTCATGGAATGAAGGGGTAGATTGTTGGGAGAAGCAAATAGATTTGTCCCATGTCCTAGTTGGATTTGGACTTGAGTAGGAGTTAGATTATGATACCAATCCCAATAGGAGTCTAAATATAAAAGGGAAAAGAAGATGACTCCCTATGTGCAACATGGAGTTGGATAAGGACTTGGACTAGGATTCTTACTTAAAACCACATGCCATGGATGCCTATAAATAGAGGTCCTGGGGGAAGCCATTGAGATCATCCCACCAATTAGTGCGTGATCGCTCCAGTTGCTTGTTGGTGCCTTCTGTGGTGGAAGTGCCATAGAACAAGAACATCTGGAGGAGCTCTTTTTTTGGAATAAGAGTCGGTCAATGACTTTTACTTGAAGCAAAGTAGCAGCTGACAGATATATGGTGGTACATTGGGTGCACCGACAGAGAAGCTCTCTTGGTTGATAAGAGAGGGTCAACAACTTTTCATTGAACCAAAGTAGTGATTGACGGTTATAAGTAAAGTGTTTCTACAGTGGCGATAGTCTAACCCAGTCAACTTTCACAATAGAATCAATCAGTCCCAAACAATGACAGTGGTGGCATAATGAGGAGATCAAGCTATGAGAGAGGTTTTGTACGCATTGGTTTTGATTATCTTCTTCCTCATCTTTGTTCTCATGTGGGGGTTACCCAGATTTATGGGTTATTAAATATGGGAAGTGTGAGTTGTAATATTGATTACGTAGTGTTTTTCGATCGGTTTGGCCTCCTAATTTTCCCCTTCTCATCTTGAGGAGAGTTTTGATGTTAAATGTGGTGTTTTTTCTTTGAGTTTTCACATTTGTCAGTAACATTTCTTCAATAAGTTCTCATCACATCCGAGACATATTTGTACAACACCCCCAACACTCCTACTATTTATATAATGGGTTTATGTATGTTTGTCTGGGTCTCTCCAGAAAAATCCCACTCTGGTATTGTAATAAATTATGAGACATTATCCTCCTATATGTTTTGTCCAAGTGCAACATAATGAGTAACAAGATTCATTCCAAAATTCCCACTCTCTCTCTTTCATTTTCACTCTCATTGTCTCTAGTTTCTAAGATGGAATCAGATCTATGACTGACTCCACTCAATCCTATCGCAAGACTCAAACCCTAGACCTGGAAGGAAGATTGAAGGAAAGAAGGACATGGATTCAACATTTCTTCCCCACTAATCACTTCCACTCATCACTGGAATCTCCTCCTTCACTTCTCTAAATATAAATCATCTTAGTACCTCTCTTCTGCTACCCTCAATCTCAAACGACTACTGATTTCAAGACGTCATTCTTCTACCTCATTCGTGATAGAAAAGTAAGACACAACATGCTCTCTGATCATATTCCTTAGATCTTCAACTTCCCAATCTGAAGTGTTTTTCATTTAAGAACTCAAGAGTTGTTGTTTGGTTTTCATTATAATTCATGTCTCTACTCAAGTCTTCTGGCCTCTTGATTGATATTGTCTTCTATTTTCCTCTGAATCTGAAATCGAAATGGCTTCAAAAATACCTTGTGATAGAATGACTAGTAAACAACCAAGTCAGTTTGATTTGTGTGAGTCACAAATCATATCTCTAGTTGAGAATTGCAATGTAGAGGGGTTTCTTAATGGATATGTGAAACAACCTCTGTTAATCGTGATTAGTAATGGATAACCAGACCCCCCTTAATGGATCGATGAAACAATCTCCGTTAATCATGATTAGTAATGGATAACCAGATATAATCCAAAATATAGGGAATGGACTAGAATAGTTCATTTGGTCAAAGGATGGATATCAATATCTTTGACTGAGGAGGTTATGGTAGAAACCATTGGATGCAAACCTAGTGTAGAATTTTAGGAAAACCCAGGCAAAATTTTTGTTGAAAGCTCTCAATATAGAGAATTTGAATTAGTTTCTCAACTTAGAACTTTTCAGAAGGGTTAAACTACTATTTTTGGCTATCTAAGGAACTTTAAGTCTTTTTGTGATCATTTGAATTCTATCGCTCATATTGTGTCTAAGAAGGAAAAGATTTCTAACCTTTTGAATGATCTATATGGATCAGACTATGAGAGATTTGTTGTTTTAATGCTTAAGCCTCCTATCCCTCCTTATGCTAAGATAGTTTCCTTACTCCAAGATTATGAATGAAGAAAAACCAAAAAGAATTTTGTTAATTCATCTCTTGTTTCTTTTCTGACAAAGTGGAAAACATCAATTCTCAAGGCAACAAACAAAATAGTACCAATAGATAGTATCATAGTAACAAATATAACACTAGCAGAGGAAGGTCACATGGAAGAAGAAGATGAAGAAATCAGACCAATTTCTACTCTACAAAGTATAATACATGAATTCTTAGCAGTGGACCAACTAATATAAATCACAACTTTACATCACATGGAAGAGGATTTTCTTAAGTTGTTAAACAAGGGCCAACCGACAATAATAGTAATAATGCTTGCGCTAGAGGTCACAATTTATGTCATATTTTTGGAAAAAGGGCATGAAGCTTACAAGTTTTGGCATTGATTTGATACAAGCTATCAAGGTACTGAGGTACCATGAGAGCTATTCTGAGAGTCACTGAGGGTGATTTCAATGGATGGCACATTGATTCTGGAATTACTGATCATATAGCTCAAAATGTAGGTAATTTACTACTTTGAAACTTTATCAAGGAAATGATCTAGTAATGGTGGAAATGGAATACATATTTCTATTTCACAAATTAGAGATGACTATGTTCTCAGTAATATGAAAATTCCCCTAAAATGACTTCCTCTTGTCCCTATAATCAAAAGAAATCTCTTATATGTTTCTCATCTTACGTATAATTATCCATGTCATTTTGTATTCACTCGATGCTTTTTACATAAAGGACTTGAGGAACCATCTAACTCTGGCTCAAGGGAGGTGTAGAAATGGGTTGTATCTCCTAGAATGTGGACCAAGGTGTCTCTTCTCAAAAAATCCACTAAAGCTAGTGCTATAATATGGAACAGAAGGCTAGGGCATCCACATTATAAAGTCCTTCAGTTGTTAATTCAAAATAGGAATATAATTGGTGAAAATAAACTCCAAGGAGTCTATATTGGTTTTGAAATTAGAAAAAGTAGAAAACTTCCTATGATTCATAAACATATAAGGTCGTCTCAGCCATTATCCGTTGTGCATTGCGACCTTTGGGGAAAGGCACCTATTATGTCAAGACATGGTTTTCAATACTACACTCTTCTTATCAATGATTGTAGTAGATATTGTTGGTTTATCCCTCTTAAAATAAAGAATAATTTCTTCTCTAACTTTCTTGCATTTAATAATACGATCAAGAATCAATTTGATACTTTTAGCAAAATATTTCAACCCGATGGAGGAGGAGAGTTTGTAATAACATGATAAAAGATTATACGGTTCAAAAATGCATTGTTCACCATGTATCATGTCCACACGATCATGCTCAAAATGGAGTCATAGAAAGAAAACATAGACATCTAGTTGAACTGGGACTAGCACTAATTTTTGAAATTAATGTGCCTAAGAATTTTTCGGTGGAAGCTTTCTCTACTGTTGTTTTCTTAATAAATAGACTTCCATCTTTAGTACTATACTTTAAATATCTGACTGAAATCATACAAAATAGAATGCCTACTTATGACTATCTGAGAGTCTTTGGTTCATTGTGTTATCCTCATTTGGGGGATGTAGCAAAGAAGAAACTTGAATCCATATCTCTTCCCTGTGTTTTTATTAGTTTTAGTGAACAATACAAGGTCTACAAGTGCTTACACATATCTACCAATCATGTCCTTTTTTTCAAAACATGTTAATTTTGATGAAGAAGTTTATCCTGTTAAAGAAAATGTTAAGTTATCTCAATCATATGGGTATATAACATCCTATAAAGACTTCATTGATGAATGTATGGATCAAAGTCATCTCTCAAATAGATAAATAAGAGTCACACATGAAACATAGGGTATTATTACTAATCTACCCTATACAACTTCCATCTCTCTATTCAAGATTGCTTACCATAAACAATAATATTAAAAATGTCTATGGTGCTAATGATCAAATTCTATCTAAATCTGGTCTTATTTTGTAACATCCCTGAACTGGGTTATGAGTTAACCCTAGGTGTTTTGCCTAAATATGTAATTAAATCTTGGTGATTAACTCTGAACATGTAATTAAGTTTCTCAGAAACATATATTTCAGTAATTGCTCCTTTTTATTTAAAGTTGTAACATTGTTTTGATATATAGGGACCTATGTGCAATTTACCCAGTTGAAAGGGTTAGCTTGCAATTTCAACATGATGAGATGTTCCTCTGATGTTGAGACATCATGAGAAATCTTTTTGGCAAAGTTTGAGGGATTTCCCAAGCTTGGGCACCAAGGTGCAGTTGTGGAAGCAATCCCGGTGCTTGAAACCCTAATTTGGGGTAAAATGCAATTTACCCAAATTAAGGGGTGCAATTTGTAAAATATATCATCTAATGTATCTTTTAGAACTCTTGCCATCATTTAGAGAAGAAATGATGAGGAAGTCACCTCAATTGAATTATCAAGTTATGAAATATACCTTGTGATTGAATAATCAGGGTATATGTGCAATAGCTCTTTATGTAAGTACCTTAGTATTAGATTGATCTTCCTTGCCTCTTTTTCTAGACCTTAAGAGAAGTTTTGTCCTTAGAATAAAGAGGAAGGGACGAGCAAGAAATGAAGGAAGGACCTAGTTGGATTTATGGGAAACTTATGGGCCTTTAATGAAACCTCACCCATGTATATATACACTTTACCTCTCAAGAAAAGGAACCTTTCCTTCGTGCATATCACTATTTCCCCTTGCTTGGCCGACTAAGGACTGTCTTGGAGCTCAAGAGGAACGATCAAGGGTGCAAGGTAGGTTTGAATCCCTCTTCTTGCCTAATTCCATGGTTAGAACTCGAATTCAAGGTCAATTTGGTGACTAACTCACGAAACCCTATCTTTCTAGCCATCTCTTTTCGTCTTTCCTTGGAGTTTTCACCTTGGACAACCTGTGGGAACTCAAGGACGCCATTCGAGATTGGAGCTTGAAAGCTTGGAGCTCAAGGAGCAAGCTTTAGGCGGGTTTTATAACTCTAAACCCATGCTTTACTATATACATCTCCTTTATGCGGTTAGATGATAGTCCTTCATGTTCCTTACTGTTCTTTGCTATTTTGCAAGCAAATCCATGGAATATCCGTACTGTTCTTGAGCTAGGAGATAAAGGCGTGATTTCCAAGAAAAACCCACCGCTTTCCACTTTCTTAAACGGTCCCAACAGTTTGCTCTCTCGGTCTCAAGACCGCGAGGTAAGCAAACGGTCTCTGGACCGTGAGAGGGCAAATGGTCCTCACGACCATTTGTCCCCATTGACCGAGCGTGGACCGTATAAGAAATCTGTTCCTAATTATATAGGCTAATTACCCTAAAAAATTGGGAGGCAAACTCCAAAGGAAGCGGGCGATATGACCTTTTTAAGTAACAACTTTAAATGAATTTATTCCTGATTCTCAAACGGTCTGAAATTGCCTTTTTGGGCAAACGGTCTCAAGACCGTGTAAGGTCATTGACCAGGCGTTGAACGTATGAGATTACTGTTCAAAATAGTGTTAATTAACAACTCACAAAGTTTGATGGTCTAATTCCAAACGGGCTAAGAGTTGAAGGGTGAATACTAGGGCTAACCCTAGGTGAAATCAGTACTGAAATTATGGTGACCTAATTAGGGTTTTTAGGGTTGTTTGACCTAAACGGTCTCAAGACCGTTTAGGGGTCACCCAAACGGTCTCAAGACCATGTGGGGTCCACCCAAATGACCTCAAGACCGTTTGAGCCAAGTTTTGGGCCCAATTGGAGCTCAATTGAAGGATTCAACCTTGTGTTAATGCACATTGTTGAGTGTTGATGGGTGAACATTGATAGACCCTAATTGAATCGATTTCAATCCTAATTGGTCAACAATTGAGGGTCAATTGAATGACCAATTGGTTAAGAATAACCTTAATTAACCCAATTCATAAGTGGTCAACATAACTCTGACCTTTTGAGGGCTTCAACATGGGTTAACATTATCGGTTGTATCATTGAATCTTGTTGAAGGTCCAAGCGGCTGAGACCATGAGAGCCTCGCGGTCTCAAGACCGTGAGAGGGCTCCCGGTATCAAGACCGTGAGGGGGCTCAAGGTCTCAAGACCGAGAGGGGGCTCACGGTATCAAGACCGTGAGGGGCCTCGCAGTCTTGAGGTCAAAGAAGGGCAAACGGTCTTCATGATCCTCGCGGTCTTAACCTCAATTTGAGTCTTCGCGGTCTTGAATCAATGGAGGGCTCGCGGTCTTGGAGGAGGAAGAGGCCTCGCGGTCCTGAGGTCAAATGTGACCAAACGGTCTACACATCCTCGTGATCCTGATGTCAATTGGTCAAAAGGTCAACTCAACCAATGGGTCTCAAATCAATTGAGGGTCGATGGTTGAGATCGATCAAGATAGTTCAAGGTTGACTTCTTTCAATCAATTGATGATATAAATGGTTCAATGTTGCCCTAATCAAACCCTAATGATAACCTAGGATATTAAGGGGTTAATGGACTAAGGTTTTGACCATGATGATGATCAATGGGGTGAATTACCAAAATACCCCTGAAGGGTAAATTAAGTAATACCTTGGTCAAATCAAACCCTAATCACATGATGGTGATGTTTTGGGCTATGTTAGCCTATGATGACTTAATCCAACCTGATCTAGAGTGATGATGACATCACCTAACATTATGATGAGAGAGAAAGTACTTCTAGAGAGAGAAAGTACTTCTAGAGAGAGAAAGTACCCTTTTCAGGTGAAAACTCAATTAAAGCATCTCCAATGCACAGAAATGAGCATAATTAGGGTATGATCCACCAGTGTGAGATCATAGAAACCCTAATTATGATAAATGATGAACCTTTAACTAATCTAAGAGCATCAATGAAGATGTTACTCATACATGATGATGTTATGAGTTCAATTCACCTTAATGTGAATAGTAAACCCTAATTCAAGGGTGATGACATGTAATGTGAATAGTAAACCCTAATTCAAGGGTAATGGCATGCTTTTGAGTATTAAACTCTATTTGATGTGAATTAGAGATTTAACTCTTATGACAAGAGTAGGAAGTATATTCCTTATTTTTGTATTACCTTTATCAGTTGTATTAACCATGCAGGTTCTGATATGAAGGTAATCATATCCAGATATGGATGTTGATGTTATATTCATTAAAGGCATGTTGTTAGCCTTATGAATAAGTAAAGTAATCTGATGCCTTGTCAGTGGCATCCTATGCTGATAATGGGCTGTGAGAGCCATGAATACCATCAAGGTCATGCCTTAGAGATGACTTGTGATGAGGATAATGAGAAATGATGATTGATATGAGTTAGGCCTGTTACATTTAGTATTCTTCTTTTATAGCTGCTATGCTACTGTTATTGTTTGGAGAACAATGTATGCTGTTAAAGAATACTGAATGTACCTAACTAATCAAGTATAATGTAGAGCCCTGATCATAGATCCATCATTGTCAGAGATTAAATGATGGTGAAACAGGTTTTCCTCAGGGAACTCCTGGAGCACATACTTTTGAGTATGTGGGGTACATGGATGTGTAGAACCTTACATCCTAGTGTAGGAAAGTGATGTAGATGTGTAATCTGTCCATCCTTCACTATAATTCCATACCGTATCAGTGGTAGGTAAACATGAAACCTCCTGATGATGAAGAAAGCACAGATATCCATATCAGTGGTAGGTAAACATGAAACCTCATGATGACGAAGAGAGTACAGAACGCCACTGTGACTCTAGAATAGCGAAGGACCAGTTTACCCTGGTGAGCTATTGTAGTAGAGACACGAGATGTCCTACAAATGATCCTCTTACTGACTGAGGAAGGTGAAGGTCATGAGAATCCGGCTCTCTTAATGACCTATGTATGATACTGATGTGACTTCTCAGCGATCAGTTGGAGTATGAGTGGTATGCCTCATCTCCACAGGGCATAATGTTGTTTGTAAAACATAATCAACCATGTAGTATAACTTGTTAGAGATAACTCCAAGTTAGTTGATTGATGTTACATTGCAATAGTGTTTATATTCTCCATATCTCCTAAATTGTAGAGATCTTGTTATACCTGCAACTGTTATAGAATACTTTGAAGGTTTTACTACTTAAGATATTCTTTGATGTTATAATAAAGCTTCTGGCGAAGAGTTATAACTCTCGCTGGGACAATTATGTATAATTATCTCACCCCGTAGACTTCAACTTTTTAGGAGGACGTCGGAGATAAAGGAACCAGCCTACAGGTGACCAGTCTCAGCAGCTGCAGCACCAGGAGCAGTAGTAGAATCTCAGGTGGAGATCATCCTGCCATGTGGTGTAGTTAGAGTTAGTCCTATGTGTCCTCTGTACTCTCAGGTCTTGGAGTCTTGTGTTATGTGATCTTGAGATTTTGTATCTTGATGTATATAATTACTCAAGAAGTAATTATCCTGAGATGTAAACAGTTTATCTCTCTTTATGAAAGAAGTTTTTATGGATCCAAGTTCTTATCTCGAAAAGTTTTAATTTTCCGTGATTTTTGTCTTCCGCTGATTACCGATTCGCTTCCGCTAAGTTTTAATCGTGTTTATGTCATGGTTTGGAGATCAGAGCCCACAATTAGTGGTATCAGAGCTCTAGGTCAGTTGAGTCTACAGAGGCATAGGACTTAGGATGTCGAGTCTATTTTTAGTACTCCTTCCTTATCTAAATAGAATCTTCTACTCCTCAGGAGAAGAAGATACCTAAGGATGTCAGAACATCACGATGAGTACGTGGTAGAGAGTAGTGCTAGTGCACCTCGAGGCGGTGCAAGGGTTCTGAGAATAGAACAACCTGCACCTGAGTCGCCAAGAGAGCCACCCCAGCTCGACCCAGCTGACATGAGTAACCCAGCTGTACAGACGATGTTTGGGCAGTTCATGACTGCCATGACACATATAACCGACAGGATGCCCATTCCTGCACCTAGGGCACCTGTCCAGCATGAAGCACAAGGTATCAGTAAGACGTTCGAACGACTTCGTCGTGTCAGAGCTACCGAGTACTTCAGAACTGCCGACGCTGCAGATGCTGATTTATGGTTGACGGAGTTGGAGAAGGCTTTCAGGATTCTTATGATTTCGGAAGCTGAGAAGGTTAGACATGCTGTCTATCTTCTCAAAGGTAGTGCTGGTCACTGATGGAACATGGAAGAGCAGAAGAGACCTGGAGTAGAGTTCTCATGGGAAGAGTTTTGTTGGGAATTTATCAATAGATATTTTCCAAAAACCTTCCTAGATGAGAAGATCTCTCAGTTCAAAAAACTAAGGCAAGGTATGATGAACATTAGTGAGTATGAAGCTAAGTTCATGGAGTTGCTGCGGTTCTGTCCGCACATGGCTGCTACGGATGAGGAAAGAATCAGAAGATTCGAGAAGGGTTTGAATTCTGATATGTCAACCCCTATATCTACCTTAGAGAACTGAGAGAGATTCTCTACCTTCGTTGAGTCAGTCCGAAGGATAGAGAGATCTGTGGTTGAGAAGAGACAAACCCATAAAAGATATCCACAGTTCCAGGGTTCTTCATCTAGGGATTCCAAGAAACCTAGATTCTCTGCACCTAACCCTCCACCACCCAGATCGAGTTTTCAAACTCAATGGACACCAAGCAGAGGTAGAGGACGGAGTCAACCGCTTCAAGGGACGCACAGTTCTGCATCTGTGTCAGTTACTGGACCACCCAGACCACAACAATAGGAGAGGAGTTGTTACAACTGTGGAAAGGTGGGACACTTGATGAAGGATTGCCGTTCTAGGCCTGCTAGTGTGACACAACAACCTCCGAGACAGAATCAACAGAGATCTCAGAGCAGACAACATCAAGGAGCAGCTCGAGGACGTGGACAAGCGTCTCAAGCTGGATCATCAGCGCCACCTCAACACCAGGCGACTGCGAGGTTCTATGCTATGAACCCACCTGAGGCAGTGGTCAATCCACGGGTAGTGGCAGGTCAGATGAAACTTTTATATTATGATATGTCTACATCCTGTGTTGTATCCGTTTTGATTGATCCGGGTGCCACGCACTCTTTCATCACTCGTGAAGTAATTTGTAACTGCAATGTGACTGTTAGTCATAGAGCAGATAGTTTGTTGTTGGAGACTCCGTTGAGTGGGTCTGCTGTTTTGCAGGAGGTATGTTCTCCCTGCATCCTCTTCTTTTCTGACCATCGCATTCAAGTGGACCTTATACCACTTGATATGCAAGGATTTGATATAATCCTTGGGGTGGATACCTTAGAAAGGTATAGAGTTGTCTTGGATTGTGAGTCCAAGTTGGCGGTGTTTGCTGATGAAAGCAACACATGGATCTTTCAAGGAGAAAGAAAGATTCTGCCCACCTGTCTTGTATCAGCTATGGTTGCTGATAAGCTGTTGAGGCAAGGATGTTATGCATTCTTAGCCCATGTGGTAGATGTTACCAAGGAAAGTTCTAATCCTTCTAAAGTTCCTATAGTCAGGGAATTTGAAGATGTGTTTCCTGAAGAACTTCCTGGTATACCACCACCTCGGGAGATTGATTTTGAAATCAATCTGATCCCAGATACGAAACCCATAGCTCAGACTCCGTATAGAATGACGCCTACCGAGATGGCAAAACTCAAGAAACAGCTTCAAGAGTTACTTGAGAGAGGTTTTATCCGACCGAGTACTTCACCTTAGGGTGCTCCGGTCTTGTTTGTTAAAAAGAAAGATGGGTCAATGCGGTTGTGCATCGACTACAGACAACTCAATAAAGTAACAATAAAGAATAAGTACCCTCTACCGAGGATTGATGATCTCTTTGACCAATTGCGTGGTGCAACGGTCTTTTCAAAAATAGACTTGAGGTCTGGATATCATCAACTCCGTATTAAGGATAGTGACATATCCAAGTCTACCTTTAGGATAAGATATGGTCACTATGAGTTCACAGTTATGTCATTTGGAATAACCAATGCACCAGCTGCATTTATGGAACTCATGAATAGAGTTTTTCGACCTTTCCTTGATCAATGTGTTGTCGTCTTCATAGATGACATTTTGATCTATAGTAAGGATGCTCAGCAGCATGAGCAGCATCTTCGCCAAGCTTTGACCTTGCTAAGAGAACATAAGTTGTATGCTAAGTTTAGCAAGTGTGAGTTCTGGCTGCCGGAAGTATCTTTTCTTGGACATGTGATATCTGCCTCGGGAATTCGTGTTGACCCTACAAAGGTAGAATCTGTTCTACAATGGGAACAACCGAAGACACCGACGGAGATTCGAAGTTTCTTGGGGTTAGCTGGCTATAATCGAAGGTTCATTAAGAACTTTAGTTCTATAGCCTTACCTTTGACCAAGTTGACCCGGAAAGATGTTCCTTTTTCTTGGAGTGACAAGTGTCAACAGTCTTTCCAGTTGCTGAAGGAGAGATTGACAAGTGCACCTGTGCTAGTGCTACCTGAACAAGGAAAAGGATATGTAGTCTTCTGTGATGCTTCCAAGAATGGACTAGGATGTGTGTTGATGCAGGATAAACAAGTGATTTCTTTTGCTTCCCGACAGCTTAAGAAGCACGAGGAGAATTATCCGACACACGATCTAGAATTAGCTGCTGTGGTTCATGCCTTGAAAATCTGGAGACACTATCTCTACGGAGAAACATTCCAGATTTTCACAGACCACAAAAACCTTAAGTATATCTTCTCTCAACATGAGCTCAACATGAGGCAACGTCGCTGGATGGAGTTAATCAAGGACTACGACTGTACAATTGATTACCATCCAGGCAAGGCTAATGTTGTTGCAGATGCCTTGAGTAGGAAATCAGCAACATCAACCATGAATAGAGCACAACTAAACCCTTTAGTATGCTCTAGGAGAGATATGCTTATCTCTTTAAGGCAAGACAATGTACAGTTAATGGTGTCATTGTTAGCCGGTCTGTTAGCTGAGATGCATATTAAACATACCCTAAGGGAACGGATTAAGGAAGCACAGCTAGGTGATGCTGCAGTTCAACAGATTAGATATGAGTATGGAAATGAGAAGCAAGATGGTTTCCATGACTCAAAGGATCAAGTAGCTTGTTATAATGGAAGAATGATAGTGCCGGATGTGGACAACTTGAGAAAGTTAGTCCTGGAAGAAGCTCACTCTTCCATGTATGCTATGCATCCAGGGAGCACCAAGATGTATCGGGATTTGAAAGATCTGTATTGGTGGCCTGGAATGAAGAAGGATGTTGTAGAATTTGTTTTGAGGTGTCCTGTGTGTCAACAAGTTAAAGCTGAACACCAGAAGCCTGCAGGTACAATGCAACCTTTACCCATACCACAGTGGAAGTGGGACCATGTGACCATGGACTTTGTTGTTGGCTTACCCAGGACAAGCAAGGGACATGATTCTATTTGGGTAATTGTTGATAGGTTAACTAAGACAACACATTTCTTACCTGTCAAAAAAACCTATTCTGCTGAAAGGTTATCAGAGTTGTATGTTCAAGAAATAGTGTGTTTGCACGGAGTTCCTGTCACAATAGTTTCTGACAGAGGTCCTCAGTTTACGAGTCGTTTTTGGGAACAGTTACACAGAGCCTTAGGCACCAAGCTAAGGTTTAGTACGACCTTTCATCCGCAGACTGATGGACAGTCAGAAAGGACCATACAGACCTTAGAAGATCTGTTGAGAGCATGTGTTCTCCAGTTCACCGGAAGTTGGGATCTACACCTAAGCTTGATAGAGTTTGCCTATAACAATAGCTATCAGCATAGTATTGATATGGCACCTTATGAAGCCTTGTATGGTAGACGTTGTAGATCACCTCTGTGTTGGTTTGAGACTGGTGAACATCCGTTATTAGGTCCTGATCTTGTGCAGCAGACCACAAAAAAGATTAAAGTAATACAACAAAAGATTAAAACTGCTCAGGATAGGCAGAAATCTTATGTTGACAAACGTCGTAGACCCTTAGAGTTCCAGGTTGGAGACAGAGTGTATCTCAAGGTCTCACCTTGGAAAGGAGTCCTCCGTTTTGGAAGGAAAGGGAAGTTAGATCCTAGATTTATGGGGCCTTATCCAATCATTGAACGGATTGGAAAGGTAGCATATAGACTAGAGCTGCCCCCAGAGTTACAGAGGTTACACCCTGTGTTTCACATTTCTATGTTGAAGAAATGTCACCCAGACACCGAGTCAGTTCTACAACCCATGGAAGTAGAATTGAATGATGATATGTCCTATGAGGAGGGACCAATGTCAATCCTCGATAAAAGAATTAAAAAGTTAAAGAAGAAAGATATAAGTCTTGTGAAAGTCCTCTGGAATCACCGTGGCATTGAAGAAGCCACTTGGGAACTAGAGGATGAGATGAGAAGGAAGTATCCTGCCCTTTTCTCTTGATATGTCTTATCGATTTCGGGGATGAAATCCTTGTAAGGGGTGGATAATTTGTAACATCCCTGAACTGGGTTATGAGTTAACCCTAGGTGTTTTGCCTAAATATGTAATTAAATCTTGGTGATTAACTCTGAACATGTAATTAAGTTTCTCAGAAACATATATTTCAGTAATTGCTCCTTTTTATTTAAAGTTGTAACATTGTTTTGATATACAAGGACCTATGTGCAATTTACCCAGTTGAAAGGGTTAGCTTGCAATTTGCACATGATGAGATGTTCCTCTGATGTTGAGACATCATGAGAAATCTTTTTGGCAAAGTTTGAGGGATTTCCCAAGCTTGGGCACCAAGGTGCAGCTGTGGAAGCAATCCCGGTGCTTGAAACCCTAATTTGGGGTAAAATGCAATTTACCCAAATTAAGGGGTGCAATTTGTAAAATATATCATCTAATGTATCTTTTAGAACTCTTGCCATCATTTAGAGAAGAAATGATGAGGAAGTCACCTCAATTGAATTATCAAGTTATGAAATATACCTTGTGATTGAATAATCAGGGTATATGTGCAATAGCTCTTTATGTAAGTACCTTAGTATTAGATTGATCTTCCTTGCCTCTTTTTCTAGACCTTAAGAGAAGTTTTGTCCTTAGAATAAAGAGGAAGGGACGAGCAAGAAATGAAGGAAGGACCTAGTTGGATTTATGGGAAACTTATGGGCCTTTAATGAAACCTCACCCATGTATATATACACTTTACCTCTCAAGCAAAGGAACCTTTCCTTCGTGCATATCACTGTTTCCCCTTGCTTGGCCAACTAAGGACTTTCTTGGATCTCAAGAGGAACGATCAAGGGTGCAAGGTAGGTTTGAATCCCTCTTCTTGCCTAATTCCATGGTTAGAACTCGAATTCAAGGTCAATTTGGTGACTAACTCACGAAACCCTATCTTTCTAGCCATCTCTTTTCGTCTTTCCTTGGAGTTTTCACCTTGGCCAACCTGTGGGAACTCAAGGACGCCATTAGAGCTTGGAGTTTGAAAGCTTGGAGCTCAAGGAGCAAGCTTTAGGCGGGTTTTATAACTCTAAACCCATGCTTTGCTATATACATCTCCTTTATGCGGTTAGATGATAGTCCTTCATGTTCCTTACTGTTCTTTGCTATTTTGCAAGCAAATCCATGGAATATCCATACTGTTCTTGAGCTAGGAGATAAAGGCGTGATTTCCAAGAAAACCCCACCGCTTTCCACTTTCTTAAATGGTCCCAACAGTTTGCTCTCTCGGTCTCAAGACCGCGAGGTGAGAAAACGGTCTCTGGACCGCGAGAGGGAAAACGGTCCTCACGACCGTTTGTCCCCGTTGACCGAGCGTGGACCGTATAAGAAATCTGTTCCTAATTATATAGGCTAATTACCCTCAAAAATTGGGAGGCTAACTCCAAAGGAATCGGGAGATATGACCTTTTTAAGTAACAACTTTAAATGAATTTATTCATGATTCTCAAACGGTCTGAAATTGCCTTTTTGGGCAAACGGTCTCAAGACCGTGTAAGGTCGTTGACCAGGCGTTGACCGTATGAGATTACTGTTCAAAATAGTGTTATTAACAACTCACCAAGTTTGATGGTCTAATTCCAAACGGGCTAAGAGTTGAAGGGTGAATACTAGGGCTAACCCTAGGTGAAATCAGTACTAAAATTATGGTGACCTAATTAGGGTTTTTAGGGTTGTTTCACCTAAACGGTCTCAAGACCGTTTAGGGGTCACCCAAACGGTCTCAAGACCATGTGGGGTCCACCCACATGACCTCAAGACCGTTTGGGCCAAGTTTTGGGCCCAATTGGAGCTCAATTGAAGGATTCAACCTTGTGTTAATGCACATTGTTGAGTGTTGATGGGTGAACATTGATAGACCCTAATTGAATCGATTTCAATCCTAATTGGTCAACAATTGAGGGTCAATTGAATGACCAATTGGTTAAGCATAACCTTAATTAACCCAATTCATAAGTGGTCAACATAACTCTGACCTTTTGAGGGCTTCAACATGGGTTAACATTATCAGTTGTATCATTGAATCTTGTTGAAGGTCCAAGCGGCTGAGACCATGAGAGCCTCGCGGTCTCAAGACCGTGAGAGGGCTCGCGGTCTCAAGACTGTGAGGGGGCTCACGGTCTCAAGACCAAGAGGGGGCTCACGGTCTCAAGACCGTGAGGGGCCTCGCGGTCTTGAGGTCAAAGAAGGGCAAACAGTCTTCATGATCCTCGTGGTCTTAACCTCAATTTGAGTCTTCGCGGTCTTGAATCAATGGAGGGCTCACGGTCTTGGAGGAGGAAGAGGCCTCGCGGTCCTGAGGTCAAATGTGACCAAACGGTCTACACATCCTCGCGGTCCTGATGTCAATTGGTCAAAAGGTCAACTCAACCAATGGGTCTCAAATCGATTGAGGGTCGATGGTTGAGATCGATCAAGATAGTTCAAGGTTGACTTCTTTCAATCAATTGATGATATAAATGGTTCAATGTTGCCCTAATCAAACCCTAATGATAACCTAGGATATTAAGGGGTTAATGGACTAAGGTTTTGACCATGATGATGATCAATGGGGTGAATTACCAAAATACCCCTGAAGGGTAAATTAAGTAATACCTTGGTCAAATCAAACCCTAATCACATGATGGTGATGTTTTGGGCTATGTTAGCCTATGATGACTTAATCCAACCTGATCTAGAGTGATGATGACATCACCTAACATTATGATGAGAGAGAAAGTACTTCTAGAGAGAGAAAGTACTTCTAGAGAGAGAAAGTACCCTTTTCAGGTGAAAACTCAATTAAAGCATCTCCAATGCACAGAAATGAGCATAATTAGGGTATGATCCACCAGTGTGAGATCATAGAAACCCTAATTATGATAAATGATGAACCTTTAACTAATCTAAGAGCATCAATGAAGATGTTACTCATACATGATGATGTTATGAGTTCAATTCACCTTAATGTGAATAGTAAACCCTAATTCAAGGGTGATGACATGTAATGTGAATAGTAAACCCTAATTCAAGGGTAATGGCATGCTTTTGAGTATTAAACTCTATTTGATGTGAATTAGAGATTTAACTCTTATGACAAGAGTAGGAAGTATATTCCTTATTTTTGTATTACCTTTATCAGTTGTATTAACCATGCAGGTTCTGATATGAAGGTAATCATATCCAGATATGGATGTTGATGTTATATTCATTAAAGGCATGTTGTTAGCCTTATGAATAAGTAAAGTAATCTGATGCCTTGTCAGTGGCATCCTATGCTGATAATGGGATGTGAGAGCCATGAATACCATCAAGGTCATGCCTTAGAGATGACTTGTGATGAGGATAATGAGAAATGATGATTGATATGAGTTAGGCCTGTTACATTTAGTATTCTTCTTTTATAGCTGCTATGCTACTGTTATTGTTTGGAGAACAATGTATGCTGTTAAAGAATACTGAATGTACCTAACTAATCAAGTATAATGTAGAGCCCTGATCATAGATCCATCATTGTCAGAGATTAAATGATGGTGAAACAGGTTTTCCTCAGGGAACTCCTGGAGCACATACTTTTGAGTATGTGGGGTACATGGATGTGTAGAACCTTACATCCTAGTGTAGGAAAGTGATGTAGATGTGTAATCTGTCCATCCTTCACTATAATTCCATACCGTATCAGTGGTAGGTAAACATGAAACCTCCTGATGATGAAGAAAGCACAGATATCCATATCAGTGGTAGGTAAACATGAAACCTCATGATGACGAAGAGAGTATAGAACGCCACTGTGACTCTAGAATAGCGAAGGACCAGTTTACCCTGGTGAGCTATTGTAGTAGAGACACGAGATGTCCTACAAATGATCCTCTTACTGACTGAGGAAGGTGAAGGTCATGAGAATCCGGCTCTCTTAATGACCTATGTATGATACTGATGTGACTTCTCAGCGATCAGTTGGAGTATGAGTGGTATGCCTCATCTCCACAGGGCATAATGTTGTTTGTAAAACATAATCAACCATGTAGTATAACTTGTTAGAGATAACTCCAAGTTAGTTGATTGATGTTACATTGCAATAGTGTTTATATTCTCCATATCTCCTAAATTGTAGAGATCTTGTTATACCTGCAACTGTTATAGAATACTTTGAAGGTTTTACTGCTTAAGATATTCTTTGATGTTATAATAAAGCTTCTGGCGAAGAGTTATAACTCTCGCTGGGACAATTATGTATAATTATCTCACCCCGTAGACTTCAACTTTTTAGGAGGACGTCGGAGACAAAGGAACCAGCCTACAGGTGACCAGTCTCAGCAGCTGCAGCACCAGGAGCAGTAGTAGAATCTCAGGTGGAGATCATCCTGCCATGTGGTGTAGTTAGAGTTAGTCCTATGTGTCCTCTGTACTCTCAGGTCTTGGAGTCTTGTGTTATGTGATCTTGAGATTTTGTATCTTGATGTATATAATTACTCAAGAAGTAATTATCCTGAGATGTAAACAGTTTATCTCTCTTTATGAAAGAAGTTTTTATGGATCCAAGTTCTTATCTCGAAAAGTTTTAATTTTCCGTGATTTTTGTCTTCCGCTGATTACCGATTCGCTTCCGCTAAGTTTTAATCGTGTTTATGTCATGGTTTGGAGATCAGAGCCCACATATTTCCACTACACATGATCTATATCCTACTTTCCCATCTAAGGAGCAATCTCATATTTAGAGCTTTGCACATTTAATAGAACCATGTCAACTTGTAGTTTATGATATGCCTAATAAAGCTAATACTTCTAGGAGCAAGGACAATGTATAACTATTGATGAGCAACCAGTTGTATCTGAAGAGGCTACTGAACCTTCTACCATAGCTCATAACACTCGTTAAATGACTATGAGATCCAAGGTTGGTGTTATTAAACCCAATCCAAGGTATGTCTTACCTAGCTCTGCTATACCCTACACACCAAAGAATGTTAGGAGTATTGATATGGTATGTCCAGAGAGCCAATCATGTGATTATTGTTATGGCATATAAAATAATTTGATTAAATAATATAATGATAAAGCCATGCTTCCAATTCATTCTATTTCACTCAGTTATGAGATAATGGGGGAACACAATGAAATTCTAGAGGATGACAATTACTCAATGATGTATGTCTTTAAGTACGCGACTTTAATAATGAGATCATATGAATGTTAAGAGTCTATAGATTCTTGTTATGTCCCTAGTCAGATGTTACTATGGAAGGCAGATAGACAACCGTAATACTAAAGACTAGAGTGTGATTTGGTTGATGATAGAATCTCATTAGTCATGATATGTGATATCAAACCAAGCACACAGATACTTGTTAGAGAACAATGTATCAGATGGACCCACCTTGAAAGTGACACATGGAAACCGTGCTTGGTGGTCATAGTCATCTCTCATAGTAAAGGTGGTGATTATGGTTCTTAGACCTGAAGTTATTGCATCAACACATGTCGTTCAGTGTGCTTTGACATCTTCCACTGCAATCCTGAATAAGGGTTGCCATAAAGGTGATGATCGAATGAATTTTGACACATGCGGATGACTGTGAGTGATGTAGATGGGATTTGTCCCTCCTATAGGAGTTTGATATCCTGGCCACTTGATAAGTGAGACTAAGAAAGGAATGTGCATGCACATGCGAATTGATATATGATATTGAGGTGACATACATCTCAGACTGTCTGCTCTAGTTCATGGAACATGGATTGAATATTGAAAGGGTGACGATTCCATGCCTCTAGTTCAATCTAGATATATGTGATAAAGGAATTAGACAATCACTGTAACACCTTACACATATTGTAGGTTTAAGTTGTTCTCAAACTTTCCATTCACTTGGGTAGCAGTGATGTGTGACTAGGCACCACTCTTTGCTTGTGATATCATAAATCAAGTATGAACATTCACTGCCAACATGATATGGGACCTATAGGGTCACACACATAGGAACTCACCTAGAATAGGAGTTTATCCACGAATGATGTTTAAGTTGATTATTGTAGATGATTATATATTCAATTAAACCACCAATTAACTGAATTGACTCATAATCATCAAGTTCAAGTGTTGAACTAACTAGTTGAAGTGCCAGGTTGATTGGAAATTGAATTGGCTGAATTATGCATGAATTAGGACATCAACTGATTGGTTCACTGGGTGAACCGATTGGCTCGGTCATGCCAAACAAATCTTCTGGTGATTTTCATGATTCATGAGAATCGTTGATCATTTCACTTATTCAATTCTATTGGTACAAGGAATTAATGTTGGACATTAATTGGAAACAAATTGCAAATACAATTGCGATTGGGAAACACTATGAAATGATCGACTCACTGAGTGAACCAATTGGATCACTATGCCAGTCGACTGATTAACATGTCACAAGATGAAAAATTCATGGAAATTCCAGACCCTTCTACTCCAGCACAGACTAGGAACCTAGAACCTAACTCCTCCTATAAATAGAGGGGTACTGGGGGCTTCCCAACACACACAACTAAGAATTAGTTGCTCTAACAATTGTGGTCCTCTCTAGTTGCGGTAACCAAGAGATCCCAAGCAAGTCCTACCCGACTAGGGAGGGATAGTGTGGGAGAGAACAACTGAGAATAATTGTGGGAGAGTAGGTTGGTGACTAGTAGGCTAACAGAATGGGAAAACTCCTTTTTGTTAATTCTAGTTGAATGACAGGAGTTATAGGTGGTCCGTGTGGACTTCTCTAGAAGCGTGGATACTTTTTCCGCTAGGAGGACAACATTAGCCTATAGTCCATGGAGGAGCTTCTCCAGACGTTGTTCAATTCTACTATCCGTGGAGGAGGTTAAGAGATGCTACAAATGAATCTCAATGCAACTAGGAGTGCACGACTACTACAATGAGTTATAGTCATTGGACTTTCTCCAGGACCAAGTATGATCTTAGTTAAACCATCATTTCCATTGCATAGTTGTTGATGCGATCTTGCTATTATGGGGAATATAGATAGATAATTTTTTTTTATTTCCACTAACTTTTCTGTGCCCATATTTCCCTACAATGGTATCAGAGCCACGTCAATTTATTATGTTTTGGGATAATTAATATGATCAAATTTTTGGTTTATATAATTTATTTGTTGCATGCGATGTGAAAACTTAAGCTGATTAATGTGCAAATCCAATCAAAGAAAGACCACATATAGTTCCAAACAAATATGTACACACACACACACACACACACACACACACACACACACACACACACACATATATATATATATATATATATATATATATATATATATATATATATATATATATATATATATATATATACAAAATTTACATGTGTCGCCCTAAAAGTGAGTTTTGATGGTGGATGTGTGGCATGGTTATGGCCAATAAACCTAATTATCTGTGCATGGTGGTTGTGTGTTTATTTCCTATTTTATCTCAGTTTGCATACCGAGCCTCTACTTTCTTTTTCTCAATGTAGAAGTATTATTCTTTCCTACCTTTTCTCCCCTTAACTGTAACTCGAGGTTTATCATTACAATGTAATAAGTTTAATAGAAATTAGGATAGTTTCATTTCTTGCAATGACAAAGATGGTGATCAGCGTCAGACGAGCAGACCGACTGGATGACCAAGGAGGGAAGATCATAGGAGATGTGAAATAACCAGTTGGTGGGCCCAACTGGCCATTTTGGAAGGAGTCTAGACACTGGTTGTGAGAACCTGATACACTAAATGAGATTAATCAAAACATAAAACACAATCAATCATTAATTAATCACATACCCAAAATATGGGTAAATTAAAACTGATTTCAACATCAACACCCACTCAGAAACAATTGCATAAGAGCCCAATATCTTTCTTGTATCCATATATGATAGGAATTTGATACAAATTGTTCTATCACCTTAGCCACAACATATGTACACAGGAGAACAATATTTGTTGACACACGAACAAGCATTAACATGCTTACAAAAGTCTGATTCGTTTGAAACACCATATAAGAACTTTTCCTGCCCAGACCTGAGAGTACTGTGGGATGTGATCTCCAAATCATGATATAAACTTAGCGGAAGCGATTCGATAAACAGCGGAAGACAAAAATCATGGGAAATTAAAACTTTTCGAGACAAGAGCTTGAATCCTTAAAAGCTTCTTTCATAACAAGAGATAAACTGTTTACATCTCATGATAATTACTTCTTGAGTAATTATATACATCAAGATACAAAATCTCAAGAACTCATAACAAAAGACTCCAAGACCTGAGAGTACAGAGGACACATAGGACTGACTCTAACTACACCACATGGCAGGCTAAATCTCCACCTGAGATTTACTGCTGCTGCTGGGACTGGTCACCTGTAGACCGGTTCCTCCGTCTTCGACGTCCACCTAAAAGTTGAAGTCTACGGGGTGAGACAATTTTACATAATTGTCCCAGCGAGAGTTATAACTCTCCGCCAGAAGCTTTATAATAACATCAAAGAATATCTTAAGCAGTAAAGCTTTCAAAGTATTCAATAGCAGTTGCAGCTATAAACAAGAGCTCAACATTTATGAGACATGAAGAGTATAAGCATTATTACAGTGTATCATCAATCAACTAACTCATAGTTATCTCTAACAGGTATACTACGCGGTTGATTATGTTTTACAAACAAAATTATGCCCTGTGGAGATGAGGCATACCACTCATACTCCAACTGATCGCTAAGAAGTCACATCAGTATCATACATAGGTCATTAAGAGAACCGGATTCTCATGACCTTCACCTTCCTCAGTCAGTAAGAGGATCACTTGTAGGACATCTTGTGTCTCTACTATATAGCTCACCAGGGTAAACTGGTCCTTCGCTATTTTAGAGTTACAGTGGCGTTCTATACTCCCTTCGTCATCAGGAGATTTCATGTTTATCTCCACTGATACGGATATCTATGTTTTCTTCGTCATCAGGAGGTTTCATGTTTACCTACTACTGATACGGTATGGGATTGTAGTGAAGGATTGACAGATTACATATCTACATCAATTTCCTACACTAGGATGTAAGGTTCTACACATCCATATACCCCACATACTCAATAGTATGTGATCCAGGAGTTCCCTTAGGAAAACCTGTTTCACCATCATTTGATCTCTGACAATGATGGGTCTATGATCAGGGCTCTACATTATACTTGATTAGTTAGGTACATTCAGTATTCATTTAACATCACACATTGTTCTTCAAACAATAACAGTAGCATAACAACTATAAAAGGAGAATACTAAATGTAACAAGCCTAACTCACATCAATCATCATTTCTCATTATACTCATCACAAGTCATCTCTAAAGCATGACCTTGATGGTATTCATGGCTCTCACAGCCCATTATTATCATAGAATACCACTGACAAGGCATCAAGATACTTTATTTATTCATAAAGCTATCAATATGCCTTTAATGAATATAGTATCATCATCCATACCTGGATATGATCACCTCCATATAAGAACCTGCATGGTCAATTCAACTAATAAAGGTAATTCAAAACAATGATTATACTTTCCACTCTTGTCATAAGAGCTAAGTTCTTTGATTCTTATCAATTAGAGTTTAATACTCATATAACATGTCATCATCTTTGAATTAGGGTTTACTATTCACATCACATGTCATTACCCTTGAATTAGGGTTTACTATTCACATCACATGGTGAATTGAACTCATAACATCATCATGTATGAGGAACATCATCATTGATGCTCTTAGATTAGCTTAAGATTCATCATATATCATAATTAGGGTTTCCATGATCTCACATAGGTGGATCATACCCTAATCATGCACATTCATGTGTATTGAAGGTTCTTTACTTGAGTTTCCACCCAAAAAGGATACTTTCTCTCTCTTAAGGTACTTTCTCTCTCTTAAGATACTTTCTCTCTCCTCATACTAGTAGATGGTGATAACACCACTCTAAATCAGGTTGGGTTAAGTCCTCATGGGCTAACATAAGCCAAAACACCACTATCATGTAATTAGGGTTTGATTTGAACAAGGTTTTACTCAATTGAACCCCTCAAGGGTATTTTGGTAATTCACCCCATTGATCACCATCATGGGTTAATTCATTAGTCACTTAGTCCCCTAATATCCTATGTTACCATTAGGGTTTAGATTAGAGCATCATTGAACCATTTACATCTTCAAGTGATTAAGTGAAAACAACCTTTGAAAACCTCAAACGGTTTCAACCTTCAACCTCCAAACGGTTTGAGACCGTTTGGATGAGTTGACCGTTTGCTAGGGTTGACTCCAAGACCGTGTGACCTTCAAGGTCGTTAACCCAAACCGTGTGAGGGTGTAGACCGTTTAACAAGTTTGACTTCAAGACCGAGAGGGCTTACACGGTTTGAGACCGTTTGATGTCTCTCGATCTTGAGATCGTTTGAGTCCAAACGGTCTTGAGACCGTGAGGCCTCACTCGGTCTTGAGACCGTGTGACCTCAAACGGTCTTGAGACCGTGAGGTCTCAAATGGTCTTGAGACCGTGAGGCCTCAAACGGTCTTGAGACCGTTTGGTCCACTTGGTCTCAAACCGTTTGGACCTCCAACATGGTTCGAAGATTTCAATTGTTTATGATTATCGATGTTGAAGCCTCCAAATGGTCAAAGCCATGGTAACCACTTATGGATTGAGTTAACTAGGGTTATTCTTAACCAATTGGTCACTCAATTGATCCTCAATCGTTATCCAATTAGGGTTGAAGTTGGTTCAATTAAGGTCCATCAACGTTCAACCATCAACACTCAATCAATGTGAATCAACACAAGGTTGAACCCTTAAATTGAGCTCCAATTGGGCCCAAACTTGGTCCAAACGGTCTTGAGATCGTGTGGATGAACTCCACATGGTCTTGAGACCGTTTTCTCAAGATTTCATCGAAATATAATGTGATTTGATAGGAGTTGAACCTTGATTGAGTCTCAAATCAGTATTTTGATTAATTTAATAACCTATTGCAATTAGGCCTTCAATTGATAAAATTACCTTAACCCTAGACCTCAAAACGGTCTTGGGTTGTCATCACACGGTCTTGAGACCGTTTGGATGGGTTCCAAACGGTCTTGATACCGTTTGCCCATCCAATTTTTGTATTCTAGTGTAAGTTCTTCAAGGTCGGATCTATTGAATTGATTATCATATCCATACTTAATTGTAATGTAATTTGGTATCTTTGTGCTTTCAATTGGTCAACTATACTTGACCCCAGACCTTCACACGGTCTTGAGACCGTTTTATTGATCCCCAAATGGTCTTGAGACCGTTTGGGTCAATCAACCCAAAAACACTAAGTTATTCATTGAGATTTCAGTACTGATTTCAATTAGGGTTTGCCCTAGTAATCATCCTTCAAATCTTAGCTCGTATGAAATTAGTCCATCAAATTTGGTGAGTTGTTAATCAACATTATTTTGAACAGTAAACTCATACGGTCAACGCTTGGTCAACGTTCTTACACGGTCTTGAGACCGTTTGCCCAAAAAGGGCGATTTCAACAGATTGGAAATCAGAAGTAAATTCAATTAAAGTTGTTGATTAAAAAGGCCATATCTCACGATTCCTTTAGAGTTATCATCTCAAATTTTGTGGGTGATTAGCCTATATAATTATGAACAGAAATATTATACGGTCCATGCTCGGTCAATGCAGCTAAACGGACTTGAAGACCGTTTTCCCTTACACGGTCTTGAGACCGTTTGCTCACCAAACGGTTTTGCAAACCGAGTGAGCACTTGGTGGAGACCGTTTGGTAAAGTGAAAAGTAGTGGATTAACTTTGGAAATAACGTCTTCGTCTCCTAGATCAAGAACAGCAAGGATTTCTCACGGATTTGCTTGCAAAGTAGCAAAGGAAGGTAGAGAAGAAGAACTATCATCTAAAAGCATAAACAAGATGTATATAACAAAGCATGGGTTTAGAGTTATAAAACCCGCCTAAAGCTTGCTCCTTGAGCTCCAAGCTTTCGAGCTCCAAGCTTTTAATGGCGTCCTTGAGCTTCCACAGGTCGTCCAAGGTGAAACCTCCAGGGAAAGTCGAGAAGAGATGGCTAGAAAGGGAGAGCTATGTGAGCTAGCCATCAGTTTGTCCTTGAATTCGAGTTCTAACCATAAACTTAAGCAAAAGGGAGGATTCAAACCTACCTTGCCCTCCTTGGTCATCCTCCTGAGCTCCAAAGCTCCTCTTTAGTCAGTTTGGGTGAATATAACAGTGAAGGAAACGAAGGGAAAGTTCCCTTTCTTAGAGAGGTGGAGAGTATATATACTTGGGGTGAGATTTTCAACATAAGCTCATAAGTTCTCCATATTTTCAACTAAGTCCCTACATCCTTCTATGCTCGTCCCTTCATATTAATTCTTAGGACAAACCTTCTTTTAAGGTCAAGAAATGAGGGCAAAGAAGATCAACCTATTAGTTAAGCATACACATAAAAGGGCTATAGCACATACACCTTGATTATTCAATCACAAAGGTGTTCTTCATTATATGATTATTCAATTAGAGTGACCTCTTCATCATTTCTTCTTTAAATGATGACAAGAGTCTTAACAAATACTTTTGATGGTGTAAATTACAAGTTGCACCCCTCAAATTGGGTAAATTGCACTTTACTCCAATTTAGGGTTTTCAAGCACAGGGATTGCTTCCACAACTGCACCTTGGTGCCCAAGCTTGGGAAATCCCTCAAACTTCATCATAATGATTCTCATGATGTCTCAACATCAGAGGAACATCTCAACTTGTGCAAATTGCAAGATAACCCTTCTAACTGGGTAAATTGCACATAGGTCCCTGTATAACAAAACAATGCTACAACTTTATATAAAAAGGAGCAAAAACTGAAATATATGTTTATGAGAAACTTAATTACATGCCCAAAGTTAACCACATGGATTTAATTACATATTTAGGCAAAACACCTAGGGTTAACTCATAATCAGGTCAGGGATGTTACAAGTACATGGATGACTCTAGGTCACATTAGACATATAATCAATTTTCTCAAAGATTAATTACTATACTTCCTCTTTACTTCTATGTTTCTGTTTTTGTCATTGCCGATTACATAAAAAAATCTGGCAAACCACAAGGGTGAGACCCATGTCCCAGTAAGAGATATAACCTCCAACAATGCTTATTGATTACAACATTTTAAATAATTAAATAGTTTTAAGTAGTTTAATCAGATATAACAAATAGGCTCAACAACATTGATGATTAACAAAATACATAAAGGGGCTGATAACAATTATCATCATTAAGCTGACTATCATCATTTGCCTTATTAACTGTATAAGAGATTTAGTAGCATATGCATAACTAGCACAAGAAAGTCTAGTAGCATATTATATCTATTAACATGAATGAGTCTAGCATCATAAGCACATATAACAACATTAGCATGTCTAACAGTTTGAATAGATCAATATCATAAGTAGAGCTAACAATATAAGCATGGGTATTTGCATAAGCATGATTAGTAGTATAGGCATTTCTAATTACAGAGGCATGGCTAGCATGCTAAACGTAACTAACAATAGGATATAGCTAGCATCATAATTATAATCAGCAATAGTAGTATAGATATCAAATAAGCATGGCTACTGTATATACACATTTACAATCTTCAACATATCCACAACATAAGTATATCTACTATCTCTTAATTGCGCTAAGAATCATCTTTATGTAAAGAGAACAAACAAGGGTTATCATCCAATGTGAAGCATCATGTACAACCCCAAAAAGATATGCTATACAACTGTATTACATCTTTTATTATGCCCTGGGGAATTTGAATCGTACCATACAAAGTCCAACCGACCCCTACAAATGGCGATTTAGTTCCGTACAAGATCTAGGAGTTCCAACATCCTAAGATCTCTTCCCCTCGATCAGTACGAGTAAAAAGGCAGTGACATATCAATCAAAGCTACCACTACAATGACATATAGTCAAGATGCTAACCACTAGTCCACCCTTGGTACAGGTCATGACACTAGAAACTAGGGTATACAAAACCCTCTAATCTGAGGTAAAACCGCAGTTGTCCTCATTCACATCAAATATCTGAGGCATGACCATAGCCATCCTCCATAACCTACATTGTGGATGACAAGGATATATCCTCAACTTGCCGCCCCCACATACTCAACAGTATGCTCTCTGAGTTTCCCTTAGGAATACTCGTTTCACCATCCAACAAGTTTTGACACTAAAGATGGCTCTACGGTACAAGGCACTACATGATTAGAGTTGCACTTGATTAGTTATGCTAATCGGGTGAATTAAGGTTGCATCAAACAAGTGGACATATAAACCCTAATTCACTTCTAGTAAGCATATAAATATCACAAATTCAAATGATATAAAATGTGTGAAACATAATTTCTCCTCTCATCATCACATGATACTATTCACTTGCCATTCATGAGACTACACTAGTCATCATACTATAACAAGATATAAATCCTTTTCACAATATCACATGGTATCAATCCTTATCAACACAAGAGGATTACACCTCATTCAGGGCTCAACCATGCTCAAAGGTCATTAAGACCATCATACTATTCTCTGCAAGATCATCATTATCTTTGCATGCCTTATAACAAGGTTCAACAACATCACTTACATATAATACATCAGATCAACACAATATTACATTAATGAGCTAGAAGATATTTATAAAAAATCATAGTAGGGTTACATTAACATTAACAACATTCCTTTATTACATCAACATACAAGGAATCTAGATATGATTAACCCTCATCATATTCATAATTCACATGTTTAGCATAAGAAAGTATCAACCATGTGGCTATGATAACCACCAATTAACACATTAAGGTTATGATCATATTAAGGAGATTATTTCACCATCATGCCATCATATAAGAATGTTAAAAATGAATAGTCATCTTTATCTATTTACATTATTGTTTGGTTCAACAAGATAAATTATATTAATAATATTAATCAACACTTATACTCAAATTCTAACTCACGACATCCCCATTGGATCAAGGATACAAAAAGTGAAGCATCACCATCACATTCCGTACTATTCTCAAGTATGAACCCGCACATAAATCATGGTGTAACCATCAGGTTATAGCATACTAGGGTTTCAACAACAATAAAAGAGTACTCCATGATTGTATTAGTCATTCAAGGACTATTCATACCCAATTACCATCATTTAGTTATATTAAAGCTAGGTATAACAAGCTATACCTCATTAGGGTTATGATCGACCTTTTTCTCGTGTCCAGAAATGAATGCGGGATAAAGGAAGGAATCAAGCTTTAAATTTATAACCTGAAACCTTCTAGGCCCCCACAACTTTATTACGGAGTCGAAGTAGATATTTGAGGTCGAACACAAGGACGTGGTGACATTTAGGACGCCACAGATCTCGTTCTTTAGTCAGATAAGCCAAGACGATAGTCAATAATAGTATGCACTAGAACTAGTCTAACGGAGTGTCACAAATTAAAACAAAGAAAAGAAAAGAAAAGAAAACAAAACAAAATAGAGCTTGTAGTTCTAATAATTAGAGAAAGAGAGTTCCTGGCTATGTAACCACAAACGGGGTAGTCTATGTACTCGTTCTCGGGCGTAGACAACCCTTGAACACCCAAGTAAGCATCTAGTATGCACATTGGCATATGTCATGTGGGGTCATCCCACTCGCTCTCGCGATGCGTGACTAAAACCATCAACAATATGTCAATGACCCATCTCTCAAGGAATGACATATCAACACCTTAGAATAGACTAAGTTCCCTCTCGGGTCTTAGGATATTCCGGGGTGTTAGGAACAGAATACCTTGGATCATCCTCCTCTCGGGTTCAGATCCAAACTATCGTCTCTTAGCTATTCCTACAATGGATCTCTTGATACAGGCAGAAATAGTAGTTCAAGTGAGTAAGAGATCAACCAAACTAGCAATCATAACTTAGAAAGAGCAAATAGAACATGCAACATACTAGATGTGATATGAATCTACTTGCTTAAAGAAAAAGTACATATACATGCCCAGATCGGGCTACATAGCCAAGAAGGAGCTAACTAGCCATAGACAAGCATAGATGGCACTGAACAAAGATGGATGAATATCATTTGTACAAGAAACAAAGGAATGCAGTAGAATGAAAGAGAAGAGGGAAGAGATATAGCTCGTAGAGGAGAGGTGGCTCTCTCTCCTCGGCCTCAGTGCATGCCAGATCTCGCCCCTTGGGTCTTCTCTTCGTCCCTCTGGACTCCTCGGCTTTCTCTCTCTAAGCTGTATCGGGCAACCATATCGGGAAACAATATCAGGCAACCGTATTGGGCAGACGGTACCAGGCAACCATATCGGGCAATCGTATCAGGAAACCATATCAGGCATACTATATCGGGCATCCGTATCGGGCAACCGTATCGGGAAGACCATATCGGGCAGACCGTACTGGGAAACCGTATCGGGCAGACCGTATCGGGAAGTAGACTTTTGGGGAACTCGACACACCAGCTCCTTGGTCTAGGCACTAGCTCTTGCAGGGTCCTCCCTCCGGCTCCCTCTTTTTTACTCTGTAGATTGGCAGCTGCTATTTATAGGCAGCGAGTTGATGGGAGTTGTAGCTTTTATTGGTCCATGTGTCCTTCATCCGTGGCTTCGACTTTAAGGCATTAGGTGGGCCAATATGACTGTCGCCCGATGACCGTGTCGGGCAGGGGGAGTGTCGGGCAGCTGTATCGGGTAGGCCGTATCGGGCAGCCATATCGGGCAGGCCATATCGGGCAGCCGAATCGGCCAGGCCGTATTGGGCAGCCATATCGGCCAGACCATATCATCCAGCTGCTAGAATTCTTGTCTTTTGAGGTTCGGTACTTGAGAGTCCCAAAATTGGCTAATTAGCTACATTATTGACTATTTTTACTACTTTTATCTAATGCGAGACATAAATCATACAACACGAGCAAAAGAGTGCATATTAGGGCTAAAGTGATATAAAACCATAGATAAAATGCATAGAAGATATGCACTAATTTGGGTGTTATCAACTACCCCAAGCTTAAAACTTGCTTGTCCTCAAGCAAGGCTGTGCTCAAAGAACAAAAAGATAACATCCAAATTAAGCTTGGCAATAAATGCTAAGGTTAAGAAAAATAGTTTAAAACATCAATTCTCCTGATCCATGTCGTTTCAGAACAAACCCCCACCTGTCAGGCACAATCCTGCCAAAGCAAGATCAAAGAGCTTCCAGGCAAGATTAAGTAAATCCACTACAACTTGTCAATACTCATGAGGGTTTGAACCATAATTATTTAAACATGAAAGATCTATCACACAGGTGATCACGCAGGTGATGAGCAATGAGCCATCACCATGAATCCATGCAAACCAATCAGGAATACCGCGCCTCTCACTTATTCATGTCCTAAGAAACAAAGTAAAAAGACTCTACTGACTTCTGAGAATCCCGATCTGCGTCAGGTTGGTCCATGTAATGAGCAACAGTCTCTGCAGTCCGAGCCAGTTGGCCTAGAGCAGTGAGACAAACTCCTCGTACTACGCTCAAACCAACCCTGCTACTGAGATGATCTCATAGGTCAACTAGGGGGTTCCTAGTGACTCTCTAATGAGCTTTTAGAGTGGTACTACCAGGCACGACATATCCGCGTTCATGAGCGCAGTCATACACCGGCTGGACACCATCCTCAACTCTCCTAAAAGAGAAAACAACACTCATTTATTGTTCACACTCAGGCTTTTAACATCTGCATTCTATTTGTAGGCTTGGGTGAGAACTATATAGATATTTTTGGGATTTTGTGGGCGGCCAAGCCTCTTTTGCACATTTTTATGTTTTTCATCTTTTTGACTCAATATAATGTGAGAAGGCACATAGTCCATCAAGGAAAAACATTTTATCTTAATTATAGCTCAAGACTCATCATGATCCACTTGACACCTATGTGAAAGGTTGCAATTATGATTCAAGAATCCTTAGAATAGAGGCAAGCTTGTGAAACCGCAGCTAGGATTTTTTAATCATGTTTTAGCTCATTCCAATGGTCCTTTACCATGGATTCGCCATTCACAACATAGATCAAGGGAATTTAACTTTAAGCTATGAAAAAGGGACATAACCTTAGATTTATTACCAAACTCAAGGAAAGAGTCAAATAGCAAGTCAAGCAAGAGGTCAAGCAATTTTTAAGATAAAAACTGTGCAATTAGGCATAAAGTCAAGCATTTATCTATTAGAGTCACACCACATAGCCATAATTGTGAAGCTACAAGCTTATGCTATATGCAAGAAATAAATGTGCATGCAAGAAGGGTGAAGAGAAAGAAGGGAGAAGCCTACCACCCCAAGCTTAAGAGTTTGCTCGTCCTCGAGCAATACTTAAACTTGAAATAGTGAGGCAGGAATGCACGATTGTTAATGGCAGTTATTGAAGTTCTAAAGATGATGCATGGATGCAAGGATATAAAATAGTTAGAGGAAAGAAACTAACAATAACATGAAAAGCAAAATTTATTGTAATAAAAGGTCGGGAGGGTGGGTAATAGAAAAGGGGGTGGTTGCCCCACGATACCAACACTGGGATCCCAAATCCTAAGTTTTGGGACCAGTGTCACCTGTGTCTTGCCCACGGGTTCCGCCACATAGTAGGAGTAGAATCGACAGATGTGTTAGCCCTGCCAAGTCTGAAGAAGCGAAGTGAAATCCGATGACTCGGTGAAGTCATCTTTGTGCTGGAAGTGGCTTGAACCGCACTGGGATGAATTCTTCGACATTTCATCCTCAGGGTACCTTTCATTATATGATTCTAAAAATGAAGGTCCTGGGATGTCGACATAGGATGAGATAGATGAGAGAGGTCGGACTTCATCTTGAAGACTCATATCTTCTCTCTCCATCTCTGCACTTGAGGTTGGATGCTCGGATAAATCTTCATGTACCGTATGAGTCATCCAATCATATTCTGAGCAAAAAGTACCCCCTGAAGAATTTGTTTGTGGTTCTACCACCCCAAGCTTATCACCTGGTGTGGAGTCAGGGGTGTCTTCATGCTCAACAGCCATGTTGTAGTGAACCGTCCATCCTACCCCCTTGACGTCCACCAAGGCTTGTAAAGGTATGGTGGCGAATGATGGCACATGCTGCTCCAACTCGTCTTCGTTACTATACTCACTGCTCCATGTCGAGCAGTTGTCGTCGTCATCATTGAACAAATTGTTCCAAACCATGGTTGGTGTACTGCTCAAAGTGAAATGACAAGTCTCAATATGAGAAATGTCACTCTGGTCTGGTTTAATATCTGACTGTGGTTCCTCAAACCAACCTTTTGGTTGTGAGGTCGATTGGCTTTTCGAGTCTTCATCATCGTCATCATAGACCCATTCATGTCTATGACTCATTTCTTCCATTGGTTCATCATCTGGGTCATCTGGATAGAATGAAGGGATTCACCAAGTGGGTTGGTCTTCTTAGAAAAATCCTAGTGAATCCAATTGATGGTCTGAATAGGATGATGGTGCATACTCCACTTCAGACCCAATGGGATGATCTTGATGACTAACATCTTCATTGTCTTGTGATGGTAGTTGTAATCGAATTGTAACCAGGTTGATGAGCTCTTGGAGCCTCCTGCCTTGTTCAACATCTTTATCATGAAGTTGTTGTACTTGAGCAACAATGCTTTCGAGACCCGTCGATTCCACCATGCACAAATAAGGGGAACCCACTGTATCAAACTGATGCTTTAGGATGAATTGTTGTTCCACAGTTTGAAGCATACTACTACTGCGGTCTGCAGCCTCGGTGGCTACTTTGAGATAATGCTCCTGCTTGTCTAATAGTTGTTGGAGCGGATCGATGTTTTCTTGGAGATGAGGGGCTCAGGAGGTGAGTGCTTGAATACTTTCCCTAACCAACTCCACTTCCTTAATCAGTTCTTGATCCCATGATAGCATGGGGGTTGAGGGCTGACTGGAAGTTTCCGTTGTTGGAATCTCGACATATGACGATGGTGGAGGTAAGTATAACTCGACTAGCTATAGAGAACGACCTTCAATTATTTGCCAGCAGTCGGAACTGTAGGAAAACTCGGGAGGATAGGTGGACAAGATGACTTGTCTTGCGGAAGCAAGGTCCATGGTTGAAAAAGGTATGGGAAAAAGAAAAGTGATTTAGTATATATGAACAAGTATGTGTAAAGCAAGAGGAAAACTATGCATGTATATACAAACCTATAGTGACAGAACAAAAATCTACTAGGTGTGTAAACGTGGAAAACCACATCCCTGGAAACGGCGCCAAAATTTGATCGGCCTTTTTCTCACGTCCAGAAATGAACGTGGGACAAAGGAAGGAATCAAGCTTTAAATTTATAACCCAAAACCTTCTAGGGCCCCGCAACTTTATTATGGGGTCGAAGTAGATATTCGGGGTCGAACACAAGGATGTGGTGACGTTTAGGATGCCACAAATCTCATTCTTTAGTCAGATAAGCCAAGACAATAGTCGATAAAAGTATGCGCTAGAACTAGTCTAACAGAGTGTCACGAATTAAAACAAAGAAAAGAAAAGAAAAGAAAAGAAAAGAAAAAAAAAACAGAGCTCGTAGTTCTACTAATCAGAGAAAGAGAGTTCCTGGCTATGTAACCACAAATGGGGCAGTCTATGCACTCGTTCTCGGGCGTAGACAACCCCCGAACACCCAAGCAAGCATCTAGTATGCACATTGGCATCTCTCCTATGGGGTCATCCCACTCGCTCTCGTGATGCGTGACTAAAACCATCAACAATATGTCAATGATCCCTCTCTCGAGGAATGACATATCAACACCTCAGAATACACTAAGTTCCCTCTCGGGTCTTAGGATATTCCGGGGTGTTAGGAACAGAATACCTTGGATCATCCTCCTCTCGGGTTCAGATCCAAACTATCGTCTCTTAGCTATTCCTACAATGGGTCTCTCGATACAAGTAGAAACAGCAGTTCAAGTGAGTAAGAGATCAACCAAACTAGCAATCATAACTTAGAAAGAGAAAATAGAACATGCAACATACTAGATGTGATATGAATCTACTTGCTTAAGGAAAAAGTATATATACATGCCCAGATCGGGCTATATAGCCAAGAAGGAGCTAACTAGCCATAGACAAGCATAACTGGCACCGAACAAAGATGGATGAACATTGTTTGTACAAGAAACAAAGGAATGTAGTAGAATGAAAGAGAAGAGGGAAGAGACATAGCATGTAGAGGAGAGGTGTCTCTTGCTCCTTGGCCTCTATGCAGGCCAGATCTTGCCCCTTGGGTCTTCTCTTCATCCCTTTGGACTCCTCAGTTCTCTCTCTCTAAGCTGTATCGGGCAACTGTATCGGGCAGACCGTACCGGGCAACTGTATCGGGAAATTGTTTTGGGCAGACCGTATCGGGCAACTGTATCGGGCAACCGTACTGGGAAACCGTATCAGGCAACCATATCGGGCAAACCGTATCGGGCAACCATATCCGACAGATCATATCGGGCATACCGTACTGGACAACCGTATAGGGCAGTAGACTTTTGGGGAACTCGACACACCAGCTCCTTCGTCTAGGCACTAGCTCTTGCAGGGTCCTCCCTCCGGCTCCCTCTTTTTTGCTCTGTAGGTTGGCAGCTGCTATTTATAGGCAGCGAGTTGATGGGACTTGTAGCTTTTATTGGTCCACATGTCCTTCATCCGTGGCTTCGATCTTGAGGCATCAGGTGGGCCTATATGATTGTTGCCCGACGACCGTGTCGGGCAGGGGGAGTGTCGGGAAGCTGTATCAGGCAAGCCGTATCAGGCAGCCATATCGGGTAGGCCATATCGGGCAGCCGTATCGGCCAGGCCGTATCGGGAAGCTGTATCAGCCAGGCTGTATCGGGTAACCGTATCGGCCAGGCCATATCGGCCAGACCATATCAGCCAGCTGCTAGAATTCTTGTCTTTTCAAGTTCGGTACTTGAGAGTCCCAAAATTGGCTAGTTTCGGTTCCTATAAGTCAAAAATTGGCTAATTAGCTACATTATTGGCTATTTTTACTACTTTTATCTAATGCGAGACAGAAATCATAAAACATGAGCAAAAGAGTGCATATTAGGGCTAAAGTGATATAAAACCATAGATAAAATGCATAGAAAATATGCACTAATTTGGGTGTTATCAGGTTACCCATTAATTCATTATGGTGATAATCAATCATAATCATGTGAGGGCAAGGGTAAGAATACAAGTTTAAGGCATTGAAACATCAAATTCTCATCATTAAAATCATAACATTACACTATAGGCTTCACCCAAAACAATGGGAATATTGATGCATCCTAACCATTAAATGTTGAAAAGATAAAGCCATTGGTAGTTTACATAAGTAAACATCTTGAACAAACCACCTATGAAGTCATTGAGTTGTGGTCTAGAAATATTCACCATCTAACCCTAGACATCCCTTGATTAACAACATAAAAAGTTCCATTGAGAGTAGAGTAAAATCCACAAGTGATTATTTATTTAAAATAAGACGTCAGTAAATGAGCTTATTAAGTTGATCTCATAAAGGAAACCATTTAAATCACTTTATTAGGACCAACATGTTACAATTAGACATCATTCCAATTTATTGGATGAAGAAACATTAGATCTTAACCATTAGGTAAAGTTCATATATTAAAACCATCAATTTGAGTATAGGTTCGACCATTGCATCAAATGACCGAAGAAACCATTGGTTTAAGGCTTAATTGATGCTACAACTACATGCTTAACTCACCATAGGTTGTGGAGACCTGATACACCATTAGTAGTGACTATTAAGTCACCATAGGTTGTTAGATCAACACTACATTCACTAATCACCATCGAATATCAAACTAACACCACCATTGATTGTTAACATCATTAGGGTACTTAGTTGTTAATCACTAAGCTTCTAGTTAGGCCAACACCTAACCTAAGGGGTGAAAGTCAGTTGACACCCTTGGTCACCACCATCAGTTGTCACGAAGACAACACCACATGGTTGTTACAATGGTACCACCATTGAGTCTTGGGTTTTTAGAATAAATCAGCTTTAAACCCTAAAATTGACCATTGGTTGATAGGTGCTTAGCACCATAGGTTATCAAACCAACCTGATCCAAGTCATATTATACCTTAGGACTACCATACACATGATCACAGGTTCATCTAGAACTGAAATCAGAATAGGGAATATTATAAAAATCGAAATCCAAGTCAAGCATAGCATTTGAGTGCATGGATCATCATTTAAAAGCAAGAACATGAGCTAGCAAGCTTATGGTAAGAAATAAACATGGAGAAAGTTATAAAAATTGCCTCTAATTAGAAGATAAACTCCCAAACAGAAGAAAAAACGAGCATGTAGAGTAGAAAATCCAAGCATAAGCTGTAAACTCGTCCATCTAACACCTTTCTTCATCAAATGAGCAAACCCTAAGCATAAGGAGCAAGAAAGGTAGGGTTTTAGAGCTTTAGAGAAATTTCTACCATGGAACAGCAAGGTTCCGACCTAGAGAAAGGTAGTAGGAAGGATAACAAAGAAATAAATGGAGGAAAGAAGGGGATTCTTACTCTTTTAGGTCCAAATCACTAGAAGGAAGCTTTTTAAACCCTAAAAGGAAGTCAATTGCAACCCTAGAGATTTCCCCCCAAGAAGGTTCCCACTTTCTTCTTCCTTGGACAAGAACTTTGCAGAAGCACAGAGGGAGAACAAGGTTCATATAAGTATGGAAGTGGTGGAGAGAAAATGGCTCATTTGGGTGCTTAGGTATAAGTATATGAAACTTTAAGATTAAAAAAAAGAAAAAGTTGAAGTTCTAGTATCTTTCCAAGTGTCCATGGCCTTAAATTATTAAGAATATAAAAGTACACACACAAGAAGCTCACCCACCATACATATAGACCTGATTATCTCTCCTTTTTCGAATTTCCAAGCCAATCAAATAATTCATTGATTGATAGCTACTAAAGGGAGCTCATCCATGAAGGGGTAAACCCTAAAATACCCTTGAGGAAGACACCTTCAACCGTGGTTCAACATACTAAATAATGATAAGATAAAATTGAAGGAAAATCATTTATGTGACAAATTGCAAAGAAAACCCCTCAATTGGGTAAATTGCAGAAAAGTCCAAAATGTACATAAAATTGCATAACTTGCTCAAACAATGTCCAAATTGGATCAAATTTGAAACTTAAGCTTGCATTATGATTTAAAAGCATATCGCATGGCTATATTAGGGTTCTAAGAATTCAATTATGGTAATTAATCTTATTCAACTCATTAAGAAAGTTCAGGGGCCTTACACTGATTGGATAAGGAGTGCAACCATTCATTTCAGAAGACCAACCAGCCAGCCAAGAGGCGAGACGACCAGTCCAAGTATTAAACTGATCAACCCAGATTGGCAAGCATAGATCTTCATCAGTAACAAGTTTTTGCATGATATGTATACCTAGGTTGTGAGAATTCCTTGTGGCTCCAACGAATTGCATTAGAATGACAATAATTATCGCCTTTTATATTGCATGTTTACGTTGCGGGATATAACATGTATATGATACATATTATATATGTGTGGTGATTGAATAAAGTATATGGATATATAAATAAAATATTAATTCTTATATCCTTTTCATTTGTAGCACATATGAAAATCATGATCGACTAAGCATGGGCACTCCAAGGGTGGTGCACTATCTATCTCGTGGAAGTGTGATGGTAATAGTGTATGCCTGCCAAGTAGGGTGCATTATTATCGTGTCAGCTTTTAGGTCAAGCTTAATTGTGTAACCTTAATGAGATTAAGTGCTACATTCATACATATGACTATGGAAAAGAGTTGCACATATCATCTATCCAAGAATTGCATAAGATGCAATT
The DNA here is from genome assembly GCA_963693085.1 of Alisma plantago-aquatica. Classification (NCBI taxonomy): domain Eukaryota; kingdom Viridiplantae; phylum Streptophyta; class Magnoliopsida; order Alismatales; family Alismataceae; genus Alisma; species Alisma plantago-aquatica. The sequence continues at coordinate 835,905,483 of OY856411.1, read as the reverse complement.
GACAAATGTTGTCTACCTTAATGATTGATTATCAACACTGGCGTTGGATGGGTAATAGTTGAATTATTTTAGATATTGGCTTACTAGAAAGTTTTATTTTGCAATCTTCCGAATTGATATGTGAGGGCTATCAATTTGAGTAAAATAGTGGGAGAAATAGTTAATTAAAGTCCTAATAAACTTCACCAAATTTTGATCAAATCCAATCAAATCAAAAATGATTTTTTGACTAAATTGCAAATATTTTTGTGGAATCTAATGGCAACACAAAAAAACAACTTTTTCTGTGATCGGTCCTTGAGAAGGACAAGTTAAATGGGAACATCTTCCGGGACTAGTTTAGGACATTGAGAATTGTTCTCACACAGGACGCAATCTCTATGTCTTGGAGACACCAGAGCCAGATGAGCCCCTTCCCAATGCACCTAAGGTCGACATGGATGCTTACAAGAAGCATATTGAAGATGTCGTGGATGTCAAGTGTCTGATACTATGCTCCATGAACTATGAGTTGCAAAGGAAGCATGAGAACACAGGAGTTATTGAGATGGTTACACATCTTAAGAACATATTCCAAGATCAGGTAAGAAAAGAGAGATATGATATCTCCAAGGCATTTTTTAAATGTAACATGACAGAAGAAGATCCATTAGGTCCTCATGTACTCAAGCTCATTGGGTATGTGGAGAACCTTGCTAGACTGAGATTCCCCTTGGGTCAAGAGTTGGCCACTGATGTGATTATGCAGTCTCCACCTGAATCATATAGTCAATTTGCATGAACTACAACATGAATGACTTTGACAAGTCATTGACAAATTTATTAGGCATGTTGACAACAACTGAGGCACAAATGAAGAAAGACAAGCCCAAGTCTATAATGATGATCAACAAGACAAAGGGAAAGTGTAAAGGTAAAGTCAAAGCTAAGAGGACTTCTAAATCTAGTCAGAAGACCAAGTGTTTAGATCTCAAGGCAAAGGGAGGAATAAATAAGAGAGGCGATTGTCACCATTGTCACCAACTTAGACATTGGAAAAGGAATTGCCCTCTCTTCCTAGAGGAACTAAAGAAGAAGAAGGAAGGGGTAGAGGCCTCTACTTCAGGTATAAACATTATAAGATAAATTTGATTACTTTTTCATCTTGGTATGTGATACTGGATAAAGATTTGACATACGTGATGTGACAAGAACTAAAGCCTTTATTGAAGGACAAATATGGACTACATTAAGCAAGAGTTTCTGCATCTTTAGTATACATTTAAATTATCTTAACCCAATGGGCATGTAATAGAGTTAGTTGAACTACTATTTCATTATACCAAAATAGAAGTATTCTACTTTATGCGTCTTGAATTAAAGGATGATAAATCAATAAAGAGTTATTAATGCTTCTATTTCAAAAATGTGATCTTGTATGGAAATCCCTAACATTTAGTGATCTTTAAATGAATGGATTTAAAGATGAACGTTAATAACATAAATACCAAAAGGAATATATTACGATAAGCTCAAACAATATTTAACATTGTCATCTCGGGCGCATGCATAATAAATGCATATCTGGAATTCATACTGATGTTTATCTGGACTCTTTTGGTTAATGAACCGATAAGAGACATGAAAGTCTTACATATGTGCAATATGAAAAAACACCCTTCAATAAATGTAGTGGGAGGATATACATTCTAATATGAATTATAAATAATGATGTATATTGACATGTAGATTATGTGCTAGAGAAGGTTACAAGTTCTTCATTAAATTCATTGATGATATTAGTTGATGTAGGGTTTGTATTTGGTGAAATACAAAAATGAATTTCTTAAAGTGTTCTAGGAGATTATAAATGAAGTATGATTTTGGTAAATGTATTAAGGAATTTTGATAGGATCACATGTTGAAATACTTTACTTCAATAGTTTGAGGTCCTTCTGTAAACATAGTGATAGCATATCACAAGTCAAATCCAACTGAAACATGATGATGTATCAGAATGAAAGAATTACACCTTGATGAATCTTGATGTGATCATCATTTAATCTAATCTTCTAATATCCTCAAGGGTATAAACATAACATTAAAACAATGTACCTACTAAAATGGTTTAAAAGACATCATATGAGATATGATATGGGAATGTCCAGGATTGAAACCTATACCAAGAAAGTAGGTTCTTGGAAAAGGTTTATCCACAAACCATAATTTGTTGAATGCTACTTTAATCCTAATCTAAAAACAAAATGTTTATTGTTAGGATAACTAAGATCTAAAAGAATCATGGGAGTAAAAGTAGAACTCTATTAGTTCAAAGTCAACAAGAAGATATAATGAGAACAAGTGAAAGTCACAAATTGTTGTGGAAACTCAAGTTCCTCATGTAACACAAAACCTCATAGTTATATAGAGCACATCTGAAATTGAAAGATTATGAATCCAACAACTCAAATGGGATGGTCACAAATTAATGATACAACAAATCAACTAAAAGCTATTTATAACCAAAATCTAAGAAGTGACTTAAGGTCATTATGGAATCAATGTACACTACTAAGGAATGACCTTGTGAGTACTACCCAAAGGGTTAAAACACATAGAGTGCCGTTGGGTTTTCATTTGGAAGACCGTCATGGATAACCTAAGGACAAATTGGTTGTAAATGTTTTCATATCAGTTCAAATTATTGAACATGAACAAAATCCTTCACCAATTGTCATGCTTGTTGTTGCAGCTAATGTAGACTATGAGATTTGGCATATAAAGCGTAAAACCACATTCCTTATAAGGAATATGAAAGGATGTGTACGTGACACATCCTAAAGGGTTTAGAACTTCATGAATGCAAATAAAGTCTATAAGCCATGAAGTTCAATTTAGACATTTAAACAAACATCTCAGATATGGGATCTTTTGACTTGACAAGATAGTCAAAGAGTTTGACTTGAATCAAGATAAAAGATGAAATTTGTGATTATGGAAGTTTACGTGGAAGCATATATATAAGTATTCCACATGTTGATGGGGAATAAACCTCAATAATATAAGTATTGAGACCTGGCATGGAAAACACCTTTATCAATTAATGATTAGGTGAAACATCCTATGTGATAAGGATCAAGATCTATATAGATAGCTCTTGAAAGTTTCATAACCTAAGTATGAGTAATATCAAGGTTCTGAAAGCATTCAACATGAATAATTCAAGGAGAGAGAGTCTGGGATTGGTTTCTCATGAACCACATGTTCTGATTCTTGTGAAGAATTGCAAGACATGAATAAGATGCCATATGCAGCAACAATTGGATCTATCATGTATTCTATGCTCAACTCGTAATCTTGTATGTATTGGACATGATAAGATAATATTATTTTCAATGAGGGCCATTGGAATGTGAATAAAAAAATCCATTAGTACTTGAGAAGCACTAAAGGAATAGTTGCTAGATTACAACAGCAAGGAAGAGTTGAGTGTAAAGGTTACATTGATGCAAGCTTCTAAAATGACAAAAGTTATCACAATATAAAATATAAATAAAGAGTTGTAAGTTGGAAGGGTTCCGAACTACATGTCATTAATTCAATTCTATAATTGAAACTGAGTATCCTAGTGTTGTGAATACTAGAGTGGATACTATATGGATCTAGAAGTTCATGTGGATGAACTTTAAGATGTTCCAACCATTGATGGCATAGGATAGATACAATGGCAACAATGGAGCTAATGGTTATTCAAGGAATAGCAGATACCATGATTACACATTTCTATCTCATATGAGAAATTGTACAACAAAGAGATAAGGAACATCTAATATACTAACTTTAGCAAAGTGTTGATAACCCACTGGATTGGTACTTGCACAGTAGAAATATGATGGATATGTTTAGATCACTAAGAATGTGATTCCTTGGTGATTGACTCTACTTACAAGTGGGTGTTTTTGGTATGGTATGCCTAGAGTGACAATCATATGATGATTGTGATGGTATATAAAAGGATTTGATTAAACAATAATAATGATAAAGGCAAGCTTCCAATTCATTCTATTTCACACATTTATGAGATAATGGGTGAACATAATGAATGTCTAAAGGATGACAATTACTCAATGACGTATGTTTTCAGTACGTGACTTCAGTAATGAGATCATACGAATGATAAGAGTATGTACATTCTTGTTATGTCCCTAGTCAGATGTTACTGTGGATGTACATCCTAAAGTCACTACACTCATCACATGTCTTTCATTGTGCTTTGACACCATCCACCGTGATCTTGAGTAAGGGTTGCCATAAAGATGATGATCAGATGCATTGTGACACATGTAGATGAATGTGACTGATGTAGATGGGATTTATCCCTCCTATATGAGTTTAATATCTCGACCACTTGATAAGAGAGACTGAGTAAGGCATGCACATGTACATGTGAATCGATATATGATATTGAGGACATATATATCTCAAGTCTACTCTACTTCAAGGAACATGGATTGAACATTAAAAGGGTGATGATTTCATGCCTCAAGTTCAATCTGGATATCAGAGACAAAGATTAGACAGTCACTGTAACACCTTACACAAATTGTTGGTTGAAGTTTTTCACCAACTATCCATTCACTTGGGTAGCACTGATGTGCAACTAGGCACTGCTCTTAGCTTGTAATGTCATAAATCAGTTATGGACATTCATTTTGGATGTGATATGGGACCTATAGGGTCACACAAATAAGAACTTACCTAGAATAGGAGTTTATCTATGAATGATGTTTAAGTTTATTACTAAAGATGTTTAGATATTCAATTAAACCACCAATTAACTAACTTGGCTCACAATCATAAAGTTCAATTATTGAACTAACTAGTTGGAGCGTTAGGTTAATTTGAAATTGAATTAGATGAATTATGCATGAATCAGGACACCAACCGACTGACTCAGTGGATGAACCAATCAGCTCAAGTTGGTGAGATGACCAGTTCACCTAGTGAATCGATCAACTTAGTCACGCCAATCGAAGCTTTTGGTAATTTTCCTGATTCATGATAATATTTGATCTTTTCACTTGTGTAATTTGATTGGTGCAAGGAATTAATGTTGGCCATTAATTGGAAATGAATTGCAAATTCAATTGTGATTGGGAAACAATATTGTGAAATGATCACCTCACTGAGTGAAATGATCAACTCACTGTGTCAACCGATTAGTTCACCACTAAACCAACTGGTTCACCTATCACATGATGCAAAATTCATGGAAATTCTAGACCCTTCTACTTCCACACAGACTTGGAACCCATACCCTAACCCCTCTTATAAATAGAGGGGACTGGGGCCTTACAACACACACAATTGAGAATCCATCACTCTAGCAATTGTTGTCCTCTCTGGCTGTGGTAACCAAGAGAGCACAAGCATGTCCTACCCGACTAGGGAGGGATAGAGAGGGAGAGAATAAATGAAAAGAATTATGGGAGAACAGGTGGATGACTAGTATGCTAACAGAAGGGGACAACTCCTTCATGTTAGTTCTAGTTGAACGACAGGAGTTCTAGGTGCTCCGTGTGGACTTCTCTAGAGGCATGGATATTTTCCCTCTAGGAGGGCAACATCAGCCTACAACCCGTGGAGGAGCTTCTCTAGATGTTTTTAAAGTCTGATGTCTATGGTGGAGGTCAGGAGCTTCTGCATACGAGTCCCAATACAACTAGGAGTGCATGACTACTACACCAAGTTATAGTAGCTAGACTTGCTCCAGGACCAGGTATGAACTCGTTAAATCATCCTTTCCATTGCATAGTTGTTGACACAATCTTGTTGTTCTAGGGTGTATGGATAGATAAATTTTTTGTTTTCACTGCCTTTTCTATGCCCATATTTCCCTACAAAGAGTGCATTAAATCACATGGGATGGAAAAAATGGTATATGAACTTGCTGCTTTCCACAAGAATAACACCTAGAATCTCATTTAACAAGCAGTTCACACCAATGTTGTTGGGTGTAAGTGGGTCTTTAAGACAAAAATAAATTCAAATGTATCTCTAGAATGTCTAAAAGACAGATGGTAGCAAAATCCTTCACTCAAGAAGAGGGTGTTGACTATCTTGAAACCTTTAGCCTTGTGGTGCTAGCAAATAAACTGTTCTTACACTTGCCATTTTGAAATAGTGGGAAATAAGGAAAAAATTGATGTTTGTAATGTATTTCTAAATGGCACACTAGATACAGACGTTCTCATGGAATAACAACCCAAATTTTTCAGCAAAGACAAAGATAAATTTATTTGTAAATTTAGTGAAGCATTGTATGGCCTTAAGCAGGCTCTGCGAGCATGGTACATGAAGATAAATACTTTCCTTTTGAATTTGGATTCTCTACTAGTGGTGTAGAATCATATACTTTTACATACAAACTTGATAATATCATCATGTTTTTGTTGTTATATGTTGATGACTTAGTAATTACTGGAAACAATACGATAGTTGTAAATTCATGCATCAAACCCTTCAAAAATGTGTATGCATTATTTGACCTTGGAACTCTCCATTACTTTCTTGGAATTGAAGTTGAGTATAATATTTTGGGCACATTGTTACATCTATCCAAGTATGCTCAAGATCTTCTACACATACATGATATGCTGGAATGCAAGCCCATTTCCTCTCATGTTTCTTTAAATTTCCAAAGAGATTCTAGTTATGTGTCTGAAGGTGTATTAACTGATGTCACTGCATACATACAAATTGTAGGAACCCTCCAATATCTTACCTTAACTAGACCTAACATAAATTTTGTAGTTAATCCATCTTTCCATTTCACGCAAAAACCTACTATAGTCCACTTGTCCTTGGTTAAGCGTATCCTGAGATACATTTAAGGAACTATGAATTCTAGAGTTCAGTTGTATACTAATAAGTCTCTTTCAGTTTCAGGCTTTTTCAATGTTGATTGGGTTGGCTACCCCTTTACAAGGCGATCAACAAGTGTCTATTGTACATTTCTTGTGAGTACTTATATTTCATGGTGTTCTAAAAAGAAAATGATTATTTCTAAATCTAGTGTCAAAGATGAATATCATGTTTTAGCTCATACAATAGTTGAATTAACCTACTCGGCCTCTCTACTATGAGATTTGTATATTCCTCATACAACTCTAAATACCCTTTATTGTGATTATATCAGCTCATTGCACTTATCTATTAATCCTATTTTTCACACAAGAATGAAGCACATTGAGTTTGACCATTTTATCAGAGAAAAAGTAGGTCTGGGTTACATTGTTACACAATGTGTTTCCTCTAAAGATATCTAGTTGATGTATTTACGAAATTTGTTTCCAAGTCCATCTTCATAGGCCCATTGCCTAAGATAGGCCTACGTGCTACTACATCTCAACTTGCAGGGGAGTATCAAGACAATCAAACAAGTGATACAACCATAACAAATAATTAATGATTAATTCAAATATTTTGTCTCTATGTACTCCCACTATTTACAGAAAGAGCTTATGTATGTTTGTCTGGGCTTGTACATAAAAATCACACTCTCGTATTGTAATTAAATGACATACATTATCCTCCTATATATTTGTTGCCCAAGTGTAATAGAATGAGCAACCAGATTCATTCCAAAATTCACGTTCTCTCGCTCTCATTTCTCTCTCTATCTTGTTTCTAAGACAACCATTCAATCAAATGCATTTTTGGTTTATTCAAATATGCTTGTACTATAAAGGAATATTTTCTTACCTAGTCAAGCTCGCTTCTACTCTGTCAATTGACATTCATATCTAATTTGATACTTTAATGTGTTCCCACATTTATGTCATTTTACATTAGCCATACAATTACTTCTACCCCATTTCCTTAGCCAACTTGAAGACATTATGTTCATTAGAACTTACAAATAGTCAATAAAGGTCGAAAACACATTTAAACATGGAATGGCTCCCTTTCAGTTCACTATCTTCATTATTAGAGGGCTTACATCTACCATTTTCAAAACTCTCACCATAATCAAAATATCATCATAATTTTATTACTTCAATTAACATTAATTCATTTTTCATGTATAACCATGTGCCTAATTGTACTCTTTTTTAAGGTAAACTGTAGCCATCATATTGATAAGAGACATACCACATGTACAAAGGTATGAGTTTTAGAAACAAACTCAGGACTAAGAAAAAGGCCAACACTAAATAGGTAAGAGTGAATACAAATAAAACTCTTCAATTAAGCTTACAGAAGTAGATTTTAATCAGAATCAAACCACAATATTGTATAAAACCCACTTTGTGAAGCCTTCTTCTTCTGGTCCCAACATCACCCACACTGACATCATTGCAGGATACAACAACCCATAGAGACTTTAGCTAAAGCGTATAATGCCACAAGTAACAAACCACACCAAAAAAAGAGTAGAGAAAACCCCAATCATGGTCATGGAATTTGAAGAAACCCAGACGTTGACCACCCTACACAAGAACAACTCAAAAGGACCTTGAAAGGGTGACAAAAAATGTTGAAGAATGATGACTAAGGGACATAAACTTGTCTGAAAAAACAAATAGTATAGTAGAAAAACAATAACAAAGCAGATGATCTGCCAGCTTCTTAAGAAGATGAGGGCACCGTAACCACTCCAACATCAACACCAAAACCACTACAAAATGGATTTGTAGTAGCAGCCATGAGGGTCGATATTTCTTATTCATTGTGATCAGGCATGGTCAGATACCCTCACCCAAAATATGCCTAAAAATCCAGCACGAAAGAAGGTTGGCACCATCCACTACCAACTGAAGGAAGCTCATAAAAACAAGCTAATGACAGGCCCATGGGGAGAAGGGTGGCAATATCGGATGCCAAACCCCCTCCCTTAAGCTGGGAGAAGTTGATCCCCTCAAAGTCACCTAGAGAGGCATCCACTCAGGACAAACACGGGAGAAACTTGACACCTAATTGCACTATTTTTCCTAACTTCTCCTACGTGCTATAAGAAGTCATTCATTCTCCACCTCGAGTAGTCTTTTACTTCCATCTTGTTAATGCGTCGCTTTGCACTTACAATCACTAAGATAATTATCCTAGAGTTTAATCCTTTTTCAACTTTCCGATTAAGGCTAGTATAGAAAGGGTCGATCCCACATGACAACTTTTTAAGATTGTTTCTTTTATCCCAATTATTTTGAAGAACTATTTTATTATTTTTTTTTATTTTCAGATTTAGAACGGAAAGTAAAAGTCGGGTTGGGGTTTGATTGATTACACTAAAATAAGTAATAAACACAAAGTAACAATGTAATAACAAGAATTTATTTTGCCTCTGTCACAAGGACAAGAAACAATTGTTAGCACAAGTAGACTATTGTGAATGGAAAAAGACTAGAAGTAAAGAAAACAAATCAACAGAGGTTGAAATCAAAGAGAGAGAATCGAGGCTCGTAGGGGTTTTCACCACCTTAGCCTAGGCGATAACAACTAATTCTTAAGCGATGATTCGATGAAGGTTTGTGAATTTAAAAACTCACAAGAGATAAACTCCACATGAGCCCATTGGTCTTGGTGCTCATACTTCCTAGTTTACCATCCTAAAAGACGAAGATCCATGGTCATATCAAAACGTCTATGCAATCGATTTTATTGTTCTAAATCCGGATTAACGTGGGATCTGAAGATCAACCGTTAATTAAAATCAATTACCATCTAGTCGTTTAAGAAAAAGTCATTAAAACCATGGCTAAGGGGTTATTCCCCTTGCCTCGATAGAAGTCTACTCACACATGCTTGTGGAAAACATGGAGGCGGAGGGAAGAAGCGAAATGGTCATAGTCTAGTCTTACTAAAGGAAAATCCTTAGGCTAGAGACAATTAAATGACCAATCTCTTCAACCCTTGCTCCAATCCACGGAAGAGAAAGAAGAAGAAAGGAAGAACAACTAGATCTATTGCAAGAATATAAATTGCAAGAATTAAAGAACACCAACAAGAAATTCTATTGCTTGAATAATAGGAGAACAAATGCTCAGAATTCCAATGAAAAAGATGATACAAAAGATGATGCTTGGGAGGAGGAAGTGCCCTTCCTTTTATAGGAGGAGGGGTAGGCTATCCAAAAAAAAGAGGGGGAAAAATATAGGGAGCTATCTTTTTGAATTTTTAAGATTTGTTCAATAGGAATTTGATAGACTTTAATTGTCTTGACCATGTAACTCTCTTCAATGCAGATTCCCACATCAGCGATTTCGAACGCATTTCACTCCCGTAAAACGCACAACATCTGTCAAAATAATAGGATATTCTTTTAGGAAATTAAATTTCCTTTCCAATGAATACTTGTACACTCAATTTGGACTTTGGATGCAAGTGTTATGGCACTTTTGGTGACAGATATACAATAATTACAGGACTGCTGCAAATTGTGCAATTATACTCCAAGAATATTTATCCCATTTCCTACAAAATCCAAGAAAATATGATTAAAATTCTTCTTGAAGAGAAAAATATAATATAATATAATTAATTATAAAACTAAGAAAATAAAAAACAAAACAATCAGAAAAAGATATCTAAAAGATGCAAATAAAAGTGATGAAAACACATTTATCACATCTCCTACCACATTTTGTTTTCTTATAAACCATGTAGTCATAAATTATAAAGTTGTAGGATGTGCACTCATAATTTGAAAAGAGCCACAGAAAAGTGACTTAGATCACCATAAGTGTTTTAGGACATGTTTGTAGAGGTGGGTTATTTATATAAAACACACCTAAAACATTAATCACCCACTAGGAAGGTGAGCAAGGTAGGAATATAGTTTTAGCTAAATGGGCCTAAAATACCCTTAAAACAACCCACTAATGAGGATACATAGAGGAAGTTTATGGGGGTGGAGGGCTGACTTGTGTGGTCATAATAACATCTTTTTCATATTGTTAAATTTATTCATTTTAAGGGTGGAGAATCCTCCTCATCATATTTTGTAATGGTGAACATGTGATGAGTTGTCTTAACTTTGAGAACCAAAACCATCACCTAAAAAATATTTTAACCAAGTATTGTGGTCATTGTAAATATTTGCAATGATGAGGTGCTTGGAGGAAGATATGTTATTGTATATTAAGTTGTTTTCTACTCTTCAAATGTGCCCAAGAATGTAAGCAACCATAAAATTCGTGTGGAACCCTATGTGAGGATCATTACATGCCTTAGAATTATGTATGGCATATGTAAATCTATCTAAACATAGTTATTATGGGTAAAATATGGAAGAGAGAAAATGAGACCTAATGGAATGTGAGAATTAACAATCAAAGAAAGTTTGAGAGATAGAAATAGACATGCTTTTTCAAAAAAATACAAATTTAAGGCCCATGAAAACCTTTTTTGTTACATTAAGGACCAATGAAGAGTTTGTTGTTTCTAATTAACCTTGGAAATATGTCTACTTTTAGAGGAAATTATATTTTTCAAAAGGATATACTATAGTGCGACTGATATCGTGAGTGAATCAAGAATTTATATGCAGAGTTGACATCATAGTGATCCCCCATGTCCAATGTGTTGATGCATTATTGTAAGGACAATAGAGTTAATTTGTGAGCTCAAGAAAATGCTCTCCTATGTAAATCACATCAAGAATTCTTTTAAGTAAATTGTCTCTATGAGAACCACGAAGAGTGAGAGATTTCTCCAAAATAAAATCTCAATAAATTAGTCCCACCACCCCTTGTAATTGTTGTACATAGTGTTTTCATTTTCTATGGTTATCTTCCTCTACTTTCATGTTCAAGAACACCTTAAGATTGTTTTACAAGGTGTTTCCATTAACTATTTTTCTCTGACAACATACAATTGCCTATAAATAGATGTACCAAATTGTCTCATTTTCACTAGGAGATAGTACCTAATATATCGGTGGTGGTTGAGTATAAGAGGTATAACATTATCTAGCTCATGCACATAAACACTAGAATTTCACTTTGTGATAGTATTCTTCACTGACAAGCCTTTAGTCCTGAGTCACATTATTTATTCAAATAATATTTCGTTATATTTTATTTGGAATATATTTTTTCTTGTTGGCTTTACATATTACATATTTTCCTTAATGGTAATATAAGCAAAAAGTTTCAATATTAGTGAAAATAAATACTTACATTTTGTGTATCATAGTTCCTAAACACCAAAAATTCTTATTTTGTTCATCAAAATATCAACCATATGGACCCTAGATGTGTATAAGAGGTATACCATTAGCTAGATCATGTAGATAAACACTAGAATATGTAATTGTGATAGTATTCACCATTGACAAGCCTTTATCTTGAGGCACATTATCATTTTAAATATTATTTCTTCATATTTGTTTTGGAATATATTTTCTTGCTGGTTTTTACATATTACATTTTTTCCTCAAATGGTGATATAAACCACTAGTTCAACACTAGTGAAAATAACTATATACATTTCACAGTTCCTGAACATAGAAAATTCTTATTTTGTCCATTAAAATATGTATCATATGGACCCTAGATGCATGAAGAGTATCTAGTGCATCAAATTCCTTAAGCCTCAATGGATCATGTGTTTGCATTTCCACTAATAGTGATAGAAATTGAAATTTTTGTTGACCTCTTTGAAACTAACACTAAAATAGATGAGGATAGGAGTGGCCATGGACATGATGCCTAACTAATTTTACTTATCTCTGATCCCAAAATACTCCTTTAATGACATGGAATGTAACTTTGTACCATATTTTCATTTGACATAGTGTGACAACATAATTTTGAACCATGCCTAACATAATTTGATACCAAGATATTTTATGACATTAATATCATGAAAATATAAGGTTTATCATATTGACATAATATATAAGATAAGAACTTTTTTCTTCTTTAAAAGTGACTATATCAAAATGCTAAAAAGATAATGAAAAATATTTATGGGGTCACATAAAGGACACCTGATTGTGCTCCTAGTTGTTCCTCAATAATCAATATCAGCAGTCTCCAATTGGGAAGGTCATTTTGTCCATATAATATCATAAAGGGATAAATCCATCCTAATCATGGACCAAGGAGGGAAAAATGGGTCGGCCAATGCAAGTAGTAGGTTCATATTATTGAGTTATCCTAAACAAATACAAAAATAGATGATTAAAATGCAATTTCAATTTAAGTAGGCACCATTTGGTGGACTTCGGTTAACAAGATTAGGACTAAAAATATATTCAAGCTCCAAGATACCACCTCACGAGATTGTTTAATTAGAATTAAGCAAGATTCTTTAACATTCAACATTTCTACAAGATATCAAATATATATAGTTATTTCATATAACCAAGATTGTTCATAATAGTGAGATTGAAATTCAAATACCAAAAATTGGACACATTCATGTCATATGTTTTCAATATATAGGTGTCTTGTGTTCTCAAAGTCTACACCAGAATATCATTATATCCAAATTCTATTCTAACTAGTATACTAAGGGCAATAGTCCATTACCCATTAGTAGGATGGGAGGACGTTACACAACCTGAAGTGAGACAAAGCCCTCAAGGGGTAAAAAAGCCCAGTAAATGAATTCTGGTGCAATTTTAGTATTCAATTGTATTCAACATTCATCAAAGTACTAGTGAACTTCAAGAGGAAATAAAGTCTTTAAAAATTTTTAGGTTTGAATAATTCTAAAATATCAAGTATGTAGTTTAAAAGTTAATGAACATATCACGATAATGGTATATAGAATACTACCTTATTCAAGCAAGTGTTTTAAAAATGTGTACACAAGGTTCAATGGTTCCCAGTTCTCAACAATTTAGCAAGAAAAAAGATACTAGTCTAATCACATGTTACTTGGCTAGAAATCACTTCTTAGGTCCTTATTATGTGAATGTACCTTCCCCCCTTAATGGGTAGAACCCTTGATAATGATATTTGGTTGTTGTAAGTTCTCATTATTAAGTCATCAAGTTCATGTTACATCAAACAAGTCATCATCTTAGCACATATAGTTACATATGGAACATTACTCATTTAATACCATCATCAGTGTTAATTACATGCTCATAATTTCATATTCACATATATACACGATCCTTAAGTTATAGTTTTAGATAGTGATGTAAGGTTCACATAATCAAATTCTTATGTGGATGGATTTTTGGAATTAGTATGTACATCAAAGGAAAGTGTATATTTCATTCTTTCCCCATATTCATTACATAAGGCATTATTTATGATCTTACATTATAAGGTACTTAGGTCCAATACATGATTAAGGATGAAAACTGGACTACATGAGGTATCATAAAAATGCAAGATAGGTAAAACATATCTATAAGTAGTTAAGATATTCATGATTCTTTTCCAATTTATATTTATTTATCATGTTTTCTCCATTTATAAAAATTAGCATCTAATTCTAATCATATACCCTTATAAACTGATGTAATGATCAAAACTTATAACGACTTATGATTAGTATCACATATTGTGTTACTTACAATTTTATTTATTTTCCAAGTTTTGATCTCATTTATTATATGTTCTCTTTATTTTAATATATTATATAATATTAAGGAATATTAAAGAATAAAATAGAAATAAAAGGTAAGAAAATAATATAGATGTGTAGTAACTTAAGTTTTAATACCAACATTTGTTATCAATGCATATATTACTTTTTCTATATTATTGAAAGACAGATGAAGAAGAGAGGAGGAGGAGGAGGAACCTGTCATGCAACAAGAGAAGGTGGTCTGGTATTGGGCTCTAGCGGACCATTGGGATATATGTTGGGACTATATTCCCTTTGTTGAAATTGAGGCTGGTCATAGATGCCTCTCTGAAGGTGGCAAAGGCATCTAGTAGGTTGTTTCACAGATGATGGGGATGACATTAGGCTGGAGGTCGAATAGGGGTGTAGGTGATTTAGGACAAAGGTTTTTGGGTTTGAGGACAAAGATAAAGAGAAGAGAAATGGTTTGGTGGCAGTATTAGGTCACACAGTAATGTGCTCTCTTAGGCAAAGTTAAGCTTGTCAGAGAAGAAGGTGGAGGATGCATCGACAATGTAGGGAACTCTAGGTTGAAATAATGGGTTAGGATCTCCTCTAGGACAAGAGGAAGGTGAAGGGTGAGTCTAATTGAAATTTTAATGCATTTGGGTGGGTGATTGAAATCTAAAAGGTTGTAAGAGGAGGTGAATCTTCATAAGGTATTAGGGGAATACACAATGGAAATTGGACGAGGTGTCTCCTTTCTAGTGTCTCAATAAAGATTTCACTAATTTTAATTCAGCATGTGGTCATGTAAGGGTCATTTGAGATCCTTGTTAGTGTTTCATTGTATAGGTACCGTCAAGTTGGGACTTTTTATCCTAGTGAATGGGTGACGATAAAGAGGGATTAGATGTGTAGAGAAAGGGCCAAGGAGTATATTGGAAGTGGAATGAGGAGGAGAGTTGGTAGGAGATGGTGAATTTCTTTGCCATGGTAACCCAATTGCCACTAGGGTCAAGGAAGATATCCCTATCTAATGGTGGTATGTAAATTGTGTGAACGTTTCTAATCCAATGGTTCCACCAGATGGATGTCTCATATTCTAATTATTTGAGATTTTCTATAGAACATGAATTAATTATTTTTAATTTAATTTTTTACATAGTATTAATACTAATGTCCATAATTTTGTATAAGAGTTAACTTACATAAGTTTTATGCCCACTTCTCTCTTTCAGTTATATTCATTAATAGCTCAATGTGAAATATCTATTGTTCATTGTTATTTATTTTGGTAATTCCAAAATTTGTGACTCTCGATTAGGTTAATCTTGATTTGGTCATGATCTAATTGGATTCGACCAATTAAGCATATAATCAATTCTATGCACAACATGAAAGAAGTATTTATAAAAGGTTAAAGTTTTGTGTAACATAATTCAAATTAATATTTTCAAGAGGTAAATTTATCAAATATAGCTATATACATATTTAGTCCCAAAGTTCAGTATGTTATAAAACACCTACCTTAGAAAGGGATCTCATCATGAAACTTGTGACTCATATAACACTTGGGTAGGTGTTAATCATCTAGTATTTTAATTCCAAGTTGCCTCCATGAGACCATGGAGATTCCACATCATATTTACTATTTGGATATCCTTATTATGCTACAATGTAATTCTAGGACTAAGAATCTTCATTGTATACGTCTCAGAAGTCAAGTCCACAAAAATTTTGATGGGATCAATGGTCAAGAAATTATGTTGGTTCTTCATGTTATTCTTCATAATATAAGTATGAAATATGTCATGCATATCCTCACAAGATGGAGGCAAGAATAGCTTGTATCAACACTTCATAATTCACTAAAGATTCTCAAAAGGGCATACATATCTAGGAGTCAACTTGCTCATATCTGCAACTTGGAAAATTTTTTATGACATTTTCCTTTAGAATAATTGAATTTCCTATAAGAAACAGTAATCAATGATGTGCTGGTCCAAAAACATTTTGTGTCTACCATGTGTTTCTTTTAGCCTATTCTTAATCATATCAACATATTCAACATATAATTGCAGCGCTCTTCAAATTTTAACAATGACCTTTCACACACGTCATCCCTATGCAAGGATGACCTACAAGGTCTACTATACAAGCCAGCATAGGGTGTCATCCAGATGTTTTCCTAATAATATTATTATATCCAAACTCAGATAGGGGTAGGTACATATCCTAGGAGCCATTCCAACACATGAAAAAATGAATTCTTTAAGGATTTGGACCATGAACTTGGATGACTCAGACTAAGGATGATAACTGGTGCAAATCAAAGCAAGTACCAACTCATCATGAATCCTCTTCTACATCCTTGATGTGAACTTTGGATCCCTACCTGATATAGCCATCTTTGGGTTTCCATGTAAGTGAAGTATCCCTCTAATGTGCCACTCCACCATGGATGGTACATTCATCTTGGTATTAAAGGGAAATAAGTGAGTTGTCTTCATATACCATTGAATGATTACCCAGATAGCATAATAACCTTGCTTCATCTTCAAGAATCTTCTGATGAAGTCCATCACGATCTTTTCCTACTTCCAATCAAGGATCTCAATAGGCTGCAGATGGCCTACATGCCTTTTTGGTTTTCAATCTTGACTTACGGGCACGTCAAGCACTTAGCCACACACTTGGTAATGTCATTCTTCATTTTTGACCAATAAAACTAAGATTGTTGATTCTTGTAAATTTTCATTGTCCCCAGGTATACTTAGAAATATCAGCTTACATTAGAATTTTGTCCATGAGTTCGTTACTTCAGGAACCTAGAGTCTTTGGTGAAAGCAAACATCCCAACCTAGGCCTATTTGCATTTTCATCTGAGGCTTCTCAACTTGTTCCGTGACTTCTTCTATCTTGGGACTATACTTTTCAACTTTTATGATTTAATATATACAACTAGGTATAATGGAAAGACTAGCCATTTTGATCTACACTTCAGAACATTTCTCATGTTTCCACTCTTGCAATCCATTTCGATTCTCCTTTTCAGTTGGCCTCATGAAAGCACACATGATCAAAGCATCAATGACTATGTCACCTTCCATAGGGGGGTACGTATCATCAAAGTTGTAGTATTACATGTACTCTACCCATCACACTATCCAAGATTCCAATTGGTCCATGTGACTAGGTACTTGAGGCTCTTATGGTCAAAAAAAATTTCACCTTATCCCATAAAGATAATACCTCCACATTTTTAGAAAATACACAATGACTGCAATGTTGAGGTCATAGGTGGAGTATCTCTCCTTGTTTGGATTTATCTATCACAAGCAACATTCTATTACTTGATTCTTTGGCATGCTAACACAACCGAATGTATCTCATGAATTCATAGCTCTTACCTTCGACGGGTAGGGTTAGGATCAGAGCAGAGCTAAGACACTTCTCTAATTCTTGAAAGCTAGATTCACACTAAGGACCCCACAAAAACTTTGCATTGTTCATGTTCATTTTGGTCAAAAGAAAAGATATCCTTGAGATGTCTATAATGAAGCATAAATAATAGACTACCACCCCTTGAAAAACCTAATCTCATAGGTATTTCAAGGCACATGCCTATCTTGAATGGGCTCAACTTTTGTAGGGTCCACAACTACATTACTCACATGGATAACATGTCCAAAAAAATCACATATGAAAGAAAAAACTCATAGTCTGAGAATTTGTCTTATAATGGATTCTCTTTGAGAGTGTTCAACATGATCACCATAGTCTCTCAATGTTGTTCAAGTGTCTCCGAACAACTAAGCTTGTGTGATTGATGAAGACCACAAAAAAAGAACCAAGGTGAATCTTAAATACCCCATCCATTAGGTCCATGAAGGCATATTAGGATTTCATCAAACCAAAAGGCATACCAATATATTCCTCATGCCCGTATCAGGTGTAAAAAGGATATCATGGGAAAATCAACTTATTTGAATCTCGTATGATGGTAGTCTTTATGTAAATCAATATTCATTAAACTATAGTTGACTTTAGTTGGTTGAAAATGTCAATAAACCTTGAAAGAGGGCATCAATTCTTATTGTGACATGGTTCAACATGTGATAGTCAATGCACATTTGCATGGAGACATCCCTCTTTTTGAAAAAGACGACAATTGCAACCCATGACTACATATTGGGCTTGATGAAGCCAATCTAGGAGTTCTCACAATTAATATTTTAGATCATATAGTTCTTCCAGTTCCACCTGATAGGGATCTTTTGAGATGGGGATGTCCCAAGTAAAATTATGATGTTGAATTTTGCTCGCTTTCCTAATGGATGTTTGTGATTTCATTGGGTAAGACATCAAGATAATCTTTCACTATATTTATGTTTTAAATCTTTGTAAATTCCTTATTTCCACTAACACATCCAAGAATGCTCTAAATGTGGAGTCTATTAGATCCTAGTCCTACATTATTGAGATGATGATTTTCTTTTACTTTTTGTTCCTATATAACTATATGTTCTTTTTTAGGGTGCATGTGGACAATATTATTCTATCTACACATGTGATGAGCTTGTAAATTGACAATATCAAGTTTGTATGTGAATTTATGGTCATTTTAGTGACCTTCTATACTTTAATGTTACTCACTACAATTGTTAAAGTTGGGGAGTGAGGATATGTACTCTTTTATCCTCACTCACTTGCGATTAGCCGATCACTTTTGTGGATCCATTGATCTACATGTAGGAGAAAATCCTTATCAACTACTGGGTCGCCCTGACCAAAAAGTGGGTCATGTAACTAGTAAATATGCCTCCGCACTAAAAAGGCTCTAGATTCCACATGCAATGTCATAATTGATTGATTTAAGTTATATTTAAATGATAATTCAATTAATATGAAAAAAAAATATTTACCGCTACTTCATATCATTTGACCAGTCTGAAAGTCACCTAAAACTCCTATGATACAAATCTACAACTGACAATCACTAGATAAATTTAGATGAATATGATATTTAACATGATGATACAAAACCACTTGGGGGAGGAGCAGGGCAAGGGTTTACATATATTCTTTACCATATAGTCCCTATTTGTGACCAAAGAAGGTTAGAGATGAAAGCAACAAGTGTGACATGAAGATGCGCTCAGTCGTAGATCTAGACTAAAGGTTGTAGCTATACTTTAGGAGTTGTGATGAGAGCACTGAGCTTCTCTTCCATGATGCTACTTTATCCATGAGCTTCCTCTTCTCTATCTCTTTTGGTATCATGAACAAGATTTCGTAGTAGATATTTTATTGCAGTGCAAAGATTATCCATGTTTTTGTATCTTGTACTTTCATGTTATAAATTGCTATTCACATAAATAGTTGTTTAATTATCAATTTATTGATTTCATGGTCTATAGATTAACTACCTATCTTGTATGATTGTTATCATCCTAGATGTTAAGATCTTGAAATATAGGATTATAATAACAACCCTAGCTAAGACTATACAAGGGAGTTCTCTTGGATGATGGGTGAAGGTTTTGTAGGTAACAAGACATTGAGCCTATTGGGAAATGTTTCCTTATGAATTTTAGCCTAAAAGGATATAAAATTCCTTGTCCCCAATCTAAATATCTGTATGAATGAGTGATGTAATATTAAAGAGTGGATATGTAGATAGTGGCAGTGAAACCTGTCATCCTGATAATTTTACCATAGTGTAAAAATCATCTCTTTCTTAGTTTGATTTTATTTTAGTTATTCATCAATCAACTCGATCTATCCTTGTTAATCATTTTTATTAGTTAGGCTGAAAATCTTAATTGTTCTTAAAAATGTTGTCATTTGGGTTCCATCCTAAAGCTATACTATGATAAGACCCGTCCACTTGGAGGTAGTGACTATTACACGTTAGATTAGGTGAAAATTTAGGGACTTTTCTCCAGGTAAAGTTTTTGTTCTATAATCTTCCACATCAAATTTTGGTGTTGTTGCTCAGTACAATGGGGAATTTTCACTTAATATTTTAATGAGATGAAGTCGTTATTTTTTCTAGTTTGTTATTACAATTTTTTGTTTTGTTTTATAATTTCTTTTTTTTTGCAATTTTTTTGTTAACGCTTTTGTTCCTCTTGTAATATTTAGATTCTTTTCATATTTTTTATTTTAGTTCCACAATTTCCTTTAGCATACATTTTTTCTTTATAACTTGGATTTTTGTAATTTATTCTTTACATTCAAAATTATATATTCTTTCAATAAAGTAGAAAATTTCCCTGGAGCCTGATAACTAATATCTTAATTTTCAAGGATTTATTTTAAATGGAGTGGTCAGTTCCACAAACCATATAATGTGGGAAATGTGGCTCTATCAGTCATGACATGTGGGGATTTTAGAAACATTCCTTAAAGGCTAAGGTTATGATGTGTAGGATTATCACCACACAAACTGCTAGGATCAACTCAGAGCACATGGGCTGTCCTAAATTGATTCCATAAGACAAAATTGTCATTTGGAGGATCAACATTGTGCATAATATTAGGCTCCTTAAAGAAAAATATGAATCAGACTACAATAAATAATATTTTGGGGGATACTATGAGGATTTGTTCCATGAAGATGAATTCCCTGAACATGTAAGCTACAATCAACAATGATTTGGGACTTATGGTATAGACTCTTACAGATTATTACCCACATAATGGAGATTAGAGTATGGATTCTCTCCAAAAATTGTTATCTGACAAAAAGCAATGCTAGTTCATGGAGAAGCATGGGACAAAAGAATGATGGCACAACTGGCCCAGTTGAAATCACAATTTTCCTATCCAGTCATGTCATGTGGGGGTCAACCATATAGCTTCCCAGGAAACATACAGTAGCCCACATTTATGATCGATGATGAGGATGAGACTTGTGCCTCTACATATGACAAAAGGCGATTCAGAGACAGTGATGCAACTTCAAGAACTGGAGTCGAGGTATGACATGTACACTTGTGTTCCATCCTTCTCCGCATAGGGGCCTTAAAGTGTCAATATGAAAAACATCAACATGAGAGTCTCAATGGCATGGTTGTAGTATACATCCAGACAAATTAAATGATCAACCATCCTTCATTGAATCTATTTTGGAAGACAAACAACTAACTTTCATTGCATATATGGTTGTTTTATATGAGGATGTACAATCTGAATAAGAGTTATACATTCTACGACCACGTGCTATTTTTCTATTTCTTCTCTAGTTCTATATTTTGCAAATCACATTAAGTAATAGGGTGTATTCCACACGGAGGATCTAGATCTACAAGTTGAGATTGTGAAGGAACCCACTTTTTTTATTCCTTTGATGTTGATTTGATGGTATATCAGGAGGATGTACAACCTCTTAACAATATTTTCAAAGAAGAATTTATAGATGAGATAGTTCCTCCTATGCTAGAACTACATCTTATACATGTAGAATTGGGTGATGAGATGAAGCCAGAGCCAGATCCTCTACCTAATTTTGCAAAGTTGGAAACACAAGTTATAGAGCTGTTACATATTGCCTTAGCTATAGAAGGAGTTAGTCTACGTCTAGCACTCACATATGAGCAGATCTTGAGTCCACCAGACAGGAACCACTCTTGCATTGTGCCTTTTCCTATAGATCCACACACATCTACTACACTACCTCTATTGATGAAGGAGTATTTGTGGATCTTGTTAGATGGATTGTGGTGTGAAAAGAAACATCAATTGTAAAGAGTGGGACTTGAAAGGGGATCCACTCAAATTATATAATACAAGAGCCATGTAATAATAAAGTAGTGGAAACAAAACTATCACAAAGTTACATAATGGTTCATTTACAATGGTCCCTCACCTTAAAAGGTGGAAAAATAAAACAAAAATAAAAAGATACACATCTAATGAATCTAATAACATGCAAGATGTATTTCATAGGGCAACCCATCGATTCCAAGCTATCTTTAGGTCCAAAATCATGTATATGATCTTCATATATCTTTGTATTCTAGTGAACCTACACCTGGGTGGAAGGAAACATCACCCAGAACATAGGAAACAAGGTATAGGTCAGCAAAGGCTGAGTATGTACATACAATAAACACTTTGGGCATTATATTGGGTTAAAAATGTGAAAAGAGATGTTTCCCACAAGAAGGTGGCTATTTGCAATTGGGTAAGTTCAAAAGAATTATATCAAGAGAAATGAGGGATATTAAAATTTAGATTACAAGTTTGAGAATAAAAGTGTCTTGCCATAACAATTATCAACAATGCCAACATAAAATAATACCTTTTTGCATATATAACAATGTTGACTAAATATACCTAAAGCAAGGTCATAACACCATAGGATCATGGCCTAAAAAGAAACAAGGGTGGAAGCGCACACCCCAGGCAGAATATGCACACCCTATATAAGTATGGTTTTATATAAGTACCACTATTCTAGAAATTCTAGTCAAACATGTAGCATGCATAAACAGAGTGGAAAGACTATCATTTTAGTCAATTTCACCTAAAAAGACAATCACAGTAAGAGGGGTCAAAAAACCCATATAAAAAGAGTAGTTCATCAACCACATGAATATAATGAATTAAGAACAAAAGTATAAATGTCCAAGTAAATGAATTTCAAATATAATTAAAAGTTCAAGAGATGCCTCATTAAAAGAAATGCAGGTTTAAGTCAAATAATGCCCAAAATAAAATAGAGGATGTAGATACTTGATCTTCATAACTAAAGCTTAACTCAATCTATATGCTTGGTCTATGAGATCAGGTTTTCATCCTAGAAACATATTATATATGTTAGTCAAACCAAGACAACCGTGTGTATACTATCCTAGAATAGATCTACATATAGTTCTTACCCTAATTTTTGTCTTGAAAGGGAACATTGGGTATTTTAATCTTGTAAAGTGAATGCATGATCCATTAGAGATATATCTTAGCTCTAAGATCCGTCTTAAGTCACATATGTCTTCATATTTCTAGATTATATGTGTTGGTAAAGATATGTAATCCTTCCATTAAATTCTTAAATGTCATTCTCCCTCTACAATTATATGATCCAACATCATTCCTAACATCATTCCTAACATCATATTTTCATGTGCATTACTTTGTATACCCATTGCTATCTAATTACCATAAAATGTGTATACATATATGGGTACCTAGGGTTTAAATTTCCAACAAGCTATATTGTTATTAATACGTTTAGAACTAAAATAATTCTAAGTATTATCTGAAATGTCATTAGTATACACTTTATATAATCTTACGTTCAAGGCCACTATATTTTCTAGCATACTACATACAATTATAAGTTCACTTGTACATAAATTTTGCCTATGTTTGTTCAACCAATATGAATGAGTCTTGTATGTGTATAAGATCATTTACGCTATCAATATATTATGTAATAGATCACTACTAACTAAATTTATAGAAGTAGAATTATAAGGAACAAAACATGTTTATATTACATTCACATATTACCAATTACTCATATCAATACACCCTAATCCTGATAAGTATATATATGTATATAACTATAAAGGAGTCTACTAAAGTTAACCAAGTTAACATTTTCAAGGTTTTATACATAATCTACTTGTCATTTGAATTTAGGAATCAAAATATAGGAAGATGAGGACAAACCTTTTAGAAACAACATTTAACAGGAAGACCTAGGGTGAAGGTCCCTGTATGGAGTTGCTTCATGGGCCATTACCACAGTCTTCTAGTGCTTCTATTGATACTGATGCTGACCATACGACTATACAAGGAGTGGCAACAATGCTCCTTTGGTGACCGACCTTGTTTCCAGCCTAGGGTGTCGTCTGTCTCTCTGGATGAGCAGGTTGTCGAGGTGTTTCATAGACAGTTGATGCAAGGAGGGAGAAATATCTTTGATCTGGCACCGATAGATACACCATCAACAATAGACAGTGGCATGACTCGTGGCCATGGCTGTTGGCCACCACAGGGAGAGGGAGTGTCAGCGGCTAGGCATGGGTGAGGAAGAGGAGCAGAGGGGGAGTAAGAACGTGATGGTGGTGTCTCAGTTTGAGTAGAGACACCTACAACCATTATATCCAAATAGTAGCAGGTAGAGGGGGGCAATTGGTGGTCCATGATTGTGATAGATCAAGGTGGAGGTGGTAAAGAAGAGAAGAAAATGGGGACAACCTAGAGGGCGATGAAGGAGAGGAGACCAAGAGGAGGATTCAACACTGGTGATATGTAGTAGGTCGAGGTCCAGCGATGGGATCACTAAAAGAGACTAAAACAATGGCTACGTCCAGGGCACTACATCATTTTGACAATGACGTCGCATTCTGGGGAGGAGGAAGACATCCATGGCAAACTCCCCAACAGTCTCTAATGCTGGTACCTTTGCAACAAATAGAGAAAGGAGGTTATGTAGATAAGGATCGATGTTGAGGATGAGAAGGAAGGGGACATGGAGGAACCAAAGACACTGGCATCGCTAATTGGTGGTAGTCACGGCTGCAGAAAGAAGTGCGGTGGGAGATGAATTGAATTTGATCGGTGGACACTGGAGACTTGGCGTTCACCTCTGGACAGACAACGATGCTCTATTGTGGAAGGTACAGATGCTAGCACTGGTGTCTAGCACCCCAAGCGGTTGATGCACAGTGAGGAAGAGAACAATGACAAGGAGCCTGAACATATGTATGATTGATGGTGGGGACATTGGAGCAAGACACAAAACTACTAGCGGTGGAGAGCGGCCAACAACATGCTTCCTGGAGACTTAGGGCTTGATCGCTGGATACATGTAAGCCATGGCTATGCTGGCTCACTGTTAGGGAGACACGACACATATTGGGGGGAGAAGAGGGGTTGTTAGGGTTTGATGGAGGTCGTTAAAGGTGCAAAGAAGGAATAATGTTTGAGGATAGGGTGAAATAAGCATCACGGGAGAGGGGAAAATAGTTGTTGGAGACTCAGCCATTGCAGTAGTCAGGCGCCACGTGAGGAGTGAAGATAGGAGGAGGAGAACGGGGTTTGTGGGTGGCAAGTCCTTGATCGAGTCAACAAAGACTGGGTCCATCCACTTGAAAGAATAAGGAATTGTAATACGATAAATGTTGTGACATGAAGTTAAATGTAACATTAGGGACTTAGGCCAAAATCAGTGGCTAAGCACACCAATTTAGGCAATCTAATATCTTTCTTTACAAATTCAAAAGAGTGAGCAAATGATACTCAAATGATATGAAAATTGATGGGAAGGCTAATTGAGATGCAAGGAATCCACCTTTTGCATCAATTTTATGTTTTGAAGGTGTTTGATATTAGATTTCATGACTTGCCTATTATGTGCCCACTTCATGCATTTAATACTCTTAATTATTGGATTGTGATAACACAATCCTTATATATTCAATTTATTTCACATTTTATTCTTATTAATGTTTGAGTGTGTTAGATCAGTGTAAATATATTGATTAATGTATTTATACCTCAACCATGTTATTTCATACTTTATGGTGATTTTATATTAACTTTTTATATCTGATGAATCAATGATACAATTTGGGTCCAACTAATCCCAATGCATTTTGAATATTGGAAAAACACATTGGATTACTAGATAAGCAAATAGGACCTAAAAGATAGGAGGGTTAAATTATGAACTCATATTTGGGTATGTTACATCAATTCAACAATCATCAAAGTCCATTCGAGCTACCATGGTGACATGATCATATTTTGCACCATGGAGATTATATGTGCAAGGTTTCAACCCTTATTCATATACCCTTCAGCTAGACCTTCTTCAAGTTTCCATGACCTCCTGGAAGAGCAATGAGTTTTTCTTCCACTATATATTGGGTTTAGTGTTTGCTCGAGGATTATCAAACTTATAATCTTGGGGTGGAGGGTGGGTGGTACGTACTCCTTTTGCACTCACACCTACCTCTTATATTTTCTTATTTTTTTAGTAATTATTAGCTTTCCATGCATCCAATACATTTAGTTTACTTACATTGCATCTAGTTTTAAGATGTTTTAATTTTAGTTTATAGTTCTTGCAATATTAGTTGGATCCATAATCCAGTTGACTTAGTTTATGTTCATGTTGCATTGTATATAGAATACATCATACAAGTCCTTTCTTTGAAGTAAGTCCTTGTTGTTATTAATATGTATGAAAACATACCAATGGCTATAAGTCACCCTTTGTAGTCAATAAATATAAGCATGGTGTCCCTGGAAATGATAGCAAGTTGTATGGGGTTGAGAGAAATTAAATGCAACATGCCTCTTTTTATTATCATAGATTGCTTGTGGAAATGTCTTAATCTTACACGTGATATGATATAGATGAATTTGTGCAAGATTGTCCCTATGCTCTGAATTCTAATATACGAGATGCACAAGTTCAACCCTCTCTTATATTATTTCTATAACCATCCTATCCCATCATTCTCCAAATTATTAAAAAGTTATAAAGTATTCCAAACTCTAAGCTTCAGTTGAAAATCATCCTTCTCCCTTTATAATTATTTCTTCCATACCCCTCTCTATGTAATAAGGATGTATCACCCCAAATAAAGAAAATATGTCAATGTGCACACAAAAAAGTGAAATATATGTATTTGAAATAATAAAAATCAAACACAAGTCAAATAGAAGAGATATTTGTGATTCTTCTTTCATAACCACATTCACTTTTTCTACATAGGGAAGTCAAATACCCCTAAAACAACCTTCCATAGCCAAACATTGTTCTTGTTCAAAATAAAAATCTCATAACGATATATGGGATTATTTGAAATATCAAGAATACTGCATCTTATTGTAGATTTTTGACACGGAATAAAGTGGGTAATAGAAATTATGGGAAGTTGTGTTATAGGATCTCACGAAAATTGGGGCGCTTGGCCATGCTCATTGGTAGGGATTCAAATATGATGTGAATGTGAGGCAAATACACAGGATGCACATATTTATTTGTAGAGTTTTTTAAATTTTGTATTACTCAAGGATGAGCAACATTCAATCTTAAGGTTGTGATGAATGTCTATTAATACATTTTTAACTTGCATTTTAGGTTTAGTTTTGCATATTTTATTTGAGTTCTACTCAATATTTTACTTGTTTAAAGTTTTGAGTAGTTTATGTAATTTGTTTAGAAAATAATATATTTTTAGAATTTTATTTTTAGCTTGATACAATAAGAAGAGAGAATAATTATCCCTCCATGAAAAGCTCTAACCAATAATCAAAGATTGCATATCCTCACTCCCCAACTCCGATAATTTAAGTGAGGATCTTTAAAGTATAAATGGTTACTCAAATAACCATGACAATCACATACAAACTCAGATTAGATGATTTAAAAGTCACTAGATGCAAAATTCAATCACCTTAAAAACAAATATATTTTTAATACATGAGGATCGAGCAATATATCCTTAAATGTCCTTCTTGGAAAAATTTTGTATGTAGGTAGAAGAATGTGTAGAAAACTTGATCGACCAGTCAGTGTTACCTATTGTCTGATCATAATTAATCTTGTATTGGTCAACAACCACATAACTTTTTGATTGGTCAATCACATTTTTGGAATGGGTGATCTTCCTATAGGGGAAAATTCTTATTAGTTAGCGGGTTGCACAATCAGAAAGCGGGTTTCCTGACCAGAAAGTATACCCTAATACTTAAATAGCTATAAATTCCACATTTGCTGTCAGAATTGAGTGATTCAAGTCACATTGGAAATATTATTCAATTATATACAAATATTTTGAACTGCTTTAGGTAGGAGGATTGACCCAAAAATTGTCAAAAAGCACCTGTGATGGAAATATACATCTAACATATGTTGGATTAATTTATGTGGATCTAATATTTTGTGTGCGGATACAAAACTATTTAGGGGACGTTTAGGATAAGAAATTGGACCTATTCTTTTCCATATATGACCCGAAATGTTACCAAGAAAGGTTGAGACAAAAGTCATCAATTAGATATGAAAATATGCTCTGCCGTATATCTGGACCAGAGACTATAACTATTGTTAAGGAGTTGTGACGATGCCATTGAGATTCTTCTCCATGACTCTACTTTCTTCATGAGCATCTTCTTCTGTCTCTCTTTGTGTATCATGAAAAAGATTAGGCAATATATCTTTACAAGGGTGCAAAGATTAGCCATGTTGTCTATACCTTGTACTCTCATTTTATAAATTTCAATTTGTATGGATTTTTGGATTGACTGTCGATTAATTGAATTGCATGCTCTATATATAAGCCAACATGATTTTTGGAATCCTAGACCTAAAAAAATTTGAATCTAGGATGAGAATACCAATCAACATCATTGATTCCCAGATGAGAACACAAGAATGAGTTCTCTGGGGTGATGGATTATTGATCCATAGGTAATAAGAGCTTGAGACTATGAGGAAATATATCCTTGTGAATTTCATACTTTGAAATTATATGAAATTTTGAGGCCCCAACCTAAATATTTGTATACATGAGAAATGTAATTTGAGAGAGTGGATACTAGGCAGCGACGATGAAACCAGTCTTCCTTGTAATTTTATCACATTATAAATCATTTCTTTCTTATTTTAATTTTGTTTCTTGCTTTTTAATTTAGTTAATCATCCATCAAATCCATATGTCATCTTTAATAAATCTTCTACTTAGGCTAACAATATGAATTGTTTTTAAAAATATTGTCCTTTGTTTTTTATCCTAAAGCTATACATCGATAAGACCTGTCCGCTTGTGGGTGGTGAATATTAGAAGTTAGATTAGGTAAAGACTTAGGGACTTTCCTTTAGGTGATTTTTTTTGTTCTATGATCTTCCACATCAATGATGTTTGCATGCCCTATGGGTATTTTGACATTCAAGATAAAGTCCATATGTGTTTTTTCTAGTTGCATGGTGTATACTAATGGTTCATAGATGAATGACTCAATTGATCCAAAATAAATAGGGCATTCACATGTTGGTTAGAGACAATAAATATTCCTTCAATGACTTCATAATTATTCTTATCTTCTTCAGTGGTCATAACATCCAATATCCTCAAACAATCATGCAAAGATGCTTGGATTTGTTGAGATGATCATTTTTTCTCTAGCTTGAGATATTGAGATGGTTGTTAGGAAAAGATAGAGAGTTGTTCATATTTCAAGTATTTGGGTAGTCCATATATTGTTTTCTTGGTGAGAGGCATTTGTCAAAGAAGTGATTTGGATAATGACACTCCCCATAGTGATTATTCCAGCAATTGAGGAAGAAAGTGTAGGCCCCCTATGTAGAAAGGTGCGAAGATTAGCCATGTTGTCCATACGTTGTGCTCTCATTTTATAAATTTCAATTTGTATGGATTTTTGGATTGACTATCGATTAATTGAATTGCATTATCTATATATAAGCCACCTATCTAGCATGATTTTTGGAATCCTAGACCTAGAGAATTTGAAATCGAGGATGAGAATACCAATCAACATCGTTGATTCCCAGATGAAAACACACGAATGAGTTCTCTGGGGTGATGGATTAATGATCCATAGGTAATAAGAGCTTGAGATTATGAGGAAATATATCCTTGTGAATTTCATACTTTGAAATTATATGAAATTTTGTGGCCCCAATCTAAATATTTGTATACATGAGAAATGTAATTTGAGAGAGTGGATACTAGGCAGCGACGGTGAAACCAGTCTTCCTTGTAATTTTATCACATTGTAAATCATTTCTTTCTTATTTTAATTTTATTTCTTGCTTTTTAATTTAGTTAATCATCCATCAAATCCATATGTCATCGTTAATAACTCTTCTACTTAGGCTAACAATATGATTGTTTTTAAAAATATTGTCCTTTGATTTTGATCCTAAAGCTATACATCGATAAGACATGTTTGCTTGTGGGTGGTGAATATTAGAAGTTAGATTAGGTAAAGACTTAGGGAATTTCCTTTAGGTGATTTTGTTTTTCTATGATCTTCCACATCAATGATATTTGCATGCCCTCTGGGTATTTTGACATTCAAGATAAAGTCCATATGTGTTTTTTCTAGTTGCATGGTTTATACTAATGGTTCATAGATGAATGACTCAGTTGATCCAGAATAAATAAGGGCATTCACATGTTGGTTAGAGACAATAAATATTCCTTCAATGAATTCATAATTATTCTTATCTTCTTCAGTGGTCATAACATCCAATATCCTCAAACAATCATGCAAAGAGGCTTGGATTTGTTGTTGTGATCATTTTTTCTCTAGCTTGAGATATTGAGATGGTTGTTAGGAAAAGATAGAGAGTTGTTCATATTTCAAGTATTTGGGTAGTCCATATAGTGTTTTCTTTTTGAGAGGCATTTGTCAAAGAAGTGATTTGGATAATGACACTCCCCATAGTGATTATTCCAGCAATTGAGGAAGAAAGAGTAGGCCCCCTGTGTAGAAAGGTGTGAAGATTAGCCATGTTGTCCATACCTTGTGCTCTCATTTTATAAATTTCAATTTGTAGGGATTTTTGGATTGACTATCGATTAATTGAATTGCATGCTCTATATATAAGCCACCTATCTAGCATGATTTTTGGAATCCTAGACCTAGAGAATTTGAAATCGAGGATGAGAATACCAATCAACATCATTGATTCTCAGATGAGAACACAAAAATGAGTTCTCTAGGGTGATGGATTAATGATCCATAGGTAATAAGAGCTTGAGACTATGAGGAAATATATCCTTGTGAATTTCATACTTTGAAATTATATGAAATTTTGTGGCCCTAATCTAAATATTTGTATAAATGAGAAATGTAATTTGAGAGAATGGATACTAGGCAGCGATGGTGAAACCAGTCTTCCTTGTAATTTTATCACATTGTAAATCATTTCTTTCTTATTTTAATTTTATTTCTTGCTTTTAATTTATTTAATCATCCATCAAATCCATATGTCATCATTAATAACTCTTCTACTTAGGCTAACAATATGATTGTTTTTAAAAATATTGTCGTTTGATTTTGATCCTAAAGCTATACATCGATAAGACCTGTCCGCTTGTGGGTGGTGAATATTAGAAGTTAGATTAGGTAAAGACTTAGGGAATTTCCTTTAGGGGATTTTTTTTGTTCTATGATCTTCCACATCAATGATGTTTGCATGCCCTTTGGGTATTTTGACATTCAATATAAAGTCCATATGTGTTTTTTCTAGTTGCATGGTTTATACTAGTGGTTCATAGATGAATGACTCAGTTGATCTAAAATAAATAAGGGCATTCACATGTTGGTTAGAGACAATAAATATTCCTTCAATGACTTCATAATTATTCTTATCTTCTTCAGTGGTCATAACATCCAATATCCTCAAACAATCATGCAAAGAGGCTTGGATTTGTTGTTGTGATCATTTTTTCTCTAGCTTGAGATATTGAGATGGTTGTTAGGAAAAGATAGAGAGTTGTTCATATTTCAAGTATTTGGTTAGTCCATCTAGTGTTTTCTTTGTGAGAGGCATTTGTCAAAGAAGTGATTTGGATAATGACACTCCCCATAGTGATTATTCCAGCAATTGAGGAAGAAAGAGTAGGCCCCCTATGTAGAAAGGGGAGAAGATTGAGTAAGTCCATTATATTTGTTGTTGTTATTTTGACAATGGTGATTGCTTTTTGTAGCGACATTGGTTGTTTAGGGGGGATTTGATGATGACCTCCATGATTAGATCTGATGTTATTACTTAGGTGTAAATGTGCAAAGTTCCTTATCTTCTAATGGTGTGTTGTGGTGAATTTCACCTTGGATGCTAGTTGTTTGAAGATGAGTGGGAATTGTGTGGACAAGTTGTCAATCATATATTTGTTGAGTCTGGGTATAATAAAATTTATCTTCCTCTGTTCAATGATGCCAGGAGCATATCTCTTTGGGAGGGTGAACCGGCATAGGAAATCACCCATTGATTCACCACCTTGATGTACCGATTTGAGTCATTTCCTTCTTGGTCAACATTGGCTACATAGTGTATTATTGGTGGAAAAACTCTAGAAACTTCTTCCAACCTATCATGAAAGTGTTGAAGGATGGATCAAGGCACTTTTTTTCACCACACCTTAGGTGTATTTTATAGGATAAAGGTGACATACACCCACAAATTCACATGGAATCTCATGTCCGCCGAAATGTTTTCTTTAGACGAGATTCCATTTTTGGCCTTCTTGACCATCTCACTCTAACTTCCCCTATAACTCAACTTGTTTCAATTGGAAAATTAAAAAATGGTAGGGACTCACTGCTCGATGTTCCATTGATGAGGCCCTTCATGAAATCCCCATAGTGGAATGAATTTCATGTAGTTGGGTGGCATGATCATGACCCCTAGGACTAGGAGACCTCTAAAAATGGTTGGGTGAGGGAGTCTTGTACTTTTTGTGGCATAAGGATCCCTTATCCTGCTTTAGTATCTAGTTTTAGGATAAATGGAAAGAAGGGTTTATTCTATAGGATGCAAAAGAATATGTATCAGTATGGGGTCCCTAGAATCTATTCCAGATTGGAGCAAAGAAGTTGTCAATTGTTGATTACATTGATGATGTTTCAATTAAAAACTAGTTTTTAATTATGAGATATTAATTATGTGCAACATAATTTCAATAAATGTACTTTATCATATTAATAATAAGAAAACAATGTTTGTCTTCTTAGTAGAAAACATAAGGTATTAAAGAGTTTTTTCCACATAAGGGACTACTCCAACATGCTATGAAAGATAAAGATAGAGATAAGTTGGACCACACAAAGGAAACCTATCAAAACTCTTAGATTTTCTAGTAATTAGAAATAATAGACTCTAGGTGAGAACATCTGTCTATACATGTAGTATCCCACAAGGATAAATCTATCCATGTCATGAACGATACACAAAAACATCTCAATCGATGTTGGGACTAAATTTTTTATATTGAAAAATTCTAAGTAAGTGCAAAATATATGATACTAATGCAATTTCAACTTGCGTGGGGCTATTTGGTGGACTTGGTTAAAAATATAATGATTACAAGTATTTTCATGTTTTAAGGTAGCAACACATAAGATTGTTCAATTGGAAGCTATGCTAGATTGTGCAACGTCTAATATTGTTCGCAAGATATTGAATATACATGATTGTTCCATAAATCCAAAATTGTTCAAATATTAAGATCAAAGTATAAATTTCATAGTTTGTCACCTTCATCTCATGTTATTTCAAGGGATAGGTGTCTTGTGTTATTATATTTTGTAGAGAATATGAATTTCACCTGGTTTCTAATATAACCAATATGTTGGTTGATTTATACATACCCACGCCATAGGTTGGTAGTACTTTACCCAGCCTCAAGTGAGATAAAGATCTAAAGGTTCCAAATGTAAGAACGTTAACCTGGGTTATATTTTAATCCCATTATGTTATCTTAATCACATGTTTGGATGCTTATTGATGCATGTTTATGGTTCTTTGTGGGTTTTCACTTTGATTGAGGGCCTATGTGCACAATATTTATGTTTGAGGTTTCCCTTGAAATTTTTACATAACATATTTTCTTACTCTTATCCCACTCTTGATTACACATGGTATATTAGATTATATAACAAAGTCTTGCTTCTATTTCATCAACTGAGGACCGAGGGAAGTGGTCAACCTTTCAATCAGTAGAGGACTGATGGAAATGCACCTAGTTTTTGTCAGTTTACCAATGAGGTTCTTCAACTTTTCTACCATGGTGTTATGTTTGAATTTTCATTAGTTGAGAACGTATGGAAGTGACAGGACATGTGACCTTCTGTGTGTCTATGTCTTATCTATCAATGAAGCATATGGTTAGATGTGTGGTGGGTTTCCACTGATTGAGTACTGATGGAAAGCCTACACTGTGTACTGATGGTTGTGTTGATATGCTAAAAGGATGATGATCATGGAGAATGTAACATGATTTTTTTTGTAAAGATCTTGAATCAACAATAGTGACCTATGATATCAATATTTGTGTTTACTTATGACAAAGCAAGGAGATCCAATAATAGAGTTTTTGACTTTGTGTACTAAAGGAGAGTCAGGGTCAATCTACCGATGAGATGATAGAGTGAAAATAGGAGGGTCATTCTTTGATGTATGTGATGCACCCTAGAAGTACCAAGATGTACCATAATCTGAAGCACATGTATTGGTGGCCTGGTTTGAAGCATGATGTAGTAGACTTTACTGCTAGGTGTCCAGTTTGTGAGCAAGTCAAGGCAGAGCATCAGAAGTCTGTGGGGACGTTGCAAACTTTGCCAATACCGCAACAAAAATGGGATCATATCACCGTGGATTTTGTGGTTTGTCTTCTTATGTGCACAAATCATATCATATTTTCATGCCATTTTAGTTGCACATTTCACTCAATTTAGCCACATTTTTATTCGAATTCATTCTAAGATATGTTTTTCTTGTTGATCTTACTCATGCCATGATTTGAAATGTAGGTACATCACATTTCATTCACAAATAAGGAAAAATGCCCAAAATCTGACCATTTTCCATTTTCAAAGTTGCCCCAAGGCTTGGAGCTCAAAACTCAATAGAAAAGCTCCCTTCACCGTGTGGATCACAAAACATGATGTGTGACTCTCAGTCAGGCATCCCTTGAATCTACCTGAGTCACGACGTGTGATCCAAAGACACAGTGTAACCCAACAAAGCCAGATTTTGACAGAAAGTTCACCTTATAGTGTGTGGTGGAATCAAACATGATGTTACTTACGATCATGGCCCAGTTTATTCAGATAAGTGGACTTGACTCGACGTGTGGGATGCAAACACGACATGTCGTGTTTATTTTGTGCAATTTTTAGAAGAACAATTGCTCATTTTCATGAGATATAACAAGCCACTTCCCTAGGGAAGTGTACCATGTATCTTTTGGAGTAGTTAGAGGCCAGCGATAAGAGAAGAGCATTGAAGAGGCGACCTAGGGGAGAAATCTAGGGTTTCTCAGGAGAGAACCCATTCTCAATTCAGTTTCTACTCTCTTTTCCTTTGCAAAGTTGTAGAAAGGAGGTTGTTAGAGCAAGGAGCATTTTTAGAGAAGGATCTCCACCCTTTGGGTAGAGATCTCCATTTGCATTTCATTCCTACAGATCTATTTGTTATTCCTCTCTCTACTCATGTTTCTTTCATTTACACATCATTTATGCATGTATTTCCTCACCATGAGTGATTAAACTCATTTTCTTGGACATGGGAGAGTAGCTCCCATGTCATAACTCATGTGATCCAAATTTCATGTTTGAGTATAGGTTAATCTTCTATTTCAAAATGAGTTATGGTGTTTATATTCTTGAATGCATGGTTGGCCACCATATTTACATGCTTTATCCATTTTATTATTTCTAGAAATATTTATTAAGAGATAGGAATAACCATTTTGACAACATGTCCTTGATCATGTGAATGACTAGGATCATGTTGAGCATCCTACATTGTAGTCTAAAATCATGTGTATGTATGGAAATTCTAAATGGGGTTAGGACTATCTATTATCAATGGAAAATGTATTAGATGACATCAACCTGCCCTATGAAGATTAACTAATATAAGTGAATTCATGGTTCTTTATGTAGTTATGATATGGTAGTGAAATCCTATATCTAAGTTTCATGTGATCTGATATTTAATCAAACTCTAAGTGAATCATGTTCTTAATTTTCTTGTTTATATTTGAAAGTGATTTGATCCAACCCACATTTTAATTAAAACCAACTTATATTGTTGAAAGTTAGCAATTTTGCACCTAGCTAGCCCAGCTCCCTATGGTCCGACCTTGACTGCAATTGATCCCATATACTTGCAGTTCATTGATGAGTTGAGATGAGTAATATTTAAAACTTGATTTCCATTGGCAATCCACAACTTCCTAAGACATCCAAAGGTCATGGTTCCATTTGGGTGATAGTTTACAGGTTGACCAAGTCAGCTCACTTCTTGTCTATCAAGACGACATATACAACAAATAAGTTGGCACATAAACATGTTGATCAGATAGTTTGTCTGCATGGTATCCTAGTTACCATAATATCTAATAGATGTCCTCAATTGCCAGTCATTTTTGGGAACATTTTCATACAACAATGGGGATACAGTTGAGGTTTAATACAACCTTTCATCCACAGACAGATGGTCAGTCTGAAAGGATCATTCAGATCTTGGAGGATCTATCGAGAGCTTGTGTTCTATAGTTTCTTGGCAGTTGGGATGTACACCTGAGCTCGATGGAGTCTTCCTACAACAATAGTTATCAGAGGAGTATAGGCATGGCACCATATGAAGCCTTGTATGGGAGGTGTTGTAGGTAACTATTGTGTTGGCATGATACATGTGAGTATCAAATTTTGGGTCATGAGCTTGTGAAAAAGACTAAAGAAAAGATCAAAGTGATACAACAGCAGCTGAAAGTAGCCCAGGATAGACAGAGGTTTTATGCTGACAACCATCTCAGGCCTTTGGATCTTTAAGTGGGAGACAAGATGTACCTAAAGTATCTCCTTAGAAGGGTGTGTTATGGTTTGGTAAGAATGGTAAGTTGGCTCCTAGGTTTCTGGGACCTTACCACATTGTGGCATGTGTTGGAAAGGTGGCATACAAATTGGAACTACTGCCATTGCAAAACTTGCATGATGTCTTCCACGCTTCCATGTTGAGGGAGTGTCATCTAGATATTGAGTTGACTTTGTAGCCAATGGAGGTTGAGTTGAAGGAGGATGTGTCATATGTTGAGGGTCATGTGTAGATCCTAGATAAGAGGGTGAAGAAGTTGAAGAATAAGAATTATAGTCATCTTTGTACGCATAGGATTTTGGGAGTGAAATCCTTGCTAGGGTTTTATGGTTGTAAGACCCCTAACCTAGCTTTTTGGCTGATCTTTCTTGCTTAGAATAATTAGATGCTTGAAACCTTAATCAATCTTATGATGTGCTTTGATAACATGTGACAAGATTATGTTTCAAGTTTGGTCCAGTTTGGATGTTGTTTGAGCTAATTTGGCATATATATTCCTATTTTGGACCAAATTGCAATTTACCCATGTTCAGGGTTTTTCTTGCAACTTGTAACATGATTGTTGTTCCTCACATGCTTTGACATCATGTTGGAGATAGTGGTGCTTTAGGGTGACTTGGTAAGCTTGGCTTGATATGGTGACATCATGTGTTGAAAGCTAGGGTTTTGCTTAGATGCCCTAAGTTGATGGTTGACCTTGGAGTATGTTTGGTTAGTGAACTTGTGTTTTGGCAGTTGCCAAGTATCTTGTGACCCATGATTCTTAGTGATCCATTAGGTTATATGTGTGCCTCTAGCCTTGGCATTCGATGAGCCCATGAACCCCCTTTGGCCGCCAAGAAACCCTAGGGTTAGTCTTAAGCAATTGTTGAGCTTTTGGTCACGTTTGGTCATTGAGAACCTTCAACAGTCATTTGGTTTTGTGAGCATCCTATTCACCAACAATACACTTTAGTCATAGCATTTTTAGGACCAAGTTGGTCACTGGTTTTTCTTGGTTTTAACACCCTAAGTTGCATGTGTGAGTGTGGTGCTTGCATGAATGATTTCTGGTGGACACATGTCATGTGTTAGCATGCCACCTAACCTTCATTCTCTATCTCCAACCCCATGCTATATAACTTTCTCTCCTCACATGCAACTAAACCCTTTAAACCCTCTTTCTCTTTCTTCTCTCCCTTGGAGCTCGTCCCTTTGTGCTTGGCGGTGAAGGAGCTCAAGCTTGAAGAAGGTGGACGATCCCTTTTGCATGTTGAGCTAGGGTTTGGAGCAACTCTCCTTGAGATCATTTAGTGCAATCTTTTCTCTTTTCTTTTGTAATTGTAAGTGATCTCCCTCTTTATCTTTGTTTCCTTGATACCCTACCTTTACTCTTTCTCTTCTTGGCTGAATCCATTGTTCTCCATGGTATCACTTGAGTTACAGTTTTAAGATCATCTCTTTTCTTGCTCCTTTGACCTAGGGATTGCTCTCTTTTGGTGGTGGAGCTAGCTTTTTCAAGATTGATGATCAAGCTAGGGTTTTCTCTCCCTTTCCTTTGGTCCTCCTTTCTATTTGGAGTTTCTTTATCTCCTTTGAAGTGAGTTATATAACTTTCTCCACTTTTATTGCTTACACTAAACTTGCATGCACATAATCTGCCCTAAAAACATAGTTACAAGTTGAAGGTATTTTCTTTGATATAGGGTTTATGCTTTCATGGTGATCTTGAGTAGATACATTCTCTTGGATGAACCCTAATCTTGGTACACAAAGCCTATCTTTGGTGATGAAAGTCTTGACACATGCTTGTTGATGGAAATTTGGATTTTCTCTCTCTCTCTCTACTTATAGTTTTGTTCTCTGTCATGATGGTTGTTCTTTAGGGATTTTTAGTGTATCTTCTTCTTATGTTTTACACCTTGATGTTTTTCAATTTCATGGTGATTATTAACCTATTGAATCCTTGAGGGTGATGAGTTTATGGTTGCCAAGTTTTTCTCTCTCTTCATGTAGACGCCAAAAATGTTGATGTTGAGTGGTCGCTAGGATTTCCTCAGTGGTCGATGAGTTTTACACTCCTTGAGGTCTCTATGTTCATTATTTTGAACGGTTCTAAGGATGGAGATTTCGCTTTGGTTGCCAAGATTGAATCTATGTCATCGTTGATGTTGTTGGACCTTAGTGGTCATTGAGGGTGGTTAACCCTAGTTTAGTGGTAGTTGAAGGTGGTCTATCTCACCAGTCAATAAAGGGTTGAACCCTAGTTGTCTTTGGTGCCAACTTTGTGTTTTCATAGGTCGCCAATATGCCTAACCTTCAACAGTCAATGAAGGTGGTATACCTAGCCTCAGTAGTTGCTAACCTTGCTCTAGTTTCAGAGATCGATGATATGTTTTGACCTAAGTGGTCGCCAAGGTGGTGTAACCTAGTCTTTAGCAGTCGATGACACCACTAATTCTAAGTGGTCGATGAAAATTTATGGTCTATGTGTCCATTATGTTTAGTTGAATATAAATTGATGATGCATGACCTACTTGCTTCCATGACTGTTGAATATGATGGTAATTACGACTTATCTTATCTTGCTGTTTTGAAACCCTAGTTTGGTTACCTTGTTGAACTTAACCCTAACTCAAGTAAATAATGATGTTACTTATCTTTCTTGAGTAATTAGTAGGATGATGGAGTACTTTATCTCTCCTAATGTTGTAATCCTAGTTTGATGTACAACAAACATCATAGCTAGTGAATGATTGTCATATCATCTTATGTATCACGTTTATGGTGATGATGATGAGCCTTGATGAGGCATGGAAAGTAATGATGTTCTTGCAGGGAACAATGGAAATGGTCTTATGACATTGGACATGATTTTATGCCCTAACTGAGGTGATATCCTATGTGTGATATGACAAGAGAATGGTATCCCATGATGATGTGATGATGAGTATGGACTCATGAGTGAAAATGATATAGTACCATGGGATGATGTGATAAGCTTTATGTTTTATACATTTTATATCTTCTAAAGTTGCAATCTACCATTACCTTTGTAGAATCTTTTTAGGGTTTGTATGTAACTTGATTGATGCAACCTTAAATCACCTGAATGACCTTAACTAATCAAGTGAAACCTTAATCATGTAGTTGCCCTGTGCCATAGATCCATTCCAGTGTCAACACTTATTGGATGGTGAAACGAGTATTCCTCTTATGGAAACTCAGAGCATATATAGTTGAGTATGTGAGGTGCAAGTGACTGAGTGTCCTTAAAATCTTGATTCAAAGGTTTTGAGGATGGTTGTGGTTATACATCAATAGGAGAATGACTGAGGTCATATCTCAGTATATATGATGTGATTGAGGATAACTATAGTTCTACATCGGATGTTTGTCTTTGTATACCCTAGTTTCACTAGTACCATGGTCTTTTACGGGCAAACTGGGGTGTTCACTAGTGTAGTGACGTACATATCGAGGATGGGATATGTTGTTTTGCAGCTGTACTTATATGTCATTGCAGCGGACTCGTACTGACCGAAGGAGGATGAAATCTGAGGAATCTAGATCTCCTACAAATCTTATATGGCATTGATTTCAACTTCGTAGTGGTCAGTTGGAATTGAGTGGTATCCCTCAATTCCTCATGGCATTAATGAAAGATGTAATATAATTGTGTAGTATATATTTTAGGGTTAAACACGCTTTACATTGGATGATTTACCCTTGCCTTGATTCTTATATTGCTTAGTTGTTGTATGATGCAGTAAGAGAAATTAACTATTTAGTAGGTGATGGACTTACAAGTTCTTCATATTCCTTTTAGTCATAAATGTTGCTATGCTTACCTGATTAGTTTGCATAATTTGTCTAACCTATTGGAATAGTTTAATATGGTGTAACTACTTAATCTGCTAAACTTTCTTATTTAGTTGAATTTTCTCATCCTATTTAATAATGATAACATGTTGTAAACAATTACATTGGTTGAGAGTTATATCTCTCAATGGGACATGGGTCTCACCTCGTGGGTCACCACATATTTTTAGGTGGTCTTCAACGGTGTGGTCAAGATCGTGTTGCTGAGGAAGAGTATCTTGGAGATTAGTAGACACATAAGGCTGGATAGTTGCTAGATGTTGTTAGTTGTAGATTCATAGTGTTGTCCTTGTACCCTAGGTCTGAGAAGGAAATATTTTGTAGGTGATGTATATCGATATGTAGTTTTGGCAGTATGCCATCTTTGTATATATGGCTTGTATAAGTCAAACATTTCTCTTTTGTATACAGGTTGTGGCTGATGCCACTGAACATGTGTAAATATGTGGTATGGTATGTGTTGAGATATATGCTATTGGACCTTGATGTAATGTTTCTGAATAGAATGGTAATGCATAAATTAGTTTTAATTTACTCACTTTTCTGGTAATGTGGATGTTTAGATATTGATCGCATGCTATGTTTTGAGTAATATTTTCTTTGTGGCATTGGGCATCCCAAAAGTCAAACTCTTTGACTATCATGTCAAATTGAAGATTCTAGCTATAAGATGCTTGCTTCAATCCATATATTAACCTTTGTAGTTTACAAACTTTATTTGCATTAATGGAATTATAAAACCTTCATGTTGTGTCGTACACACATCCTCATAATTATTCCCATTAAGGAATGTAGTTCTAACATCCATATGACAAATCTCATAGTCATAATAAGATGCAAAGGCAAGCATGTCCTAACAGATTTGATCATGGTGATTGTTGAAAATATTTCATCATGTTCAACACCTTGTACTTGTTTGAAACCCTTTACAACAAATCTACTCTTATAGGTTTGTACATTACCATCCATGATAGTCTTCTTCTTGAAAACCCAAATGTACCTTATGGGTTTTACCCTTTCAAGTGGATCCACCAAGGTCATACCTTTTGGTGTACATGGATTCCATCTTAGA
This sequence comes from Alisma plantago-aquatica, assembly GCA_963693085.1. Lineage (NCBI taxonomy): Eukaryota > Viridiplantae > Streptophyta > Magnoliopsida > Alismatales > Alismataceae > Alisma > Alisma plantago-aquatica. The sequence goes on along the minus strand of OY856411.1, from coordinate 835,863,439 downwards.
TCTCATGGCATTAAGCCATTTCTCAAATTCTAGTCCCTCAATAGTTTCTAGGAAGTTTGTTGATTCATTGTCTATGACCAACTCACTACCTTCTTGAGCTATGAGATATCACAATCTTTCATTCTCAAAGCATGTTCTACTAGAAATATGAGCTCTGTGTTACATAATGAACTAGAGATTCCACAACAATTTGAGATTCTAATTGAACCTACTATACCTCCTTTAGGTTCAATGCTTTTCTTGTTGATCTTGAACTTTTTGAGTTCTACTTCTCTTCCAAGGATTCCTTTGAAATTAAATTCCTATAGGATAAAAGCCATCCTGGAAACAAATAATTTTGTTTTTGTATTGGAATAATAAACATAGTTTCCAAAATAAAATTTATGTGATTTGTGGACATAGAATTTTAGAAAACTATTTTTTTATACAAGCTTACAATCCTTAGCTTTATACAGACATATCAAGCATATCCCATTCCATATATTATATGGTGTCTTTCAAACTATTTTAGATGGTATATTGTTTTCGTGTAAAGCATGTGCGCAAAAAGGAAATTGTAAGATTAGCTACATTTAATAATTGCACCATGACATAACAGGGTATGATTCCTTCTTTCTGATACATAATTATGTTTTAGGTTGAGTTCATTGTGATCAATATCATGATCTCTTCAAAAGGTCCTCAAACCCTTGGTTTCAAAGTATTTTCACATCAATCATATTGAAGTGTTTTAATACTTTTACCAAGTTGGTTATGTACGTCATTCATGATCTCTTTGAACACTTCAAGAGATTCATACTTATATTTCAATAATACAAATTACCATATCTATTGAGATCATCAATAAATATAATGAGGTACTAGTAATAACCTCTAGCATATATTCAAAAAGGTCTACATATATCAATATATTCGAGCCTTAACAGAATACTCACTCTCCCAGTACATCTAGTAAAAATTATTTTGTCATATTTCCCAATAATTACGACTTGAATATCTCTATTGGTTGAATAACTAAAAGATTCTAGAAAATCTGGATTCTAGAAATGCATTTCTCATTGTATGATTTAGATGAAAATGCTATATGTATTCATTGTTTGAGTTATTGAGTCATTCAATATATATATTATTGTCTCTAGAACTATGAATATAAACTATGAGACATTAGGGACATTTCCATAAAAGATATTATCTTTGAAATAATATAGTCATAATATTCTTCTCCATAAAAGACTCATGATGTTTTTGATAAATGATAGGTACATAATAGCAATTCACTAATTCTATTATATGCCCTTTTGGGCTTAGATGAATGGTAGGCAACGATTCTTACTTAGCATAGTTCTAGCTTACTTCTTCTCAGATCCTGAAGTGGAGATATCTAAATCGTCCTTCTTTTTCCTTAATTCCTCCAAGTAGAGAGGGTAATTTCTCTTATATTGTCCTGGATAGCGACAGTAGTGGACAATTGCCTCCCTTATTCACCCCTCCCTTTTCTTTGAGTGTAGAAGACTTGGGCTTCTAGCTAGATTTAGAACCTTTCTTAGCTTTGCATTTATCCATGGACTTCCCTTTGCCTTTGTTGATTATCATCAAAGACTTGGGCCTGTCTTTCTTTATTTGTGCTTCAAATGTTCTTCACATGCCAAGTAATTTTGACAACGTCTTGTAAAAACCATTCATGTTGTAGTTCATGATAAGTTGGTTGTATGACTCTGGCAATGACTGCAAAATCACATTTGTGGCCAACTCTTGACCCAAGGGAAATCCCATTCTAGCAAGGTTCTCCACATACCCAATATGCTTGAGTACATGGGGAACTACTAGATCTCCTTCTTCCATGCTCCACTCGAACAACGCCTTAGAGACATCATATATCTCTTGCCTTGCCTGGTCTTGGTACATGCTTTTAAGATGTGTTACCATCTCAATAAAATCCATATTATCATGTTGTCTCTGTAACTCATAGTTCATTGAGCACAACATCAGACACTTGACATCTATGACATCTTAAGAATGCTTCTGTAATCATCCTTATCAACCTTAGGCACTATGGGAGAAGGTTCATCTGGCTCTGGTGTCTCCAGGACATAGAGTTTTCACTCTTGAGTGATAACAATTCTCAATGTCTTGAACCATTCATGGAAGTTATTCCCATTCAACTTGACCTTCTCAAGGACTGATCATAAAGAAAATGTGTTTGTGTTTTCCATTAGATTCTAGAAAAGAAATTTGCAAATTAGGTCAAAACATTTTGACTTGATTTGATTTGATAAGTTTGACAATATTAATAAGCCTTTAAATTAATTATCACTCCCACGATTTTTCAAATTGATAGCCCTCACATATTAATTTGGAAGATTGTAGCGTACAACATTCTAATGAGCCAAGTTTTATATTTCATCATATCATGAGTCATCTTTGGATGATCACCCACAATCTGAGTATATAGGTAGACAACATTTGTCAATTGCATCTCATGCAACTCACAGATAGATGGTATACACAACTCTTTGCCATAGTCATATGCATGCTTCTAGGTACTCGATCTCATTAAGATCACCTAGTTAAGTCTGACCCAAAATCCAACACGATAGTAATGCACCTTGCTTTGGAAGAGCCACATAATTACCATCACAATTCCCCGAGATGGACATCGCACCATGCTTTGGCATAACCTATGCTTAGTCAAATAAGATTTTCATGTGTGTTTCTTATGGAAAGCATCTAAGACTTAATAAGTTTGATTGCAAGATTTGATATTTATATAAATACATATACATATCCAATCACCACACAATTATAGTACATATCATTTGTATTCTATATCCCACAAAGGAAAAATATGCAATTATAGAACACGAGTGATGGTTATGGCCATAATATTATAATTCCTTGGAACCATAAGGAATTACTACCATCTAAGTTCTACATCATATGTCACAGTGTATTGTTGATGAAGTTTATGATTGAACCAATCCAGATCAATCTATCTGACTCTTGAACTGGTCCATTTGCATCCTGGCTGGTCGGTTGGTATCTCAGATTAGTCATCTAGTCTCTGATCCTAACAACATCTGGACACCTCCAGTCGATTGGTTGGGCCACCTGTCAATCAGTTTGGCTTCTCCTATTATCATGCCTCCTCGGTCCTCCATTTGATTAGTTTTCCTTCTGAAATGGGAGGCCCGTCTGGTGTAGAATGTCTTCTTTGCCATAATAAGAATCAAAACTATTCTAATTCTATATTACATTGTAATAGAGAAACTTCAAGTTACATTCAAGGGGAGAGGGAAATAATTAATACTTTTACATATGAAAAGGAGAGAGGCTCGGTATGAAAACCAAGATATAAATAGGAAATCAACCACCCAATGACGAACACAAAGATCTAGGGGTTCATTGGCCATAAATAAGCTAACATCCACCATCAAAACCAATTTTAGGGTGATGTCTATAAATTACATATATATCTAATCATATATATATATATATACATTTGTGGGATCATATGTGGTATTTAACTGGATATGCACATTAATAATTTTAATATTCACATCATATGCAATAAATAAATGACAAAACCAATATCTGATCACATCAATTAAATCCCAAAACATAGTAAATTGTCATGGCTCTGATACCATTGTTGGGACATATGGCATCAGACACAGAAGCAGAAAAAGCTACTTCCATATTTCCCTTAAACAACAGATCACATTAACAACTATGTAATGGGAATGAGGGTTACAAGGCATATACCTGAACTTGGAGCAAATACAATGACAAGGCTTCTTACAGTGAGCTTATTTTACAAGTTGCACTTGGACGCCTGTTGGCAGTGACCTCCTCTTCAAACACCATGGACGAAGATTGAGTGTGTCCTCCTAGTGGATAGAAAAATCCTCCATGTGGACCACTGTTTAGAAAATAGGCCGCTTAGGCCGAATAATTGGCTGAATATTCCTTTTTGGGGGTCTACCGCTCTGATTATGAATAATCGGACTATAATCAGTCCAGGACCGATTAATCGACCGATCGAGGGAATAATCGGCCGATTAATCGGCAATTTTCAAAATCAAATTCTAGTAATAATTTATTTTACATTAATTTGTTCTAATACTACTATTGGTCATTACAATTACATTCTCTTCTTCCAATTTACATATTTGGTCTTCTCCTCATGTTTTCTCTATAAGTTTATAGTTAGTGTTTATTGAACTGATCCTTACTGTTGATGTTTTCTTCTTTAATTTCATTAATGTTTCTAATTACTTATTAATGCAATATTAGTCTATGACTTATCAATGTTTCTAATTACTTATCAATGTTTTTTTCCCTAATTTCATCAATGTTTCAAGTTACTTATTAATGCAATATTAGTCTTATCACTTATCAATGTTTCTAATTACTTATTAATGCAATATTAGTCTATGACTTATCAATGTTTCTAATTACTTATTAATGCAATATTAGTCTATTACTTATCAACGTTTCTAATTACTTATTAATGTGATATTAGTCTATGACTTATCAATGTTTGTAATTACTTATCAAAGTTTTCTTCTCTAATTTCATCAATGTTTCTAACTACTTATGAATGCAATATTTGTCTATTACTTATAAATGTTTCTAATTACTTATCATTGTCATTATTATATGGTCAATATATAATTTACATATCTTTATGGTTAATATTAAAAAAATCAAAATCGATTAAACCCGAATATTCTCCCGCTTATACTCCCGCATACCGTATATACTCTATTCGGTACCCTCTCCACCCATAAACTGATTACCGCTTTTCAGAACAATGATGTGGGCAACCAGGAACTCATGTAGTTCTAGATGAATGGATAAGAAGGAGTTGTCCCTTCTGGTAAGCATATTAGTGCCTACTTGATATCCCAATTGTCTCTCTCTTACTATTTCTCCTTTTGATGGGTAGGACTTTCTCAGGTTCTCATGTTACCCCAACTGTGAGAAGACAACAATTATCAGAGTTGATTGTTGTGTCTCACGAAGGCATCCACTACCCCTCTAACTATAGGAGGGTCAGGGTCAACACATCCAGTCTGAGCGGGAGTTGAAGAGATGGATTGTCATGAATTTTCTGGAAGCTACAAATGATGAAATGGTCGATTTACTATTGAAATGGTCAATTCATAGGTGAACTGGTCGGTTCAACCCTTAAACTGGTTGGTTCATTTTCTTTCCTTATTCAAATCACACCGACATTCAATACTTGATTAATACACAACATGAGGTCAACATCAATCCTTGATTCTATCGTCTCAAGTGTGTTTAACTATCTTAATTTTGAGCCTGGGTACAATAATTACATTCTTATATTGGTTTTCTACTTAATTGGTTAAATAACACCTCAAATTGTCTATAATTTAATCTAGTTTCCTTAAGTTTCCATTTTGATGCAATTTTTGGATGCATACCAGCCACCTTCCTCCAAACCAAAATGTTAATTTAAAATATTTTTAAGGATTCCAAGGTGCTTGGCATCGTTCAATGCATGGGTCATGGGTTGGATCTTAGTTTGCATTTAAAGTGTTTTGAAGATACCAAGGTTCTAGAGGATAAACACCCTTATAAGAAACCTTGCACCAAGGCACATATTTTGTTTTCATAAGCTCCTCTTTTAGCATATGTTGAAACCATTTATTAGTGTGTCAAATCATTTCCTAAAGAAATTTCATGTGGAAGAGATGGTTTGAGGGCCCAACACATCTTAGATGATCTATGTAAATAGGGGTCTATTGTATCTACGTATCTCTTACATGTTATCACACTAGCGGTTAATTTATTGTTGAGGGGAGGTATCCTTCGTGTATGGTAGAGTTCATAGCTTTTGAGCACGTATGAGTTTGGCAGAGTTTGTAGCTTATGCACCCCCTATGCCAATTTTTAATGCAAAAAAGGGGATATGGTCCTGTCACAGAACTGTTCTTACCCCAATCCCAATCCCACTGCCTAGATAGTAGAAAAAGGATTGAAGCGTCCATCCCTGAGTGGCCCAATAAGATCTATCACACTACCATGTACAATAAGAAATAAATAACTCAAAAACTAGATAAATAAAGAACAAACTATAACCCAATCTGGAGATATTTCCGATTTATCTTTGTCATCAGTGTGTATGAGTGTGGAAGCAATCTTATTCAATATTTTCCATTTGTATTACCTAAAATCAAGAAAATCGAGACACAATCATGCAATTGCACGGTATGCTATCAAAATCAAGCAAAGTTATTTATAACAAAGTAGTATACTTGGCAGGACTTATATTTAAGAGAATAATAAGCAATTTGTAAAACCAAAGTTTATTCGACAAGTTTTTCAAGCAATTTGACTTTTATTACGAGTTCCCATTATGCTGTAATTCAAGAAGCATGCTTATATATTTTGTGTGACTCTATTACCCCAACGCGATGGGGAAGGTCACTAGGCTCCTTCTCACCATAGGAACATAGGAAGCCAATATACAAGTCCCACCTCCAAATGAGGGGTTTGTTGTACTCAATATCAACATTATCAACATTATCAATATCATCATCATTATAAATATACGAGCAGTCATAATGGGCATGCAATTTATATTTTCATGTTTTTCAAAATATAGTATAGAAAAACAAAAGACTAATCATAGGGAACAATATCTCATCCAAGTAAATAGCCAAGCATACGGTCAAGAGATACATAGAAGTATTTTCAATACAATAAAGGAGGAGTTATATAATAGCGTACCTTTCACCGAAGATTTCATGTATGATCAACAAGTAATAGGTAGACCCTTCGAGTCAGATCTTAAATCACAATGTTTGGATCAAGGGTCAATATCATGATGTTTATAATATCTTGTTTCAATATTTTGAGATTAGGGTCACACCTTCTAGGTTAACCTTAGGGTTAGGTCATCCACTTATAATTAATATTTCAATATGTCCAAAATTACTTCAAGTATACAATATATTCGGGTGTGAATGACTTACCTAGGTTTTCTAGAATCATGTGTAAACCCCAATGATCAATATTCAAGTCTCATAACATTCCTAACTCATCATCATGATATGTAACATTATTGAGATTCAAGATCAGTTTGATAAAAGTAGAGTCATGACTCATACACATGATCAATCTTTCCACAAGATTTAGATCCATCATCACAATGTTGAGGTTAATTCTTGGTTCAATGTATATGATTCACATTCTAGGATAGTGAGTTGCAAGATCATATCTAAACTCATATTTAATCAAGTTTGGCTTCAGGATAATCATTAGAGTCAAATTACTAGGGATTTCAAAGGTTAGTCAACAAGTATAGTCATTTCATAAATTAAATGAGAAAGAGTTTACAATCTAGGGATATTAGTGAGCCTAGTTTGGAATCAGGTTTCCCAAGTATTTTTAATCGATTAACTGGATTTTTCTAATCAAGATTGACTACTTGTTCACAATATTTGGAGCTAGGGTGTATTTTCTACAATTAAAACAAGATCAGGACATTTATATGAATATTTGTCAGAGAGGGAGCAAAAATACCTTTGATACAAAAAAATCGAGGACTGTCAGATGCGCAATCAGTGGCCCAGATCTAGCCACGTAGTCATTTTGACTTGCTATCTTGGAGGGCCAGTTCAATCTTGGTTTGTCCGGTTTGCTCCCTTATTGATTGGTTCAGAAATTGGTTCATTGGTTCTGTTGAACCGGTGGTTCATGGTCACCCTTTCCTCACACAGAGTTCTCCGCGTGAAGCCCCGTGCGAGCCCAAGACCAGGGCGGAGGAGCTTGCCAGCGTGGAGCTATTCCAGGAGCAGGAGTGGGTGAGGGAGGCCGCGAGCATGCCGTCCCAGTCCGCCACCACCTCGCAGACTCTATGGGATCCAAATAAAAGGAGGAGGAGGTGAGGAGCACGGACGCCCGATCTGGCCGTGCGGCGGCGCCGCTTGGTGCAGTAGGTGAGGCGCAAGAAAAAAGAATGTCAAGAAGGCTGAGGGGGTGTGCGAGGCCACATTCTCAGCAAGTTGTTCCTACTGCAGACTGCGGAGGTCCTTTTATAGGTGAAACGAGGCTAGATTTTAGGGCAAACGAGTCTTGCTCTTAGCCATGGCCGCCGAAGTGAGGTGGCTAGGCAAGGGGATCATTTTGTCGGCTTGACAGATCCCGAACGATGGTTAAAATAGGGTTAGTTGTGTTCGAAATTGCAAGAGGAATATTTCCATTCGATTAGATTTTCAAACCATGGTCGTGAGCGGGAAATTGGCCATTAAGGCCGCTTTGACACCTCCCCGCTGATTGCGGGAGGTTGATGATGACCTCGCGACCACTGGATCATGATGGGAGCTGCAAGAGGCAGATCCAAGGGCCAACAGTCACCCCCGGATCCCTTGTATGGATCGCTGACATGGCAAAGCTACAAAAAGCACAAATAAAAGGGGAAAAAAAGGGTTTTCAATACATAAAGTTCAAGAATTCATAGTAAATCGTAGGAATGTCCAATTGTTCTCAAATTTGGACCACAACTTCATAAAAACGTGTAGAATCTCTAGAAAAAGTTTGAGAGCCAAAAGATGGAGTTTAATTGACCAATTGGATTCGTTGGACAAAGTGATGAATTAATCCAATTTAAGGTGTTATAATGTGTATAAAGTTTACATTGGTCACCATATTTTGGATTTGAGTCTCAACATTGATTATGAAGCCAAGAAAAATGATTGAGGATCATGAGTGAGTATAATGAGGGTAAAATAGTAATTTCATCATACTTATGTAAAATTCCACTTTGTCACATGGCCTCATAGTGGGTACAATTTTGAGACATCTAGTGTCCAAATTTGCTATGGTAGGGGTGGGTAATGATATGAGTAAGTATATTAATGACTTCTAGTTAGGATTTAGCATATACGAAAGGGTGGAGGCCATTTCATATAGTATCAACAGGTTTATGAATATGTGACATGGAAACAACTCTCTCTCTCTCTATGCTTGTAGTGGATTTATTCAATGCTTTCATTATGGTGGATAGGTCAGTGTTTCTCCGTGAGGTGAGGGCAATTTTTTAATTCATTTCTTTATGGGTGATGTTTCTTTATGGTCAAGCAATAGGTTGAACATCATAGTCAAGCATATTTGATCAGACATTGGATTCTAACAAGGAAATCCTTTTGGATCACTTCTTTTTTCCCTTATATTGCATAATGCTAATTCATTAGACTAGAGGAAACTGCAACTTTCTTCTTCATGCTTGGTATCTTGATGACAGGACCGTCATTGGGGATACTAGGGAGGTGTCCAAGGTTCTTGACATTACTTTGTGCATAGGTCCTAGGTTTGTTCTTGTTTTAAATATTTATAAAATTGATATTTTTTTTACCTACTTACGATGGCAGGAAGCTTCATAAGGGATTGTTTCTCAAGGAAATTGGGAGGCTTTTGTTGAGAGTGTATCTACTAGGAGGAGTTGTTAGTGGGGATAAGGGTTCTATTGAGGACTTGGACATAAGAAGGGCTAATAAGGTCATTGGCTTGATACTTATTCTCTACACTTGCATGATCCACAAAGTGAGATTCTTTTACTACGGTTACACATGGGTATCGCCAAGCATACTCTTTGCAACATGACAAGAAAGTTTCACAATCAAAAATTGAGGATCTATTCTTTCCTTTTTGGTCCCATTTTGTCAAGGGTCTCGTCCGAGATGTAGGGCAATCAAACCATGTATGCATATCCTTTGTATGCTCCCAGAGAAGGAATAATCCTACCCATTATGTTTTCCTTAACGACTTGCAAACCTATATCTATGAAGGAGGCTACAATGTGGTTTGGCGCAGGGCTATGTGGGTCAATTGAGGATATTGTGGTGTGTGGTGATCCTTTATTTTGGGGGCTTGAATAGAGGTTGGCTCCAAACTCAGTGTTTGGGGATTGTATTAAAAAATAGAGGACTCATCATATACTTTTGTGGCATGTAGGGTCTAGTTTTGGTGCTTCAAGATCATATTTTGTGAGACAACAAGATACATGGTATGGAATTAGATTTTGATTGTTCCTTAGATTGGCTACCTATCACAATTCCATTTCAATACTAGTTGTTTTCTAACAAGGATGCTATCCCCACTAAAGCCTAACACACATACCTATTTTAGCAAAATTGTTAAGGAAATGGATGTTAAATTTTACATGACCGTAAGACACAAAGTAGTTCTCATGGGTTTGCAAGATGATCACGTTCCTGATTTTCTTCTCGATATTCCTATCAATGGGTATGGACTGCATATGTCACCAGTAGATTATTTTATTATTCTAAAGTATGACTTTATTATTCCACTATTTTCAATTGATGAGGTATGTCCAATTTGTCGCAAGGTGTGTTTTGACACTTTTAGTGAGCATGAGATTCATTTCAAGTAGCTTCCAGGTTTCAACAGATATGATCTTGTGAATGGTGTTCTCTATGATGTACTTAGGCACGTGGGAGTTGCTACTAAGAGGTACCTATGAATTTTTCATTGATCCATAGGAGGGGATATGGAAACTTAAACTAGGAAATCTATTGATTTTTAGTTGGGTTGGAGGGAAACATGTGTGTGTGGATCTAATATGGGTCTTCCCATTGGTGGGCTTAAAAAGTGGATATTTTACTATGGGACATGGTATCCTGAAAGTTATCACAACCAAACTGGACATGCATGAGAAAGCTTGTATCATCATTTAGCATGTTTTCTACTTTTTTGTTTGATACTTGTGGATTCTAAGCACCAGAGCTAGTGAAGCTTCTCAAAAGGGTCTAAATAGTTATGCATAGTAATGTTATGATCCCTAACTCTATGGATGGTTTGTTTTGGAGGATTCATTTTTTACCTAAAAGGTGTTGGCGATGCAACTTGTTGCTCGTCTACCTTCTATTTCATTGTAATTGTTTATGGCTTGAATTGTATCCAAATCGATATTGAAGCTCTTATTTATTGAGACAAATTTGTTTAGCAGTATGTATGCTTGAGTTCTTAGAGTTTTCTATTTATCTTTACTACTTGGATCTGACATTTTTATTGCTTGCCTTTGATATTAGTCTAATAGCGGTGTAATCCCTTGTTTCATGGTTTAATACATAGATAATGTAATTTTTTGGCTTCTTGGGAGAGGAAAATGCAACATAAATATATAAAATTATCAAGAATCCTACAAGATGGATTCATCTAATGCAACAATATTGGTTTAGGAATACAAATGTATACCTTATTATGGAAGTAGATCCAACAATTCGATTGCAGCAGTTTGGTGTAGATCTAGACCTTCCAAGTCACTATGGAATCTCACTGAAACAACAATTGAAACTTGTTTTGGATGTTGTGATGCTCTAAATTTTGTGAGGATGTTTGCTGAAAACTTTTTTAAGAATTCCCTCAAGGGATGTGGGATACCACCATGCACTAGGTCTCGCACCATACATTACTCCATGAGTCATGGTGTGATATGAACTTCCCCTTCTATGAGGATTAGGTCCTTGATTTCTGGAACCAATTTCCAAAATATGGATCAATATCTGATTCTCGGTCCCCAAACCTTCTTTCTAGTCCATGCATGTAACAACTACAATTGAGTCTAAATTAGTCTTTCTTCAAGACATTTGTATGCGTGTTACCTTATAACACCATAGTACGTGGGTAATTGATTTACTAATAAATATTAAGATCCATAACAAATGAATGGAGTCTAGACACACATCATTATGATTCAATTATAAGGATTAATCAAACAAGACTAGACCATTAGCAACCAATGTTACCCTATTGTATAATCTTTTTGTCATAGATATAAAGATTGAATTAGATGTATAGATACACCATCCATGTCACATTCAATCCAAGTTTCTTGATATCCAAGTAAACTATAAAGAACCATATGAGCTCGGTATCATATTGTGACTCACATGAGCATGATAATGCATTTCTCTAGTCCCACTTATCAAGAGGACTAGGATATCACTCTTGTTATATGGGAGGAACAAATCCTTCTACATAACATGATTCTCATCACACTCCATCACTATGTTTATGGAAACCTTCTTCGATATCAAATTGCACAGTGTCAAAGCATGAGGATTACAATGTTTCTAGTGGTGACTTCAGGTTGAAAGATCAAAACACCACATTGCATCTGAGAACTGATTATGGCTATCATATAATGGTCCATGAATTACTGTCAAAGCGGGCCTATCAGTATACTTATTCTCTAACAGGTACCTCTATGTTTGACTTGTCATCCAACATATATGACCCATAAGACATGGTCATTACTCATCACACAAACTAGTCTCATGTGTATTATGTTATCCGATACAAAATATTACTTGACTAGGGAAATTTACAATGTTTTTCTTAGCATCCATTAGGATCTAGTGTATAAATCATGTACTTGAACTCATATGGATTTAAATCAATAATTCTAAGGACATTTATTATATAAATTAGTAAAAAAGTAATCAAATGTGTGTCAATAAATGGAGTTACCTTTCTTAGTAAAATCCAAATTACACAATATCCATGTAGTCGTCATCCACTAACTGTCTTACAAGGCATATACACAAGAAATATATCGATGTTTGTGTGTCCATAATTTTTGTGTGGAATATGTTTGACCTTTTTGGTTTTTGTTTAGCCAAGCGGTTGGATACCATTGACTTTGTGATTGTCTAGGTAAATTATTAAAAGACCAACAAAATGTGCCTTGTTTCCATAAATAGATACAACTTGGCTTACTTTGTGATCATCCAATGAAGTTAAGCGAGTATCAACTAATGCAGTGAGAATATCTTTTCCATCAGAGGTTGAGTCCCACTTACGGGACACCATCTAAAAGCAAACCCCATACATGTAGGGTGTTAAAAAAATTGATTAGGGCCAGTTTCAGATAAAAAATCCAACTGAAACCGTTTGATTGTCAAACTCAGATCCAAACACTGAACTTGATTTTATTTAGATCACTCAACTTGAACCAACTAAGATTGAGTAATTTAAACCCAAAACAAAAAATGGACCCATATTTCAAGGTATTTTTTTGGAAAAATCAATTTATTGATAGAATTACCCATATGATAGCAACATTATATAGAATAAAACTCTAAGTGTGGTAATGATTAGTAATATTCCATAGTTGTCATATCATTTATCATATACTTTTATTAAAACATATAACAACAATATAACATTAATATCACTAAAACACAAGTAAATCTAAACACAACTACAACATCATACATATCATACTAAAAATTCATATATATCACATCAAAATATATTACAACATTACATGTATCATACCAAAACAAACATATATATCACATTAAAATATAGGTTTTCAAACCAATTGAGAGGACTTTAACATACCCAAATAACATTTATGCCAAATCATAACAACATGTACACAACAAAAAGACAACATTTGTGTTACCTAACACATAAGTATATAATAAACAATAGAATATCACAATGCCATTAAAATAACATATATGTCACATCAAATAACTTAAATTTGCTACAATATCATATATATCATGCAAAAATAGAAAATATATCACTGAAAAACATATCATACATCTCATAAATATATGTATCAAGTAAGTATTTAGAACCTAGTTTTGTCTAGTTTCTATACCTGCACCCAGACGTATTGTGATTTAAACTCTGGAACTGACCCGGAACATCACAATTGAAACCTGGACCCAACTTTTACTGGGTCAGACATAAACAAGTTCACAAGGTTAATTCTTTTTGGAAAACTACTTAAATTATTTCCCAATGAAGAAGTTAGGGTCAACAAACAATGAATGTGAGTGTGACTTCATGCATAACCGATGTGAATGAATGGTTCTAACATGATGAAAATTTTCATAGAATACAGACCGAGAAAAATATTGAAATCTAGCCTCATGCAAAGTGACAACTTGGTAAGCATTGATTGATGAAATCCCAATCACAAAGTAGTGGAGACCAACTACACTCGACAGATGAAAATGACTAATGGACCCACAGACTCCACCATTGATTAGGTACATGTTCATGACTAGGATTGACATTGGCCCTTGTTGGGTGTCTTCTTCACTTATTGTATCTCCTTCCTCTTCAATCCTCTATTACCCTCTACCTTTACACCTCATCTCTTCCTCTCCTTAGCCCTGTTGCTCAAACTATTCTTGGAGAAGAAGACCCAGAGCTCCAAGCTTTTATTGCTTGTTCACCGCCAAAAAACAATCTTTTTCATCAACAAGCATTGTTTGACGAAGGATTTTCCTGATACTTTGCTTTCATGATTTTATTTTCTTCTTCCTTGATGCTTCCAGTATTCCAAAGCCTAGTCTAATCCCTTCCCTATAAGCATGTCTCTTCTCCGTCTTAATTTTTGTTGTTCATCCATCATCTTCTTCCTCTAGGTTGTCCCATGGATGCATTCCAAGAAGATTATTCCAAGTGACTGAACCTTTATCCGTTCTTCCCTCTTTTTCTATAGCTATCTTATCTTTGTGTGGGAGGCCCTTGTTAGAATCTTTTGGTAAAAAAAGGTTGGATCTTGGTAGTGTCATCAAAGTTGCAATTAGAAGCTTGGGTGAAGGTTGGATCTTTGTTCTTAGTAGTGGTAACAGACTTTGTTTCTAGTATTCCTTGAGCTATTTATATAACATTTGGTGCATTTAATGGCTATTTTGAATAAACAAAGTATAGGCATGTTGTAAACCTCTAATATTGTTAGAATATAGCTTTTGTGTACTATTTTGGACAATAAAACCGAAATCCAAAAATCTTCATTTTGATCACTGTCAAATATACTCCTTGATACTAAATACATACTTAGTTAGACATGCATGTGGTTAGATTTAAATTATGATGGAAATTTATCCTAAAGATGGTACCTTTATGATATTTGGTACCATAAAATGAAGATTCAAACGTTATAAACTGCTTTGCTAGTTTGGAATTCCTCCATAATGATGATATGGCTTTTTCTTGGACGTTATGCTTTTTTGGAATTTAGTATGAAACAAAATTTCAATATAAAGGTAGATTATAATGGTTAGTTTTATCTTTCTTATACTCCAACATTGAAACAAACATAACTCTCCCATACAAAGAGTTTTCAATTGGAATTTTGGGTCTTGCCTTATTACTGCCTTGTGAAACTTTGTGCAATTCAAATGGTGATGAGGTTCCTATGTGGAGATTGACTTTTTATGGCCTTATATGCTCATTGGGCCTTATTGTTCCATATATTGATGATTTGGGCCTTGTTATAGCCTATGATGGTACATGAACCCTGATTTAGTGGTTTGCATATTTGGATATGATATCTTTGAAAGGATTTGACCTTGGTATTGTCTTATGTTGAAAAATAGGACCTTGTGGTGTCAAATTGATTACTTGACCTCACTATTGTTAAAGGGCATTATAGACAACCTTATTTGGGTGATAGGAATGTTATTGTACTAAATTTATATTTCTTGAAGTTGCAAATTATTGACTAATATTTTTAGTTATATTGTTGTTGATTGTACTTAACTTAATTTGGGTAGTCATAAAATGAGCAATTCATCTAATCAATCAAGTGCAACTCTAAGCATGTAGTTCCCAAAATGCACAACTCTTTTTCCCCGGGTTAGTAGGCGATAGTGAAACGAGTTAATCTTGAAGAAAATCTAATGAGAATATGCTTAGGGTAGTGTATTAGTGAATATGTGGGGACAATTGAGATTGGTATGACTTGAAATCTTCTTACCTCATTGGTACCCCATCATAACTAATCGTATGGGATATGTGATGGAGAGAGGAAATATCCATGTTCCAGTACGGTTGGATTTATACCCTATTTATTTGGTGTTGTGACCTATATACTATATGTGGGCCCGCTTTTGAGCTTATCCACAATACATCTAGCCTTTTTGCACTCTACGTATTGTTAACCTCACTCCAGGATGAGGTGTATGTGAAGAGATCTAATAGAGTCTAAATATCTTCAGATTTATACAAGGTCAGTTCAGGATTTGTTGTCAATATATGGTAGCTTGAGTGGTATGTCACAAACTACCATGGAATAATAAAATATGTGACTCAACAATGTAGTGTTACTATTTAGTTTTAGTCGATAAATCACATGGTTCTGTTATTTATATGCTTTTACTTCTTGTAAGTAATTTATGAAATTCATAATGTGTAAATGTATCCAGATTGCTCAG
This sequence comes from Alisma plantago-aquatica, assembly GCA_963693085.1. Classification (NCBI taxonomy): domain Eukaryota; kingdom Viridiplantae; phylum Streptophyta; class Magnoliopsida; order Alismatales; family Alismataceae; genus Alisma; species Alisma plantago-aquatica. The sequence continues at coordinate 835,847,204 of OY856411.1, read as the reverse complement.
GCATATTAATGCTATATTTTTACTCCTTGATAAAACAACCTTGATTTTGACTCCAATATAATTTTCCTTGCTAAGATTAATGAAAAAAGATCAAATACAAGTGATAAATATATCAGTTGTTATATTGCATCACTGGAACTAAGGGTCTCACCCTATGATTTTTCACATCTTTTACGGTACAAGTGAGACAACCCATGTTGTAGTGGAGAATATTAGTTTTTTGGAAGATGTTAGTAGAAACAAAGGTTGCTGATGTTTTGTTGTCAGTATATGTCTAGAATTGTCCACATACTCTCAAGTCTAGATGGAGAGTTTTATACGGTTGGATCAACCAAATCCATGTTTTGGTTCTATGCCTTGTAATATGATACATGATCTACATGTATATATAAGTGGATAAACATACCCTTTTATTGTGTGTTACTAAGGCCATTAACTTTGAAGATTGTAAAAGAAACATGTGGAAATACATAAATCTAATGACCCCATAGAAATTTTGGTTTTAATATGGAATTTTATTTCATATTGTTAATGATCATTTTATGATGGTTGTTCGGTTTTATATAAAGTTTGTTTTGAGTAATCTTGATCTTATGGTGATGGGGTGTCACACGTGCATTACTAGTGAATGATTCCAGTGGAGGGTGGTGCCCCCTACTATCGTAAAGAAATGTATGAAGATCTTATTTGTCTCGTTAGGAGTGATGTCTATGATGTGGTTCTCTTATACTAGAAGGTCCTTCAAAAGTGTGGATCACCCTGATTTGAAGGAGATGCAGTTAATATCATCCCACAAGAAAAGAACATAAGAAAACTTGATACAAGTATGGATATGAATGCAACCCATACTGATATCATGGTTGCTACCCTTCACATGATTAGGAGAGGGTGGTACTTCCAGACATATTTTGTAAATTTTTTTGTGACACATATCACAAGGATTCATGTCTATATATTGGGAGAGGATTTGTTGTTTCTCTAAATATATGAAAGATATAAAATAAAAAGTTGAGGTGGGTAATGATTCTATGATTGTGTATGTCATTTTATAGTAGTAGCATCCTCATTAGGGTTTAGAATATCATGTCTAACTTAGAAAATAAATAAATGTCTTTGGTTATGGCATCTACCTATGTTGATGTGAGGACATCAATCTAATCTCTAACACCTGAAAAGAGTGAATGATGTGTCGAGAAGGAAATATCAGTGGTGGGCCTTTTTACTTTTTTTGATCCAAGAGATGCAGCTAGGTGGAAGCCTACCTATCATTATGGGTAAAAATATGGAGAACTCGTGGGGGAAAGGGAGAATGTAAGGGGACGATGTAGAGAAAGGAGTCATTATATGCACTATGTGAAATATCTAAACTTTGTTTTTTGTTTGGGGGGTCATACATGATTGTTACAATGTTTAGTATTGTGTCAGAAGGAACATCAATATTGAGTAAACAAATCAAGGAGACCTTATTAGTGCATCCCTATTTTAGGGCTTCATCTTGTGTCTTTTTGCATCTCAATCACATATAAACATAGTAGAATTCAAGTTAAATACCTCCATATGTATATTACTATCAAATGCACTTACATACGTTTTTTGCTTGTTTTTAAGGTACTTGGACCATATATATGGATGAGAGATAAGGAAGAAGTTATAGGATTTCTCCACCCATGGAGGGGTCTAAAGAAGGCCCCAGAGCTCCCTCAACCTACCCATAGTGTCCAAGAGTCAAATTCAAGCAAAGAAGATTGATCATGAAGTTTCAAGTTCAAAAAGCTACTGAAGACCCCAACACGGTCGTGGTTCCAAGGAACAACTGTGCTCACAAATACCAAAGTTACAGAGAGCTTCTTAATTTTGTCAAGCTATAGAAACATGGCCAAAAATGGCCGTGCTACCTAGCACGGTCATGCTGAGAAGCCCCCAAAATAGTCGTGCCAGCCAACACGGCCGTGCTACCCAGTAAGGTCATCTTGAGAAGCCCCCAAAATGGTAGTGCTACCAAGGATGAGAATGGGCACGCTGAATAGAACAACCTCTGTTATAACCTCAATTTTCCTAATTCAGGATTGAAATGTAATTTCTCCTTTTAAAATACATATGAACATGTAATTGTTTGATTTGACTTGAATGTATGGATTTCATTAACAAATAGCCTTGCTTGTGTGATTTTGTTGGCCTTATTGGCAATTGGGCCCAATGATAAGAAAAAGGAAATAAAAGGAAAAAGAAATTTAGTTAATAAAAGAATAATTAAGAAAAGGAGAAAAGAAAGAGGTAGAAGCCTCTAGGAGGCTAGGAGGTAGCCTCCAAATGTGTAATTCATATCTTTCAGATTTCTTGGGTACCAAGGAGCCCATGTTGCCAAAATCATAAGAAACAAAAGAGAAAATATCAATTAAATTAACTTTATTGAAAGATAACATTCTAATGAAGGAAATACCCTTTTCCTTTAGAATTCGGGTCTCAAATTTGGTACACCAGTAGATAATGCCGAACCAAAGTTTCCTTTAAATTTTGGTGGAAAAAGGATGCACGGTTCATGAGATATGATTTTTTTTCAAGTTATCCTAAAGTTGAAAGGATTTTGTGTCACAATTTAATTTGGATTGAATTCCTGAAATTCAGTTCTTAGATGCGCACGCATGACCGTTGGATCAGCGATACATGGTTTGGGTTAAGTCCCACTCTCACGAGGATAGGGACACATAGTCCATGTTGCTTGGATTTTTGATCGGAAATTCCTCAGTTTTAGGGCAACCTGCAAGGTTGTGGAGGAGTCCATCTCCTTCAAGAGATCGTTTCAGAGCTAACCACCCTAAGGTCGATGGGTTTTGAAGGATTGAAGAAGTCCCCAATTTCTCAGATACCTATAAGAGACCCTAGATATAGGGAGGGGTCTGGGCATCACGAGCAATTGCGTAAACCCTACCATCGAGATCAGAGTGCTGAGATGAACACTTTGGCATCATCAATTCAAAGTTTGGCCTCGACCTGTCTACTCGTCAGAGATCAACAATAGCCAGGGTGTGTGTGCCACCATTCGGGTGGAGGGAGGTTGAGGATGAAGCAATTGAGGTTACCCTCAAGTCTGTGAGGAGCAAACGAAGCTACCAGACCTTTTGGTTTGCACGTAGGTGGTCGGGAACTCGAGGTCAACAAGGGAGTTGACTCACACAGCTTTGTTGGCCGGCGTGAGAGGTTGAAGATGATGCCTAGCCAAATTACCAAAGTGCCCTCCCGCTTCTTCAGTCCAGGTAAGGGAAAACTGGTCCTTTGTATCTTTTGATCGTGAGTGAGACGCATGTTGTGGATCGTCGTATCCCACATGGTCCAACGAACCATTGATCGAGCGGCCAAAGTTTTTTTTGGCAATTTCCTAATATGCTAGAAAATCCAAGAAAATGCTTTTCTTTGCAAAAATCATAGAAATTAAGAAGAAGGTCAGATGAAGAAATTTTATATATGAAAAATGATTACAAAATATGAGTAATATGATAAAAATAGTTTTAGCATATTATTTCATTTCTAATTGCAAAAGTACCTTGAGTTGATCATAAAGTACATTGAAATTAGGTTAAAAACCCTAATGATGATTAGTGATCAAATCTAAGATGCTTAATGGGTTAATTCGAATATTAATAACCTGTTGAAAAGAAAAGTAAGGTTGTAATCTGAAATTTGATTATAATTGGCTTGTTTTAGGGTTTTAATCCATGAATCTATGATAATACATGTAGAAACCCTAATCCAGGGTAAAGAAGGAAATTAACTTGAACAATCCGAATTATTTGGGATAATGTTGTTATCTATTGATCCTAAGCCTGTTAGGAGGAATATAATAAGATAATTAGGGTTTATACTTAGATTTACTAAATTAGGGTTTATAGAATCAATGACGAGGATGAACCCTAATGAAACCCTAAAAGGAAGTAGGAAACCCTAGGAAGCGAGTTCATATGAGTGTAATTTGAGAAAAGGAATAGTAATTAAATTATATGATTGTTTCAGGATCATTTCTTGTGTGAATGCCTACTTTCCTGGATATTTCTTTGCTTGGGTTATTGTTAGCTTGTTGAACCGACTGAATATGTATGTGGATATTTATGAATAGTCGATTTAGTTTCACGGCATTTCCCAAACATTTTATCAATTGGATGCAACCTAAATTGTTGGATGTTTAATTATGCAATCCTATAAAGTCCCTATGATTATCACAATTAAGTATATATGTGTATTCTCAAACCTACATGCCACCCTGATGTACGTTGCATGACCAAGCCCCAGAGGGAAGGTCTATTCGGTCAAGCCCCATTGGGAAGACCATTGGGCACCTTGAGAGGTGACCCCAAGCACCATGCTCTGGATGGAGAAGGTGGCCTTATGTCCCTTGCAAGGACAAAACCCTAAGAGAGGGTAATCTAGGGATTAGGCCAAAAGCGGTTGAGAATGTCACATTGAAAACGTAAATTGGATTGTTCATAACTTATTTGTGATAATTAGGTTATTAGAAACTATTTGTGAAAATTTTGACTGTCCCCCACATACCAGTATAGAAATATATTGACTGACATTTTTTTTGTTGGCGTTTTAGGTACAATTCCAAAAATAGGCAAACAATAAATTGAAACATTGTGAAGATATAATTAACCTGTGCAAGGAGGATTAATTATCTCAGACTTTTACTGTGGATAGAAGTCTAGATCCGAATTTTTACAAGGTATGCAAAAAGATTTGTTTTATTCCAGCTTTTCAGTTTAGTAATAGTAGAATTTGATAATTATTTTTGATTAAATGTCAAACCATGGATCGTGAAATATTGGGATAATGTCTTTGACCTTCTGGTCTCCCTTAATTGGGGGTTATCGGGAGGCAGGTTTGTTATATTTGGTATCAGAGTCATGGTTTCTAATTTAATCCTTAGTAATTATTAAAATTTACAAACTCTGTTGATCTGAGGGAGTTATTAGAGGATTTTCCAAAGATGGAGGTGCCTAGAAAAGGATCACAGTCCGGGGGCTAAAAATATTTTCTTCTGCCCCACTAGTCGGTCATGAGGACTCCCGGATGTAGTGTGACTGCCTGGCCAATGTCTGAGGTTCTAACTCAAAATAAGATACTTTTATGACTCTCTCATCTATTTTTTCCCTTCTCAACACTAATTCAATTAAGGATTCTAGGATTTAGAGTTTTTCTCTCTCTTCCCCACCCTCTTGAGGTCAGGGTAAGTATGATAAGGATTAAGGAATCCTCCATCAAATTAATAAAATATACATAAACAAGATGTCATCGACATAAGTATAATTAGTTTAAAGATAAACTAAAGTTTGATTCTATGCTTATGTAGATGGATCATGTGAAGACCGTAGCTATCCCCGAGGCCACTGAGAATCCTGGTAAGGGTTGGCCTCCCCATAAGAGGAGGGGAGCTTCTGAGAAGAGGAAGAGGGACTGGGGTGATGAGTCCTCAAAGAAGATGAAGAGACCCGAGGAAGCCTCAGAAGAAGGCCCCGATCCTAAGCCAGTACCCTTCGACAACCCCGTGATGGACCAAGAAGAAGAACACATGTCTGAGGATGAGGTCAAGTTTGAGGAGAACCAACCTGGTGGACTAGGACCAGAAATGGTAGTCCACACCCCTGATGCCTTATGGATGGAACAGTAGAAGAGGCTAACTGAGGCCATTTGTGCCCTGGCCCTCAGGTATATAGCCAGAGATGAAAACGGGGAGTCGTTTTTTGTTCTTCCTCGACTCGGAGTCACCATTATGGACTTCATCAAGCTGAACATCAAGAGAATCTGGGGAGAGGATAAGACCGAAGTGGTTGACAAAGTGGATGCTTGGCTGCTGGCAGTCGAGAATGGTTTTCGCATGCTAGAGGTACATCCGAACAAGAAGGTTCTTTTTACTTCTCACCTCTTGGAAGGAGCAGCCAAGATATAGTGGAAAAACCACATCATGGGATGAGATCTAAGTGAGGAGATGATGGCATGGACCGACTTAAGGACTATCTTCACCGCCAGATTCATCCCCACCTCAGCTAAGAAGGAGAAGGAAAGAGAGTTCACCAACATGATCTAGGGAAACCTATCCATTGCGGACTTTGGCCGCAAGTTTTGCATTATGGAGCATTTTAGGCACATGATGGATGTGGAAAGACAAGTGGACCACTTTGTGGAGTGTCTTCACCCCACAATCAAACCACATGTGATGGTGAGTAAACCAACAATTTTCTCTAAAGCTTACAACACCGCCTTAAACATGGAAAGGATAGTGATGCCTACTCAAAACCCACCCAAAGGATATCTGGGTTTCACTGAAGGTACTCAAGGATAGAAGAATGACCATAAGAAAGGACAAGGGTGTAACCACACCAAGGGTAATCATGGACACAAAGGAAAGCCATGTGGTGAGAGTCGCTTTTAAAAGTGTCGTACCTGTGGACGGACACATCCTAGGAAGTATCTCTTCGAGAAAAGGGTGTGCCACCATTGCCAGCATGAGGGACACTTCATCACCAACTATCCTCTGCCTGATCTGAGAGGTCTAGTGGCAGCACAACCAGTGGCAGCAACACCCCCAGTACGAGGAGGAGTACCAACTGGGGATCCACCTATTAGAGCGAGAAGGCAAGCCAGAGTGTTCGCCATTGACAATGAAGAAACCTAGATGAATGCTAATAGGTTGATTGAGGGTAATAACCCATAGAGTTTTCCTTTCAGTCTAGTTTGATCATGTAATAGTAGTCTGATATAGTATGAAACTATGTAGTCATGCTTGAAGTCATGGGACAAAATGTAAAAGCTCTTTTTGATTCTGGTTCTACTAATACTTTTATTTCAAGAAATCTGGAAACTATGCTTTGTTTGGACATCAAGGATTTAGGATATGTTTTGGATGTCACAACCCCAAGCGGTCAGATATATACGTCTCTTTTAAAAACCCCTTTCTTGCCAGTTAAGTACCTGAGTCACGAGCTTCCTACTAACTTCATCCTCCTCGATATGAATGATTTCGATGTAATCATTGGTATGGATTGGCTTTACACCTATAGAGCACAGATTGACTATAGAGAAAAGAAGATCCTTATTAGGAAACTTGGTCATCCACACTTTACCATTCGAGGAAGGAGAGATGCGACTACCATCCTTTACGTGTCGGCTTTGAAGGCTAAGCAGATGATATTCAAAGGCGGCCGAGCATACCTAGATGTAGTGACTGAGCCTGAGGCCAAGGTACGACCCTTAGAGGAGATAGAGGTTGTTTGGGAGTATGCAGATGTGTTTCCAGATGATCTACCAGGGATTTCCCCTGAGAGGGAGGTAGATTTCTCCATTGAGTTAGCTCCCGGGACTAGCCCTATATCTAAGGTACCCTATAGAATGGCCCTAACTGAGTTGCTTGAGTTGAAAATTCATTTATAGGAGTTGCTAGATACAGATTTTATCCAACTTAGTACGTCACCATGGGGAGCACCAATCCTTTTTGTGAAGAAGAAGGATGGATCACTCCAAATGTGTATTGATTATCATATGATCAACTTGGTGACCATTAAGAACAAGTACCCCTTACCCAGGATAGATGACCTTTTTGACCATCTCAAATCAGCCCGAGTCTTTTCCAAGATTGATTTGAGGTCAGGATACCATCAGTTGAGAGTGAGAAGTGAGAATATACCTAATACGACTTTTCGAACCCGATATGGCCATTATGAGTTTGTGATCATGCCGTTTGGGTTGTCCGATGCACCCAGTGTCTTTATGAACCTTATGAACAATGTGTTCCATCCCTTCCTTGACTCCTTTGTGATCGTGTTCATAGATGACATCTTGGTGTACTCCAATGACCTGGTTCAACACCGTGACCATCTGGGTAGAGTCCTTGATATCCTGAGAAAACATAAGTTTTACAGAAAGTTCTCAAAATGTGAGTTTTGGATAGACCGAGTCATGTTACTCAGATACATCATCTCAAGAGGAACAATCACCGTGGATCCAGATAAAGTGTCGGCAGTTCGAGACTGGCCTGCACCAAAAAACCCCTATGAGATTTGCAACTTCTTGGGGTTAGCTAGATATTATCAGTGATTTATCAAGGATTTCTCGAAGACCGCCTTTCCGCTTACCATGTTGACTCAGAAGGATGTGAAGTTCGTGTGGTCCGATATATCTGAGGCTTGTTTTCAGGAGCTTAAGGAGAAGTTGACCACCGCCCCAGTATTGACCCTACCTTCCAGCAATGGGGGTTGTGTGATATTCACTGACGCTTCGAAGATGGGACTTGGTTGTGTGTTGGAGCATAATCGTCATGTGGTTGCATATGCCTCCTAACAACTCAAGCCCAATGAGGTGAACTACCCAACGCATGACTTAGAGCTAGCTAGAATCATCCATGCGTTGAAGATATGGCGACATTACCTGTACGGTGCTAACTTTGAGATCCTCACTGACCATAAGAGACGAAAGTACCTTCTGACACAGAGAGACCTAAACCTACGACAGCGACGATGGATGGAGTACATGAAGGATTATGATTTCACCATCACCTATCATCCTGGAAAGGCAAACATCATAGCTGATGCGTTGAGTCAAAAATAGCTCAGGTGTGCGACTATTTTGTTTAGTTAGTGGAAGAGCTTAGAAGAGCTAGTGGAGTGGACTCCGTAATCATTAGAGGACCGAGTTCGATTGGCCAATATTCAAATTCAGTCATAGTTGTTAAGTGAGATAGTGGCAGCACAATTGACCAGTTCAAAACTCAGTAGGATGAAGGGCTTGTTGAAGAAGCCACAGACCCATCTATCAGTGGGAGTAGGTGGAGGGATCAGATTCGAGAACTGTATATGGGTTCCTGAGGATTCACCGTTGAAGGAACGAATCTTGCAAGAGGCGCATGGTTCTAAGTATACATTACACCCAGGCACTACAAAGATGTTTAAGGACCTACAAAGGTATTTTTGGTGGCCAGGGATGAAGAGAGACATTGCGGCATATGTGGCCAGCTGTCTTATGTGCCAGATGGTGAAGGCTGAACACCAATGACCCATTGAACTTTTATAGTCGATAGAGATTATAGAGTAGAATTGGGAGCAGATCACCATAGATTTCATGGTGGGTCTACCCCAAACCAAGAGAGGTCATGATGTTATATGGGTTGTGGTAGATCGCCTTACCAAGTCAGCACACTTCCTTGCCCTAAAGACCACTGCCAAGGTGTCAGACCTAGCCGAGCTGTATATCTAGGAGATAGTATGTTTGCATGGCGTACTCAGTTCCATCATCTTTGATAGAGACCCAAAGTTCACTTCCAAGTTGTGGAAGTAGGTACAAGAAGAGCTTGGTACAAGATTGAAGTTCAGTATCGCTTATCACTCTCAGACGGATGGTCAGTAAGAGAGGACGATCCAGATGTTAGAGGATCTGTTGAGATCTTGTGCGCTCGATTGGGGTGGATCATGGGAACAATACTTACCTTTAGCCGAGTTCGCCTACAACAATAGCTACCAAGCCAGTATCAGGATGCCTCCATATGAAGCTCTTTTTGCGAGACTGTGTCATTTACCGCTTTACTGGGATGATGTTAGTGAGAGGACCTTGTTGAGGTCAGTTGAGCTCCAAGTGTATGTGAATAAAGTATCTTTGATCAAGCAGAGGATTAAGAGAGCCTAGGATCGATAGAAGTCATATGCTGATGCGAAGCAGACTGACGTTCTGTTCACTATGGGAGAGCTTGTATTCTTGAAAATCCGACCTCTCCGAGCTATAGCCAAAAATAGAAGAAAGTTGAGTCCCCGATACATGGGTCCATTTGAGGTGTTATAACGGATTGGTGAAGCTACATACCGTTTGGCGTTACCCCCTCAGTATAGTATGATGCATGATGTGTTTCACGTGTCCAATCTGAAGTGATATGTGCAAGATCCGAGCCATGTGCTGAGCATTGAGCCTATTGAGCTTCAAGGGAAGCTGACCTATCCTGAGTCACCTTTGCGGATTCTAGATACCAAGGTGAAAGAACTCAAATGTAAGAATATAGAGATGGTAAAGGTTCTTTGGAAGAACAATGGAGAGGATGAGGCCTAATGGGAGATGAAGATAGACATGGAAAAAGCATATCCTGACTTGTTTGTTTGATAACTGAATTTTGAGGGAAAAATTATTATTAGGAGAGGAGGATGTTATAACCTCAATTTTCCGAATTCAAGATTTAAATGTAATTTCTCTTATTAAAATACATATGAACATGTAATTGTTTGATTTGACTTGAATGTATGGATTTCATTAAAAAATAGCCTTGCTTGAGTGATTTTGTAGGCCTTATTGGCTATTGGACCCAATGACAAGAAAAGGAAATAAAAGGAAAAAGACATTCTGTTAATAAAAGAATAATTAAGAAAAGGACAAAAGAAAGAGGTAGAAGCCTCTAGGAGGCTAGGAGGTAGCCTACAAAGGTGGAATTAATATCTTTGGGATTTCTTGGGTACCAAGGAGCCCAAGTTGACAAAATAATAATAAAGGAAAGAGAAAATATCAATTAAATTAACTTTATTGAAAGATAACTTGCTTATGAAGGAAATACCCTTTCCTTTGGAATTTGGGTCTCAATTTTGGTACACAGTAGATAATGTCGACCCAAAGTTTCCTTTAAATTTTGGTGGAAAAGGATGCACGGTTCATGAGATATGGTTTTTTGAAGATATCCTAAAGTGGAAAGGATTATGTGTCATGATTTAATTTGGATTGAAATCCTAAAATTCAGTTCTTAGATGTGCACTCATGACCGTTGGATCAGTGATCCACGACTTGGGTTAAGTCCCGCTCTCATGAGGACTGGGACACAGAGTCTATGTTGCTTGGATTTTTTATCAGAGATTCCTCAGTTTTGAGGCAACCTGTGAGGTTGTGGAGGAGTCCATATCCTTCAGGAGATCGTTCTGAACCTAACCACCCTAAGGTCGGTGGGGTTTGGAGGAGGATTGAAGAAGTCCCCAATTTCTCAGATACTTGTAAGAGACCCTATATATAGGGAGGGGTCTGGGCATCATGAGAAATTGCGTAAACCCTACCATCGAGATCGGAGTGCTGAGATGAACACTTTGGCATCATCAATTCAAAGTTTGGCCTCAACTTGTCTACTCGTCAGAGAGCAACAACAGCCAGGGTGTGCGTGCTGCCATTCGAGTGGAGGGAGGATGAGGACGAAGCAATTGAGGTTTCCCTCGAGTCTGCAAGGAGCATACGAAGCTCTCAGACCATTTGGTTTGCACTTAGGTGGTCGAGAACTCGAGGTCAACAAGGGAGTTGACTCACAGAGCTTTGCTGGCCGGCGTGAGAGGTTGAAGACGACACCTAGCCAAATTACCAAAGTGCCCTCCCTCTTATTCAGTCCAGGTAAGGGAAAACTCGTCCTTTCTTTCTTTGGATCACAAGTGAGACGCACGTCGCAGATCATCGAATCCCACATGGTCCAGCGGACCACTGATCGAGCGACCAAAGTTTTTTTTGGCAATTTCCTAATATGCAAGAAAATCCAAGAAAATGCTTTTCTTTGCAAAAATCATAGAAATTAATAGGAAGGTCAGATGAAGAAACTTTATATATGAAAAATGATCATAAAAATATGAGTAATCTGATAAAAAATAGTTTTAGCATCTGATTTCGTTTCTAATTGCAAAAGTACCTTGAGTTGATCATAAAGTGCATTGAAATTAGGTTATAAATCCTAATGATGATTAGAGATCAAATCTAAGATGCATAATGGGTTAATTAGAATATTAATAACATGTTGAAAAGAAAAGTAAGGTTGGAATCTGAAATTAGATTATAATTGGCTTGTTTTAGGGTTTTAATCCATGAATCTATGATAATACATGTAGAAACCCTAATCTAGGGTAAAGAAGGAAATTAACTTGAACAATATGAATTATTTGGGATAATGTTGTTATATATTGATCCTAAGCCTGTTAGGAGGAATATAACAAGCTAATTAGGGTTTATACTTAGATTTGTTGAATTAGGGTTTATAGTATCAATGATGAGGATGAACCCTAATGAAACCCTAAAAGGAAGTAGGAAACCCTAGGAAACGAGTTCATATGAGTGTAATCCAAGTAAGGGAATAGTGATTAAATTATATGATTGTTTCAGGATCATTGCTTGTGTGAACTGCCTCCTTGCCTGGATATTTATTTGCTTGGGTTATTGTTAGCTTGTTGAAATGACTAAACATGTATGTGGTTATTTATGAATAGTCAATTTAGTTTCATGGTGTTTCCTGAACATTTTATCGATTGGATGCAACCTAAATTGTTGGATTTTTAGTTCTGCAATCCTATAAAGTCCCGATGATTATCACAATTAAGTATATATGTGTATTCTCGGACCTACATGCCACCTTGATGTACGTTGCATGACCAAGCCCCAGTGGGAAGGTCTATTCAGTCAAGCCCCAGAGGGAAGACCATTGGGCACCTCGAGAGGTGACCCCAGACACCACGCTTAGGATGGAGAAGGTGGCATTATGTCCCTTGCAAGGACAAAACCCTAAGACAGGGTAATCTAGGGTTTAGGGCCAAAGCGGTTGAGAATGTCACATTGAAAACGTAAATTGGATTGTTAATAACTTATTTGTAATAATTAGGTTGCTCGAAACTATTTGTGAAAATTTTGATTGTCCCCCATGTACCAGTATATAAATATACTGACCGATGTTTTGTTTATCAGTGTTTTAGGTACAATTCCAAAACTGGACAAATAGTAAATCAAAACATTGTGGAGATACAATTAACTTGTGCAAGGATGATTAATAAGCTTAGATTTTTACTGTGGATAGAAGTCTAGATCTGAATTTTTACAAGGTATGCAAAAAGATTTGTTTTATTCCAGCTTTTCAGTTTAGTAATAGTATAATTTGATTATTATTTTTGATTAAATGTCAAACCATGGATCCTGAAATATTGGGATAACGTCTCTGACCTTCTGGTCTCCCTTAATTGGGGATTATCAGGAGGCGGGGTCGTTACAACCTCTGTTTCACCTCCCCCACCACGACTATGCTACCCAGCATGGCCATTTTACATAGCCCTCACCACAGCTATGTTGCCCATCATGGCCGTACTACCAGCCTTCATTTCACCACTTTCACTCTGACAGTTTTCATTTCCCACCACAGCCGTTCTCCACCACCACGGTCATTCCAACCACTAGCCACCATAGTCATTCTGCCCAGAACGAACATGCTACCACCCTAAACCTAGCTTTTTTGTACTGTTTTTCCAACTATACCCCAACTTACCCTAGTGCTTCCACCACCACATATATATACATGGGTGGTGGCCAGAACACTAGGTTAGCTGCCTTAGCACCCTCCTACCTACTCTATAGCATTCATTGCCATCTCCCTTGCATTCAAGATCTCCACCTACCATTTCCACCTCATTTCCCCCATAGAATCCTAATTTTCTAGGTGTTCTACCATAATCCCCTTCATTTCCATGCTCTTCACCCACCTTGGAGGAGGGAGGTCATTCTACAATAGCAAGGAGGTGAAGAAGAATCTACTCTGAGCTCCATGGATTCCTATCCCTTTCTTCTCTTTTCTTTTCTCTTTTATATGAGCATGTCTAGCTAAACCCCTAGTGGTGGGATATATAGGGTTAAAATGTGACTTTGATACCATGATGGGGGGAAATAATTTGTATTGAAGATAATTTTATTATATGATGATTGCCTCTTGCTTCTATCTCATTTCCCATTATATTGCATGTGGTTTGTACTTTTAAACATATATTGCTCGTTTTGTGATGCTTGATGACACTTAGCTTCTAGGGGGGAAATGGAATGTACGTGGCAATCTTAGGAATGGTCCCTAGATCCCATTAGTGGATCCCTAGCTAGCCCCCTTTGTTCCTACATACATCTCCTATCTCCTACAAGTAGGTGTGAGATCTAAGTAGGTAGTGTAAGTGTGATTAGTGCAATTTCCTAGAGTTTCCTAAAGGCTAGATGGCAAGTAACATGAGGTGAAACACCCTCATATCTACTCCCATTCCTACCCTTGCCTCTCAATTGCCCTAATACCACTTACCCTAGAAACCTAGACTTGCCAAGTCCTATTAGAATTACACCTACCCTAGTTCTCCAACTAGTAGCATAGGGCATATTCCAATAGCACTTGCCTTATTATTTGGTTTGGTAATCTAGATTGAAATATGAGAATTACATGCTATGTTAACTTTCCCCCAACTAATAACAAGTTTCATTCCCAAACGGCCCGCCTATCCATCTTATTGCTTAAAACTCACCTTTGCCTTCTTGGCTTGTTAATGCTAGTTTAGTTAATTGTCTTTAGTGTACCTTAGCTAATTGCTTAGTTCTTGACAGTTAGTTCTTACTTAAGTAGTTAGGGATCTTTTGAACTTGCTTGTGTTAAATTAGTTGGCTAGTGATAACTTAGGTTGCTGCTTATTTTATTTCTTAGCTTCCCTCTTAGTTGATACTTTGAATTGCTAAGTGTAGTGTAACTCCTTGCTCTAGCTTAGTTGTTTGCCTTGCCTAGTTTCTCAGCCCTAACTTGCTTAGGGTAATCTAGGGTTTTGGTTAATCTAGTTTCCTTCTTGTTGTTTCTTGCTTACAAACATAGCATAATCAACCAAAAAGAAATTTAAACCCTCAAACCCTATACTCCGCTTTAGGAACATATCTAGCATTAACCTAGCTCTAGTACCCCCTCTTTCCTTGAGGATCGACCCTAATCTCGCTACTTTCCTATACTACAACACGACCATGTGTGCTTGTAGGTAAGAGAAGATGATGTTCACTTGTCCAAGTCGTACTTTTTCTTACAGGAGGATGCCATTTGGTCTGTGCAATACCCCTTCTACTTTTCAAAGATGTGTGACATCCATCTTTGTTGATATGATTGATTCATCGCTTGACGTCTTCATGGATGATTTTGTTGTGTTTGGTAAGACGTTTGTTGAGTCTTTGCTCCACCTAGAACTCATGGTGGAAAGGTGTGTCAAGGTCCATTTTGTTCTATCTTGGGAGAAAAGTCACTTCATGGTGCTCAAGGCCATTGTTTTGGGTCACCAAGTTTCGAAATCTAGAATTGAATTTGATAAGGCCAAAGTGGGCCTGATTTCCACTCTCATCATTCCTTCCACTATAAGACATATCTGATGTTTCTTGGGGCATGCGAGTTTCTACTATCAATTCATTATAGACTTCAGTAAGATTTTGAGGCCGCATTGCCATTTGCTTGAAAAGGATATGGAATTCAATTTTTATGACAAGTGTGTTAAAGCCTTCAACCACTTGAAGCACAAGCTCATCTCTAATCCTATCATGCAACCCTAAGATTTCTCCTTGCCATTTGAGAACATGCTCGATGCATTAAATATGGCAGTGGGGGCTGTGCTGGGCCAAAGGATTGGCCAAATTCGACATGCCATTTACTATTCAAGCAAGACTTTTGATGAAGCTCAAAGGAACTACACTAGCACATAAAAAGAGTTATTTGTCATGATTTTTGATCTTGACAAGTTTAGCTCTTATCTCTTGCAAAACAAGGTAGTGGTATATACGGATCATGCAACCTTGAAGTACCTTATGATGAAGAAAGATTCTAAGACAAGATTGATCCAATGGATTCTATTGCTCCAAGAGTTTGATTTAGAGATTGTTGATAAAAAGGTCATAGAAAGTTCTATAATTGATCATCTCTCCTGCACTGAAGCCCTGTATGATGATAGGAACCACATCAAAGAAACAATTCCACATGAACTCCTCTTCTTACTTGCATCCACCCAAAGACCGTGGCACAGGCACATAGCTAACTTCTTAGCTAGTGGAAGCATACCAAGTACTTGGACCAGGGAAGAGAGCAAGAGACTATTTTCTATGGTGAAGAACTATGCATGGGATGATCCACATCTTTTCAAATATTTTCCCAACCAACTCATTAGAAGGTGTTTTCTAGAAATTGAGCAGTAAGAAATCCTAGCCAAGTGCCACTCCAGTGCATGTGGAGGTCATTTCGGCGGGAAACGTACAACCGCTAAGATTCTTCAAAATGGATTTTATTGACCAACCTTGTTCAAAGATGCTCATGAGTTTTGCTAATGATGTTTGAAGTGACAAAAGGTGGGCACTATCTCTAAGAGGGACATGATGCCTCTATCACCCATTCTTGTGGTTGAGGTGTTTGATGTTTGGGGAATTGATTTCATGGGTTCATTTCCTACCTCCTTTGGGTATGTGTACATTTTGGTAGGTGTCGATTATGTATCAAAGTGGATCTAAGAAATTGCTACTAGAACCAATTATCATAAAGTAGTTTGTGATTTGGTAAAGTCAAACATCTTCAGCCGATTTGGTGTACCACGGGCCATGATTAGTGATGGTGGAAGCCACTTCGTTCATAGGCCATTTGAAGGGTTGCTAAAAAGACATGGAGTAAATCATCGTGTTGCTATTCCTTACCACCCTCAAATGAGTTGTCAATTCGAGTTAGCTAATTGGGAGATAAAGCTCATTCTTGAGAAGACAGTGGGGCCAGATTCCAAGGATTGGTCTTTACGTCTCAACAAAGCTTTGTGGGCATAAAGGACTGCATTTAAAGCCCCGATTGGTACCACACCATTTAAACTTGTGTATCAAAAAATATGCCATCTACATGTGGAACAACAACACAAGTCTTTGTGGGATTTGAAAGCCATGGATATGGATGGAGACATTGTTGGGTTGAAAAGAAAGTTGCAGCTGCATTAGCTTGAGGAGATGAGACATGAGGCCTATGAATTGTCCAGAAGCTACAAGGAAAGAACAAAGTTTCTACATGATAACTTGATCAAGAAGAACTTTGAGCTCAGACAATGGGTATGGATGTACAACTCCAGGATGAAGTGATTTCTAGGGAAGCTTCAGTCTATATGGGAATGACCTAATCTAATCAAGAATGTGTACCCATATGGGGTTGTTGTGATTTGTGAAAGGGATGGAGCAAGAGAGTTTTCGTGAATGGACAAAGATTGAAAGAAGTTTTTGAAGTAGGTCTAGATAAAACTGATCAAAGTTTTGATATTGTGATGTTAGTTGAGGAACATCGGCTTGATGAAGAGATGTGCTTGATTGCACATGAGAGGGGTATTTACTACAAAGATGCTTCGAAAATTCTGAGAGGATGCAAGAGTTTAAGAATCAATAAGCCCGAATAAAGGCGTAAACTTTTATGGTAGTGGGAGGAAACCCACCTAGGTTTGGGAACTTTTCACCCAACCTTCACTTTTTGATATGTTTGCTTTCTTTTTCCACAAATTACACGCACGCACACTTGTGTTTGATAGTTTTTTGTTTTAGTTTTGATGATGAGACACGTGAAATAGGTTAAAGTTTGAGAAATGAGGCACATCTCAACGAAACGTTTTTGATATAACATCAAGTGGATCGTTGGTGATGATTGGATTATGAATGGTGGAGTGATTTGATGGTTTTTGAAGATTTTTGAACTTGGAGGACCCAGCACGGTCGTGCAGGCAAAGGTGTTTACAACATATAAAACTTAGGTTTTGGGTCCCATCAACATGACCGTTCATACCAACATGGCTATGCTAGCATTTTGCCACAATGGTCGTGCTAGCCAGAATAGGTATTTTGGCCCGGGCCCAACACTTAAATAACCCGATTTTACCCGACCTAGCACGACCTCCAGTTCATTTTCACGAACCAGAACGTCCGTTCTATAAGGGTTAGCGACTAGGGAAACCTCCAATCACTTCTAAATCACCTCCTCTTTCTCTCAAATTCTAGATTTGAGTTCCCTTTGGCTCCCACTCACCTTCCCCTACCGCAAGCTCCAATTTCCATCCTCCATTACCATCTATTTCTCCATCTCCAAGAAGTTTTTGCCCATACAGCCCGAAAGTGTGAAAATTTGTTGTTGTTCTTTGTTTCTCAATCAAGCCTTGCAAAGATGAAGAGCACAGGAAAAGCAATCAAGAAAGGGGTAGGGAAGACCATGAATATCCTCACCAGAGGCAAAATCCACACCAAATGGGCCTCCGTCACACTTCCATCACACATCCCTACATCGTCGTCCAACTTCATCTCCAGTTCATCTCTCCAGAGATCGACATTGACGAGTGCATCCCAACTCTACTCCTCCTCAAGCCACCATACGTCTGATCCAAGCTACAACAACCCTAATGAGGAGGATGAGGAAGAAGAAGAGTAAGAAAACATCATTGACTCAATGGATGTTGATGCACCGGCCCGAGAGAGGAGGGCCAAGAAAGTAGTTGTTGCATCGTCTTCATGTCTACCCCCACGACCAAATCCATCTAGACACTCCACCTCATCAACACAACCTCACACCTCTCAATATCCCACTAGGCACCGATTTTTGGTTGAATAAGAATATGAGGATGCACCCATTGAGATGGTGCCCTTGAACTTGGACACAAGTTTGGGGTCACACACTTATGATGATGAGGAGGTAGCGGAGAGGATAGAATGAAGTGCGTTGGAAAGCATCCTGAGGAAGCTACATATGGGAGAGGCACATCAAGGCGAGTGTTCACAAAGCCCCTCCACCCTGAGTGAACTACCATGAGGGTGATTCCCACAAGATATGCTTGCCCCAACACCATGCAAGCCCTAGGGATGCATCTTATCGCCAAGGATTTCTTAGAGATATGTGGATTGTATCACTTGCTAACCACCATGGAAGAATGATACTTAGAGACAACTCATGAATTCTTTGGATATTCGGAGAAGGTACAATATCAAGGGGAGGGCAATCGTCTTCAAGCTCAAAGACTCCACACATGTGCTAAAATCCTCCCACCTAAATAAGATCTTCACACCAACACCAGAGATAGCTCAAAACTTTGATGGGGGTAGGTTTGAAAAAAATGGGAAATGTAACTATTCTAAGATTTGGGAAAAATTAACGGGCCAAAGCTCCTTTGTAGTGGGAAAGTAAAAAACAAGCAAGATTTTCAACCCCGCTTTGAGATGTATTCAGAAAGTTCTCACCAACATTGTCTTTGGCCGGTACGACAACCAAGGTTGTCGTTCTCAAAAATACTTGTTTGTGAAGTTAGTACTGGTGAGTCGTGACTACATGAATCTGAGAATGATGATGATCGATCACTTAAAAAAATCCCCTCTAAGAGCAAGAATCCTTTCATAAAGAGTGGAATTGTGACCACAAAATAAAAAGTACCATATTGTGATCTCCAGAACTACACAAAGGCAGAAGGGACCAAGTTGGATGATTTGAACTATCTTACAAGATACCAGGTGATATCCTTAAGAGACAAAAATTTCATTTACAACATGAACCTGAGGTACCCTGGCACCACTGTAGAGCTACCTTACCACTCTGCTATTCTTCTTGAGGGTAGTAGGCCATTGGAAAATCTTCCAGTAGGAATTTCTAAGTGGGAAAGTCAGTACCCTAGAGAGGACTACAGAGACGTGATAGTGGACGTGCCAGAGGATGGAGGAGAGAAAAATGTGTCAGAGTAGAAACACATCCTTGAGCATCCACATCACACAATACGAAGTCATGAGGACATTGATGTGTGGCCACCTCCAACAAATGCATATGACATGTCAGCCATTCATGCACAGTTGGAGGCAATTCAATAGACACATCAGTCCATGTGGTTAGATCAGAAGCAGATGCATCATGAGATCATACACATGTACTAGTATCAGCATGCGTAGGTGCAGGGAAACTCCCAATGGGGGGATGATTTTTGGGGAGCAATATCTTGATACTGGGAGACATACCCACCTCCATAGGTGGATTACTGGGGCCACTATTACCAACATCCACCTCCACATGTCGGCCCACCATAGGATCCCACACCACTAGAGTAGTGACGTCTACCCTATCTGTAACAACCCTAATCTGGGTTATGAGGTAACCCTATTTGTTTTGGCTAATAAAGTTTCTTAGAACTTTAATGAAATCCTATAATGTGATTTGTTATCATGTGACACATTTATGTTTCAAGTTTGGTCCCGATTGAATGTTGTTTGAGCAATTTTCCTTTATTTTGGACCAAAGTGCAATTTACCCAAATTGAGGGGCTATAATGCAAAATGTCACATGTTGAATGTGCCTAGTATGTTTTAGAATCATAAGAGAGAGAATTATGCTAAATGGTGGCTTGTGGAAAGCCTAAATTCCAAGTTTGAACTTGTTGAAACAATGCTGGAGCATTGTGCACCAATTTTGGTACAAATTGTAATTTACCCAAAATGTGGGGTTGATATGCAAATTACCACCTATAGATTGTTCCTACTTCCTCTATATATTATTTAGAGGATAGAGAATGAATGAGACACCATGTTTGAATCAGTTATGAGTGATGGTAATGTTGGTGATGAAATGACCAAGAAAGAGGGTTGAATTTGAAGGCTTAACTTGAGTTGTATCAACTTGAAAAGCTTATATATGAGTGCCTATCGGCCAGGGAGCCCAAGAAGGTGTCCCATATCGTTTTGTGAACTCTTGGCAAGGTTCATATCGTGCAAAGCACCTCAAGAAGGTGAGGTGTGACGGCCAACAAGTTTCCTTAGGAAAAGTGTATCGGCTTGACTTAAAACGATGATTTAAATGATATATTTTATCCAAATGGGTAAGTAATGGATGAATTAGCATCCCTATATGATCCTCAACCTTTTTTCACGTCAATATAAATGTTGATGCATGCTTGGACACGTGTCACCCATGCATGACACGTGGCACCTACTAGCTCAAAATGTTGACACCTCATTTTTGTTCTCCTTCATGATCAGCAAGTATATATACCCCTAGTTTGACCCTTTAATGGAATTTTACGACCCTTACCAACCTCCTACCTTGTGGTATCGTGCACATAGCTCCCATATAGTGAAGGGAGGCTATGGTATCGTGCATGGGTCATGGGATATCGCCCATGGCATGATCATATCGCCCAAGTAGGTGATTTTGGTCATATTGGGGTGATATCGGCCATGGAGTGAAGTGTTTTGATCCCAAGTGAGTACCATATCGTCCAAGTTAGTATCATATCGTGCTAGAGGGGTGGCATATCGTGCAAGAGCATAAGGGTATCGTGCATAGGCCTTGGGTATCGGCCATAGCAAGCATATCGGCCATACTATGTTGATATTGCTCATAGCAAGTTGATATCGGCCAGTTGAAGTGGTTTGGGCCACAAGTGAGAGGGTATCGGCCACAAGCAAAGTTGTGTCGGCCAAGAGGAAGCCCATATCGCCCAAGAGTGGTAGGGTGTCGGCCAAGGAGCTAAGGAACTCAAAATTTGACTCTAAGGTGAGGAAAAGATCATCTTCAACCTTGGATTGAAGCATGAATTTAGGGTTTTGATCTTCCTTTCTTTTCTTCTTCACCAATTGCTTATCCATGGTGATTCCTTGTTTATGAAGGGGTTATGAACGAGCCTTGGACCATCATAGGTCATATTCAACCTTAGGAACACGGAGCTTTGGAGCTTGGAGCTTTGAAGTGGTTCTTAAGGCGGGTTTTATAACTCGAACTCAACCATGTTATTATTCTTCACCTAAATTGCTATAATTAGTGAAGTACTTTTAATTCCAAAGTTTCCTGAAATAGTTGATTAAATTATGAGTTTTAGTAGTTGCTTAGACCTATTTCCATGAACTATAACAGTTAGAAATAAGGTCTAGAGTTTGAAGATGATGGTATCAATTTATAAAAGTAATATCGGGTGCAAGCACATAAGCAAGCAACCCTAACCCGATATGATAATGCACCTTCTTCACTAAAATGAAATGGATATGATTGTATACCTTGTTGCACGATATGTGGGTGTAGTATACACCCCTTGCACGATAGGGAGTCAAGTATAGACTCCATACATGATGCAAGATTGAATGATTACTTGTAAGTTGACATGAAACCCTAATTTAGGCTAATGCTACTGCATGATATGGAAGCCCGATACAAAACCCTAGATGATGTATATCCCGACATGGTGATGGCTTAATACCTAATGCATGACATGGGTAATATATATGTACATACCTCTAGCCCGATATGAATGGTGTGTATATACTTCTAGCCCGACATGGGGAGTGTTCATATACATACAACCTGATATGGTGAACATATGTATATTTCTAAACTGAGATGCCTTGTAAAGGTGAGGGTAAGACACTCTTAAGAGTAATGAGTGTAACACCAAATAATGGTGTGGCTAATACATTGATAGGTGAAACACCTAAAGTGGTTGGAAAAGGTTAATCCTATATCAATAATGCTTCAACCAGAGATGGGTCCATATTAATTGATAATGGTAGGACAATTCAAATGTGTTTGAATAAGTTGTTGCCTAGTGAGAGGTGACAAGATGTGTAATGGCCTTGTGAGCCATGTGTTTGAATAAGTTGTTGCCTAGTGAGAGGTGACAAGATGTGTAATGGCCTTGTGAGCCATGTGTTTGAATAAGTTGTTGCCTAGTGAGAGGTGACAAGATGTGTAATGGCCTTGTGATCCATGTGATGAATTAAGTAATTGTGATATCAAAGTTCTCAATGTGAGATATGGTGATGCTTAATAGTTCAATTACATGATTTTAGTGTATGAAGTGTGTCATGCCAATTGTTATGATATGGCAGGCCGTGTGAGCCTTGTGAAATGTAAAATGAGTTATGATTTCTGTTTTAAATGTACCTATAATGTTAATATTAGACTTAGGTGCCCTGAACACCGTAGAACCCCTTTGGGAGGTCTGTGCCTTAGGGGTGAAACTCGTGTTGCAACATTATCTGTGCGGAGTCATGGAGACACGAGGACAGAGAGGCGGTGTTCAACAACAACGCGTGCGATGTCACGGTGGCACTGGAGAAAATGGGGGTTATTGCAACATTATCCGTGTGGAGTCATGGAGGTAACCCCGTGAGACTCTCCGCCTGTGTACTCAGGTTAGAGGAGGAGTCTAGAGCACTCGGAGTAGTGCATTGAGGCCGGAGAGCCTGTAGGCCGGAGAGCCTGTGGTCCTGTAGCAGAACAGGGCTGGCATCAGACTTAGCATTTCCCGGGTGTGTCGCTAAGTCTTGTACGGTGTGGTCGTAGTGCACTGCGAATCTCATATGTAGAGTACACTGCATATGATCAGGGCATAAGTGTGATTGTTAAAATATATTCAGCCGTGTAGCATATCTGCTTAAGGATCGAATACGAGAAACATTGGTTGATGCGCAAATCAGTTATACATCTTAGTAGATAGATGTTATTTATGTTTCTTTACATTCCTTGCAAAGCAGATAGATGATTTATAACTCTACCATGGGTAGATCCAATGTTCTCCTTAAGAAAGGAGATTACTTCATTCTGTTCATATAGAGAATTATCCTGCCTATTAATATAAAGAGAACCTCTGCTCAGTTTATAATTGCTTAATCTGTGATAATAATATGGTCGGCGGAGAGTTATATCTCTCGCTGGGGCAATTTTCAATTGTCTCACCCCCGTGGGGCCCAAATTTTTAGGTGAACGTGCACGAGGAGGTGAAGACCTTTTTGCATATGAAGAACAGCAGCTGAGACAGCAGTGACAGCTCAGGTTGAGTGTATTGTCTGTCATGTCTAGTAGATATGAGTCCTATGTGTCGTCTCTGTACTCTCAGGTCCTTGGAGTTGGTTCGTACTGGTTTTATGATCAATAAGAGATTTTGGTTTACGCGCCTTGAGGTTTTATGTTGCTCATGTATAGTTTGGTAAAGCAACTATTATATGTTATCCTCGAGAAGAGATGGTAAAGTGCATGTACAATGTGAGCAATGATGTATATAAAGTTTTGGTTCTACCTTAAAGAGTTTTCCTAGAAATGGATCTCTTTGAAAAAGGGTTTTAAATTTTAGTGATTTATATTAATCCACTGTTTATGTTTCATTCCGCTTAATTAATGACGATTTGATTGTCGGTCGTGACAGTTTTGGTATCAGAGCTTAAGGTTCGCTGAGTCTACAGAGACATAGGACTAAGGTGTTGAGTTTGTGTTAGTGTCCTCCAGTATATCCTATAGTGACATCTTCTTGGGCAGAAGAAAGGGTGAAGTTTAAAAATGACTGGAGAACACGAAGAACACATTGCTGAGAACAACGTTATGGCACCAGGAGAGGGTGCAAGGGATAAGGCAAGAGAAGCATGAATGCCTAAGAATTCCCATCATGACCCGACTAGGATAGAAAATCATATGGTTATGCTCTTGTTGGAAAGGTTAAGACAACACTTATGCATATAGTAGACTGGATATTAGCATTATAACCTAGTTTATTAGTCCTTGATATGGAAACTTTGGACTTTGAAAGGGTTCCTGAATGACAGAGTCATGTTGAAACAGTGGAAAATGTGGGAAAGATTAACATATGGTAAGAAAGTAGACTCTGCCATAAGTTTAGACAGATAGTATATCTATGATGGAAGTGCCCAAGGAGGAGAAATAAGCTGAGAATTTAAGGAAAGGTTTCTACAATTCTAGAGATATGTGCCTAGTTGTCCTAAAAGGACAAAGTTTTTGGTGCCACCAGTGCAATAAGTGCCTAGTGTACTAGGGGAGTAGCCACTAAGTAAAAGCAATAAGTAATCATGTGAAACAGCTCGACTCTATGTGTTGAGTCAACCTGAAGCGGAAGATGAGGGGTAACAGTTAGATAGAGCTTTTCCATTTTGATATGCCTTATCTTCATGCTATTTGATAATCATAAAAAGGATTGCTGTTATGGACTTTCTCTATTGTTTGCTTTATGGGGATATAGGGAAGAAATGATGAGAACTAGAATTTATATTTTGTTCAGTATTCTTTTAAATGCTTTATAACTACTCTTATCTGTGTGAAAAAGGATGAAGTGTAGAGGTAACGCCTGGAGAAAATCCAGGGATGCTAAATCCTATGCTTGTGATGATATGAAAAGTAAGGAATAAGAAATTACATAAAGTGCATACTATCTAATCTCAATACTTGTATACCCTGGCCAGGTATATAATTATTGGAGATAAGGTGAGTATGGAACTCTTAGATTGTTATCTTTTTGATTACTCTGATCAAGTAGTCATTTTGAGACAATCTAGTAAGTATAATGAAATTGAAATTATGGTATGGATAATTGTATCACATCCTAAATACAAGAAAGAGGAATCTAAGATGATCTCAGATCAGTATGCGTGTCGCGACCGACAATCAAATCGTCATTAATTAAGCGGAATGAAACATTAACAGTGGATTAACATAAATCACTAGAATTTAAAACCCTTTTTCAAGGAGATCCTTGTATGGAAAACTTTTTATTGAAAGATTCAAAACTCATACATATCATAAATTAAAATGTACAACATTGTTTCATTTCATCTTGAGAACAACATATAACAATTGCTCTATCAAAACACATACTGGAGCAGCATAAAACCTCGAGGCATTCAAGCCAAAATCTCATATTTTTCATAAAACTAGTACGAACCAACTCCAAGGACCTGAGAGTACAGAGACGACACATAGGACTACTATCTACAAGACACGACAGGCAGTACACTCAACCTGAGCTGTCACTGTTATCCCTGCTATTGATGATGTACCTCTGTAGAAAGGTCTTCACCTCCTCGTGCACGTCCACCTAAAAATTTGGATCCCACGGGGGTGAGACAATTGTAATTGTCCCAGCGGGAGATATAACTCCTCGCCGACCATATTATTAACTCAGATCAAGAAGTAATAAACTGAGCAGTGGTTCTTTCTATATTTACATGTAGGATAAATCACTGTATGAATAAAATAAAGTAATCAACTTTCTTAAGGAGAACATTGCATTCACCCATGGTAGAGTTATCAATCATCTATCTACTTTGCAAGGAATTTAAAGAAACATAAATAACATCTATCCACTAAGATGTATAACTGAATTGCACATCAATCAATGTTCCTCGTATTCGATCCTTAAGCAGATATACTACACGGTTGAATATATTTTAACAATCACACTTATGCCCTGATCATATGCAGTGTACTCTACATATGAGATTCGCAGTGCACTATGACCACACCGTACAAGACTTAGCGACACACCCGGGAAATGCTAAGTCTGACGCCAGCCCTGTTCTGCTACAGGACCACAGGCTCATCGTCCTCACTGCACTACATCGAGTGCTCTGAACTCCTCCTCTAACCTGAGTACACAGGCTCAGGAGGTCTGGGTTACCACCGTGACATCGCACACGTTGTTGTTGAATAACCCCTATTTACTCCAGTGCCACCGTGACATCACACGCGCTGTTGTTGAAC
This sequence comes from Alisma plantago-aquatica, assembly GCA_963693085.1. Classification (NCBI taxonomy): domain Eukaryota; kingdom Viridiplantae; phylum Streptophyta; class Magnoliopsida; order Alismatales; family Alismataceae; genus Alisma; species Alisma plantago-aquatica. The sequence goes on along the minus strand of OY856411.1, from coordinate 835,820,896 downwards.
ACTGGCTTTCCATCCTCGTGCCACCGTGACATCGCACACGTTGATGTTGAACACGAGTTTCACCCCTAAGAAGCAGACCTGTCAAAGGGGTTCTATGGTGTTCAGGGCACCTAAATCTAATATTAACATTATAGATACATTTAAAATAGAAATCATAACTCATTTTACATTTCTCACAAGGCTCACATGGCCTGCCATATCATAACAATTGACATGACACACTTCATACACTAAAAGCATGCAATTGAACTGTTAAGCATCACCATATCTCACACTAAGAACTTTGATATCACAATTACTTAATTCATCACATGGATCATAAGGCCATTACACATCTTGTCACCTCTCACTAAGCAACAACTTATTCAAACACATGGTTCACAAGGCCATTACACATCTTGTCACCTCTCACTAGGCAACAACTTATTCAAACACATGGCTCACAAGGCCATTACACACCTTGTCACCTCTCACTAGGCAACAACTTATTCAAACACATGGCTCACAAGGCCATTACACATCTTGTCACCTCTCACTAGGCAACAGCTTATTCAAACACATTTGAATTATCCAACCATTATCAATTAATATGGACCCATCTCTGGTTGAAGCATTATTGATATAGGATTAACCATTACCAACCACTTTAGGTGTTTCACCTATCAATGTATTAGACACACCATTATTTGGTGTTACACTCATTACTCTTAAGAGTGTCTTACCCTCACCTTTACAAGGCATCTCAGTTTAGAAATATACATATGTTCACCATATCGGGTTGTATGTATATGAGCACTTCCCATGTCGGGCTAGAAGTATATACACACCATTCATATCGGGCTAGAGGTATGTATATATATATTACCCATGTCCTGCATTAGGTATTAAGCCATCACCATGTCGGGCTATACATCATCTAGGGTTTTCTATCGGGCTTCCATATCGTGCATTATCATTAGCCTAAATTAGGGTTTCATGTCAACTTACAAGTATTCATTCAATCTTGCATCATGTATGGAGTCTATACTTGACTCCCTATCGTACAAGGGGTTTATACTACACCCACATATCGTGCAACAAGGTATACAATCATATCCATTTCATTTTAGTGAAGCAGGTGCATTATCATATCGGGTTAGGGTTGCTTGCTTATGTGCTTGCACCCGATATTACTTTTATAAATTGATACCATCATCTTCAAGCTCTAGACCTTATTTCTAACTGTTATAGTTCATGGCAATAGGTCTAAGCAACTACTAAAACTCATAATTTCATCAACTATTTCAGGAAACTTTGGAATTAAAAGTACTTTACTAATTATAGCAATTTAAGTGAAGAATAATAACATGGTTGAGTTCGAGTTATATAACCCGCCTTAAGAACCACTTCAAAGCTCCAAGCTCCAAAGCTCCATGTTCCTAAGGTTGAAGATGACTTATGAAGGTCCAAGGCTCGTTCATAACCCCTTCATATACAAGGAATCACCATGGATAAGCAATTGGTGAAGAAGAAAAGAAAGGAAGATCAAAACCCTAAATTCATGCTTCAATTCAAGGTTGAAGATGATCTTTTCCTCACCTTAGGGTCAAGTTTTGAGTTCCTTAGCTCCTTGGCCGACACCCTACCACTCTTGGGCGATATGGGCTTCCTCTTGGCCGACACAACTTTGCTTGTGGCCGATACCCTCTCACTTGTGGCCCAAACCACTTCAACTGGCCGATATCAACTTGCTATGAGCAATATCTACATGGTATGGCCGATATGCCTGTTATGGCCGATACCCAAGGCCTATGCACGATACCCTTATGCTCTTGCACGATATGCCACCCCTCTTGCACGATATGACACTCACTAGGACGATATGGTACTCACTTGGGATCAAAACACTTCACTCTATGGCCGATATCACCCAATATGACCAAGATCACCTACTTGGGCGATATGATCATGCCATGGGAGATATCCCATGACCCATGCACGATACCATAGCCTCCCTTCACGATATGGGAGCTATGTGCACGATACCACAAGGTAGGAGGTTGGTAAGGGTCGTAAAATTCCATTAAGGGGTCAAACTAGGGGTATATATACTTGTTGATCATGAAGGAGAACAAAAAATGAGGTGTCAACATTTTGAGCTAGTAGGTGCCACGTGTCATGCATGGGTGACACGTTTCCAAGCATGCATCAACATTTATATTGACGTGCAAAAATGTTGAGGATCATCTAGAGATGCAAATTCGTCCATCACTTGCCCATTTGGATAAAATATATCATTTAAATCATCATTTTAAGTCAAGCCGATACACTTTCTCTAAGGAAACTTGTTGGCCGTCACACCTCACCTCCTTGAGGTGCTTTGCACGATATGAACCTTGCCAAGAGTTCACAAAACGATATGGGACACCTCCTTGGGCTCCATGGCTGATAGGCACTCATATCTAAGCTTTTCAAATTGATACAACTCAAGTTAAGCCTTCAAATTCAACCCTCTTTCTTGGTCATTTCATCACCAACATTACCATCACTCTTAAGTGATTTAAACATGGTGTCTCATTCATTCTATCTCCTATAAATAATACATAGAGGAAGTAGGAACACTCTAGAGGTGGTAATTTGCATATCAACCCCACATTTTGGGTAAATTACAATTTGTACCAAAATTTGTGCACAATGCTCCAGCATTGTTCAAACAAGTTCAAACTTGGAATTTAGGCTTTCCACAAGCCACCATTTAGCATAATTCTCTCTCTTATGATGCTAAAACATACTAGGCACATTCAACATGTGACATTTTGCATTATAGCCCCTCAATTTGGGTAAATTGCACTTTGGTCCAAAATAAAGGAAAATTGCTCAAACAGCATTCAATCGGGACCAAACTTGAAACATAAATGTGTCACATGATAACAAATCACATTATAGGATTTCATTAAAGTTCTAAGCAACTTTATTAGCCAAAACAAATAGGGTTACCTCATAACCCAGATTAGGGTTCTTACAAATTATAAACCCCTAACAAAGATTTCGTCCCCGAAATCCCAGGTAAAAAGGGGAACATATATTATTCATTCATCATATCATCAAATCTCCATATAACATCTTAATGTCATGGAGCAATCATATAACTTTGATCAACACAAAGTTCTTTCATACATTCTTACTGATTTGTCACCTTTCTTAACTTATAACTTTATGTGACAAGATTCTTGATTTTGGGAAGTTTCCCATATATCTCATTCAGTTTAGCATTTCATTTTCAAGGAAAGACTAGAGTTATATTTTTGTTACCCGCTTGTGACTACAAGTCTTATCATATATCAACTATGCCATCCAGTCTGTTGACACTACACTAAACTTCCTTACTACTTGTACCAACTATCTCATTACTTGTACATTCTCTTTTACAGATCTAGATAGGGCTATTCTAAGAAATTATTTTTAGCTTGGTAAGCATTTCCCACAATGATTTTACAATTGTTCCTTCAATTAATACATATTTATTGATGTTTTGTTTATGCAAGGAATAAACCCCTAACAAAATATGTCCATACTAAACTGATTTCACAGTTTAGCCATTTCAAAATAAATCATTTGATTAGGAGTTATGCTTTTACTTTCTCACAACATCTGACACTTCTTGGATACCAAAATTCCTTGCCTTGGTAACCATCACATGTGTCAAAAACACATCACACCCTCATCTTTCTTTCATCTTGAAACATTACTTGTTACGCGTATCTTTATCTTGGAACCAAAGTCCAAGATGAACTGACACTTTTTCTAAGTATTCATTAATTGAGCATTTTTATCTCATGCACATCAAGTGTCATAAGACTCACTTGATTGCCATGTGCTTGAAACAAAAGAACACAAGGAAACATATTTCTTTCATCATCCCATTACTACCCAAGGTTGTTTATTAAGAGAAAATATTATCATCTCCTCTATTTGTAACATGAACTTTCAACTATTCATGAGTCATTTACTCTTGTCTCATCCTAAGTTCCTTACCATCAGCTTAGGAATTATAAGGATGATTATATGTCATTATTCCTTTCTTCATTATTATCTAACATGTTCATGAACATTTGTGTTTTCATCACATTTCCCATTTCCACATTTTGGGAAAAGATCTTTATTATTCTCATAGGCTTTATCAGACAGAGATCATTTCCCATGTTCTCATTCTCATCTTATAAGGATTATACTCTTTACTTCCTCATACACGCATACTGATCTGAGATCATCTTAGATTCCTCTTTCTTGTATTTAGGATGTGATACAATTATCCATACCATAATTTCAATTTCATTATACTTACTAGATTGTCTCAAAATGACTACTTGATCAGAGTAATCAAAAAGATAACAATCTAAGAGTTCCATACTCACCTTATCTCCAATAATTATATACCTGGCCAGGGTATACAAGTATTGAGATTAGATAGTATGCACTTTATGTAATTTCTTATTCCTTACTTTTCATATCATCACAAGCATAGGATTTAGCATCCCTGGATTTTCTCCAGGCGTTACCTTTACACTTCATCCTTTTTCACACGGATAAGAGTAGTTATAAAGCATTTAAAAGAATACTAAACAAAATATAAATTCTAGTTCTCATCATTTCTTCCCTATATCCCCATAGGGCAAACAATAGAGAAAGTCCATAACAGAAATCCTTTTTATGATTATCAAATAGCATGAAGATAAGGCATATCAAAATGGAAAAGCTCTATCTAACTGTTACCCCTCATCTTCCGCTTCAGGTTGACTCAACACATAGAGTCGAGCTGTTTCACATGATTACTTATTGCTTTTACTTAGTGGCTACTCCCCTAGTACACTAGGCACTTATTGCACTGGTGGCACCAAAAACTTTGTCCTTTTAGGACAACTAGGCACATATCTCTATAATTGTAGAAACCTTTCCTTAAATTCTCACCTTATTGCTCCTTCTTGGGCACTTCCATCATAGATATACTATCTATCTGAACTTATGGCAGAGTCTACTTTCTTACCATATGTTAATCTTTCCCACACTTTCCACTGTTTCAACATGACTCTGTCATTCAGCAATCCTTTCAAAGCCCAAAGTTTCCGTATCAAGGACTAATAAACTAGGTTATAATGCTAATATCCAGTCTACTATATGCATAAGTGTTATCTTAACCTTTCCAACAAGAACATAACCATATGATTTTCTATCTTAGTCGGGTCATGATGGGAATTCTCAGGCTCTCATCCTTTCCTTACCTGATCCCTTGTACCCTCTCCTAGTGCCATGAAGTTGTTCTCAGCAATGTGTTCCTCGTGTTTGCCAGTCATTTATAAACTTCACCCTTTCTTCTGCCCAAGAAGAAGTCACTATATGATATACTAGAGGACACTAACACTGACTCAACACCTTAGTCCTATGTCTCTGTAGACTCAGCGAACCTTAAGCTCTGATACCAAAACTGTCGCGACCGACAATCAAATCGTCATTAATTAAGCGGAATGAAACATAAACAGTGGATTAACATAAATCACTAGAATTTAAAACCCTTTTTCAAGGAGATCCTTGTATGGAAAACTTTTTATTGAAAGATTCAAAACTCATACATATCATAAATTACAATGTACAACATTGTTTCATTTCATCTTGAGAACAACATATAACAATTGCTCTATCAAAACACATACTGGAGCAGCATAAAACCTCGAGGCATTCAAGCCAAATTCTCATATTTTTCATAAAACCAGTACGAACCAACTCCAAGGACCTGAGAGTACAGAGACGACACATAGGACTACTATCTACAAGACAAGACAGGCAGTACACTCAACCTGAGCTGTCACTGTTATCCCTGCTGTTGATGATGTACCTCTGTAGAAAGGTCTTCACCTCCTCATGCACGTCCACCTAAAAATTTGGATCCCACGGGGGTGAGACAATTGTAATTGTCCCAGCGGGAGATATAACTCCTCGCCGACCATATTATTAACTCAGATCAAGAAGTAATAAACTGAGCAGTGGTTCTTTCTATATTTACATGTAGGATAAATCACTGTATGAATAAAATAAAGTAATCATCTTTCTTAAGGAGAACATTGCATTCACCCATGGTAGAGTTATCAATCATCTATCTACTTTGCAAGGAATTTAAAGAAACATAAATAACATCTATCCACTAAGATGTATAACTGAATTGCACATCAATCAATGTTCCTCGTATTCGATCCTTAAGCAGATATACTACACGGCTGAATATATTTTAACAATCACACTTATGCCCTGATCATATGCAGTGTACTCTACATATGAGATTCGCAAGGCACTACGACCACACCGTACAAGACTTAGCGACACACCCGAGAAATGCTAAGTCTGACGCCAGCCCTGTTCTGCTACAGGACCACAGGTTCATCGGCCTTCAGGCTCATCGGCCTCACTGTACTACATCGAGTGCTCTGAACTCCTCCTCTAACCTGAGTACACAGGCTCAGGAGGTCTGGGTTACCACCGTGACATCGCACGCGTTGTTGTTGAATAACCCCTATTTACTCCAGTGCCATCGTGACATCGCACGCGTTGTTGTTGAACACTGGCTTTCCATCCTCGTGCCACCGTGACATCGCACACGTTGATGTTGAACACGAGTTTCACCCCTAAGAGACCTGTCAAAGGGGTTCTACGGTGTTCAGGGCACCTAAGTCTAATATTAACATTATAGATACATTTAAAACAGAAATCATAACTCATTTTACATTTCTCACAAGGCTCACATGGCCTGCCATATCATAACAATTGACATGACACACTTCATACACTAAAATCATGCAATTGAACTGTTAAGCATCACCATATCTCACACTAAGAACTTTGATATCACAATTACTTAATTCATCACATGGATCACAAGGCCATTACACATCTTGTCACCTCTCACTAAGCAACAACTTATTCAAACACATGGTTCACAAGGCCATTACACATCTTGTCACCTCTCACTAGGTAACAACTTATTCAAACACATGGCTCACAAGGCCATTACACATCTTGTCACCTCTCACTAGGCAACAACTTATTCAAACACATGGCTCACAAGTCCATTACACATCTTGTCACCTCTCACTAGGCAACAGCTTATTCAAACACATTTGAATTGTCCAACCATTATCAATTAATATGGACCCATCTCTGGTTGAAGCATTATTGATATAGGATTAACCATTACCAACCACTTTAGGTGTTTCACCTATCAATGTATTAGCCACACCATTATTTGGTGTTACACTCATTACTCTTAAGAGTGTCTTACCCTCACCTTTACAAGGCATCTCAGTTTAGAAATATACATATGTTCACCATATCGGGTTGTATGTATATGAGCACTTCCCATGTCGGGCTAGAAGTATATACACACCATTCATATCGGGCTAGAGGTATGTATATATATATTACCCATGTTCTGCATTAGGTATTAAGCCATCACCATGTCGGGCTATACATCATCTAGGGTTTTGTATCGGGCTTCCATATTGTGCATTAGCATTAGCCTAAATTAGGGTTTCATGTCAACTTACAAGTATTCATTCAATCTTGCATCTTGTATGGAGTCTATACTTGACTCCCTATCGTACAAGGGGTTTATACTACACCCACATATCGTGCAACAAGGTATACAATCATATCCATTTCATTTTAGTGAAGCAGGTGCATTATCATATCGGGTTAGGGTTGCTTGCTTATGTGCTTGCACCCGATATTACTTTTATAAATTGATACCATCATCTTCAAGCTCTAGACCTTATTTCTAACTGTTATAGTTCATGGAAATAGGTCTAAGCAACTACTAAAACTCATAATTTCATCAACTATTTCAGGAAACTTTGGAATTAAAAGTACTTCACTAATTATAGCAATTTAAGTGAAGAATAATAACATGGTTGAGTTCGAGTTATATAACCCGCCTTAAGAACCACTTCAAAGCTCCAAGCTACAAAGCTCCATGTTCCTAAGGTTGAAGATGACTTATGAAGGTCCAAGGCTCGTTCATAACCCTTTCATATACAAGTAATCACCATGGATAAGCAATTGGTGAAGAAGAAAAGAAAGGAAGATCAAAACCCTAAATTCATGCTTCAATTCAAGGTTGAAGATGATCTTTTCCTCACCTTAGGGTCAAGTTTTGAGTTCCTTAGCTCCTTGGCCGACACCCTACCACTCTTGGGCGATATGGGCTTCCTATTGGCCGACACAACTTTGCTTGTGGCCGATACCCTCTCACTTGTGGCCCAAACCACTTCAATTGGCCGATATCAACTTGCTATGAGCAGTATCTACATGGTATGGCCGATATGCCTGTTATGGCCGATACCCAAGGCCTATGCACGATACCCTTATGCTCTTGCACGATATGCCACCCCTCTTGCACGATATGACACTCACTAGGACGATATGGTACTCACTTGGGATCAAAACACTTCACTCTATGGCCGATATCACCCAATATGACCAAGATCACCTACTTGGGCGATATGATCATGCCATGGGCGATATCCCTGACCCATGCACGATACCATAGCCTCCCTTCACGATATGAGAGCTATGTGCACGATACCACAAGGTAGGAGGGTGGTAAGGGTCGTAAAATTCCATTAAGGGGTCAAACTAGGGGTATATATACTTGCTGATCATGAAGGAGAACAGAAAATGAGGTGTCAACATTTTGAGCTAGTAGGTGCCACGTGTCATGCATGGGTGAGACGTGTCCAAGAATGCATCAAAATTTATATTGATGTGCAAAAAGGTTGAGGATCATCTAGATATGCAAATTCGTCCATCACTTGCCCATTTGGATAAAATATATCATTTAAATCATCATTTTAAGTCAAGCCGATACACTTTCTCTAAGGAAACTTGTTGGCCGTCACACCTCACCTCCTTGAGGTGCTTTGCACGATATGAACCTTGCCAAGAGTTCACAAAACGATATGGGACACCTCCTTGGGCTCCATGGCTGATAGGCACTCATATCTAAGCTTTTCAAATTGATACAACTCAAGTTAAGCCTTCAAATTCAACCCTCTTTCTTGGTCATTTCATCACCAACATTACCATCACTCTTAAGTGATTTAAACATGGTGTCTCATTCATTCTCTCTCCTCTAAATAATACATATAGGAAGTAGGAACACTCTAGAGGTGGTAATTTTCATATCAACCCCACATTTTGGGTAAATTACAATTTGTACCAAAATTGGTGCACAATGCTCCAGCATTGTTCAAACAAGTTCAAACTTGGAATTTAGGCTTTCCACAAGCCACCATTTAGCATCATTCTCTCTCTTATGATGCTAAAACATACTAGGAACATTCAACATGTGACATTTTGCATTATAGCCCCTCAATTTGGGTAAATTGCACTTTGGTCCAAAATAAAGGAAAATTGCTCAAACAGCATTCAATCGGGACCAAACTTGAAACATAAGTGTGTCACATGATAAAAAATCACATTATAGGATTTCATTAAAGTTATAAGCAACTTTATTAGACAAAACAAATAGGGTTACCTTATAACCCAGATTAGGGTTGTTACAATTCGTGTATGAGGAAGTAAAGAGTATAATCCTTATAAGATGAGAATGAGAACATGGGAAATGATCTCTGTCTGATAAAGCCTGTGAGAATAATAAAGATCTTTTCCCATAATGTGGAAATGGGAAATGTGATGAAATCACAAATGTTCATGAACATGTTAGATAATAATGAAGAAAGGAGTAATGACATATAATCATCCTTATAATTCCTAAGCTGATGGCAAGGAACTTAGGATGAGACAAGAGTAAATGACTCATGAATAGTTGAAAGTTCATGCTACAAATAGAGGAGATGATAATGTTTTCTCTTAATAAACAACCTTGGGTAGTAATGGGATGATGAAAGAAATATGTTTCTTTGTGTTCTTTTGTTTCAAGGACATGGCAATCAAGTGAGTCTTATGACGCTTGATGTGCATGAGATAAAAATGCTCAATTAATGAATACTTAGAAAAAGTGTCAGTTCATCTTGGACTTTGGTTCCAAGGTAAAGATACACGTAACAAGTAATATTTCAAGATGAAAGAAAGATGAAGGTGTGATGTGTTTTTGACACATGTGACGGTTACCAAAGCAAGGAATTTTGGTATCCAAGAAGTGTCAGATGTTGTGAGAAAGTAAAAGCATAACTCCTAATCAGATGATTTATGTTGAAATGGCTAAACGGTGAAATGAGTTTAGTATGGACATATTTTGTTAGGGGTTTATTCCTTGCATAAACAAAACATCAATAAATATGTATTAATTGAAGGAACAATTGTAAAATCATTCTGGGAAATGCTTACCAAGCTAAAAATAATTTCTTAGAATACCCTTATCTAGATCTGTAAAAAAAGAATGTACAATTAATGAGATAGTTGGTACAAGTAGTAAGGAAGTTTAGTGTAGTGTCAACAGACTGGATGGAACAGTTGATATATGATAAGACTTGTAGTCACAAACGGGTAACAAAAAAATGTAACTCTGGTTTTTCCTTGAAAAAAAAGAAATGCTAAACTGAATGAGATATATGGGAAACTTCCCAAAATCAAGAATCTTGTCACATAAAGTTATAAGTTAAGAAAGGTGACAAATCAGTGAGGGTGTATGAAAGAACTTTGTGTTGATCAAAGTTATATGATTGCTCCATGACATTAAGATGTTATATGGAGATTTGGTGATATGATGAATGAATAATATCTGTTCCCCTTTTTACCTGGGATTTCGGGGACGAAATCTTTGTTAGGGGTTTATAATTTGTAACAACCCTAATCTGGGTTATGAGGTAACCCTATTTGTTTTGGCTAATAAAGTTGCTTAGAACTTTAATGAAATCCTATAATGTGATTTGTTATCATGTGACACATTTATGTTTCAAGTTTGGTCCCGATTGAATGTTGTTTGAGCAATTTTCCTTTATTTTGGACCAAAGTGCAATTTACCCAAATTGAGGGGCTATAATGCAAAATGTCACATGTTGAATGTGCCTAGTATGTTTTAGCATCATAAGAGAGAGAATTATGCTAAATGGTGGCTTGTGGAAAGCCTAAATTCCAAGTTTGAACTTGTTGAAACAATGCTGGAGCATTGTGCACCAATTTTGGTACAAATTGTAATTTACCCAAAATGTGGGGTTGATATGCAAATTACCACCTCTAGAGTGTTCCTACTTCCTCTATATATTATTTAGAGGAGAGAGAATGAATGAGACACCATGTTTGAATCACGTATGAGTGATGGTAATGTTGGTGATGAAATGACCAAGAAAGAGGGTTGAATTTGAAGGCTTAACTTGAGTTGTATCAACTTGAAAAGCTTATATATGAGTGCCTATCGGCCAGGGAGCCCAAGGAGGTGTCCCATATCGTTTTTTGAACTCTTGGAAAGGTTCATATCGTGCAAATCACCTCAAGAAGGTGAGGTGTGACGGACAACAAGTTTCCTTAGGAAAAGTGTATCGGCTTGACTTAAAACGATGATTTAAATGATATATTTTATCCAAATGGGTAAGTAATGGATGAATTAGCATACCTAGATGATCCTAAACCTTTTTTCACGTCAATATAAATTTTGATGCATTCTTGGACACGTGGCACCTACTAGCTCAAAATGTTGACACCTCATTTTTGTTCTCCTTCATGATCAGCAAGTATATATACCCCTAGTTTGACCCTTTAATGGAATTTTACGACCCTTACCACCCTCCTACCTTGTGGTATCGTGCACATAGCTCCCATATCGTGAAGGGAGGCTATGGTATCGTGCATGGGTCATGGGATATCGCCCATGGCATGATCATATCGCCCAAGTAGGTGATTTTGGTCATATTGGGGTGATATCGGCCATGGAGTGAAGTGTTTTGATCCCAAGTGAGTACTATATCATCCAAGTGAGTATCATATCGTGCAAGAGGGGTGGCATATCGTGCAAGAGCATAAGGGTATCGTACATAGGCCTTGGGTATCGGCCATAGCAAGCATATCGGCCATACTATGTTGATATTGCTCATAGCAAGTTGATATCGGCCAGTTGAAGTGGTTTGGGCCACAAGTGAGAGGGTATCGGCCACAAGCAAAGTTGTGTCGGCCAAGAGGAATCCCATATCGCCCAAGAGTGGTAGGGTGTCGGCCAAGGAGCTAAGGAACTCAAAACGTGACTCTAAGGTGAGGAAAAGATCATCTTCAACCTTGGATTGAAGCATGAATTTAGGGTTTTGATCTTCCTTTCTTTTCTTCTTCACCAATTGCTTATCCATGGTGATTCCTTGTTTATGAAGGGGTTATGAACGAGCCTTGGACCATCATAGGTCATATTCAACCTTAGGAACATGGAGCTTTGGAGCTTGGAGCTTTGAAGTGGTTCTTAAGGCGGGTTTTATAACTCGAACTCAACCATGTTATTATTCTTCACTTAAATTGCAATAATTAGTGAAGTACTTTTAATTCCAAAGTTTCCTGAAATAGTTGATGAAATTATGAGTTTTAGTAGTTGCTTAGACCTATTTCCATGAACTATAATAGTTAGAAATAAGGTCTAGAGTTTGAAGATGATGGTATCAATTTATAAAAGTAATATCGGGTGCAAGCACATAAGCAAGCAACCCTAACCTGATATGATAATGCACCTTCTTCACTAAAATGAAATGGATATGATTGTATACCTTGTTGCACGATATGTGGGTGTAGTGTACACCCCTTGCACGATAGGGAGTCAAGTATAGACTCCATACATGATGCAAGATTGAATGATTACTTGTAAGTTGACATGAAACCCTAATTTAGGCTAATGCTACTGCACGATATGGAAGCCCGATACAAAACCCTAGATGATGTATAGCCCGACATGGTGATGGCTTAATACCTAATGCATGACATGGGTAATATATATATACATACCTCTAGCCCGATATGAATGGTGTGTATATACTTCTAGCCCGACATGGGGAGTGTTCATATACATACAACCTGATATGGTGAACATATGTATATTTCTAAACTGAGATGCCTTGTAAAGGTGAGGGTAAGACACTCTTAAGAGTAATGAGTGTAACACCAAATAATGGTGTGTCTAATACATTGATAGGTGAAACACCTAAAGTGGTTGGAAAAGGTTAATCCTATATCAATAATGCTTCAACCAGATATGGGTCCATATTAATTGATAATGGTTGGACAATTCAAATGTGTTTGAATAAGTTGTTGCCTAGTGAGAGGTGACAAGATGTGTAATGGCCTTGTGAGCCATGTGTTTGAATAAGTTGTTGCCTAGTGAGAGGTGACAAGATGTGTATTGGCCTTGTGAGCCATGTGTTTGAATAAGTTGTTGCCTAGTGAGAGGTGACAAGATGTGTAATGGCCTTGTGATCCATGTGATGAATTAAGTAATTGTGATATCAAAGTTCTCAGTGTGAGATATGGTGATGCTTAATAGTTCAATTGCATGATTTTAGTGTATGAAGTGTGTCATGCCAATTGTTATGATATGGCAGGCCGTGTGAGCCTTGTGAAATGTAAAATGAGTTATGATTTCTGTTTTAAATGTACCTATAATGTTAATATTAGACTTAGGTGCCCTGAACACCGTAGAACCCCTTTGGGAGGTCTGCGCCTTAGGGGTGAAACTCGTGTTGCAACATTATCCGTGCGGAGTCATGGAGACATGAGGACAGAGAGGCAGTGTTCAACAACAACGCGTGCGATGTCACGATGGCACCGGAGAAAATGGGGGTTATTGCAACATTATCCGTGCGGAGTCATGGAGGTAACCCCGTGAGACTCTCCGCCTATGTACTCAAGTTAGAGGAGGAGTCTAGAGCACTCGGAGTAGTGCATTGAGGCCGGAGAGCCTGTAGGCCGGAGAGCCTGTGGTCCTGTAGCAGAATAGGGCTGGCGTCAGACTTAGCATTTCCCGAGTGTGTCGCTAAGTCTTGTACGGTGTGGTCGTAGTGCACTGCGAATCTCATATGTAGAGTACACTGCATATGATCAGGGCATAAGTGTGATTGTTAAAATATATTCAGCCGTGTAGCATATCTGCTTAAGGATCGAATACGAGAAACATTGGTTGATGCGCAAATCAGTTATACATCTTAGTAGATAGATGTTATTTATGTTTCTTTACATTCCTTGCAAAGCAGATAGATGATTTATAACTCTACCATGGTTAGATCCAATGTTCTCCTTAAGAAAGGAGATTACTTCATTCTGTTCATATAGAGAATTATCCTGCCTATTAATATAAAGAGAACCTCTGCTCAGTTTATAATTGCTTAATCTGTGATAATAATATGGTCAGCGGAGAGTTATATCTCTCGCTGGGGCAATTTTCAATTGTCTCACCCCCGTGGGGCCCAAATTTTTAGGTGAACGTGCACGAGGAGGTGAAAACCTTTTTGCAGATGAAGAACAGCATCTGAGACAGCAGTGACAGCTCAGGTTGAGTGTATTGTCTGTCATGTCTAGTAGATATGAGTCATATGTGTCGTCTCTGTACTCTCAGGTCCTTGGAGTTGGTTCGTACTGGTTTTATGATCAATAAGAGATTTTGGTTTACGTGCCTCGAGGTTTTATGTTGCTCATGTATAGTTTGGTAAAGCAACTATTATATGTTATCCTCGAGAAGAGATGGTAAAGTGCATGTACAATGTGAGCAATGATGTATATAAAGTTTTGGTTCTGCCTTAAAGAGTTTTCCTAGAAATGGATCTCTTTGAAAAAGGGTTTTAAATTTTAGTGATTTATATTAATCCACTGTTTATGTTTCATTCCGCTTAATTAATATCGATTTGATTGTCGGTCGTGACACTATCACTCCTAAGCTTTAGTTTCATGCTGAGGACAACTTGATTCAAAAGTTTGGGGTGGTTGGGTGGTATTCCCCTTTTCTTAGATTATTTTGTTGATGTTTATCTCACCTGATCTCTGTTTGTTTGAAATTACTCTTTCTAGTGTATTTTCTTACTGTTAGCATTCATGCATACATGTAGTTCAATTTCATGCATTTTTGTGTACTTTTTCAAAAAAAAAGTTCTTTTTGCTCTTTCATGTCATGCATTGAATTTCTGTGAGACTTTGGTAATTTTTGTGTGTTTTAACTAGGATTTGTTGCTTTATGTTTTAAATTTCCTTAAATGTAGGTTTAGATGTGATTGAAAGCAAATTGACACCATTTTTGGCCAATTTTGCCCAAACTTGAATGTACTTGCCCAAAAGTGTGTTTCAATTGAATCTCTATCTATTGTGATGAAAATGGCTAAATCTTGGATGACGTAACTTGATTTTAATGTTTGTGGTAAGAATGAGTCCTATGTAGGAATTTTGTACATGATCCAATTCTCTTGAAATAAATTGATGTTTTGAATAAAAGGGTGATTCTTGCAAGTCTTGAACGTTTGGTTTTTCTTGTTCTTTATGAAAAGGATGCAATATACTATATTGTTCATTTTATGCATGACTTGTTTGATTGATGAATGTTACACAGACTAACTTTCTTGAGTGAAATTATACATGGATATCCACTACTTGTGACCCCTCTTTGACCTGACATTATTCCACCATCTTCTTGCCTCTACGCCCCATTAAAGGATGCCAAAGTGCACATATCAGCCTTGGCCACTCTCAAAACGTTTGGGGTGACCATACCTTTACCTCCTTGCTTCACTCTGATCATCATATGCCTACCCATACTAAGGGCAAAGAAAAGAAAAAGAAAAGAAAGAAAAAGGAAAATAAAGGGTGCTCCTATTTAAGAGCATTCAAACAAAGAGAAGATGAGTGCAAAAGCACTCCATTCCCTTTCATAACCATTTCTTCTCTTTTTATGCCTAATAGGGCTAGGGTAAATCAACTCTAGCCCTCATTTCCCTACACAAGCCAAGTGGGTCATGAGCAGTGAAATGAAGTGCATGAGGTAACTTTAGCAAGTGAAACAATAATCCTAACCTTTTGAATGTATTTCATGCATGATACAATTACCCAAAGCATTATAAAAACTACATTGCTTTCATATGTGAATCATGATACATATTTTAAGTTCTTGTACTCTGTCCTTGATTCACACTTGAAATGATTGCAACTGAACAGAGAGTAGTGGATTGGATGCCTAATTCCTCATGAACTCATTTTAGCCAATAAACATCATGATGTTGCACTATCCTTGATCCTTGATTGATTTGAAAGAGAGATTAAGTTGAAGCATGACTAAGGACAAGTATGTTTTAAGTTTGGGGTGGTGATGCATCCCTTTATTAGGGCTTCATATTGTGTCTTTTTGTTTATCAATCACTTCTAAACATAGTAGAATGCAAGTTAAATCCCTCAATATGC
The DNA here is from genome assembly GCA_963693085.1 of Alisma plantago-aquatica. Lineage (NCBI taxonomy): Eukaryota > Viridiplantae > Streptophyta > Magnoliopsida > Alismatales > Alismataceae > Alisma > Alisma plantago-aquatica. Next base: position 835,804,507 of record OY856411.1, on the reverse strand, counting down.
ATATTACTATCAAATGCACTTATGGACGTTCTTTGCATGTTTTTTAGGTACTTGGACCATGTCTTGTATGGATGATACAGAAGGAAGGAGTTCTAGGATTTATCCACCCATGTAGGGGTCCAAAGAAGGCCCTAAAGCTCCCTCAACCTACCCCTAGTGGCCAAGAGTCAAGTTCAAGCAAGGAAGGTCCATTTATCATGAAGTTTCAAGCTCAGAAAGCTACTGAAGACCCCAACATGGCAATGGTGCCAAGGAACGACCATGCTCACCAATTCTAAAGTCACAAAGAGGATCTTCATTTTGTCAAGCTACAATAACATGGCCAAAACGGTCATGCTACCCAACACAGTCATGTTGAGAAGCCCCCAAAACGGTCGTACCAGCCAGCAAGGTCATGCTACCAAGGATGAGAACAGGCATGCTGACTAGAAAGACCTCCATTTCACCTCCCCCCAGTACGACCATCCTACCCAGCATGGTCATTTTTCCTAGCTCTCACCACGGTCGTGCTACCCATCACATATGTGCTACCAGCCTTCATTTCACCACTTTCACTCTGACATTTTCCATTTCCCACCATGGTCATTCCAACCACCAGCCACCATGCATGTTTTTCCCATAACGGTCGTGCTACCACCCTAAACCTAGCTTTTTCTGCATTATTTTTTCAACTATATCCCTACTTACCCTAGTTCTTCCACCACCACCTATATATACATAGGTGGCGACCACAAAACTAGGTCAGCTGCCTTAGCACCCTCCTACCTACTCTAGAGCATTCATTGCCATCTCTCTTGTATTCAAGACCTCCACCTACCATTTCCATCATAGAAACTGAGTTTTCTACTTTTTCAACCATAATAACCTTCATTTCCATGCTCTTCACCCATCTTGGAGGAGGGAGGTCATTCTATAGTAGCTAGGAGGTGAAGAAGAAGGTACTCTGAGCTCCATGGATTCCTATCCCTTTATTCTCCTTTTTTTATATGAGCATTGACGCAATTTGACTGTGCGCTAAAACACAAGTGAACGCGTAGAGTAGTACAGGCCTTTGTGAGGCCCGAGTTGAACACAGGGATACTCGGAATTGTTGGAGACTTCTACTAACTATTTGCGATCAGCTAAGCCGAATAACAAATTGAGGGTTGTTGTTATAATTAAAAGAAAATAAAAACAAAAACAAAACAAACGATCGATTAAATGTTAATTTAATCAATTCAAAAGGGTATCTTTAGGATTTCGGTTTCACCGCGGGTTTTCATTGTATTAGATTTTATATAATGCCTCAATTTTATCTCTCTATCCAGGTAGTGGCCTGAAAACAGAATTACCCACTGTCGTGGTGCAATTCACTACCTAGGTTTAGGTCGGTTCCACCGTTGTAGTAACCTATACCCTAAATTAGGTGCATTATGAACGATCTCTCAGTATCCACCATTAATTTTACACCACCTTGGTCAAGGGATTTATCGATTAATGTAGATTTCATCTCTTTTCAGCCGTTAATCCTTCTTTCAAAGTGATTAAAGGCATTAGGTTATTATTATGGTGATCAAGCATAACAATATATGGAGAAAATGAAACTATACCACAGATTTAAGAGATAAAATATGAATTACTATTATAAAACTGTCATACAATGAATTCCCGGGCTACTCCCGGTCCTAAAGACGAAGGGGATTAGCCCCGCATGTTCATCTCAAACAAGTACAAGGTAGAGATAGGGGAAATCATGTGGAAAACGTGAATTGAGAGGTGAAACCCCTGAACGGAGAAGAACAGGTTGATCCTTTGCGTAGAACACGTGCTCTCCCGCCTTTCGGTGGTGAAATCCGTCTTCTGCGGCATCCGAATCAACTAGTATGAGCTTCTGGCCTCCGTTCTCCTCTCCTTTGCTCCTCGGTACTCGTGCAATGGCTAATGAGATCCTCCCTTGGCCTCGGCGGCCGTCATTAGGTTTAATTCCCTCATTAGGTTGCTAATTAACCACGGCCATTCGATTGGGATCAATCTAAATCAAACGCATATCTGACGGTGTCGATACCATCGACGCAGGTTGATGGTATCGACCCAGTGTGGTAGCGGCAGCCCTCCTTTCTTTTCGTCTGAGTGCTTGATGTAGTCTCAATACCATCGACGGGGGTCGATGGTATCGACCACCCTGTAGTGACGGTTTTGTCATTTTGTGTCGCTGTAGCCTCCATGCGTCGATGGTATCGACTTGGGGTCGATACTATCGACTGCTTCTTCGCCAGCAACCTGAAGGTGACTCGATACCATCGACATCCCTGTCGATAGTATCGACACTTTGCTACTCCTTTCGGCTGGCAACCTGTGACCATGTCGATGGTATCGACTTCTGTCGATGGTATCGACGGAAGAAAATACTCGTTTGTCCTGAAATTCAAACACAAGATCACATAAATTCACACAAATAATAATATTTTGACAATTAATGCTCAAAATGATGAAATAAAGGGGATTTGACATAAAATAGTAGCAAAGACCAAAGTGGATGAATTATGCAACATTAACCATAAAAATGACTAATAAAAGCATAAAACACATATCAAACAAGTCTATAAATGCGACTCAAAATCATCGCATCAAACTCCCCTAAGCTTGAATGTTGCTCGCCCTCGATTAACTAATCCTTAGAATAGAATTGCCAATGTCAACTAAAAAACAACACACCACAACCAACGTCCCATATGACTCCCACCGGACGTTCACATACCGGCCCTCTCTAACCACGGAACAGTAATTACCCTGAAGGCGACAGTAATCATCCATAAAAGAAATTGACCTCAAAACTGATGAACACTATCACATAAGGCAGTTAACATAATAAAACTCGCCGGTTCAGACTTGGTGCATCTTGTGATCGCCTATACTACGTTGCTCCCCCTAACTACCATCTACATGGAAGCAGTTCTCCTGATATTCATTAGTGAGGAGAAATTCACAGTGGCCTACCAATCCGAGCAACGGGTGGATGAACATGGGTGGATCATGGAAGAAAGTGGAAGTATTGTACTGTTTCAACATGCATAATACAAAAATGTCCTACATGATGCAAATGCACATGAAAAATGCCCTAATGCCTAGAATTGAGTGGAATGATGCATGCACTAACCATCCGTCTCAAAATGAGATGGATATCTAGTTAAGCTACATCATGTACTCAATTATCCTGAAATGCAGGTGATATTACGTTCCTTTCTCCTTCTTATTCTACTTTCTTCTAATTAACTCTTTTTTTTCATTGTGCAGATTTTTCAGATTTTTCTTTTCTTTTTCATTTTCCAGCCCTTATATCCCTAATTGATAAAGAATATTTTATTGGGCTTATTTTTCTTCATACTCAGAAATTTGCACTGATTAGAAGGTGTGGAACAATTTAATTCACCATTAGAGGAAAATTGAGATACATGATGTACTTTATGCATGAAAATTATGAATGCAACTACATGGCATGCACCTAAGGGTAATGTGCATGTATCACTATTCTAATTTTTTTTCTTTTTATGCAGAACGTATAGACAATTGCAATGCAAGTCCTATCTAGGTGCTATGCAATCAAAAAGAGTTAAAACTGTACTCTACTTCCAATTCTTGGGTGGATTATGGAAACAATGAAGTGGAACGATCATAAGACTAGATGACTGAACCTTAGAAAGATATTATGTGTCCCTCCTTACTGACCTGTGTAGTAGTTTAGGGGTTTCTTTCTCTTACATCCAATTAGAGTCTCATTACCATTTGGTCAGTTTAGGCTCAAACAACCATTTCCGTCCACTTTCATGAATCATTAGGAGTCTAGTTGTAAAATTTTGTTTTAATGTTGACAAAACCAATCATTTTCATAGGATATGTGCCCAAGGTTAAACAAGACAAGCTTTCCAAACACACACAAAAAAAATTAAATTTCCCTTGATTTTCCCATGCACTATTGATGAGATGACACAACTTTATGACATCCACGATTACACTAGATAGCATGTGGATCCTACAAAAGCTAAAATTGCAAGAAACAAATAACAAGAACAAAAGCAATAATGCTAAAAAGTAAAAACAATAAAAGATAAAGCTGTTCCAACTGCCCCCCTAAGCTTGAATTTGACAATGGCCTCATAGTCAAAAACAAACTTAAAGATTGGAACAGTGATACCAGATCACTCCTGTGGTGGTGGAGGCGGGTACTACGGAGCCGTAGGGTCCCAAGAAGGATACTCCCCCTGGAAGCTTGGATCAAACTGGGCCCTAGGTGGAGGTTGTGGATAGTCTCCAAAGTAACTCTGGCTCCAATAATGGTCGTAGAAGGGCTCCTGCTGCATCTCCATCCATTGCAACCGATTATGTATCTGTTGTTGGTTGTCGAGGAGAAGACGTTCATTCTCGAACAACACCCTTTGGTTGTCCAGTATCTGGTTCGTAGTGTCTTGAATACCGGCATACATTCCCATATGCTGCTGTTGTGTTTGGTGGATATCTTTCAGCATAGTGTACATGCCTTGCATGGAATAGGCATCCTCGCTTGGCTGCAAGGGCTGTGGTGGAGGCGGCGTAGACTGTGATGATGAAGATGCACCTGAATGCATCCGAGGATGCTTCTGGGGTGCCACTCGTGAACGAAGAGGTGTAAAGGCCTCCTCTTCCTCCTCAGCCTCGTCGTCATGTCTGTCGTCGCCGCCGTCGTTGCCGCCTTCTTCTTCATCGGAGTCGATGGCTATGATTGGCCATCGGAAGTGTTGTGCCCCCTCGATATTGAAGACAGGATCGGGCAGCGCGCACTCCTGGTAGGTGTGGTTGACGTGGCAGTGTGTGTACGCCAAACCATCCCGCAGAAGAATAAGGTTAGAACGGTGTAGATGTTGCACGTTCACCTTGCTCTTTGTGGAAAGCAGGGTCATGGTAGAGAAGTTGAGCCCGAGGTAATGTGCCAACTTGGTGATGAACCCGCCGAAATGAATCGGGGACTTCCTCGTACTCCTCTTCACCGCTAGAACCCGCTGCAGGAAGAAAGTGCCCCAGTTGCATTCTTGGCGCTTCAGGAGCTGATATAAGAAGAAAAGATCTGTCTCCTGGAATTTGCTCAGTTCCATATCACCACGAGAAAAAAGTGTAGAACTCAACATCCGGTGTAGTACCCAGACGAATGGGTGCTCGAAATCCACTACCGCAGCATTGTGGTAGCTCACGGACTTGCCCACCGGCACCGTCACCAGCTCGGCGAAGATTTTGTCATAATCGGTGTGGTTGTCTGGTCGTCGGTGGTCGTACTGAGAATGGTGCCAGTTGAATATTGCATTGAACTGTCGGAGAGTGATGTTGTAGTCGATGTTGAACAGCCGGAAAGACACCCGGCCCTTGATCCACTCACGATCGGTGGCGACGACGTCGTTTGGCACGACGTAGACGTCAAGTGACGCCATGAACTTCGCCACCAACTCTTTATAGGTTGGCCACTTGCCGAAAAATGGCTGGCCATCAGCATGGTACTGCAATTCATCGGGCCTCCGGCTCGTGCGTTTCGCCTACCCCTGAAGAACGTAGGCCAAGTTGGCCTCAAATCCGAGATTCTGGATCATCTCCCGGTCCACATACCGGGTAGGCTCAATCTTCCTCTTCAAGATCTCGTCGTAGATCTTCTTCACCTCCGAAGATGGGTGGATCATGCGCGGGCGTGATACCGACGCGGGAGGAGGTGGCACGAACTCCGTGATATCCATCAGATTCACGCGAGAGGATGACGCTCCAGCGACGTGCACCATGGTTGCGAGAGAAAAGGGATTAGAGAAAGAGCTCAGTGAAGATTGGAGAATCGAATCTCTGCTCGATGAAGATCTTCGCTCAGTGCTGCTCTTCGTCGGCTTGGATGGCTCGGGGGGTTGCTCGGCACAAGGGAGGGAGATCACTCTGAAGGTGTGACGTCAACTGACGTAATGAATCTCCTTAAATAGACTTGGTCGGCGCCACTGTTGACCCGTCGATACCATCGATGCGAGTCGATGGTATCGACACGTTTCGATGCTATCCGCCCCCATCGCGAGTATCGACGGTCGTCGATGGCTGGATCTTGAAACCCGGATCGCTGACGTGTCAATACCATCGACATGGGTCGATGGTATTGACGATGCACCCAGATCAATGACATGGAAGCCGCGACCGCCGTTGATTTGTTTGTGCGGATCAGTGACGTGGATGGTCGATACCATCGACAAGGGTCGATGGTATCGACTTGTCTTTGTTGCAACACCTCCGCTTTGCGTCTCAACCTGTAGCCGTTTCGATACCATCGACCATGCCGTCGATGGTATCGACTTTCCTGAGTTGATTTTGTCTGTAAATCTTCAGAGATCTCGATGGTATCGACGGCTATCTCGATACCATCGACTCCACATTCGCGACCTGCCTGTAGGTAGGTCGATACCATCGACGAGGCCGTCGATGGTATCGACGCAAAGCAAAATCCGCAGTCGTCAACCTGTAACCCGGTCGATACCATCGACCAGTGTGTCGATGGTATCGACTGTGCCTCAGCGTGCACAAATAACAAACCGATCACTGTATCTTTTTTACACTGAAAATTGAACTAAAACAAATCAACCTACGATTGTACATGAACTATCCTAATGTACCGATGGTTGGGTTGCCTCCCAACAAGCGCCCTTATTTAACGTCTTTGGCTAGACAGCTTTCGGGCACCTCATTCATCCGAAAGTGAAATGAGTTTGACCTCATTCACCTTCCTCTTGTAATTTTCACCAAAGTAGAGCTTCAATCTTTGTCCATTCACTAAAAACGTGGTATCACCATCACGCACTAAGATCGCACCGTGTGGTTTGACCTCTTCTACCACGAACGGTCCACTCCACCAGGATTTGAGCTTCCCGGGATGCAACTTGAGTCGTGAATTGAACAACAAAACACTATCTCCTTTCTTGAACGTGCGCAACTGGATGTGGCGATCGTGGATCAGCTTTGTGCACTCTTTGTATATTTGTGCGTTCTCATATGCCGTCATCCGCAGCTCATCCAGATCATTCAATTCAAGCATTCTCTTTCTCCCCGTTCCATCGTAACTCAAATTGAGCCTTCTAAGCGCCCAATGGGCCTTGTGCTCCAGCTCTACCGGTAGGTGACAAGCCCGACCATACGCCAACCTAAAAGGTGTGGTGCCTATAGGTGTTTTGTAAGCCGTCCTGTAAGCCCACAATGCATCCGGTAATAGGGAACTCCAGTTCTTCCTGGTGGATGCCACCGTACGCTCCAAAATTTTCTTAATTTCACGATTGGAGACTTCCACCTGCCCTTGGGTCTGCGGGTGATATGGGGTACCTATGTTGTGCTTGACCCCATATTTCTTCAATAAAGTCGAGAACTTCTGATTCCTAAAATGCGTACCCCCATCACTGATTATCATTCGGGGTACCCCAAACCTACAGAAAATGTTTTCTTTCACAAACCTACAGACTACAGTGGAATCGTTAGTCCTTGTGGGTATTGCTTCCACCCACTTCGACAGATAATCAACTGCTAACAAAATATATAAATTGGAGTTTGAGGACACAAAGGGTCCCATGAAATCTATGCCCCACAAATCAGATACCTCCACTTCCTGAAACACATTCAGGGGCATCTCCTGTCGCTTTGAGATATTACCTGCTCGTTGGAAAGAATCACATTGCCTCACAAACTCGTAGGCATCTCGAAACAAAGTTGGCCAATAAAGGCCGCTTTCCAAAACCTTAGCTGTCGTGTGCGAGCTTGTGTGGTGTCCTCCCGTAGGTGATACGTGGCAATGACAGAGAACGCTCTCGTACTCCACCTCAGGCACACACCTGCGTAGGATACCGTCCCTGCATTGCTTAAGAAGAATTGGATCATCCCAAAAATAATATCTCAAAGAATGGAAAAATCTTTTCTTCTCCTGATATGACCAATCTTCCGGGATGATCCCGCAAGCCAAATAGTTTACAATCTCCGCGAACCAAGGATCCTTAGAAGTAATTTTCAAAATCTGTTCATCCGGAAACATCTCGGTTATGGGTATATGTAAATCTTTTTCATCCATCCTTTCTAACCTAGACAAATGATCAGCAACAATGTTTTCAATCCCAGATTTATCCTTGGTTTCAATGTCAAATTCCTGTAAGAGCAAAATCCACCTAATGAGTCTAGGCTTTGCGTCTTTTTTTCCATTAAGTATTTGATTGCAGCATGGTCAGTCCATACAACTACTTTAGATCCAACTAAGTACTGCCAGAATTTTTCAAAAGCGAACACAACGGCGAGTAATTCTTTTTTAGTAGTTGTATAATTCAATTGGGCGTCATTCAAAGTCTTTGAAGCGTAGAAAATCACGGTGGGCTTATTGTCCACCCGCTGCCCCAACACGGCTCCTACCGCAAAGTCCGAAGCGTCACACATTAGTTCGAACGGTTTTGTCCAATCCGGCGTTTGAACAACCGGTGCAGAAATCAGTTTTTTTTTAACACGTCGAACACATGTAGACACTTATCATTGAAATCAAATACAACATATTTCTCCAAAAGCTTGGATAGAGGTTTCACGATTTTAGAAAAATATTGTATAAATCGCCGATAGAACCCGACATGTCCTAGGAAACTTCTTACCCCTTTAACAGAATTTGGTGGGGGCAACTTGGAAATGACCTCAATTTTGACCGGATCCACCTCTAAACCTTTGCTAGACACCTTGTGTCCTAGCACTATCCCCTCAGTCACCATCATGTGACATTTCTCCCAGTTGAGGACCAAATGTGTGTCCTCACAATGCTATAAAACTTTGTCCAGATTATAGAGACATTCATCAAACGATGCACCATACACTGAAAATTCATCCATAAAAACCTCGAGACAACGCTCTACCATGTCAAAAAAAATGGCGAGCATACAACGCTGAAACGTCGCCGGTGCATTGCATAAACCAAATGACATTCGGCGGTAAGCAAAAGTCCCATAGGGACAAGTGAACGTAGATTTCTCTTGATCCAAACGATCAATCGAGATCTGGTTGTACCCCGAGTATCCGTCTAGAAAACAGAAGTGCGATCGACCGGCAAGACGCTCTAGAATTTGATCAATGAAAGGTAAAGGAAAGTGATCCTTTAGCGTGGCGGCGTTCAAACGGCAGTAATCAATACAAACTCGCCACCCGGTTACCAATCGGGTGGTGACAAGTTCATTTAACATATTTTGGGTGACAGTAATTCCCCCCTTCTTAGGGACTACCTATGTGGGACTCACCCATGTCGAGTCTGATATGGCATAAATGATACCTATAGCAAGAAGTTTAATGACCTCCTTCTTCACAACCTCCATCATGCTTGGATTGAGACGTCGTTGAGGTTGAATCACGGGCTTGGCTCCCTCCTTGAGCTGAATCTTGTGCTGACATAGAGTAGGGGAAATCCCCTTAATATCTGCAATGGACCACCCAAAAGCTCCCTGGTGGTTCTTCAGCACTATCAACAATTGTTCCTCCTCATCCACACTCAAATAAGAAGAGATGATCACAGGTAACTTATCTTCCTCAGCTAGAAAGACATATTTGAGATGCGGGGGCAGTGACTTTAATTCCAGATCCGGTGGGGTTATAAGAGATGATTGAAGCGGCAGGGGCAGTTCACCTAAATCTTCATAATGCCTCGCATAGAAGCATGGAAACATCTGAAGCATTTTAGCGCACTCCTTGAGTGATTTGCTCCGCATCCAATCGTGTGTACTATTTAACAAGCAAGCCTCCAACGGTAATTCCGGGTATGCATCAAAAACAGAAATAGCAATCACATCATCCTCCATAGAAAGCGGAATGTTCTCATTCTCATCATTAGGGAATCCCACAGCTTTGCACAGAGAAACTACTTTGGTCTGCTCCATGATATCCACAGCCAAAGTTCCATTGTCTACCTTGCTCATCACATGAGCCATGTCCAGAAATGGCTTCCCAAGGTAGAGTGAAATATTACAATCCAGATGTTTTACCATATTGCATTGTTCCTTTGCTTTAGATGACGCAGTACTAGAAGGCATGACCATCTCAAAGCGGTCATCGCCTATGCCCAAGGTCAAGCGACCTCTCCCCATCTCTAAGATCATGTCGGCTGTAGCTTGGAAGGGACGTCCAAGTAACAGCTCATTGCCATGTTCATCCTGCATCTCCATGACTACAAAATCTGCTAGAAAGACAAACCTATCCACCTTTACTAACACATATTCACAAATTCCATAAGGCTTCACCACAGAGTTATCCACCAATTGAATTGTCATATTGCTTGGCCGTGACTCCTTCAATCCCAGCTTTTTGAATGTCGAAAGGGGCATCAAGTTGATGCTTGCCCCTGAGTCACATAGCGCTTCACCGAATTTAACCTTCCCAATATAACAAGAAATGTTAAAGCACCCTGGATCTTGCCTCTTTGGCGGCAAAGTGCCCATGATGAAGGCACTCACTTGCTCCTTTAGCACAACGACTTCTGTATCCGGAATTTTCCTCTTCTTAGTAATGACGTCCTTTAGAAACTTCCCGTATGAAGGAATTTGCTCAATGGCTTCCAGTAAAGGGATATTGACTGAAAGCTTCCTAAAACTGTCCAAGAACTTCTTGAACTGTGCATCTGCCTTCCTTACCTTAGCACTGTTTGGATATGGGACCGGAACATCGTGTGCCCTTTGATGATGTGGCACATAAGGTGTCTTTTTCTGAGGTTCCTCCTCTGCAACCTGTTCTTTAGTATCATCCACGGCTGTGTCCTCAACCTGCCTTGTGACTGGTGCGGGCTGCTCCTCATTGGATTCAACTTCTACTTCAGCTTGTGGTGTGCTTGTTTCCTCAGCTCTTGGATTCAACACTTTCTTGCCGCTTCTAAGCAGAATAGCCTTTGCCTACTGGTTTCCCCCGGGAACATTGGTATTCCCCGGAAAACCTAGATGTGCCAGTTTCTTCAAACTGGCGATCTCGGCTGCCATCTGCTCCATGGATGTCTCAATGGTCCTCATTTGAGCCCCATGGCTCTGCAATGTTTGCCCGAATTGATTCATGTACTCTCTTTGCTGCTTGATTTGCTGGCCAAATGTATTCATTAGCTCTTGATTTTGCTTTATAACCTGATTGAGCAGCTCCGTGCTCTTGTCTTCTGCAACTGGCAAGGGCTTGGCATCCGGATCCTGCAGAAAATTGTTTGGATCCTTCCACGAGAACTTTTTGTCTTTTCTCCATGAATAATCATTGTTCCTATAACCTTGGTGTTGTCTCATGTATTTGACTTGAGCCTCATCCCCGGACTCATTATCCTCCTTTTCCAGTAGCTTCTTTGCGAGAAGATCCATCTTCTCATTCAGCTCTTTCATTGCCTTGGACTCACCTGCTACTCGAACTTGCTCTACCGGGCCTCTCTCTCTCACCCCATGACTGCTTTCTAGCCATATTCTTTAGTATCTCCCAGCATCTGGTGTCTGTATTGTTCAGAAAAAATCCTGACCCAGCGGAACCCAGATTACTCCTATCGTGCTCGGAGAGAGCAAAATAGAAGATCTTCACCTGTGTCTCTTTATCCAGCCCGTGATGCGGGCACCTCCTCAACATGACCCGAAATCTCTCCCAAGTCTCAGAATATGTCTCACCGGCCTGTTGGGTAAAATTATGAATCTTCCGGATCATGTCGTTAGTCTTCTCAGGAGGGAAGAACCTCTCAAAGAAGACCTCCACCATATGGTCCCAGGACTCCACGAACTCATCATCTAAATTATGTAACCACTCTCGTGCCGCTCCCTCCAATGAACTCAGGAAACGCTTGAGATACAGTGCATCCTGTGGAAACCTATCAAGTTTTACCATGTCACAGTTCTCGACAAACTGGCTGATGTGAGCGACGGGATCCTCATTCTTAAGCCCATGAAAAGCATTCGACTTCACCAGATTTATCACGCCGGATCAATCTTATATGTAGGTATGTTGATTGTCTGCTTCTTTATAGGTCCTTTGGAAGCTGATGAGGATGAAGCCTTGATCTTCTCCCATATAGTCTGTGGCTTGGCCATCTCTTCCTGTTCAAGTTCGGAATCTACCTCTTCTTGTTTCTCTTGCTCGTGATAATCCTCATCCTCAGGTCCCGGCAGCGGAACCTCGGGTGCGAGACTCGCGTAGTCAATACTATGCGTCTGCACCATGCAACATACCTGAAATAGGAAACTTTAGTTCAGTATAGTGCTTTGACGAGTATAAAAGTTAACGAACAATAGAAAGAAAATATTTGAAGTTGTTTCAAAATAAAAAAAAACAATTTTGTGGCCTAGAGTGGCCGCTCGTAGCACTCAAAGTGCCAACAATTCGCCTTATCCCCGGCAACGATGCCAAAAACTTGACGCAATTTTACTGTGCGCTAAAATGTAAGTGAATGCGTCGAGTAGTACAGGCCTTTGTGAGGCCCGAGTCGAACACAGGGATACTCGGAATTGTTGGATACTTCTACTAACTATTTGCGATCAGCTAAGCCGAATAACAAATTGAGGGTTGTTGTTATAATTAAAAGAAAATAAAAACAAAAACAAAACAAACGATCGATTAAATGTTAATTTAATCAATTCAAAAGGGTATCTTTAGGATTGCGGTTTCACCGCGGGTTTTCATTGTATTAGATTTTATATAATGCCTCAATTTTATCTCTCTATCCGGGTAGTGGCCTGAAAACAGAATTACCCACTGTCGTGGTGCAATTCACTACCTAGGTTTAGGTCGGTTCCACCGTTGTAGTAACCTATACCCTAAACTAGGTGCATTATGAACGATCTCTCAGTATCCACCATTAATTTTACACCACCTTGGTCAAGGGATTTATCGATTAATGTAGATTTCGTCTCTTTTCAGCCATTAATCCTTCTTTCAAAGTGATTAAAGGCATTAGGTTATTATTATGGTGATCAAGCATAACAATATATGGAGAAAATGAAACTATACCACGGATTTAAGAGATAAAATATGAATTACTATTATAAAACTGTCATACAATGAATTCCCGGGCTACTCCCGGTCCTAAAGACGAAGGGGATTAGTCCCACATGTTCATCTCAAACAAGTACAAGGTAGAGATAGGGGAAATCATGTGGAAAATGTGAATTGAGAGGTGAAACCCCTGAACGGAGAAGAACCGATTGATCCTTTGTGTAGAACACATGCTCTCCCGCTTTTCGGTGGTGAAATCCGTCTTCTGCGGTGTCCGAATCAACTGGTATGAGCTTCTGGCCTCCGTTCTCCTCTCCTTTGCTCCTCGGTACTCGTGCAATGGCTAATGAGATCCTCCCTTGGCCTCGGCGGCCGTCATTAGGTTTAATTCCCTCATTAGGTTGCTAATTAACCACGGCCGTTCGATTGGGATCAATCTAAATCAAACGCATATCTGACGGTGTCGATACCATCGACGCGGGTCGATGGTATCGACCCAGTATGGTAGCGGCAGCCCTTCTTTCTTTTCGTCCGAGTGCCTGATGTAGTCTCGATACCATCAACGTGGGTCGATGGTATCGACCACTCTGTAGCGACGGTTTTGTCATTTTGTGTCGCTGTAGCCTCCATGCGTCGATGGTATCGACTTGGGTTCGATACTATCGACTGCTTCTTTGCCAGCAACCTGAAGGTTACTCGATACCATCGACATCCCTGTCGATAGTATCGACACTTTGTTGCTCCTTTCGGCTGGCAACCTGTAACCATGTCGATGGTATCGACTTCCGTCAATGGTATCGACGGAAGCAAATACTCGTTTGTCCTAAAATTCAAACACAAGATCACATAAATTCACACAAATAATAATATTTTGACAATTAATGCTCAAAATGATGAAATAAAGGGGATTTGACATAAAATAGTAGCAAAGACCAAAGTGGATGAATTATGCAACATTAACCATAAAAATGACTAATAAAGCATAGAACACATATCAAACAAGTCTATAAATGCGACTCATAATCATAGCATCAAGCATGTCTAGAAGCCCCTAGTGGTGGGCTATTTGGGGTTAAAATGTGACTTTGATACCATGTTAGGGCAAAATAACTTGTATTGAATTGGATTTCATTCTATGATGATTGCCTCTTGCTTCTATCTCATTTCCCATTATCTTGATGTGGTTTGTGTTTTTCAAGATATATTGCTTATTTTGTGATGCTTGATGACGCTTAGCTTCTAGGGGAAATGGAATGTATGTGGCAATCTTAGGAATCGCTCCTAGGTCCCATTAGTGGATACCAAGCTAGCCCCCTTTGTTCCTACATACATATCCTTTCTCCTACAAGTAGGTGTGTGATCTAAGTACCTAGTGTAATTGTGACTAGTGTAATTGTCTATAGTTTCCTAAAGGCTAGATGGCAAGTAACATGAGGTGAAACACCCTCATATCTACTCCCATTCCTACCCTTGGCTCTCAATTTCCCTAATACCACTTACCCTTAAAACCTAGTCTTGCCAAGCCCTATTAGAATTACACCTAGCCCTAGTTCTCCAACTAGTAGCATATGGTATATTCCAATAGCACTTGTCTTGTTGTTTGGTTTAGTAGTCTAGATTGAAATATGAGAATTGCATGCTATGTTAACTTTCCCTCAACTAATATCAAGTTTCATTCCCAAACGTCCCACCTATCCATCTTATTTCTTAAAGCCCATGTTTGACTTCTTATCTTGTTAATGCTAATTTAGTTAATTGCCTTTGTTGTTCCTTAGCTAATTGCTTAGTTCTTAATAGTTAGTTCTTGCTTAAGTAGTTAGGGATCTTTTGAGATTTCTTGTGTTAATTTAGTTGGCTAGTGATAACTTAGGCTCTTGATTATCTTATTGCTTATCTTGCCTCTTAGTTGATAATTTGAATTGCTAAGTGTAGTGTAACTCCTTGCTCTATCTTAGTTGTTTGCCTTTCCTAGTTTATTAGTCCTAACTTGTTTAGGGTAATCTAGGGTTTTTGTTAATCTAGTTTCCTTCTTGTTGTTTCTTTTTTTTGGTTGGTAAAAAATCATGTTACTATTAAAATGAATCAAAAAACTTTGGGTACATATCATGCACCCCTTACAACCAGGATAAAATCCAGACTTTTTAAAGGAGGACTAACCTAAAGACCTCCTGAGAAGTAGAAAGAAGTAGAGATGAGGATTCCAACTATCCTATGCTAATGACTACCACGTAGTTGCTGAACTGCTTACTTCTTGCTTACATACATAGCATAATCAACCAAAACCAACTTTAAACCCTCAAACCCTAGACTCCTCTTTAGGAGCATTGCTGCCACTAACCTAGTCTAGTTCCCCCTCTTTCCCTGAGGATTGAGCCTAATCTTTCTGCTTGCCTATACTACAATATGACCTTGTGTGCTTACGGGAACGTGTGATTAGTTGAATCAATGTGTCGGACTAGGTCTATATATAAATTTTGAGAGATATGTGTATTTTCCCTTAGGGTTGCATCTAGTCACCATCTAGTTGGCTAGTGTGTGGCCCTAAGAAGATTGCACCACTTATAAGAGAGGATAGACCATGAAGGAAGAAGATGATCTCCAAATTCTGTCACCATGACAAAATTTGACATTTTGCATCCAACATTTTTACTTTTGGTTTCTAATCAAGTGGTGAAATATCTATGATTATAGTTCTTGTGATTATAGGTAGGAGGTGCTCTAGGAACACAACAATCAATTACTCAGCCGTTGGACTATCCACACAATCAAACAATGACTATGGACATTATTCATTGTACATAACAACCCAAAATCATTTGACCTGATGATTTGAGGTTTATTGCACAAACAAATCTCCTTAGGTAAATTATCTCACTTTTAATTGCTTTTCAAGATGTAAAATCACTCACCCGTAAGTGGACAAATCAATCATAGTACAACAGAGGGGTCGATCCCAAGAGACTACTTACTTAAGAAATCATTTACAAACCAATCATTGACAATAATGTTTAAAACAAACATTGAGGGTGATTATTCACTAAGGTTGGATTAAAAATTGTAGTTACAAGGAAATGATCGAAAAGTGGGTTGAAAATAATATTTATTAAAGGACGTTGGGATATTCAAATTTCACCACCATAGCCTACGTATGCATCCTAATTGTTACAACTTAGTAATTATATCTAAATATATTAGAACCAAGTGAACTCATCTCCTTTCATAACAAAAGAGCACAAGGATCGAGTTCCCCATGGGCTCAATGTCTCCTTACTCATGAATCACAAATCAATCATCATGTTGAATTCCTTCCATGATCACATCTGCATTCCTAGTCATCCATTTGAGGATCTAATCCTCATTTTCATGGTATCTACCTGTAGGATTATATCAATCATGCTAATCAAATGATTAGTTCAAAAAGTAAGAAAATACATTAATGAAGAAAATCTAATTTTCAAAAAATATTGAGTTTGATAACATCAAGACAAAGTATGTGTGATGGGGCTTGATGGGGCTACTTTCCATGCCCCAATGATGGAGTCTACTCACTCATATCCATATAGAAAGCACAAATGCAAGAGATAGAGAAGAAGCATGTCATTGAGAATGAGGAAGTGAGCAGCCATAGGTCTCTTACTATAGTTCTCTGCTCCAGTCATAGTAGGTCCAGAAAACTCTATAAAGATGATGACATTCCTTCCCTTCTTATTAGATTTTCAACCAAAAACTCAATTGGAACTCGGTTTGCACGACCCTTGGTAGTCAGGTCATATCTTCTTTTATTTTAGTGACTCATCGGGTTCCCAATTAGGGTCTAAGTTTGTATCATTATGCCTATCTGTCACACCTGTCGAGCGATTGGTATATACAATTGGATGACCAGTCTTTAAGTGGTGCTTTAGATGGGCTTTTAGTGCCAAACTAGTATGTTGGTCGGATGACTTGTTATTTGATGAGTCTTCTAAAGAGAGGTTGGGTCCATTAACTGGGATAGAGGGTCGTCTAACCACTAAGGTGCCCAAAATTCTGGTAATTATTGATTTACTGACTTTGAGGTTGTCAAGTCCAAGCGGCTAATCATCAATTTGGGGTGGCTAACTGGACTCCTCTCATTGTTACTGACACCTTCAAAAAGTGATGATACTACTGACTATGTTCCAACTCGGTCGATCGAAAATATGGGTCTGTTGACTTCACTATCATTAGTTGCGTTGTTGGTCTCTAACTTTGGAGGCATGCTTTTCAACTGGCGAATCTGCAAGGTGAGTCATCCAATTGGATTATGCTTGTGATATGTCCTTGGTTGGTCAGTTTGATTGACCAACTGGTGATCCCAGTTGCTTGACAAGCTTGTTTGATTTGTGCTAATTCTTTTTGAATTTGAGACATGAATTTATGGGGAAAATCTAATGTGATTTCAATCCGGGTCGTGCTTTTATCTACATAAGAGAGAGAAATCTTATCAAAATCCTAATATTTTTAGAAAAAAATAACAAATCACTCAATTAAGAAAAATAATAAGAAATGCCTAATTGGAATAAGAGAAACTAGCCTAGGACGTGCAATGAAATTTTATTGAATGTGCATTCATTAAAATACCACCAAACTTGAACATTGCTTGTCCTCAGGTAACACAACACGAAAAGAACCAATCAAATAATAATACTAGTCTATGATCCTCTCTTTCATAACATCATTTAATTCCTTGGAACTAGATATGTCCAAGCAACTTGGATATCTTGGAATCACAAAATGTAGCTTCAAATTCCCTATTTTGACTTTGATTTCAAAAAATATTTCCAAGCCAAAACCCACACATCACAGTCATAATATGATCAAAATTTCACAAAGTTTTCATTTTTTATGAGATTTGCACAAGAATAGTGTTTAGCTGGGGAAGGAATTGAATTAGAGGAGATATAGTTGTCATTGGGAAGAAAATTGAGTGAATTGGATATGGAATAAAGTGCTAGTGAACCTCTCTGCTATTTGATTGGACATTGCTTTTTTATTTTGCTGTGAATACATTGATTGTATTTTTCCTTTTTTGTGCATACTAGAATATTTTCATTTATGTTATTCCCCTATTAAATAGTAGGGGTATGGAAGGAGCTAAGAGGGTGAGGGTTGTGGGTGCCAACTCAAACTTGGAGTTTGGAACTTCTTTTTGGATTTTGATCATTTTTGGTGAATGATTGCATAAGAAGTTGATGGAAGAAGTGTAGAAGAGGGCTGAACTTGTGCATATCATATTTTGAGTTTTAGAGTATTGGAACAATCTCGAAAACAATTCAAATAATCACATGACTTGCAAGGTAATGTGTCATGGAACCATTCTTACCCCAATCCCAACCTCACTACCAGTACAGTGGAAGAGTTATTGAAGTGTATGTCCCTGGGCGGCCCAAATAGACCTCACACACTGGCATATACAACAAGAAATAATGAATCGAAACATAAGAGGAGATAAAAAAATAACCAACCCATTTTATGATTTTATAGATCTGTCCTTGTCATTAGAGTTTGTCGAGTGCGGAAGTCATCTTATTCATCTCTTCATAATTCATCATTTTTGCCTAAATTGAAAATCATGACTCAAAGTCAGTGCAAAAATATTGAGTATAGTTATGGAAAAATAAGAGACTATATATATTCAAAATAAGAACCATTTTGTATAATTATGCAATAAGATATTAACAAAAAGATAATGAACAACAAGTGCAAGTTTCTAAAAGCAAACAAAAAGAAATATACTCTGTAACCAGAGTCAATCACCTTGCATAACGAGAGTGGGTGAAAAGACTAAAAAGGAGTCATTCAATTCTAAGGGAAAGGCCAAGGCCACATATCCCTAAGCTAAATGCAAAAGGATGCCTCTTGACCCCTAGCAATAAAAGGGGAAAGGCTCAAGATGAACAATAAAAAGGAAACAAGTGGAGTATATTGCAAGTCCAAATAACCAAATAAAAGAATGATTAATATACATATATAAATTCAAAACTCTAGGCATAGGGAACGAGGTAGTTCAACCATGTATGTAGCACAATGTTTTATACATAGGTACATAATCATACACTACATTACAACATCCAATGTTAAGAACTTAAAGTACACACACCTCTCTAAAGATCTCAAATTGCAAATACCAAGATGAGGGTGAATAAGTTGTAGGTTCAAGATATTGAAGAGGGAGGACGACCAGTGAAGAAGATGGAGAAGAGGCATGCTACTGTATATGTGTCGTGGTTGTTTGGCAGCCATAATTTGAGGGAAAATGGGAGAGTGAGAAGCCATCTCACTGCAACAATGGTCATCATTCACAATTGATGCGATGATTTTGAGTCGCATTTATAGACATTTTTCATATGTGTTTTGTGCTCTAATTACTCATTTTTATGGATAATATTGCATAATTCACTTAATTCGGTCTTTGCCATCATATCATATCGAATCCCCTTTGTTTTACTATTTTGAGTATTATTTATCATAATATTATTATATGTGTGGATTTACTTGGTCTTGTTGTGAAATTTCAGGAAAAACAAGTATTTGCTTCCGTCGATACCATCGACGGAAGTCGATACCATCGACCAAGCCACAGATTTCCAGACGAGAGGAGCAGAACAGAGTCGATACCATCGACAACCAAGTCGATGGTATCGAGATTCCTTCAGATTGCTGGCGAGGAAACTGTCGATACCATCGACCCAAGTCGATGCCATCGACACATGGAGAGCTACAGCGTCGCTAAACGACAACAACCGACGCTAAAGAGAGTCGATACCATCGACCCAAGTCGATGGTATCGAGATGACCACAGGCGCTCAGACTAAAAGAAAGGGAAGCTGCCGCTAATCCGTTGGGTCGATACCATCGACCTGCGTCGATGGTATCGATGCCGGCAGATATGTGTTGGATCTGTTTTGATCTCGATCGGACGGCTGTTGTTATTTGATGACCTAATTAGGGACTTATACCTAATGACGGCCGCCCAGATGAGGATATCGAATTTTTGGATTGCACGAGTGCCGAAGAAGGAGAGAAAGGAGAACGGAGGCCAAAAGATCATCACGGGTGATTCGGACGCTGCCGAAGACGATTTCCACCACCGACAGGCGGGGAAGCTCGTGTTCTACGCCAAGGATCTACTGGTTCTTCTCCGTTCAGGGGTTTTCCCACATGTTTCACGTTTTTCTTATGAAATCCCCCATTTCTACCATGTATTCGTGTGAGATGAACATGAGAGGCTAAAACCCTCAATCTTTAGGACCGGGAGTAGCCCGGGAATACATTGTATGACATTTTTATATTGATAATTCATATTTTCTCTCTCAAATCCGTGGTATAGATTCGTTTTCTCCATTTCTATTGTTATGCTTGATCATTATAATAATAATTTAATGCCCTTAATCACTTCGACAGAAGGATTAATGGTTGAAAAGAGATGAAATCTACATTAATTAATAAAACGCTTGACAAAGGAGTTGTAAAATTAATGGTGGGAACTGAGGGACCGTTTATAATGCACTTAGTTTAGGGGAATGATTACTACGACGGTGGAATCAACCTAAACCTAAGTAGTGACTTACACCACGACAGTGGGTAATTCTGTATTCAGGCCACTACCCGGATAGAGAGAGAAGTGTGAGAAATTATATGAAACCTAATACAATGTTGACCCGCGGTGAAACCGCCATCCTAAAGATATCCCTTTGAATTGATTAAACTAACCTTTAATCGATTGTTTTCTTTGTTTGATTTTTATTTTTTTTTAATTTCAACAACAAAACCCTACTTTGTTAATCGGCCTAGCTGATTGCGATTAGTTAGTAGAAGTCTCCAATAATTCACGTATCCCTGAGTTCGACTCGGGCCTCACAAGGCCTATATTACTCGACGCGTATACTTGCGTTTAAGCGCGTAGTAAAATACACGTCAAGTTTTTGGCGCCGTTGCCGGGGATACGGCGAATTATTGGCACTTTGAGTGCTAAGAGCGGCCACTCTAGGCCACATTTTTTTTTATTATTTTAAAACAATTTTAAAAATTCCTATATTTCTCTATAATTGTGTTTACTCGTTCAAAGCATTGTACTGAACCCCGATTTTCAAAATTTCAGGTACTTTGCATGGTGCATACGCGTAGTACCGACTACGCGAATCGCACACCTGAGGTCCCACATCCGGGACCAGAGGACGAGGACTACTACGAGCAGGAGTACCAAAGTGATATAAATTCTGATTCATAGCAAGAACAAGCAGAAGAAATGGCTGAAGCACAGACAATATGGGAGAAGATCAAGGCGTCTTCTTCCTCAGCATCAAAGGGGCCCATAAAGAAGCAGGCGATCAACATACCGACATACAAGATCGACCCGGCACTGATTAATTTGGTCAAATCCAACACATTTCACGGGCTGAAAAATGAAGATTCGGTTGCCCACATCATCCAGTTCGTGGAGAACTGTGATATGGTGAAGATAGACCGATTTCCACAAGATGCGTTGTATCTCAAGTTGTTCCCAAGTTCACTGGCAGGAGCAGCGCGTGAGTGGCTACATAACCTCGACGATGAGTTTGTTGAATCATGGAATCATATGGTGAAGGTTTTCTTCGAGAGGTTCTTCCCTCCCGAGAAGACCAATGATATGATCCGGAAGATCCACAATTTCACCCAACAGGCGGGTGAAACTTATTCTGAGACTTGGGAGCGATTCCAAGTCATGTTGAGGAGATGTCCACATCATGGACTGGACAAGGAGACACAGGTGAAGATCTTCTACTTTGCTCTCTCCGAGCATGATAGAAGCAACTTGGACTCGGCTGGTTCCGGATTCTTCTTAAATAACACTGATACAAGATGCTGGGAAATACTGAAGAACATGGCACGAAAGCAATCTTGGGGAGAAAGAGAAAGAGGCCCAGCTGAGCAAGCAAGAGTTGCCAGTGAGTCAAAGGCAATGAGAGAGCTGAACGAGAAGATGGATCTTCTCGCAAAGAAGTTGCTGCAGAAGGAAGACAATGAGTCTGAGGATGAGGCTCACGTCAAGTACATTAGGCAACAGCAGGGGTACAGGAACAACGATTATTCATGGCGGAAGGACAAGAAATTTTCATGGAAGGATCCAAACAACTTTCTACAGGATTCGGACGCCAAGCCTGCACCGGTCACAGAGGACAAGAGCACGGAGTTGCTCAATCAAGTCATCAAGCAAAATCAAGAGTTGATGAACACTTTTGGGCAACAAATCAAGCAACAAGGTGAATTTATGAACCAGTTTGGGTAGACTTTGTAGAGCCACGGGGCTCAAATGAGAACTATAGAGACTTCCATGGCGCAAATGGCAGCCGAGATTGCAAGCTTGAAGAAGCCGGCACATCCGGGTTTTCCGGGGAACACCAATGTTCCCGGGGGAAACCAACAGGCCAAGGCCATCTTATTGAGGAGCGGTAAGAAAGTGTTGAATCCAAGGGAGGATGACACAAGCACACCGCAGGGCACAGTTGAAGAAGCAACCATCAAAGAGCAGCCCGCACGTGTCACAGAGCAAACTGAGGACATAGCTGAAGATGGTAAGGGAGAACAAGCCACTGAAGAGGAACCACAGAAATTAACTCCCTATGTGCCACCTCATCAAAGGGCACATACCGTTCCGGTCCCATATCCCAATAGTGCAAAGGCAAGAAAGGTGGATGCACAGTTTAAGAAATTTCTGGACAGTTTTAGGAAGTTATCAGTGAATATTCCTTTGTTAGAGGAAATTGAGCAAATCCCATCGTATGGGAAGTTTCTTAAAGATGTAATCAACAAGAAGAGGAAAATACCCGACACTGAGGTCGTGGTGCTGAAGGAGCAAGTAAGTGCTTTCATTATGGGCACTTTTCCGCCAAAGAGACAGGATCCCGGTTGTTTCAATATTTCTTGCTTTATCGGGAAGTTCAAATTTGGAGAGGCACTTTGTGATTCTGGGGCAAGCATCAATCTGATGCCCCTTTCTACATTTAAGAAGCTTGGATTGAAGGAGTCAAGGCCAAGCAACATGACCATCCAATTGGTCGATAATTCTGTGGTGAAACCGTATGGAATCTGTGAGGATGTCTTGGTAAAGGTAGACCGCTTTGTTTTTCCGGCTGATTTCATTGTTATGGAAATGCAGGACGAGCATGGAAATGAGTTGCTACTTGGTCGTCCATTCCAAGCTACAGCTGATATGATCTTGGAAATGGGGAGAGGTCGTTTGACCTTGGGCATTGCGGATGATCGCTTTGAGATGGTCATGCCCAATAACAATGCATCTATTAAAGCAAAAGCACAGTGCAACATGGTGAAGCATGGTGAACACAATATCTCACTTTGTCTTGGGAAGCCATTCTTGGATATGGCTCATGTGATGAGCAAGATAGATAATGGGACCTTAGCTGTGGACATTATGGAGCAAACTAAAGTTGTCTCTTTATGCAAAGCTGTTGGGTTTCTAAATGATGAGAATGAGGACATTCCACCTTCGTGGGAGGATGATGCGATTATTACTTCAGTTTTTTATGCATATCCGGAATTGCCTTTGGAGGCGTGTTTGCTAAATGTCACTTATGATTGGATGCGGAGTACTTTACTCAAGGAGTGCGCCAAAATGCTTCAGATGCTTCCATGTTTCTATACAAGGCACTATGAAGACTTAGGTACACTTCCCCCACCGCTGCAATCATCTCTCATTTGTCCGCCTGATCTGGAATTGAAGCCATTGCCCCCGCATCTGAAGTACGTCTTTCTAGCTGAGAAGGACAAGTTACCAGTGATTGTATCTGCATACTTGAGTGCGGATGAGGAGGAGCAACTACTGATAGTGCTCAAGAACCACCGTGGAGCCTTTGGGTGGTCAGTCGCGGACATCAAGGGGATCTCCCCTACACTTTGCCAACACAAGATTCGGCTCGAGGAAGGAGCCAAGCCAGTCATACAGCCTCAAAGACGTCTAAATCCAAGCATGATGGAGGTTGTCAAGAAGGAAGTCATAAAACTTCTTGTTGCAGGGATCATATATGCCATATCAGATTCAACGTGGGTGAGTCCCACACAGGTAGTCCCTAAAAAGGGGGGAATCACTGTCACTACAAATCTTTTGAATGAACCTGTCACCACCCGATTGGTAACCAGGTGGCGTGTTTGCATTGACTACCGCCGATTGAATGCCGCACTCTTAAAGATCATTTTCCATTGCCATTTATCGATCAGATTTTTGAACGTCTAGCCGGTCGGTCGCATTTTTGTTTTCTAGATGGCTATTCGGGGTACAACCAGATTTCTATTGATCCTTTGGATCAAGAGAAGTCTACGTTCACATGTCCCTATGGGACTTTTGCCTACCGTCGTATGCCGTTTGGTTTATGCAATGCGCCGGCGACTTTTCAACGCTGCATGCTCTCCATATTCTCTGACATGGTAGAGCCGTGTCTTGAAGTTTTCATGGACGACTTCTCGGTGTATGGAGTGTCTTTTGATGAATGCCTTTATAACTTAGATAAGGTATTGCAGCGATGCGAGGACACACATTTGGTCCTCAATTGGGAGAAATGTCACATGATGGTGACAAAAGGAATTGCGCTAGGACACAAGGTGTCTAGCAAGGGTCTTGAGGTAGACCTCGTAAAAATTGAGGTGATTTCTAAGCTACCCCCACCAAATTCTATAAAAGGGGTGAGAAGCTTTTTAGGACACGCCGGGTTTTATCGGCGATTCATCAAGGATTTTTCAAAAATCGCAAAACCTTTATCGGAATTGTTAGAAAAAGATGCAGTTTTTGATGTCAATGAGAAATGTCTTCACGCATTCAAGGTTTTGAAAGAAAAGTTGATTTCGGCTCCGGTTGTCTAAATGCCGGATTGGACAAAGCCATTCGAGTTGATGTGTGATGCTTCCGATTATGCAGTGGGAGCCGTTTTGGGGCAAAGGGTAGATAATAAGCCTGCTGTGATTTTCTACTCCTCCAAAACACTTAATGATGCTCAATTGAACTACACAACTACGGAAAAAGAGTTACTTGCCGTTGTGTTTGCTTTTGAAAAATTTCGGCAGTACTTAGTGGGTTCTAAGGTAGTTGTGTGGACCGATCACGCTGCAATAAAATATTTGATGGAGAAGAAAGATGCAAAGCCTAGACTAATTAGGTGGATTTTGCTCCTACAAGAATTTGATATTGAAATCAAGGACAAGTCGGGAATTGAAAATGTGGTGGCTGACCACTTGTCTAGGTTAGAGAGGGTTGATGAACAAGGGTTGCACATACCCATTACCGAGACCTTTCCCGATGAACAACTTTTAAAAATTGATTCGAAAGAACCGTGGTTTGCGGAAATCGTTAACTATTTGGCTTGCGGGATCATCCCGGATGATTGGTCTTATCAAGAGAAGAAGAAATTCTTTCATTCTTTGAGATATTATTTTTGGGATGACCCAATTCTTTTGAAGCAGTGCAGGGATGGTATTCTTCACAGGTGTGTGCCAGAGGTGGAGTACGAGAGTGTTCTCCACCATTGCCATGCGTCGCCTATGGGAGGACACCATGCTAGCTCACGGACAGCAACCAAGGTGTTGGAGAGCGGCCTTTATTGGCCCACTTTGTTCCGGGATGCCTATGATTTTGTTAGGCAATGTGACCCGTGCCAGCGCGCAGGTAACATCTCAAGGAGGCAAGAAATGCCCCTGAATGTATTTCAGGAAGTTGAGGTATTTGACTTATGGGGCATTAACTTCATGGGACCCTTTGTGTCCTCAAATTCAAATCTGTATATCTTACTTGTTGTTGATTATGTGTCGAAGTGGGTGGAGGCAATCCCCACAAGGACTAATGATTCGAATGTAGTGTGCAGGTTTGTCAAAGAGAACATTTTCTGCAGGTTCGGGATACCCCGAATGATCATAAGTGATGGAGGCACACACTTCCGAAATCAAAAATTTGCGATACTTTTGAAGAAATATGGGGTCAAGCACAACATCGGCACCCCATATCATCCACAGACGCAAGGACAAGTGGAGGTATCAAATAGGGAAATCAAGAAGATATTAGAAAAGACCATAGCATCCACAAGGAAAAATTGGAGTGCATTGCTACCGGACGCACTTTGGGCGTATAGAACGGCATACAAAACACCTATAGGCACCACGCCTTTTAGGTTGGCGTATGGCCGGGCTTGCCACCTTCCGGTGGAGCTGGAGCACAAGGCCCATTGGGCTCTAAGAAGGCTGAACTTGCGCTATAATGAGGCCGGGAGAAAAAGGATGTTTGAATTGAATGAATTGGATGAGCTACGTATGACGGCATATGAGAATGCTCGCATCTACAAGGAGCACACAAAGCTGATCCACGATCGCCATATTGAGATGCGCACGTTCAAGAAGGGAGACAACGTTCTATTGTTCAACTCCCGTCTTAAATTGCATCCCGGGAAGCTGAAATCCTGGTGGAGTGGACCCTTCATAGTGGAGGAGGTGAAACCGCACGGAGCGATTCTTGTGCGTGATGGAGATGCCACGTTCTTGGTGAACGGGCAACACTTGAAGTTGTATTTTGGTGAGAACTACAAGAGGAAAGTGGATGAGGTCAAACTCATTTCACTTGTGCATGAATGAGATAATGGGAAGACGTCTAGCCTAAGACGCTAAACAAGGGCGCTTGTTGGGAGGCAACCCAACCATTGGTACATTAGGATAGTGTAATTCGAGTCATAGATTGCTTTTATTTCGTTTAAATTTTGTTTAAAGAAGATACCTTGATCCGTTTGTTTAATGTGCAGGCACAGGCAGGGTCGATACCATCGACACACTGGTCGATGGTATCGAAATGGGTTCAGATTGACAGCTGCAAAAATCACACTGAGTCGATACTATCGACGGCCCCATCGATGGTATCGACGTACCTACAGGCAGGTCGCAATAAAAGTGTCGATGGTATCGAAATGCCAGTCGATACCATCGAGATCTCTGGAGAAGTTCAGAAGATTTTTGCTCAGTCAACTCGATACCATCGACGGCCTCGTCGATGGTATCGACATGATCACAGGTTAAATTGAAGAAGTGGCGGTGTCGCAATAAAAGCAAGTCGATACCATCGACCCTTGTCGATGGTATCGACATCCATGTCACCGATCCGCGCCAAGACATCGACGACAATCGCGAATCCACGTCAGCGATCCGGGTGCTGCGTCGATACTATCGAATTGCGTCGATGGTATCGACAGGTCAGCAATCTGGATTTCCCGATCCAGCAAACGTCAGCCGTCGATACTCGCGAGGGAGGCGGATAGCATCGAGACGTGTCGATACCATCGACCCGCGTCGATGGTATCGACGGGTCGACAGTAGCGCCGGCCAAGTCTATTTAAGGAGACTTGCAACGTCATTTGACGTCACACCTTCAGAGCAAACGTCCTCCTCTGCGTCGAGCACTCCCCCGAGCTATCCAAGACTGAAGAGAAGCGACATCGAGCGGGAATCTTCATCGAGCGGAGAATCACTTCTCCATCTTCCCCGAGCTCTCTTCTTCTAATCCCATCTTTCTTGCAATAATGGTGCACGCCGCCGGATCATCATCCTCGCAAGAGATTGTGGAGTTTGTTCCACCCCCTACTGCTTCAGTCTCACGTCCGCGCCTGGCTCACCCTTCCGCGGAGGTGAAGAAGGTCTATGAGGAGATCATGAAGAGGAAGATCGAGCCAACCCGGTATGTGGACCGGGAAATGATCCGTGATCTGGGATTCGAGGCCAACTTGGCCTATGTGCTGAAGGGTCAAGCATGCCACACCAGCATAAGGACAGGCGAGCTGGAGCGCCATGCGGATGGGCAGCCGTTCTTCGGCGAATGGCCCACCTACAAGGAATTGGTGGCGGAGTTTATGGCGTCCCTCGACATCTGCGTCGTACCCAACGACGTGGTGGCGTCGGACCGTGAGTGGATCAAGGGGAGGGTGTCCTTCCGGCTTTTCAACATCAACTACAACATCACTCGTAAGCAGTTCAACAACATCTTTAACTGGAACCACTCCCAACATGATCACCGACGCCCATATTCCCGCACCGACTACGACAAGATCTTCGTCGAGCTAGTCACAGTGTCAGCGGGAAAGATAGTGAGCTACCATAATGCTGCGGTAGCGGACTTCGAGCATCCCTTCGTCTGGGTCTTACACCGGATGTTGAGCCTTACGTTCTTTGCTCGGAGCGATTTGGCATTGAGCAAGTTTCAAGAGAGCGATCTTTTCTTCCTCTACATGCTCCTGAAGCGACAAGAATGCAACTGGGGTGCGTTTTTTCTACAGCGCGTCCTACCGGTGAAGAGGAGTACAAGGAAGGCTCCGATCCATTTTGGTGGGCTCATCACCAAGTTGGCGCACTACTTGGGGCTGAATTTTCAGTCCATGACTCCGATTTCCACAAAGAGTAAGGTGAACGTGCAACACTTGCACCGTTCAAACCTTATCCTTCTCCGGGATGGGTTGGCATACGCACATTGCCACGTCAACCAAGCTTATCAGGAGTGCGTACTGCCGGACGCCGTCTTCCACATCGAGGGAGCCGAGCACTTCTGGTGGCCGATCATAGCCGTCGAGTCCGATGAAGAAGAAGGCGGTGATGACGAGCAAGGAGGCGAGGCTGAGGAGGAAGAGGAGGCTTTCACACCTCTTCGTGCACGTGTGGCACCACGGAAGCGTCCTAGGATGCATCAGGGTGCATCTTCATCATCTCAGCCCCCGCTGCCATCACCAAAGCACGAGCAGCCAGCCGAGGATCCCTATTCCATGCAGGGAATGTACACGATGCTGCAGGATATACAGCAGACTCAGCAGCAGCACATGGCTATGTATACCGGCATTCATGAGACTACGAGCTGGGTACTTGATAATCAACGGGCTATGTTCGAGAACGAGCGGCTCATCCTCGCCAACCAAGAGCAAATACACAACCGGTTGCAGTGGATAGAGACGCAACAGGAGCCCTTCTTCGACCATTATTGGAGTCGACATTACTTTGGAGGCTATCCACAGCCTCCGCCGAGGACCCAATATGATCCAAGCTTCCAGGGGGAGTACCCGTCTTGGGATCCTACGACACCACAATACCCACCACCGCCTCCACAGGATTGATCAGGGTATCACTGTTCCACCCTTAAGTTGGTTTTTGACTATGAGGCCATAGTCGAATTCAAGCTTAGGGGGGTGGCTGGAACAACTCTATCTTTTATCTTTTCTTTTGTTATTTTTAGTTTTTGCTTTGTTATTTGTTCTTGCAATTTTAGTTATTGTTTAGGATCCACATCTATCTAGTGTAACCGTGGATGTCTTAAAAATTGTCATCTCGCTGTTTTCATGGGAAATTTTAAGGGAATTTAAAAATTTTTGTGTCTTTTGGATAGCTTGACTTGGTTGTCCTTGGGAAACTTGTCCTATGAAAATGATTGATTAGGTCAACTCTAAAGCAATATGTCACACCCACACCCCTGTTGACTCATGAAAAGTGGATAGTAATGGTTGTTTGAGCCTAACCTAACCAAATGGTAATGAGACCTTAATTGGATGTAAGAGAGAGAACCCTCCAAACCACTACACAGGTCAATAAGGAGGGACACATAATACTCTTCTAAGGTTCAGTCATCTAATCTTGTGATCATTCCACTTCATTTTTCCATAATCCACCTAAGAATTGGAAGTAAAGCACAGTTTTAATTCCTTCTTGTGTGCATAGCATTTAGATAGGAATTGCATTGATATTTTCCATACTTTTGCATAAAAAGAGAAAAATATAGGGATTCATGCACACTACCTTTAGGTGCATGCCATGTAGTTGCACTCATGACTTTCATGATTATCATGCATAAAGTACACCATGTATCTCAGTTTTTCCTCAAAAGTGATCTAAACTGTTCCATACCTTCGAAATATCGCAAAGATTTCCAATCATGAAGAAAACAGCCCAATACATGTATCTCTAAGCAATTATGGATATGTGGGCTAGAAGAAAGAAAAAAAGAGAAGAAAATTTTTTTTGCTGAAAATCTGAAAAAAATTGAGAAAAGAAGAAAAAAAAAAGAGAATTTAGAAGAAAATGGAATAAGAGGGAGAAAGGAACATGATATCACTCGCATTACAGGAAATTTGAGTACATGATGTGGCTTAAGTAGATTTCCATCTCATTTTGAGGTGGAAGGTTAGGGCATGCATCATTTCACCCAAATTAGGCATTAGGGCATTTTTATTGTGCATTTGCATCACGTAGGACATTTTGTTTTATGCATTTTGAAACTGTGCAATACGTCCAAGTTCTTCCATGAACCACCCATTCCATCCACCCGTTGCTCGGATTGGTAGGCCACCGTGAATTTCTCCTCACTAATGATTATCAGGAGAACTGCTTCCATGTAGATGGTAGTTAAGGGCGAGCAACGTAGTGTAGGCGATCACAAGATGCACCAATGCTGAATCGGCGAATTTTATTATGTTAACTTCCTTATGTGATAGTGTTCATCGGTTTGAAGGACAATTTCTCTTATTGACGAT
The DNA here is from genome assembly GCA_963693085.1 of Alisma plantago-aquatica. Lineage (NCBI taxonomy): Eukaryota > Viridiplantae > Streptophyta > Magnoliopsida > Alismatales > Alismataceae > Alisma > Alisma plantago-aquatica. The sequence continues at coordinate 835,773,995 of OY856411.1, read as the reverse complement.
TATTGTCGCCTTTAGGGTAATTACTGTTATGTGGTTAGAGAAGACCGGTTTGAGAACGTTCAGTGGGAGTCACATGGGATGTGGGTTGGTGTGTTGATTTTTAGTTGACATCTGCAATTCTATTCTAAGGATTAGTTGCTCGAGGGCGAGCAATGTTTAAGCTTAGGGGAGTTTGATGCGATGATTTTGAGTCGCATTTATAGACCTTTTTCATATGTTTTTTGTGCTCTAATTACTCATTTTTATGGATAATATTGCATAATTCACTTAATTCGGTCTTTGCCATCATATCATATCGAATCCCCTTTGTTTTACTATTTTGAGTATTATTTATCATAATATTATTATATGTGTGGATTTACTTGGTCTTGTTGTGAAATTTCAGGAAAAACAAGTATTTGCTTCCGTCGATACCATCGACGGAAGTCGATACCATCGACCAAGCCATAGATTTCCAGACTAGAGGAGCAGAACAGAGTCGATACCATCGACAACCAAGTCGATGGTATCGAGATTCCTTCAGATTGCTGGCGAGGAAACTGTCGATACCATCGACCCAAGTCGATGCCATCAACACATGGAGAGCTACAGCGTCGCTAAACGACAACAACCGACGCTAAAGAGAGTCGATACCATCGACCCAAGTCGATGGTATCGAGATGACCACAGGCGCTCAGACTAAAAGAAAGGGAAGCTGCCGCTAATCCGCTGGGTCGATACCATCGACCCGCGTCAATGGTATCGACGCCGGCAGATATGCGTTGGATCTGTTTTGATCTCGATCGGACGGCTGTTGTTATTTGACGACCTAATTAGGGACTTATACCTAATGACGGCCTCCCAGACGAGGATATCGAATTTTTGGATTGCACGAGTGCCGAGGAAGGAGAGAAAGGAGAACGGAGGCCAGAAGATCATTCTGGGTGATTCGGACGCTGCCGAAGACGATTTCCACCACCGACAGGCGGGGAAGCTCCTGTTCTATGCCAAGGATCTACCGGTTCTTCTCCGTTCAGGGGTTTTCCCACTTGTTTCACGTTTTTCTTATGAAATCCCCCATTTCTACCATGTATTCGTGTGAGATGAACATGAGAGGCTAAAACCCTCAATCTTTAGGACCGGGAGTAGCCCGGGAATACATTGTATGACATTTTTATATTGATAATTCATATTTTCTCTCTCAAATCCGTGGTATAGATTCGTTTTCTCCATTTCTATTGTTATGCTTGATCACCATAATAATAATTTAATGCCCTTAATCACTTCGACAGAAGGATTAACGGTTGAAAAGAGACGAAATCTACATTAATTAATAAAACCCTTGACAAAGGAGTTGTAAAATTAATGGTGGGAACTGAGGGACCGTTTATAATGCACTTAGTTTAGGGGAATGATTACTACGACGGTGGAATCAACCTAAACCTAAGTAGTGACTTACACCACGACAGTGGGTAATTCTGTATTCAGGCCACTACCCGGATAGAGAGAGAAGTGTGAGGAATTATATGAAACCTAATACAATGTTGACCCGCGGTGAAACCGCCATCCTAAAGATATCCCTTTGAATTGATTAAATTAACCTTTAATCGATTGTTTTCTTTGTTTGATTTTTATTTTCTTTTAATTTCAACAACAAAACCCTACTTTGTTAATCGGCCTAGCTGATTGCGATTAGTTAGTAGAAGTCTCCAATAATTCACGTATCCCTGAGTTCGACTCGGGCCTCACAAGGCCTATATTACTCGACGTGTATACTTGCGTTTAAGCGCATAGTAAAATACACGTCAACAATCTTGGGGCAAAATCATAAGAGAGGGGTCGAGGAAGCAATCTGAGTTGTTTGTTGTGTGCATGGTCATAGTCAATAGGGTGTGTTTATAGAAGTAGGGAACAAAAGTGGTGGCCAAACTTTCTTTATAATTTAATTTCATATTTTGTTAGAAAAACTCATAATTACTTGGATTTGACCATTAAAACAATTTTTTGGTCAAGGCATATGTTCCACAATGTAATTACTTGTTTACTTGAAAATGTATTTTTAAAACAAATTATCTTCACCACAACAAAACGTCTTATATCTCCTAACAGAATTCCTTGGTAATATATCAATATTCCATACCATCTTTGTTCATGATGTCTACCACTAACCTAATACTAGATTAAATTGGCTCCTTTAAAACAAAATTTTGCACTTCAATTATTTCCTTTATGAAATATTGTAGCCTTGAAAACCCATAACTTCCAATGTTATGAAATGTTGACCAGATCTTTCTTATTATGTGAAACTTCTATCTCTCTTCTCTCTTTAGTAAAAAGAGTAAAATGGAAAGATTTAGTGATCAACATAATTCTTCTAACAAGATATAATGTAAAAAGCCACAATTCTCATTGAGATTCACCAAACCATCAAGAAATCTTTATGTACACATGATTGATTTCTTAAATAAATCCTTGTCTACCAAATTCACACTTACCTTTAAATACAAATAGCACGATGCTTCACTAAGACTTTATTTTCTCATGGACACTTTAAAACATATTTCAAAGCACACCATCCATTAAACATGATTTCAAAACTATTAAAAAATCATATCTCCAAAGTAGTAAATCCATAATTTCTCCAAAATTTATCAAAAGATCAAAACTATAACCAAAAGGCCCCATGTAAAATTTCACTTTATACGACAAAGGAACCCCATGATATGAAAGTTTTACAGTCTCACTGAAATAATGTAAATGACTTGAACCATTAAATATAGTTCAACAATAGTTCTTGTATAATTTTTTAGGACAATATAAAAGCTCTAGTTGGTCTAAAAATTTATATCACATTTCAACCAACATATAAACTCTTCCACCAAATTTCATCAAAAAAGAATTTTTTTTAGCCATCTAACTAAAATATCTTTAAAAACTACCATTTTTGGCCCATGTGAAATATATAATTATTCAAACGATATCCAAAAATTCTCAAATCTTAACCAAATGTCTAATAAATTATTATAAGTTTCATGGAAAATTTTGGGGTCTTTTGGATACACGAAAATCTCAAAGTCACATGTTGTATTATAGAACCTTGAAAATCAAGTTTGTCACATCTTTCCCACCTTAAAAGAATTTTTTTTCCTCAAAATTTAAACAAAAATAACCTCAAGGATTGGGACTATCTAATCCATATCATGTCCTAAAAATTATGATCATGTTGAAATAAAACTCACTTGTAAACTTATATTCATCAACTAGAGGTCAAAAGATCATAGTTTCAAGTTACATCTATATCGAGTAAAGGTCGGGAATGAGAGTCGAGATTATCCATCATGGATTAAATTAAGTCATGATCTAACAAAATTATGATCAAGATTTAACATTTTAATATTGAGTTATTTTAAGCCCCATAATATGATGTAAGGGTATATTTCCTGTTTAGATGCTAGGTTTGATTGTTCATACAATAGAAACTGTAACGACCCGCACTTTTGAGTGACTAAAAGACCTTAAAGTCACGAATCGTTAATCATAATTTCTAGGATCAGATTCATGAAATAATACATAATAGTAAACAATTTCCATTAATGATCAAATATTTACATGTTTACATGAAAAGCTCCTCTAAGGAGTTATAACTTTTAACAGAATTAACTTTTATAGGTGTGAAGATAAACCATTAAGACTAAACCTTCATGATTAAACTGTAGTGTCTTCATCATCTTAAATGGTACCCTCATGTCCACGAATCAAGTATATCTGATACCTAAAACACCGACAAACAAATACGCGATCAGTATATTTCTATACTGGTAAGTGGGTTCAAACAATAATCACAAGTAATATATGAGAAAACATCTTTATCTTGCACATAAGAAAATAAACTTGTTTTTCATATTCTAACCCATATCTGGTCAACCACCTCAGGTGTAATCACTGTCCCTCCAGGGCTCGTGTGCATTACCCTTAAGATCAGTCTAACCCAGGGTGCAGAATACTATTATTTACTTTACATGATACTCATATGGACTTTATAGTTTGCAAGAACTAAATAAACAAGCAAGCAGTTTATTTGTCGTTCAATCTCATCGAGAAACATCGGCAATCTCAGAATTCGATATGCATATTCATAAGCGTAACCACGTACCTTATGCCATCGCATAAACCATACAGATCTAACATGTACTTTAAGAGTGCATCCAAACATCCAATCAACAAAGAATGTAATCAACATGTATCTGAAACAAAGTGTACTACATATGTGTCACCATGTATTCATATTACACTAATCAGATTTAGATGTACTCCTAAACTAGGGTTTAGGTTATCTCGTGTTTGGACTATAAGTTAGGGTTACAACCCTAATTCCATCATATCATGGTTTCTAAGATTACAATCTCACTTATGCATATTAGGTTAAACCCTAATCGTCAACTTAAGCATATTAAACTATTCATGACATCTAGATTAGTATCAGCATTAGATCATAGCAAGATGTTGACATTGATTTTAACATCCTAAATAACATGAATAAGATTACTAATTTAGAATCATCCATTATCCATCATTATCAAGGATTTATTCATTATAACTAACAACATCATGTAGTAACTCAACATAAACTAATCTACTCAATTAAGAATCATATTAACCTAAATCTAGGCTTTCTTTTTCATCAACACCTTAGAACATGTATTGCATATAATTTTGGAATAGAAAGATTAATCAGAATCTGATTATATTTTATTTAGATTCCTCTCATTTTTTTCGATCAATTTGATATATAATATCACTGTATTATGAGCTACCATTAATTAATTATAAATATTCCAAATTATTGCTAAACTAGCTAAACAGGGGTCGCCACGTCAACATTAAAAAAGGCTTACCAGAATTATTTGATAAAGGGGGGAAAAGACTCCCGCTACCCTTGGGTGTTGTTCGTGTGAGGAGGGGTAGACAAGTCTTTGCTCTATTCCCTTCCCTTTCCTCGCGCAGGAGCCCCGCTCCCGCTGTGCATCTGCCGCAGGCACCGCGGCTGAAGCCCGTGCCGTGGTCCTCATCGTCCCCTCTACACGCCGCCATCCTCTCTCTCCTTAGAGATGCAGACACCCCACGATGGATTCCTTCTTCCACCATTGCCAGAGACCAGTGGCCCCATCCTCGTCATCTGGGCCGGTCGCGGATACAGAGAGCTTGCTCTGAAACCGAAAAACTCCACCTGCCGGCGGTCACGCTGGCAATCGCCGACCTCTCCGCCGTTCTTCAGAGGGTTCCGCCCACCAGGGATTCCCTCATTCACCCTATCACATGCGTAGAACATGGTGGCTCTGCCTTTGCCGCTCAACGTCGAGGGGCAATGCCTCCGCCCAGGCGATGTCGGTGAGACTCTTAGTAGCTGCGAGTTCCTCCTCCATCGTCTCGTTTCCCAACGGGAAGCTCCTTCCCTTGGGCACTACTCGCCCCCTCGGCAACACCAACATGTGTCTAAATGTCCCAACCCCTGCCAGCCTTCGTCGTTCTCACGCTGGAGTGCATCTGTGCATATGTCACCGGAGTTGAGGCGGTCGTCCTCATGCTCGGTCTCCGCCTCCACATATACTGCTGCCCTCGGAGCCCGAAGCAGTTTGTACATTGCTAGATGGGCGCCGGCGGTAGTTTCTGCTGCAATGAGGAAAACCTGCCGCCTCCTCTTCTAACCTACTTCCTCTACTCAGTGCTGCTCTGGCGTCAGACCGAACAGGAACCACAATAGCCACTAGTCGTCAACCCAACCCTACGTTAGGATGCCTGCGCACCGTGGGATCTAGGCGGTGCACCACCAAGGTCCCCTCCACTTCGAGGGTTGCATTCAAAGGAGAAAGGGGGGGTGGAGTGCATGGTCGGATGAAAACTGAAGGAGAGGAGATATCCCTATACATATATACAGGTATAGCTTTGCTCATGAATCCTTTCCACGAACCCTAAGTTTTTGGGACTGGTTTCCCTCATACGTGATTGCCAAGAAAAGAGAACAACCACATGCATTATATTCCTTCCTAAAGATAGATGGACTCCTTTCCTAACGGGAGTCCATGTGGGTCATAACTTACTAATGGAAATGTATTAAACATAAAACATACACCTTTGCATAACCCCTCTTTCCTTTATCTTTCTTTTAGGCATTAAAAGATGTCCTTTTCTATTCACAATTATCTCCATCTACACGAATAGGGAGAAACCAAGGCATATCTATAATTCTTTCAACTTTCTCTTACTTTTCTTTTAAACCATGTTTCCTATTTCTCTTAGGAAACTTACATATTGTTCCATTATTTGGCTTCCAAGTAAAGGTGGTTAATCTTTTAATTAATTATCTAAGCCACTCATTATCTTGGATTATCCTTGAAATCCTCTTATTATTTTATATTGTAATTATCTTTCAACATACCAAAAAGACAACCCAAGGTAACACTATTTGGGTCCCAACCATTGTGTTCCCAATAATGGAAAGATGCGTATTCTTTTAACTATTTAACACATTATAAACTTTATTCTCCTTTGGAAAATGTTTATCAACATCATTACTATTTATTAATGCATGAATTACCTTTTATCTATTTGTCTTGTGCCAAAAGCACTTGTGCGACAAAGACAATTAACATTACCATTCCACCAATAAAATTATTGAGGTAATATCAATTTAATTCATGCATCATATTTTATAGTTCAATTTTTACCAAAATTTGAGGATATTACATTCACCCCTCCTTAAAAGGAATTTTTTCCTCAAAATTTAGGCCTACTAAGCCTAGGTGAATGATAACTCATCATAGTTTCAAGTCTTAGGGTTAGCACCTACTTAGACATCTTTACATATGTTATTATGCAAATTCCACACATTAAGACTAAGATTGGTACTTGAATTCAATTCAATGTATATCTACATATTTAGTATACACATCTTATCATCACTTGATGTTTTCATTCTTATTTTGTGATTTCATTACAACTTGGTGATTTCTCTTTTCACCTAGGTTTCCAATCTATTACACATTATTTTCACATAAGGGTGAGGTAACACCTCTAACCCTAGTTCATGTCATTACACATTAAATGTAAGATATTCATCCTCATTATCTCAATTGTAAGCATAATGTGTGTCTATCCAATCTCCCTCCCTTATAATGAAATGAAATAAGCATTTGGCTGCAGCCCAAACACAAAGTTCAATCCATTCCAAGAGCGTAGATAGTACATCCACACATTACCTTTCAATTTCACGCATGAAGTTGAATCATACCCGATATGACTCTAAACTTGTTCTTAATTTTATAGCATTCTTCTATCTCATGGAGTCAAGTGTCCCTTTTCTTACTCTTAAGTTAAGACATAACTTCTCTAAGTTTTTCATGACTTCTTTATATCTTTTATATTTACATCCCATGTATCATTATGAGCCTTATCCAAATCCTTGGGGTCTCTAGGGGTATAGGTAATCTTTTTGGAGTGATCTCATCCTTATGCATCAAGGGAGTGCCTTTCATATTCACCCATTAGGCTACATGATCCTCATGGAGGTAGCTAATCTCTTGAGTCATGTACCTTGGATAAACCTAGCTGTTACCTCCCGACCACATGGTCATGCGCATTCAGGGAACAATCAACTCCTAACCCATCAATCCAATGTACCTCTAATACACCCTACTTGACCCTAGGATTGCATTAGGTCCCGACCCTCCCTAAGGGTTTCTTTTGAGATGTCACATCTTTTAAGCACATTATTTTCTTATTTAATTCTTTAACCCGGATTGCCTTCATATGTCTCTTTTGAGTACACATAATGCAGTGTTATCCCATCATTGGGCTCGGGCCACCTTCCCTCCAGGGCTTGGTGCCATGTCAGTCTTCCCTCCTGGGCTTGACCTCTGTGATCTTCCCCTCCAGGGGCTTGATCCTAAACAACTGCATTGTGGACTTAGGCCACCTTCCCTCCTGGGCTTGGTGCCTGCCTGGTCTTCCCTCCTGGGCTTGACCTTTTCATGACCTTCCCTCCTGGGCTTGGTCGTCCACTTAGGCCACCTTCCCTCCTGGGCTTGGTGCCTTACTGGTCTTCCCTCCTGGGCTTGACCAATTGTGTCACTCAGAGTTGGCATCCTTGGGTTCAAAGAATTTAAGTGCTTTTCATTTTTTTTATCTTTAACTCTTCACTCTTCTAGGTGAGGATTAAGGTTATCTCAATACTTAATTACATTTATTCACTTACCTTTTAAGGGAAAGTCCTACCCTAGGGTGCCTTCTTGGCTCATAGGAGGGGGTTAGGCTCTCTAGCCACAACCTGATCCCAAGATCTAGGTTTTGCCTCCCTCATAGGTCATCTTCCCACTCTCGGGTTGACCCACCCCAGGTTGTCTTACTAACCCTAAAGGTTTTATAGACATCTCTTTATTTTCATTGATATAACTTTTATCATTATAACATATCAACCCATGTTTTCTCAACCTCTGGAATACCCTCTCATGGTCTCTGTTCATTCAATGAACTTGGGTCACCTTCCCTCCAGGGCTTGGTGCTACCTCGACCTTCCCCTCCAGGGGCTTGGCCACCATCACTAAACTTCAAGAGACACCATGTGGAGTTTGAGCAAGTTATATTCAACTTTCATCTATTGGATTTTTAATATCTCTTAAGACTTATCACTTAAGTTTTATGCTCCTCATGCACACATACATGGGAGACTAGGTTACCTTAACCATTCCTTATCTTTCTTATTCATGATTTCAAATTTTTACATGGGCAGTATCCCATACCACCACACCATGTTGATTACCAATTTTAAATTTCACATGGGTAGTGTCCCATACCACCACACCATGTTGATTACCAATTTTAAATTTCACATGGGTAGTGTCCCATACCACCACACCATGTTGATTAACGTTTTTAAATTTCACATTTTACTTCTCTTATTAACATTTTCTTTTCAAAGATTTTAAGCACGAGATGAGAAGTAGAGGAAAATGTGAGATGAGGAACTTAATTTTTTTCTCTAAAATTTCTAAAGATAATTTGAAATTATATAATATTAAGTATTAATTGATGAATCTGTGCTCTGATACCAAATGTAACGACCCGCACTTTTGAGTGTCTAAAAGACCTTAAAGTCGCGAATCGTTAATCATAATTTCCAGGATCAGATTCATGAAATAATACAGAATAGTAAACAATTTCCATTAATGATCAAATATTTACATGTTTACATGAAAATCTCCTCTAAGGAGTTATAACTTTTAACAGAATTAACTTTTACAGGTGTGAAGATAAACCATTAAGACTAAACCTTCATGATTAAATTGTAGTGTCTTCATCATCTTAAATGGTACCCTCATGTCCACGAATCAAGTATATCTTATACCTAAAATGCCGACAAACAAATACGCGATCAGTATATTTCTATACTGGTACGTGGGTTCAAACAATAATCACAAGTAATATATGAGAAAACATCTTTATCTTGGACATAAGAAAATAAACTTGTTTTTCATATTCTAACCCATATCTGGTCAACCACCTCAGGTGTAATCACTGTCCCTCCAGGGCTCGTGTGCATTACCCTTAAGATCAGTCTAACCCAGGGTGCAGAATACTATTATTTACTTTACATGATACTCATATGGACTTTATAGTTTGCAAGAACTAAATAAACAAGCAAGCAGTTTATTTGTCATTCAATCTCATCGAGAAACATCGGCAATCTCAGAATTCGATATGCATATTCATAAGCGTAACCACGTACCTTATGCCATCGCATAAACCATGCAGATCTAACATGTACTTTAAGAGTGCATCCAAACATCCAATCAACAAAGAATGTAATCAACATGTATCTGAAACAAAGTGTACTACATATGTGTCACCATGTATTCATATTACACTAATCAGATTTAGATGTACTCCTAAACTAGGGTTTAGGTTATCTCGTGTTTGGACTATAAGTTAGGGTTACAACCCTAATTCCATCATATCATGGTTTCTAAGATTACAATCTCACTTATGCATATTAGGTTAAACCCTAATCGTCAACTTAAGCATATTAAACTATTCACGACATCTAGATTAGTATCAGCATTAGATCATAGCAAGATGTTGACATTGATTTTAACACCCTAAATAACATGAATAAGATTACTAATTTAGAATCATCCATTATCCATCATTATCAAGGATTTATTCATTATAACTAACAACATCATGTAGTAACTCAACATAAACTAATCTACTCAATTAAGAATCATATTAACCTAAATCTAGGCTTTCTTTTTCATCAACACCTTAGAACATGTATTGCATATAATTTTGGAATAGAAAGATTAATCAGAATCTGATTATATTTTATTTAGATTCCTCTCATTTTTTCGATCAATTTGATATATAATATCACTGTATTATGAGCTACCATTAATTAATTATAAATATTCCAAATTATTGCTAAACTAGCCAAACAGGGGTCGCCACGTCAACATTAAAAAAGGCTTACCAGAATTATTTGATAAAGGGGGGAAAAGACTCCTGCTACCCTTGGGTGTTGTTCGTGTGAGGAGGGGTAGACAAGTCTTTGCTCTATTCCCTTCCCTTTCCTCGCGCAGGAGCCCCGCTCCCGCTGTGCATCTGCCGCAGGCACCGCGGCTGAAGCCCGTGCCGTGGTCCTCATCGTCCCCTCTACACGCCGCCATCCTCTCTCTCCTCAGAGATGCAGACACCCCACAATGGATTCCTTCTTCCACCATTGCCAGAGACCAGTGGCCCCATCCTCGTCATCTAGGCCGGTCGCAGATATAGAGAGCTTGCTCTGAAACCGGAAAACTCCACCTGCCGGCGGTCACGCTGGCAATCGCCGACCTCTCCGCCGTTCTTCAGAGGGTTCTGCCCACCAGGGATTCCCTCATTCACCCTATCACATGCGTAGAACATGGTGGCTCTGCCTTTGCCGCTCAACATCGAGGGGCAATGCCTCCGCCCAGGCGATGTCAGTGAGACTCTTAGTAGCTGTGAGTTCCTCCTCCATCGTCTCATTTCCTAACGGGAAGCTCCTTCCCTTGGGCACTACTCGCCCCCTCGGCAACACCAACAGGTGTCTAAATGTCCCAACCCCTGCCAGCCTTCATCGTTCTCACGCTGGAGTGCATCTGTGCATATGTCACCGGAGTTGAGGCGGTCGTCCTCATGCTCGGTCTCCGCCTCCACATATACTGCTGCCCTCGGAGCCCGAAGCAGTTTGTACATTGCTAGATGGGTGCCAGCGGTAGTTTCTGCTGCAATGAGGAAAACTTGCCGCCTCCTCTTCTAACCTACTTCCTCTACTCAGTGCTGCTCTGGCGTCATACCGAACAGGAACCACAATAGCCACTAGTCGTCAACCCAACCCTACGTTAGGATGCCTGCGCACCGTGGGATCTAGGCGGCGCACCACCAAGGTCCCCTCCACTTCGAGGGTTGCATTCAAAGGAGAAAGGGGGGTGGAGTGCATGGTCGGATGAAAACTGAAGGAGAGGAGATATCCCTATACATATATACAGGTATAGCTTTGCTCATGAATCCTTTCCACGAACCCTAAGTTTTTGGGACTGGTTTCCCTCATACGTGATTGCCAAGAAAAGAGAACAACCACATGCATTATATTCCTTCCTAAAGATAGATGGAATCCTTTCCTAACGGGAGTCCATGTGGGTCATAACTTACTAATGGAAATGTATTAAACATAAAACATACACCTTTGCATAACCCCTCTTTCCTTTATCTTTCTTTTAGGCATTAAAAGATGTCCTTTTCTATTCACAATTATCTCCATCTACACGAATAGGGAGAAACCAAGGCATATCTATAATTCTTTCAACTTTCTCTTACTTTTCTTTTAAACCATGTTTCCTATTTCTCTTAGGAAACTTACATATTGTTCCATTATTTGGCTTCCAAGTAAAGGTGGTTAATCTTTTGATTAATTATCTAAGCCACTCATTATCTTGGATTATCCTTGAAATCCTCTTATTATTTTATATTGTAATTATCTTTCAACATACCAAAAAGACAACCCAAGGTAACACTATTTGGGTCCCAACCATTGTGTTCCCAATAATGGAAAGATGTGTATTCTTTTAACTATTTAACACATTATAAACTTTATTCTCCTTTGGAAAATGTTTATCAACATCATTACTATTTATTAATGCATGAATTACCTTTTATCTATTTGTCTTGTGCCAAAAGCACTTGTGCGACAAAGACAATTAACATTACCATTCCACCAATAAAATTATTGAGGTAATATCAATTTAATTCATGCATCATATTTTATAGTTCAATTTTTACCAAAATTTGAGGATATTACAGAAACAATCTAGCACAATTTCAAGACATCAATGTTCATTCCTAGTCAAGGATAATCAAGGTTGATGATGACTAGATCTAGTTCATTTTTAGGAAATTATAATAAAAAACATCATCCTTAAAATTATCTTCGAGTCAACATCTGAAGATCAAAGTTTTTGGACAAAGGTAAAAAATTTGGATGATCAGATTTTAAGTCAAACAAATAGAGTTCTTGGGTCAAAAGTATAATAATCCCAACATGTTAGGTTCCTAGCTTCTACATGTCCTAGGTGGGGTAATACATCCATGATAGAGATTTCGTATTTCAAGAATTCATGACAAACATCATATTTCAATATCATGATTTCATGCTCGAAATCAATGGAAGGCGCCACCCTAGTCCACATGAGAGTTACACCCTAATACATACATCGAGTGAATCTGCATAGTCATCTTTTCAAACATGTTGAGATTTGGTAATATGAAAGTCACTAAAATAAATTGAGGATGATCTCAAGATCCACATGGATGATTATAAGAGTCACGTCAATATCAAAATCCATAATCATGTGTCAAGATTTTGTACATCAATATTGAGAGTCAAAAATTTACATCAGGATGATGGGTCCAAACATTTTAAAGCTAGGGTTTAGGTTCCCATTTAGACCTTAGGGGAGAACATTCATCCTTATAAAACAATCAAGAAACAATCGAGCAACATTTTGTGATATCAATTGCCAATTTTTATTACCATGTTATCGAGGTTTGATGAATTATCTAGATCTTGGTCTTCTGGGAATTTAACCACAAGTTATAGTCGACATTGCATTTAAATTGAGATTTAATATCAAGTATTAATATTGTCATAGACCTGACCTATTGGAGACTTGGTGTAAGACTCCTGACATGGTTTAATGCTTGGAAATACTTGTTTGATTTAATTGGGTGCTTAGTTTCTTAATTAAACCTTATATTATGTTTCAATTTTAGTCCAAATTAGACTTCGTTTTCTTAAGTTTTGCAAATTTATGTACTTCTTTGGACCTTTGTGCAATTTTCCCTTTTCTAGGGACCTAACTATAATTTTAACATATATATACTTTGCTTCATGATATTCTTCATAATTTGGAAGAGTTTCATTTGATTTGCATGCTTTGGAACCATGTTGCATATAGGTATCAACCCTTGATGTTCATTTTGTGTGGAGGTGAAGGCATTTGTACCTTCGATGTTGTTTGGGTTCATCATCCGATGGTTTTCCTTGGGAGATGCAACACTCGATGGTTGTGTTGCACTCAACACTAGATGGTTGTTCTGCACTCTTAATACTAGTTGGTTTTCTATGGGTGATGCAACAATGGATGGTTGTTCTGGACTCAACACTAGATGGTTGCTCTGTACTCTCAACACTAGATGGTTTTCCTTAGGGGATATATTATGTTTTGATATCAGTTGAGGAAGATATGTTTCAATTTCGGTCCAAATCAGATTTTGTTGTCTTAAGTTTTGCAAATTTATGTACTTCTTTGGACCTTTATGCAATTTTCCCTTTTTAGGGACCTAGCTGCATTTTTAACATATGTATATTTTTCTTCATGGTATTATTTATAATTTGGAAGAGTTTCATTTAATTTGAATACTTTGGAACCATGTTGCATAATGATATCAACCCATGATGTTCGTTTTGTGTGGAGGTGAAGACATTTGCACCTTTGATGTTGTTTGGGTTCATCATCTGATGGTTTTCCTTGGGGGATGCAATACTCAATGGTTGTGCTGCACTCAACACTAGATGGTTGTTATGCACTCTGAACACTAGTTGGTTTTCCATGGGGGATGCAACAATCGATGGTTGTTTTGGACTCAACGATAGACGGTTGTTGTTATAACCTCATTTTTCCTAGTTCATAATTGAAATGTAATTTATCCTTTTAAAGATATATGAACAAATAATTGTGTGAATTGATTTGGATGTATGGATTTCATTGATAAATAGCCTTTCATGTGTGATTACATAGGCCTTATTGGCCATTGGGCCCAATAACAAGAAAAAGGAAATAAAAGGAAAAAGAAATTCAGTTAATAAAAGAATAATTAAGAAAAGGAGAAATGAAAGAGGTAGAAGCCTCTAGAAGGCTAGGAGATAGCCTCCAAAGGTGGATTTCGTATCTTTGAGATTTCTTGGGTTTCAAGGAGCCCAAGTTGCAAAGATAATAATAAAGGAAAGAGAAAATACCAATTAACTTAGCTTTATTGAAAGATAACTTGCCTATGAAGCTAATGCCCTTGTTCTTTGGAATTTGGGACTCAGTTTTGTTGCGCAAGTAGATAATGTCAATCCAAAGTTTCCTTTAAAATTTGGTTGGAAAAGGATGCATGGTTTACGAGATATGGATTTTTGAAGTTATCCTAAAGTGGAAAGGAATATGTGTCACGATTTGATTTGGGATTAAAATCTCAAATTTTGTTTATTAGGCACGCACTCACGACCGTTGGATCAGCAATCCACGGTTGGGACCAAATCCCAATCTTACGGGAAACTGGAACTCAATGTCCAGATCACAGGAAACTCCATGTAGGATTGCTCGAGTTTGAGCCTACGTGCGAGGCTGGAAAGGAGTCCATCGACTCTGGGAGATTGTTTCGGCTCTACCTAACCCAGGTTTCTAGGGGTTTCATCATGAATGGGAGGAATCCCCAATTCACCGGGGACCTGTGATGAACCCTATATATAGAGTAGAGCGGGTGGCTGCACAAGCAACTCCACAAACCCTACCCTTAGGAACGGAGCTCTGTGACGATCGCTCTCGTGCCCTCAATTCAACCAAACACCCTGTTCTTCCCCCTCATCTAGAAGCAACCATCGCCAGAGGAGCCGAGCTTCGTTGGCAGTGAAGGAGCAGCGTGGAGAAGGAATCGAGTGGTCGGGAAAATTTACAAGGAGCAGACGGAGCGCTAGGACCAGTCGGTTCATCCGCAGGATGTCGGGAGCTCGAAGTCAACCCAAGAGTTAACCTCGGCTCACTACAGGCAACGCATGAGAGGTTGAAGACGATACCCAGCCAAATTACCAAATTGCCCTCCCACTCCTTCAGTCTAGGTAAGGGCATACTCTTCTTTTGTTTCTTTTGATTTGCGGGCAAGGTGCGCGTCGCAGATCGTATGATCCCGCGTGGTCCAGTGGACCACTGATCGAGCGGCCGAGATTTTATGGCGATTTCCTATTATAGTTCCTCTCTGCTAGAAAATTCAAGAAAATACCTTTCTTTGCAAAAATCATACAAATTAATAGGAAGGTCAGATGAATAAACTTTTTATATGAAAAATGATAAGGAAAATATGAAGAATCTATTAAAATTGTTAGTAGCACTGATTTCATTTCTAATTGCAAAAGTACCTTAAAATGATCATATAATGCATTAAACTTAGGTTAAAAACCCTAATAAGGATTAGAGATTAGATTTCAATTTCTTAATGGGTTAATTCAAGTATTAATAACATATTGAGAGATAAAGTGAGATTGGAATCTGATATTAGATAATAATTGGCTTGTTTTAGGGTTTTAGTCCATGAATCTATGATAATGCATATGGAAACCCTAATCTAGGGTAAAAAGGGTTATTAACTTTAAAAATATAAAATTCTTTAGAATAATGCCATTAACAGTTGATCCTAAGACTATTAGGAGGAATATAACAAGTTAATTAAGGTTTATGCTTAGTTTTGCTGTTTTAGGGTTTGTAGTGTCAATAATGAAGATGAACTCTAATGAAACCCTAAAAGGAAGTAGGAAACCCTAGGAAGTGAGTTCAAATGAATAGATCCTGATAAATTGAATAGTGAGTAGATTATATGATTGTTTTAGGATCTTTGCTTGTGTGAACTTATTGCTTGCCTGGATACTTCCTTGATTGAACAATTGTTAGCTTGTTGGTTTTATTGAACAGGTATGTGGTTACTTATGAATAATCGTCTTTAGTTTCACGGTGTTTCCCTAATGTTTCTTGATTGATTGCAACCTAAATTGTTGAATGTTCAATTCTGCAATCCTATAAAGTCCTATGTGTATCACAATTAATTATGCATGTGCTTCTCAAACCTATATGCCACCCTGATGTATGTTGCAAGACCAAGCCCGAGGGGGAGGGGGGGAGGTCTGACTTGGTCAAGCCCCAGAGGGAAGACCATTGGGCACCTCGAGAGGTGATCCCAGGAACCAAGCTCAGGATGGAGAAGGTGGCCTTATGTCCCTTGCAAGGACAAAACCCTAAGAGAGGGTAATCCAATGTTTAGGGCAAAAGCGGTTGAGAAATCACATTGAAAGTGTAAATTGGATTGTTAATAAATTATTTGTGATTATTAGGTTGTTAGAAACTATTTGTGAATTTGTGATCGTTCCCCACATACCAATATAGAAATATATTGATCGATGTTTTGTTTGTCGACGTTTTAGGTACAATTCAGAAAATGGACAAACAGTAAATTGAAATATTGTGAAGATACAATTAACATGTGCAAGGAGGATTAGTTAGTTAGTCTTTATCTGTGGATAGAAGTCTAGATTCGAATTTTACAAGGTATGCAAAAAGATTTATTTTATTCCAGCTTTTCAGTCTAGTAATAGTAGAATTTGATAATTATTTTTGATTAAATGTCAAACTCATGGATCCTGAAATATTGGGATAACGTCTCTGATATTTTGGTATCCCTTGATTGGGGGTTACCGGGAGGTGGGGTCGTTACAGTTGTTCTGTACTCTCAACACTAGATGGTTTTCCTTAGGGGATGCAACACTTGATGGTTGTTCTGCACTCAACATTATATGGTTCTACACTCTCAACACTAGATGGATTTCCTTGGGGGATGCAACACTTTATGGTTGTTTTGTAGTCAATACTATATGGTTGTTCTGCACTCTCAACACTAGATGATTTTCCTTGAAGATGCAAACTGATGGTTGTTTTGCTTGTACAAGTAGATCGAAAAAAATCGTTGATTGATGGTAAAGCAGTTGTTGACCTTTGACATCCTTTCTTTCTCATCCTAGCCACATATACCCCTCCCCTCTTTCCTCGAATGAAGATTTCTAGTCCAAACACGTTCTTATTGCAGGAGCTCATCTGAAACCATTGATTAACAAAGGAGGAGCTTCTCCAAGATGAAGCTTAGCTAGATCATGGTTGCATGTTGTTGTAGGACTTGAATCTAGCTCTTCCAAGATGGACCGAAGCTTTCTTTCCTAGTTCCTTGCTCCATACGTGTACAACCTTCCCTCTTAACCTTGTTTCTTGCTATTCTCCTTGTTCTTCCCTTCACCATGGTCAAGATCTATAGTGTTCTTAGATGAAAACTCGTACACCTGGATGGCAAAAAGCGGATATCCGCCTCCATTACCCACCAACCAAACTGCTCCAATAAATTTAGATTGAAATGGATATCCGAACTGTGTGGTTACGGTTAGTGGACGATGGTTTGCAGTTGTCCGTGGTTTGCATCCATCATCTAGTATACTTCATCGTCAAGTTATATAAGAAAAGCACCAACCACCGTTCTCCGAAAGAATACGACGTGATTTTGTCTCCTTCATTCCCTAACCATTTTACTACGGTACTTATCCCTACATCAATTACAGTTGGCCGTCCCTTCAATCTCAGCCGCGATTGTTAGACATGGTGCACTCTTGACGCTATCGACTGCCTACACCATTGATGTTGCCGAATGGCTGCAACTTTGACGATATCGACCGGCGGCACTTTTGACGCGAACGACGTGCTGCAACGAAGCGCGATGCTTGTATGATCGATGGGATCATTGTAGAATGTACGAAGCACCATGTATCAGTAAATCACGCTTTACAAGCTGCTGTGAAGTATTAAGTACGGGGCCCACTAAGGCTTTATTGCACTAGGACTCCATTGGTACTTATGTGACGAACAACATTTCACTTTATCCACAACCGACCCGCAACCATGCTCGGTGGAGCGGATATCCCATCCGTCATCCAGTTATAAGCTGGACAAATGAAAAGAGACGGATAAGTGGATTGGATGACCACTATTTATGGATGCAGCGGATAAAATTGTCATCCCTGACCTGGATGAAGGACACTCTTTCTTCTTTTGTTTCCTCTAGATCTACTCAGTTCGTGAAGATAGGAGCTACCTTGGAGCCTTCAGAGTGCAAAGCTCCGGTTTTACTTTCTTTTCTTTGTGATACCCTGTTGTTTTGACGTTCTTCTTCACCTTGAGATGAGTGATATAACCTCCTAATATGTTTCTTGTCTACTCATAACCTATTTTATGTAAATTTTATTCTAGAAAACCCGTAATAGGAGGAAAGATTGCCTTTTTATGCACTGTTTGAGATGAAAATGATGATGATACAATTTGTTAAGCTTTCCTTAGTCCCTATGAACGTTTCTTCTTCTATAAATGAGCTTTTCATGAACATGCAAGGTCTGAAATCCGAAATATTAGTGTTATGACTTCTAAAAATCTCACATAGGTGTTGTTTTGGTACCCAATGTATATAAGTATGATCCACACTTTAAACCTTACTATATGTATTTAGCCGATGGTGGTTTTGATGCTTTTAATTATGTCCAGGTGCTGAAATGATAGTTTGACAAAATTATAATGCTGAAAGTAGCTCATTAATGCTAGGTTTTGGTCACATAAATGTCTAGTTGTTAGAAATGTAATAACTCTTACGTCCAATGAACTTTTATGCTGAAATTTGAGGTAACAACTTTTTTATGACTTGTTAAAATCTTTGCAAAATTTTGAATGATAATGATGCTTCTACAGGAAGTTATTAATATTTTTCCTAAATGACATTTTGGGTCGCTATACACCCTAGTTTGAGATCTAGTCCTTTTTATGACTGAGAATGGATAAATATACCATGATGGAGTAATATAGAATAGTTTTCATACATTTTATATCTTTCAAAATTGTATTCTATAATTTATTTTTTGTAAGCATACTATAGAATCTTGTATGTAACTTAAGTGATGTAGTCAAAATACTTAAATAACATAATTAATCAAGTATACCCTAAATATATAGCGCATTGAGACCGTAGAACTATCTTAGTATCGGAACTTATTGGATAATGAAACGAGTAAGCCCAAGAGGAGCTAGGAGTCATATCTTGTTGAGTATATGCAGGTGCAGGGAAGGTATATCTCTATCATATAGATCCAAAGATTTTAGAGAGCGGTCGAGGTCGTGTCTTGGAGCTGATATGTGTTGAGAGTGACTACAGTCGTAACTCATATTTTGAGGGTTTATACCTTCGTATCTAGTGAAGTGGTCTGTGTACTCATGACAGACTAGGCTGTTTTAGTAGTCGGGCAGATTTACCACTATGGTTGTTACCCGTATTGACTAAGGGGGAGAGTTCTTAGGACTCTGGACTTCCTACATCTGATATGGGGTGATTGTAGTTTCACAGTGGTCTACTAGTAGTTTGAGTGGTACGCCTCAAATTACTCGGGGCTTAAAAATTATGTAAACCAATCATGTAGCATATCTATTAGGGTTACTTAGCGATTCACATTGAATGATGATCCTTGCTTTGTTTCTAAATCAATTGATGAGTTATAATGCAATAAGAGAAATCAGTTGTGCTTATGAATCTATGCATGTTCTTGTGTGTAATTTGTTTAGTCTTTCAACTCCGTAATATTATTTGCTTTAATTGTTTAAAGTATGTAATCCTTATGTAAGTGAAAGGTGTTTTTAGAAGTTATATCTCTCACTGGGACATTGGTCTCACATCGCGGGTCACCACATATTTTTATGTGATTGTCAGCAACGCCATCATCCCGTGGTAGCGAGGAGGAGATGTTTAGAGATTTGTAGAGGAAGAAGGTTGGTAGGTTGTTTAGTGAGTCCTACAGTCATCCATGTACTCTTATGTACGGGCGGGGAAGTTTTGTGGATGATGTAATTTAACTCGAGATTTTGGTAGTGTGTTTCTACCTTGTACATTTTGTAAATATGTGGACACTATACTTTTTGTATAATGGGTTGTGGCTAAGACCACGTAATAGATGAAAAGATACCTAGTATGGTTGCGTGTGTTTGTGTGTGTGTGTGTGTATATATATATATATTTATATATATATTTATATATATATATATATATATATATATGCAAGATGTAGGACCTATGTGTAAATATTCTTCGACATGTTTAGAAACTATCTCAGTTTTAATTTTGTTCCTTTATGGTAATATGATTGATTAGTATTTAATCGACATTTTGGTTTTGAGTAATCTCATTTAGTGTGGCGGGTTGCCACACTTAGGTCAAGGAATTAAAATTGGGTGGAAGGGGTTACCTTTACAAACTCTAACTAATTGACAAGATGACAATTTAGAGATTGTCATAAATAGGAATGTCGCCATTGTTGGGGATCTATATGTCAATAACACCCTAATCTAGCACATTTAGTACTCATATTCGTTAAAATTTGATCATAAAAAATACTAGGAGTATCAATTATAAAATTGTACTTCATAAGGTCCCAAGATTAAGGTCATAATAGGGCAATGGTATTTCAAGATTTTGTAAACTTGGGATTATAATATAGATCCCATCCTTTCATTAATCAATGAAAGGATGTCTTTTCGAAATAGAGAAGTAAAATTGATAACTCAAGAACTTAAGCATTATTAGTATTCAAGGCTTCATATGATTCGTGTTGTTCAAAGTTGAGTTTTATAAAGAGGCATAGTAGTTAATAGGGAACTTGTTGTCGATATCGTAAACCCAGAGGGCCAATCATATGATGATTGTGATGGCATATAAGACAAAGGATTTGATTAATCATAATAAAGGCAAGCTTCCAATTCATTATGTTTCAACTCAGTTATGAGATAATGAGGAAACACAATGAATGTCTAGAGAATGACAATTACTCAATGACGTATGTCTTGAAGTATGTGACTTGAACAATGAGATCGTATAGATGATAAGAGTATGTACCTTCTTATTACGTATCTGGTTGGTTGTTACTGTGGAAGGAAGATAGACAGTAGCAACACTAAAGATTGGGGTGTGTATTGGTTGATGACAAAATCTCATTAGTCATGATATGTGATATTAAACTAAGTATGTAGATACTTATTAGGGAACAGTGTATCAGACACACCCTGTAACATACCGAAATCTGGGCATTTCGCCTTTTGGTCATCTTTTTCATCTTTTCCTTCCATTCCTATCTTCTTTAGCTTTTTGTGTAATTTGTGGATATTATGATGGTTATTGGATAAATGTTTCCCATATATTCTTGATATAGGGTTGTATGCACAAATACCTCAGTTAGATTATAGATAATGGGCCTAAAGTGTAAATTGTACACTAAGCAATTAAAAGAATAAATAAATTCGTCCTAGAACTTCCTAGTGCTTTTTAGAATATGAAAAAGAAAGAAAATCCCGAAATATAAATAAAGGAGATGATAAATGTAATAATTGGGGATAATATAGAATATTTTGGATAAAAGAAGATAGTGAGGAATATATTGTTCCAAAAATCCTAAATAGAAACCCAAGAAGATAATTTGAATATTAATTTCGTTTTCTTGACTTAAAAGAAACTTAATGGCCAAGTATCATCTAATTTGGATAATAAATAAATATATTAAAGCCTTTATTACAAGAAAATGGGAAATAAGACAATAAGGTAAAATAAATTATCTAATGTCCTCAAATTAGAAAAATAACTCCAAATTCGTAATATATATGTCAAAATGAGTCTATATGTGAATTTGTATATAATTTGGTCAACGTTAAATATTTTATTTTATTCAGGAGAGAGAAAATGATTTAAAGACCAAAAATATTACATATATGTTGAAAAAAATTAATTAAGGCCACAATCGTGTTTCACACGTTTATTATTGATTATAGACCAAGTTTTATATTTTTATAAGGCTTCTAGATGCCTCTAATAAATTAAACATATAAATAAGTGGTAAAATGTAAATGAATTAAATAAAATAAGAAAAGTCTTCAAAAAAAATATAAGAATGCAAAATTCGTGTTCTACATGTAAAATAGACCTTTGGATGAATTTTGATCCAATTTTGAAAATATTTGATAAGAAGATAAATTCAAGAGAGAGAAAGTATGCAAAACTTACAACTCATTATTTAAAATAATAAACAATTTCAAAAAATGGAAATAATAGTAAATTCGTATTCAACATACTTAATATGAGTTATGGGTGAAGTTTTGTAATTTTTGGATAATCATAGAGTCATAAATAAATGAGGAAAGAGAAAATGTTTTGAATTATTTAACACATTAAAGATTCTCAAAATACAAAACTAATTTCATATTTGGATTCTACACGTCAAAACCAGTTAGAATATAAAATTTGGTAATTTTTGGATAACATTGGGGCCTCCAAATGAGGAGAGAGAAAAACATTAAATCACTTTAGTCGAATTTGAATGGGAATCAAGTTTACAACTGTTATATCGCGATGATCATCGACCGTTGGATCTGGATCAGAGGGTTCGTAGATTGTCTTCTTCGTTGGCTTGATTTGGCAACAGGTTGCTTGACTGCTAAGTTTTCAAATCCTTGTATCTCGAGTTTTACTCAATGAAATTCAATGATTTTTGATCCTACGAATTCCTTATGCAAATCCGCACCGATTTATCCCAAAGTTTTTGAGTTTTGACAGAGATTTGAGAAACACCCAACTTGAGTACCGCCCCTCTCTACCTCCACCTAGTCCAACCCTAACTCGGGGTCTCTTTCCTATATATATATATATATATATATATATATATATATATATATATATATATATATATATATATATATATATATATATATATATATATATATATATATATATATATATATGCCCCTAGGACCGCCATCACCTTAGCATCTTGCCCGTGCCTTTAATTTCAAGTTTCCTAGACGTCTTGACCTCCATCTAACCGTCGGTTGCCCCTGACCTTGCGGAGCCCCTCGTGTTCTGCTCGCTTCGCCTCCGTTCTAATACAAGGTACCACTAGATTCCTCTCTTCTTCTTCTTTCTTTTAAGCACCTAAGCATCGAATTTGGTGGTGTGTGTCATTTTTGCCCAAATCGAGCCCCAGAAAGCTGCTCGCGGCTTGTTGCCTTGGCACGGGGAGGAAGACGACTCCCTATCATTTTACCAAATTGCCCCTGGTCATTTTTGCTTTGTGTGTTTTTCGCACGAGGGGCAACCTCATCCTTTTGCTCCTTTCTGCCTGCCTTTTACCAAACGTTGACCCGGCCCACACCTACAGTGAGGGACAGGTCCCAGAGATGCGGGACCACCCACTCTCTCCATCTCTCTCTCGCTAGCTCTGTCTCCCTCATGCTTTGCCTATGTGGCAGGTTTTTGTTGCCCAGAATAAAATAATTCCTATAAATGATTCCAATGGTCAAAAATAAATAGTGTTTTGAAATCAAGAAGATGAGTTCTATCCATTAAAAATGATTTTGATTTTTGATTTTGATATTTGTGAAAATGTATTTTTAGAATGATTTAATTAACTAAAAATCACCAAAAATAACCCTAAAAGTCCATATCTTCAAAATATACAATATTATAAGTTATTTTGATCAGAAAACCCTGACTAAGATGATGGTGATGTTTTTGGAGTCTAATTCAATGGGTTGCACAAAAAGTTAGTAATGAGTATACTTAATTCTAATTCATAGATCTAATGATGATATTAGGGAAAGTGGGTTCTGATTTTGTGTGAAGAGTTGGAGAGTGGTATCCAGAACTCTTGACGCTAATGTATGTGCATCCACCCCCTTCAGTTGGGAAACTATTTATACCATTTACCCATATTTCCTAATGAGGCTTAATCTGACCTAATTCATGATTCTTGAAACCTAATTTATTCATGCCTCAAAATCGGTTTTAGTATTATCTTGTTTGGGTTTTTATACCCCACTACCTTGTTATATGAATCCTTTGATTAATCTTGCCATAACTCTTTTTATAGCATGTAGTTATATGTTCTATTTAATCATAAAGTAGTGGTACTTATGTACAACCACCCACAGAGGGCATGTATATAATCGCCCTAGGGGAATGTTTATAATTCTCCCCATAATATTCTAGGTGACTGGGAATGTCTTATTCTCCCCTCACCTAAGGTTAGAGGTCCGGTAGGTGCCTCAACCCTACTTAGTTAGGTAGAAATATTAATTTACATACAAATCCTTTATTTACTTTTGTTATTGTCAAGTTTCCTTAATTAAAGCCTCATACTCTTGATGTCTTATCATTTGAAGAATTCCTAGCCTATTTTACTTATTACAACTTTCTTGTCACTTTCAGAATAATATTGTAACACATACTTTTATTTTCATTTCCCTTTTTGTTGGGTGCCTTCCCAACCACCCAAATGTGGAGCAAGGTGATGAATAAGACTTGAAGATCTTAGCGTTGGCGTGGACGTAGCTGATGGATATGCTACTTGGAGACAAAAGTGGAGTAGTCTAGACTTTCCTCTATCTAGATCCTAGTTGTGTAAGATGATGTAAACCCAAAAAGGGAGATTTTTGATGTATTTTGTACAATCTTTTATAAAATTGAATATAGTTAGAAAAAATTATCTTCCGATGCTATCCAAAATGTGTTTTGTTTACCATAGTTTATTAGAGGGTGGTTTATCCCACTCTTTACAACATGGTATCAGAGCCCATGGTAGTCAGAATCTGACTATTTCAGTTTTGTCTCCCTAATTAGAACCCTAGACTTGCATAGTTTCCTTTAAGTTACATGGTTACCCTAGATTTGATCTACGTTGAAAGGTTGACTTAGAACCCTATAGTTTCACCTTAGAGTCTTGATGAATAAAACTCTAATATGCTCATAATTAAAATATGCATAACTTGATGATGTTTAGGTTTGCCTTTAGGCAACTATTAGGGCATGAAGTTGAAGCAAAGGTGTCTAGAAAGGATCAGAGTTTCGGGGGCTGGCAATATTTTCCTTCGCACCACTAGCTTGGTTTACGAGGACTCTCGTGCCTATATGATACTGACCTGGCCTGAGCTAATACGAATTGTCCAAAATAGTTTGCTTTTGGGCAATAGTGACCTTAGACTTCTATGTTGTATATCTTTGGGAACCCTAAGTTGACTTGTTTGATGATGTTTG
Source organism: Alisma plantago-aquatica (assembly GCA_963693085.1). Classification (NCBI taxonomy): domain Eukaryota; kingdom Viridiplantae; phylum Streptophyta; class Magnoliopsida; order Alismatales; family Alismataceae; genus Alisma; species Alisma plantago-aquatica. Next base: position 835,748,489 of record OY856411.1, on the reverse strand, counting down.
AGTGGTTAGATTTTGTGGATAAAATCCTCTTTAGGGGGGATGGAACCCTATAACATCTTGAGGTCTATCTAATCTATCTTTAGAAACCCTAACTCCATGCTTAGGAGGTTGTTGTTCTTAGTGTTCTCCAAACAAGTAATAATGGTAACCCTAACATGCTTGTTTACATATTAATGAACATATAATTATCATCTAAGGAACAATGCATGTGCTTGAACCCAAATGTACATCCAATGCACATAATATGAATATCAATGCTAATTGTCAATAAGTAAGATGTTAATAATGTCATGAACCAATAAACCCTAATTATATGATGAGTAAGTTTATAATTCATAATTAATGCATGCTAAGGATGACCAAGTGAAATAAAATGGTTATGTTGACCTAAACCCTAAGTTTCAATAATCTAACCCTAATCTATACATCTTTAATGCCTTTGATGATACATTAATGATGATTAAGTGCCATGTTCGGTTAACATACTTTGATACACATAAATGATATATATATATACAATCATCTAATCACATATTAATTAAGTCATCAATATTAATGCATGTTACCTTGTTAACTAATATACATGTCATTAGTCACTTAATGTGAATCAATTTGTTGATAAGTAATATGTCTCACCTTGATCATTAAAATATATGTAATGGCTTCCATATGAATATGAAATGATTGAATCCACATATATGTGCAAAATCAATAATATAAATGAATAAATATAATAAAATGATTAATGGTGACATTAATGTGAGCAATAAAGATAATGTGACATTGTGGCAATGTTAATATGAATATAAGTAACTAATGTGACATTAATTGGAATAATTATATGCTTAACCACGAATTGGATAGAATGTCTTATTTCATGTAAAATAATTTGTTATAATTAATAAAGTGGTAATATGAGGATAATGAAGTATAAATCTGAATTATTAAGGACAATGATCAAATATAATAATGAATGTGGAGATAATTGAGTAACCTCTAATTGTGCGTAATAATGAAATATAACCCCTTTTGGTAATAAAGTGTATATGGCATGACATAATTAATATAATGACGATCATGTGTTATCATAATAAATATAATGTTAACGAGCCAAAAATGTAAATAATGTTAAATCCCATAAAAGATATCTTAATAGTGGAACCCTAGGTGATCCTTGAGAAACCTATGTTGAGCTGTATGTGAAGTTTCTGAACCCTTAGGTGTAGTTCAAGTATAAGTTTTGGTGGAAGTTGTGTGGTTGGAGGAACAACCTGAAGTTTTGTGATGTGAGGTTGCACACTCACCCTTCCCTGATTGCTAGTGATTTCAGGGACGAAATCCTCTTTAAGGGATGGAGTGTTGTAACATACTGAAATCTGGGCATTTTGCCTTTTGGTCCTCTTTTTCATCTTTTCCTTTCATTCCTATCTTATTTGGCCTTTTTGTATAATTTGTGGAGATTATGATGGTTATTGGATAAATTTTTCTCATATATTCTTGATATCGGGTTGTATGCACAAATACCTCAGTTAGATTTTAGATAATGGGCCTAAAGTGTAAATTGTACACTAAGCAATAAAAAGAATAAATAAATTCATCCTAGAACTTTCTAGTGCTTTTTAGAATATGAAAAAGAAAGAAAATCCCGATATATAAATAAAGGAGCTGATAAATGCAATAATTGGGGATAATATGGAATATTTTGGATAAAAGAAGATAGTGAGGAATATATTGTTCCAAAAATCCTAAATAGAAACCTAAGAAGATAATTTGAATATTAATTTCGTTTTCTTGATTTAAAAGAAACTTAATGGCCAAGTATCATTTAATTTGGATAATAAATTAATATATTAAAGCCTTTATTACAAGATAATGGGAAATAAGACAATAAGGTAAAATAAATTATCTAATGTCCTCAAATTAGAAAAATAACTCCAAATTAGTAATATATATGTCAAAATGAGTCTATGTGTGAATTTGTATTTAATTTGGTCACGTTAAATATTTTATTTTATTCAAGAGAGAAAATGATTTAAAGACCAAAAATATTAAATATATGTTGAAAAAAATTAATTAAGGCCAAAATCATGTTCCACACGTTTATTATTGATTATAGACCAAGTTTTATATTTTTAGAAGGTATCTAGATGCCTCTAATAAATTAAAAGAACAAATAAGTGGTAAAATGTAAATGAATTAAATAAAATAAGAAAAGTCTTCAAAAAAATATAATAATGCAAAATTCCTATTCTACATGTTAAAATAGACCTTTGGATGAATTTTGACCCAATTTGGAAAATATTTGATAAGAAGATAAATTCAAGAGAGAGAAAGTGTGCAAAACTTGCAACTCATTATTTAAAATAATAAACAATTTTATAAAATGGAAATAATAGAAAATTCGTATTCAACATACTTAATATGAGTTATAGGTGAAGTTTTGTAATTTTTGGATAATCATAGAGTCATAAATAAATGAGGAAAGAAAAAATGTGTTTTGAATTATTTAACACAATAAAGACTCTCAAAAGGAAAAACTAATTTCATATTTGAATTCTACACGTCAACAATAGTCGGAATATAAAATTTGGTAATTTTTGGATAACGTTTGGGCCTCCAAATGAGGAGAGAGAAAAACATTAAATCACTTTAGTCGAATTTGAATGGGAATCAAATTTACAACTGTTATATCACAATGATCATCGATCGTTGGATCTCGATCGGAGGGTTTGTGGATTGTCTTCTTCGTTGGCCCGATTTGGCAACATGTTGATTGACTACCAAGTTTTCAAATCCTTGTATCTCGAGGTTTACTCAATGAAATTCAATGATTTTTGATCCTACGAATTCTTTACGCAAATCCGCACCGATTTATCCCAAAGTTTTTGGGTTTTGACAGAGATTCAAGAAACACCCAACTTGAGCTCTTCCCCTCTACCTCCACCTAGTCCAACCCTAATTCGGGGTCCCTTGCCTATATATATCTATGCCCCTAGGACCGCCATCACCTTAGCATCTCGCCTGTGCCTTCAATTTCGAATTTCGTGGACGTCTTGACCTCCATCTAACCGCCAGTTGCCCCTGACCTTGCGGTGCCCCTTGTGTTCTGCTCACTTCGCCTCTGTTCTAATACAAGGTACCACTAGATTCCTCTCTTCTTCTTTCTTTTAAGCACCTAAGCATCGAATTTGGTGGTGTGTGTCATTTTTGCCCAAATCAAGCCCAAGCAAGCTGCTCGCGGCTCGTTGCCTTGGCACGGGGAGGAAGACGACTCCCTATCATTTTACCAAATCACCCCTAGTCATTTTTGCTTTGTGTGTTTTTCATGCTAGGGGCATCCTCGTCCTTTTGCTCCTTTTTGCCTGCCTTTTACCAAACATTGACACGGCCCACACCTGCAGCGAGGGACAGGTCCCAGAGATGTGGGACCACCCGCTCTCTCCATCTCTCTCTAGCTCTGTCTCCCTCATGCTTTGCCTACGTGGCAGGTTTTGATTGGCCAGAATAAAATAATTCCTATAAATTATTTCAATGATCAAAAATTAAAAATAAATAGTGTTTTGAAATCAGGAAGACGAGATCTATCCATTAAAAATGTTTTTGAGTTTTGATTTTGATGTTTGTGAAAACGTATTTTTAGAATGATTTAATTAACTAAAAATCACCAAAAATAATCCTAAAAGTCCATATCTTTAAAATATACAATATTATAAGTTATTTTGATCAGAAAACCCTAAGACGATGGTGATGTTATTGGAGTCTAATTCGATGGTTTGCGCTAAAAGTTAGTAATATTAGGGTTTTCAACCTTTAATGAGTATACTTAATTCTAATTCATAGATCTAATGATGATATTAGGGAAAGTGGGTTCTGATTTTGTGTGAAGGGTTGGAGAGTGGTATCTAGAACTCTTGAGGCTAAGGTATGTGCATCCACCCCTTCAGTTGGGAAACTATTTATACCATTTACCCATATTCCCTAATGAGGCTTAATCTGACCTAATTCATGATTCTTGAAACCTAATTTATTCATGCCTCAAAACCAGTTGTAGTATTATCTTGTTTGGGTTTTTATACCCCACTACCTTGTTATATGAATCCTTTGATTAATCTTACCATAACTCTTTTTCTAGCATGTAGTTATATGTTCTATTTAATCGTAAAGTAGTGGTACTTATGTACAACCACCCACAGAGGGTATGTATATAATCTCCCTAGGGGAATGTTTATAATTCTCTCCATAATATTATAGGTGACTGGGAATGTCTTATTCTCCCCTCACCTAAGGTTAGAGGTCCGATAGGTGCCTCAACCCTACTTAGTTAGGTAGACATATTAATTTACATGCAAATCATTTATTTACTTTTGTTATTGGAAAGTTTCCTTAATTAAAGCCTCATACTCTTGATGTCTTATCATTTGAAGAATTCCTAGCCTATTTTACATGTTACAACTTTCATGTCACTTTTAGAATAATCTTGTAACACATACTTTTATTTTCATTTCCCTTTTTGCTGGGTGCCTTCCCAACCACCCAGATGTGGAGCAAGGTGATGAATAGGACTTGAAGATCTTAGCGTTGGCGTGGACGTAGCTGATGGATATGTTACTTGGATACAAAAGTGGAGTAGTCTGGACTTCCCTCTACTTAGATCCTCATTTTGTATAAAGCATGTACACCCATATTGGGGAAAATTTTTATGTACATTTATTTAAATTGAAAATAGTCAAAATTTTATCTTCTGCTGCTTCGCAATTTGATTGTATTTACCATTATTATTAGTAGAGGGTGGATTTATCCCACTTCTTTACACACCCACCTTGAGAGTGACACTATCACAGGACCATTTTTACCCTAATTCAATTCCCACTATCCAAATCAACAGTGTTAAAGGGACTAGAGCGCCCGTCCCTAAGTGGCCCAAAAATCACACATAGATAATATGCAAAAAGGAAACAACATACTTCTTTTATTGAAATGAACCAAAACATTTGTGACATAGGGCCCATAAGCAACATGGAAAGAAAAAGAAGATAAGAAAACTAGCCAACAACTACATCCCAAATTGGCTCCCATGTAGAGTCCAAATTTGATGTAGCAATCTTTATTTTAGGAGATGATAAAAGGAGTATATAGCATGTGCATAGTCTATAGTTCTTTGTATTACCTAAAATCAATAAAATCATGGCACAATCAATGCAATCGCATGGTACGCTATCAAAAATAAGTAAAATAGTTTATAGCAAAAATAGTATATTTGGAAGGACTTATGTTAAAAAATAATCAAGAAATGATTTTCCAAAACCATATTTATTCGACAAGATTTTATTACACATTTCCCATTATGTTGATATCAAGAACCATGATTTTATATATATATATATATATATATATATATATATATATTTATAATCATGTGGATACATCATCCCAACGATTAGGGGTCACCAGGATCCTTCTCTCCATATGAGGTAGGAGGTTAAATCTACATGTACAAGGTTCACCCTCTGAATGAGGAGGTCACTTGTACTCAATATCAACATTATCATAATTTTGGGCAGCCATAATGGGCATTTTTATTTATGTTTCAAGTTATCTAAAAATATAATATAGAAAATCAGAAGACTAATCAATAGGGAATAGTAGCTCAACCAAATACATAGCCAAGTATATATTCAAGAGGTAAATACAAATATCTTCAATACTACTAGTCTGGTCAAGGAGGAGATATAATAATAGCGTACCTTCTTGATGACAATTCAGAGTATGGATTCCAAGAAAAAGTAGATCAACCCCTTGAGTTAGATCCTAGATCAACAAGATTGGATCAAGGGTCAAGATCATGGTGTTTAAAAGATCATATTTTAATATTCTATATTAGGGTTACATTTTCCTATTTCAACCTTAGGGTTAGGTCATCAACTTATAATCAACAATATATGTTAATTTTTCCAACATAATCAAGTGTCAAGAATGTTTCAAGCATGAATGACCCACTTAGGTATTTTAGGAACATATGTCAACCCTAATTGTTATCATCATTATTCAATTCATCATCAAGTCTCTATAATATCATCATGATGAATTAGAATCATTGGAATTCAAGATTAGATTGATTGGTCAGATATATGATCAAGGATTATGCAAGATTAAAATCAATCACCATAATATTGAGATTAATCCTTATTTCAAGGTGCATCATTCATATTACAGGGTGGATGAGTCAAAAAGGTTATACCTAAACTCTTATTTAGTCAATCTCAATTTAGTGTCTCAATATGATCATTAGAGTCAGGTATTAGGGTTTCCCAAATATTAAACACATAATAGACTCATTACCTAATTTATATGAGCAAGAGATCAAAATATAGGGATATTAGTGAGATATATAACGAATTAGACTTCAGAAGTATTTTTAATCAATTCCTTGGGTTTTTCCGATCAAGATTGACTACTGACTCATAATATTTAGAGTTAGGATGCATTTTGTATGATTTAAACAAGATCTGACCTTTTAATGGAATTTCAAGCAGAGAGGAAAAGAAATACCCGAAAAAGAAAGGTTTAGAAAAACACATGTCGTGGGATCCCTCAGTCAACCTTGACCGAGGTCCAGATCTTACAATCGAGAGAGAACATCCTCCCAGACACGTGTGAGGGGGAGGTGGAGAGCATGAGGGGCACATAGAGTCTCATAGTCATAGATCTTGGGTCTTGGTCATTTGTTGACTATAATCCAATGATCACAGTTGCTCGCCCAACTCACATAGACCTACAAACAGCAAAGCAACGTCGCAGTGGAGAGGTATCCAGAGAAAAGGGGTGAATGGTGAGGAGGGTGAGAGAGTGAGATCTAGGGCTTCGACCGAGGTCGTGGGAGTAGGCCAAAGGCATAGGTGGGGTTTTTATAAATGGAAGAGGGTTAATTTTAGGGTTTTGAATAGCCACAAAGTCCATGGCGGAGGACGAAGGAGGAGTTCTTGATTGTTCTCAAAATACGCCGATTAGAGGGAAAAAGGGCTATTTGAATCCAATTTGGTGAGGCAGATGTTTCTGTTTGTTTTGATTTTCAAAACGGGTCGTATCTTGGTCAATTGCAAATTTGATTCTAGTCACTCCTCCCTCACTGATTGTGGGAGGTAGGGGATGACTTTCTGGCTTCCCGATCAAGCTGTGATTCATGGTTGGCTGATCCAAGGAATGTGGTCCACCCTCCTTCCTAGGCTGCGGATCACTAACCTAGAAATGGTCAGATAAAAGACAAATAATAGTGATTTTTCGCATATAACTTAAAAAATTTGTAGAAATTAGTAGGAATGTCTGTTTGGAGTGAAATTTGGACCATAGCTTCACAAAAATGTAAATAATATTTTCAAAAAGATAGGACCATATGATGAAGTTTGATGGACAAATTTGTTTCTTTTAGTAAAATGATACTTTAACCTAATTTGTAATGTCATAATGTGTATACAAATCACATCAGTCATCATATTTCGAATTTGAGTCCCAACATTGATTATGTAGCCAAGAAAAATAAACTGGGGCCATCATTGAACATAACGAGTGCAAAATTATAATTGGAAAAATTTAAAACTCACTTTATCACACACACATAGAAACCCAAAATGGTGGTCATGGCCATCTCTCAAAGTGAAGGTGATGATTGTGGTTCTTAGACCTAAAGTCACTACACTCACCACATGTCATTCGGTATACTTTGGCATCATCAAATGTAACCCTAAAAAAGGATTTCCATAACAGTGATGATTGGATAGATTTGACATGGGGATTGATTGTGAGTGATGTAGATGGTATTTGTCCCTCCTACTAAAGTTTGACATCCTGGCCACTTGATAAGAGAGACTGGGAAAAACATGTGCATGTTCATGTGACTCAATATATGATATTGAGGTCACATATATTGCATACAACCTACTCTAGGTTCAAGTAACATGGATTGAACATTGAAAGTATGATGATCCCATGCCTTGAGTTCATTTTAGATATCAGAGACAAAGGAATCATACAATCACTATAACACCTTACACAAATTATAGGTTGAAGTTGTTCTCCAACTTTTCATTCACTTGGATAGCACTGATGTGTCACTTAGGGACCACTCTTTTCTTGTGATGTCATAAACTAGTCACGGACATTCACTGCCAACGTGATATGGGACCTATAGGGTCTCACACATAGGAACTCACCTACAAGAGGAGTTTAATCATGAATGATAATTAAATTGATTACCAAAGTGGCTTGGGTATTCAATTTAAGCAATAAGTTAACTGATTAGACTCCCAACCGATCAGCTCAAGTGTTGAATCAACCAATTGGAGTGACTAGTTGATTAGAAAATGAATTGGCAGAGTTTTTCCTAAGCTGGGGAACAAACTGGCCGGTTCACTTACTGAACCAATCGGCTCGAGTCACCAACTGACCGGTTGGAGTCATGAGATGACTGTCTCATAAGGAAAGATACCTAGTTTGTAGAAAAATTTGATTACATCAAGGACTAGTGTTGAGTCATGTTGTGCATTAAATGGATTCAAATTTCTAATTCATATGTGATTAGGAAACATGGAAAAATGACTGGTTTGCTCAGCGAACCGATCGGATCACATGTGAACTGATGAGTTCGGTTGGGAACCAACCGGTTTGGCACTTGTAGGTTGCCAAAGTTGATGATCTTTCGGTACCTTCCACTCCCACACATACTGGGAACTCAGACCCTAACCCTTCCTATAAATAGAGAGGTATCGGGGAATTCTTAGAAGACAACTCAATTTCCTTTGACAATTGTTGTCGTATCTGGTTGTGGTAACCAATTGAGAGCCCAAGCAAGTCATACCCACTAAAGGAAGGGATAACAAGGGAGATAATGGGAGTGCAAGTTGGTGACGAGTACACCAATGGGAGGGACAATTCCTTCCTATCTATTCTAGTAGAATGACATGAGTTCTAGGGGGGTCTGTGTGGACTTCTCTAGAGGCTAGGAGGTTGTTTCCCGTCTCTAGGAGGGCAACGTTAGCCTATAGTCTATGGAGGAGCTACTGTAGACGAGTTCCAGTACAACTAGGAGTGCACGACTACTGCAATGAGTTATATTCGTTGGACTTCCTCTAGGACCAGGTATGAACTCGTTAAACCATCCTTCTCATTACATAGTTGTTAATGCAATCATGGTATTTTGGGGAATATGGATAGATAAATTTTTGTTTCCATTGCCTACTTTGTGCCCATATTTCCCTACAGTGGTACTAGAGCCATGTCAATTTACTATGTTTTGGGATAATCGATATGATCAGATTTTTTATTTTTCATCGATTATTTATGGCATACGATGTGAATACTTAAAGTCATTACTGTGCAAATTCATTTAAAGACCACATACAATCGTAAACTAATATATATATATATATATATATATATATATATATATATATATATTTATATGCATATATATATATACACACACACACACACGATAGATATACAATTTACACACGTCACACTAAAAGTAAGTTTTAATGGTGGATGTGTAGCATGGCTATGTCCAATAACCCAAATTTATGTATGTGCTTGGATGGCTTATTTTATTTATGTTTTATTTTAGTTTGCATATTGAGCCTCTACCTTCTTCTTCCCAATGTAAAAGTATTATTCTTTCCTACCTTTTCTCCCCTTGAATGTAACTTGAGGTTTCTCATTACCATGTAATAATTTTAATAGCAAAAGGATAGTTTCTTTTCTTACAAAGATGAGGATGGCAATCAACGTCAAGCGAGTCGACCATTTCACGTGATGAGCCAACTGTATGGAGGATCGAGGAGGGCAGAATGTGGGAAAAGTGAACTGATAAACTTGTGAACCCAATCGACCATCTAAAAGTGTCTGAACATTGATTGGATAGGAGGATAACGGATTGCTTTAGATGACCAGCTGACTGGCCAAGAGGTGATCCAATCGATTCAAGGGTTGAACAGATCAACCCAGATTGGCAATAACAGATCTACCCCAATAACAGGTTCATGCATGTGATGTGATGTAGATGTAGGTGGTAATAATTCCTTGTGGCTCGGAGGAATTCATTATATTGAACAGAACCATCACTTATCATTTTATATTTCATGTTTATGTTGTGGGATACAGCATGTATATGATACATACTATATATATGTGTGGTGATTGGATAAAGTAAATATATATACAAACTCCCTCTATCAAACATATTAAGTCTTAGATGCTTTCCATTAGCGACACACATGAAAACCTTAATTGACTAAGTGTAGGTTACACCCAAGCGTGGTGCACCATCCATCTCATTGGAGTGTGATGAGAGTAATGTAGGTTCCTCCCAAGAGGGGTGTATTATTATCGTGATGGCTTTTGGGTCAGGCTTAACTAAGTGTCCTTAATGAGATTAAGTACCAGAAGCATATAGATGATTATAACAAAGAGTTACACATATCATCTACCCAAGAATTTCATAAGATGCAATTGACAAATGTTGTCTACCTTAATAATTGACCATGGACGTTGGCGTTGGCCAGTAATAGTTGAACTATTTTGGATCTTGGCTCACTAGAAGATTGTATGTTGCAATCTTCCAAATTGATATATGAGGGATATCAATTTAAATAAAATAGTGACAGTGATAGTTAATTAAAGACATAATAAATATTGTCAAATTTTAATCAAATCAAATCAAATCGAAAGGAGATTCTAACTGAATTGCAAATTCTTTTGTGGAATCAAATGGAAACACACAACAATAAATTTTTTCTACGATCAATCCTTGAGAAGGACAAGTTAAATGGGAACAAATTCCATGACTAGTTCAGGACATTGAAAATTATTCTCATACGGGAGCGCAAGCTCTATGTCTTGGATATACCTGATCTTGATGAACCCCTTCCCAATGCACCTAAGGTTGACGTGGATGCTTACACGAAGCATACTGAAGATGTTGTGTATGTCAAGTGTCTAATGTCATACTCCATGAACTATGAGTTTTAGAGGCAACATGAGAACATGGATGTTGTTGAGATGGTCACGCTTCTTAAGAACATGTTCTAGGATCAGGAAAGACAAGAGAGATTTTATGTCTCTAAGGTGTTGTTCAAATGTAAAATGGTAGAAGGAGATTGTAATGCCCGGGCCCACTGCCCAAGGCTCTAGTAGAGTTTTAGGAATGATGAATGTCTCCACAGACCACCACTAGCCTTAACTACGCACTTTGTCATCACTCACGCACATGCCAGGATCAACTTCCCGACAAGTCACCCATCCCAGTACTACTCCAAGCTGAGCACGCTTAACTATGGAGTTCTTTAGTGATGGGCTCCCGGAAAAGGAGGTCCACCTTGGTGATATGGGTAGTCCAATCATTCCGTTTAAGATCAACTTATCCAACGCCTCAAATCTTGGGATGTTACAATCTCCCCCACTTAGACTCTTGACGTCCTCGTCAAGGCTCAACTATATGGCCTTATAATCTGACCCCATTTCAGTGCAGACTCACAATGGGCCATGGACACCTAGCTCCCGATCATGAAATACCAGTGCAAGGGTGGCTACGTCAACCATGGACAACCCTTTCCTACATGCCTGGACCGCACGGCTCAAGACTGGCATGCCACATGTCCATGCGGGCTCCACCTACTGGAGGGGTTATGGCTCTGATACCATTTGTAATGCATGGGCCCACTTCCCAAGGCTCTAGTAGAGTTTTAGGAATGACGATTGTCCCCACAGAACACCACTAGCCTTAACTATGCACTTTGTCCTCACTCACGCGCATGCCAGGATCAACTTCCCGACAGATCACCCATCCCAGTACTACTCCAAGATGAGCATGCTTAACTATGGAGTTCTTTAGTGATGGGCTCCCGAAAAAGGAGGTGCACCTTGGTGATATGGGTAGTCCAATCATTCCTTTTAAGATCAACTTATCCAAGGCCTCAAATCTTGGGATGTTACAGAGATCCAGTAGATCCTCATGTACTCAAGCTCATTGGGTATGTGAAGAACTTGGCTAGAATGGGGTTTCCTTTAGGTCAAGAGTTGGCCACTGATGTTATTCTATAGTCTCTGTCAGAATCATATAGTCAGTTTATCATGAACTACAATATGAATGACTTTGATAATCCATTGAAAGAATTATTAGGCATGTTGAGAACAACAGAAACACAAATGAAGAAAGACAAGCCCAAGTTTATGATGATGATCAACAAGACAAAGGAAAAGTCTAAAGGAAAAGGCAATGTTAAGAATAGTTCAAAAGCTAGCCAGAATCCCAAGGTCTTCATATCTCAAGGCAAAGGGAGAGTGAAGAAAAAAGGTGATTGTCACCATTGTCTTGAAAAAGGAATCACCCTATCTTTCTAGAGGAACTAAAGAAGAAGAATGAAGGGGTAAAGGCATCTACATCAGGTATAAACATCATAAGATGAATTTGATTACTTCTGCATCTTGATATGTGATATCGGATAGATATCTGACATGCGTGATGTGGAAGATCTGACAAGAAGTAAAACCTTTATGAAAGGACAAAGTGGAATGTGCAGAGCAAGAGTTGCTACAACTTTAGTCTACATTTAGAATTTATCTTAGCCCAACTTGCATGTAGTAGAGTTAATTGAATTTCTTTTTCATTATGCCAAAATAGAAACATTTTACTTTATGAATCTTGTATAACAAGGATGATAATAAATAAAGAGTTGTTAATGCATCTATTTCAATGATGTGACCTTGTATGGAAATGCCACAAACATCTAGTGATCTTCATATTAAAGTATCTAAAGATGGATTTTAATAATGTAAATACCAAAAGGATTATAATTGATAACTCAAACAATCTTTAGCATTGTCATCTTGGGCACATATCTAAGAAATGCATATCTATAATCCATGTTTATCTAGACTATTTTGGTTATTGAACTAGTAAGAGACATGCAAGTCATAATTATGAGTAATCTAACATAGTACCCTTCACTAGATGTAGTGGGAGGATAAGCACTCTATTAGAACTTATACATGTTGATGTATGACGATCTTATAGAATATATGCTAGAGGAAGTTGTTTCTACTTCATTGTATTCAATGATGATCTTAGTTGATATAAAGTTTGTATGTGGTGAAATACAAACGTGAATCTCTTGAAGTGTTCAAGGAGATTATAAATGAAATATAATATTGATAAAAGTATTAACCAACATTGATATGATCAAATGCTGAAAAATATTTTACATCAATAGTTTGAGGATGTTCAGGATAGACTATGATAGTGTATCACAAGTCAAATTCACCTGAAACATGATGATGTATCAGAAAGAAGGAATTACATCCTGATGTTGTTGGTGTGTATGCCCTGAGAGCCAATCATGGGATGATTGGTGGGATACATTAAGATTGATTTGATAAACATCAAAGGCAAGCTTCCAATTCTTTCTGGTTCAGTCATATGAGATAGTGATAGAACATATTGAATGTCTAGAGAATGACAGTACTCAATGATGTATGCCTTCAGGTTCATGACCAGAACGATGAGATCATACGGATGCTAAGAGTTTGTACATTCTTGTTATGTCCCTAGTCGGATGTCATTGTGGAAGGTAGATAGACAGCAATGACACACAAGACTAGATTGTGGTGTTGGTTAATGATAGAATCTCATTAGTCATGATATAGAGATATCAAACCAAACACATAGGTACTTGTTAGAGAACAAGGTACTGGACAGACCCACCGTGAGTTTGACATATGGAACCATGACATGGTAGTCATAGTCAGTACTCACAGTGATGGTGGTGAGTGTGATTCTTTGACCTGAAATCACTACACTCAACACATGTCGTTGGGCACACTTTGACATCATCAAACGTAGTCCTGAAACATGGTTTGTTATAAAGGTGATGATTGGGTGGCTTTGACACATGGGGCTTTTGAGGGGTGAGTGATAGATATGGGATTTGTCCCTCCTGAGGGAGTTTGATATCCATGGCCACTTGATGAGTAGGATTGAGATAGGCGTGCGCACACATGTGTGAATCAGTATGTGATATTGATGTCATACATATCTCGTTCAATCTACTCTGAGATCAAGAAAGTGAATGAACGTTTACAGGATGACAGTTCCATGCCTCGAGTTCATTCGGGATATCAGTGACAAAGGAATTATACATTCGCTGTAACACCATTCACGGATTGTAGGATTGAAAGTTGTTCTCCAACTTTCTACTTTCACTTGGGTAGCATTGATGTGTGACTAGGCACCGCTCTTTGCTTGTGAAGTCATAAGTGTTATGGACTTTCACTTCCAATGTGAAATGGACCTGCAGGGTCACACACATAGGATTTAACCTGGAAGAGGAGTTTTGTCCACAAACAATGTTTAGATTGATTACTAAAGGAGTTTAGTAGTTCAATTAAACACTCAATCAATTGACAGCTCAATATCATATTGTTCAAGGTGTTGGACATATTGATTGGAGTATCGGATTGATTGAAATTGCATTTGACTGATTCTACACAACCTGTACTCCCAACCGATCGATTCAAGTGTTGAACCGGTCGGTTGAGGTTGCTGAACCGGTCGGCTAAAGTGTTGAGTCGATAGGCTCATGGTCAGAGTGAAACGATCGGTTCAAGTGTTGAAACGATCGGTTCAACTGGTGCAACCGAGCAAGTTGGGAAAGTCAGGTCGGTGAGAATTTTCCTTGCATTTCACTTGCCCAATTTGATTGGAACAAGGATTGGTATTCAATACCAATTAGAAACAAAAGAAGGAAAGTCAATCGGGAACTGATCAGGACCACGAACCGACCGGTTCAGAAGTGAACCGATCGGCTCACGGGTCCCAACCGATCGGTTGGTGTTTCAACCGACCGGTTCAGGTCCCCAACCGACCGGTTCACTTGTGAACCGATCGGTTCAGGTTGCGAGTTGGTTGCTTTTGTGGAAAATCTCAAACCCTTCTACTCGTGCTTTTGTTCCCGCATTGCCCGGGATGGAGAACCCTGTCCCATGACCCTCCTATATATAGGGGTATTGGGGGCTTCTCAAAGAACAAATCAGTGCAACCAGTTGCTATGCAAAGTTGCCGTTCTCCCTGGTTTTGGTAACCGAGAGAGAGCCCGAGCAAGTACTTCCCGCAAAGGGAGGTGCAGTAAGGGAAGGACAACTGCAGTTGCAACTGGCAACAGGAGAGTGTGTTGGCGACTAGTACGTCAACAGGAGGGTGTGACTCCTTCCACTTTCTTGTGGGACAAGGAGTGTGGAGTTCCAGGTGGTCCGTGTGGACTACTACAGAGGCGGGAGGACACTTCTGCTCAGGAGGACAACTGTCATCTGACAGTCCGGTAGGAGGAGGAGTCGTCAGTCCCGGTATGACCACGAGCTGCACAGACACCGTCCAAGACTGGAGGTGAAGACCACGCAAGGCGTGAGGTATTGTCGTTGAGCAAGCCTCGGGACAAGGTATGATTCCACAAACCATCCTTTCCTAATATATAGACATTGACGCGTTTCCTCGGTATGGGTTTGAGGGAGAAAATTTTTGTTTCCGCTGCCTTCTCTGTCTCCCCTAAAACCCAACAGTGGTATCAGAGCCACGTCAACTGCTCTATATTTTAGGAATATCGATATGATCAATTTTGATTTGTCGCCTTTATTTATTGCATACGATGTGAATAATATCGGCTTTATGCATGTCCAATCCTAAATCCACAAATCTCAAATTACATATATGATATGTATTATTAATGCACTCGATATGTGTCACCCTTAAACGAGTTTTGTGGTGGATGTGTGTAGCATGATTATGGCCTATAAACCCCTATCTGTGTGTGGTTGTTTGTTGTTGCTTGCATCTCGGTCTGCGCACCGATCTTGCCTCTCTTATTCCTGATGTAACTCGAAATAATTCGAGATTCTTTCCTACCTTTGCTCTACCGAATGTAACTCGGGGTTTCTTCTTTTAAGCAATGTAATAATAGGATAGATTTTATTTCCTGTTATGTCGAACACCGGAGGACATCAAGACAACAGCTGAAACGATCGGTTCAAGGCGTCAACCGATCGGTTGACGTTCCAGACGGTCGGTTTAAGGAGTGAACCAATAGGTTGATGACCGATCAAGGAGCGAGACGACCGGGTGGTGGACATGACGAGATGCGCGACGTCCAGGCGAACCGATTGGCTGGTGGCACCCAGACGACCGGCTGGAGAGTACAGATCATTCATGTGATGAGTTGATCAACTCAGATGGCAAGGCACAGATGTTCATCTTGTACAGGTTGCATGTGATGTTGACCTAGATGACCATGATTCCTCTTGGCTCGAGGAATCACATTAGGATGGCCATAATCATCGCTTTTTATCATTTGTGCATGTTTTCTGTGGGATATAGCATGTATATGATACATACTATGTATTGTGGTGATTGGATATGTATATGTATATAAAAACCAAATCCCTCATTAGAATATTAAGTCTTATATGCCTTCCATTAGCGGCACACATGAAAAGCTCGATCGACCAAGCATAGGTTACGCCAAAGCGTGGTGCGCCATCTATCTTGTGGAAGTGTGAAGGGTAGAGATGTAGGTTCTGCTAAAGCAGGGTGCATGTTTACCGTGTCGGCTTTTGGGTTAGACTTAACTGGTGATTCTTAGAGTGTCTAAGCCCAGAGGCAAGGAATGTTCATGGCAAGGTGTTGTGCATGTTCATTCAACAAGAGTTGCATATGATGCAATTGGCAAGAGTTGCCTACCTGAGAGATCTATGTTGTGGGCGATCAGCCAAAGCTGACTCATGACTTAGAGGATTTCAGGATCTTTCCCACTAGAAGGTTGTACGCTGCAATCTTCTGAATTGATGGTGAGGGCTATCAATTTGAAGTAAAATAGTGGGAGCGATAATTAATTAAAGGCCTAATTATATTGTCAAACTTTCAAATCAATCAAATAAGTCAAAATGAGTTTTGGACTAAAATTGCATATTTTCCTTTTGTAGTTCAAATGACAACAAACAACAACAACTTTTCTTTGCGATCGGTCCTTGACAAGGACAAGCTAAATGGACAAACTTCCACGACTGGTATCATACATTGAGAATTGTTCTCACTCAAGAGCGTAAGCTCTATGTCCTGGATACTCCAATTCCAGAGGAACCCGCTCCTAATGCACCAAAGGCAGAAAGGGATGCTTACAAGAAGCATTCTGATGATGTCATTGATGCAAAGTGCTTGATGCTATGTTCAATGAACCATGAGTTGCAGAGACAACATGAGAACATGGGTGTCATAGAGATGATTCGGCATCTCAGGAACATGTATGAAGATCAGGCATGACAAGAGAGATACAATGTTTCTAGGGCACTGTTCAAGTGTGTCATGACAGTAGGAGATCCAGTTGGTCCTCACACACTCAAGATGATTGGGTATGTGGAGAACCTGCAAAGACTGGGATTTCCACTGAGCCAAGAGTTGGCTACTGACGTGATACTGCAATCGTTGCCAGAATCTTACAGTCAGTTTGTGATGAACTACAACATGAACAACTTTGATAGGCCACTGTTATAGTTATTGGGCATGTTGAGGACAGCCGAGATACAGATGAAGAAGGACAAGCCCAAGTCTGTGATGGTGATCATGGGCAAGAAAGGCATGTCCAAGCACAAGGGCAAGGGCAAAGCTAAGAAAGGTTCTGATGCTAGCCAGGAGCCCAAGACAACTTCAGCTCTCAAGGCCAAGGGAGGCGTGACCAAGAAAGGAAATTTCCACCATTGTCAAAAGCTAGGACATTGGAAAAGGAATTGTCCTCTCTATTTGGAAGAACAAAATAAGAAGGAGGTGACTGAAGCCTCTACTTAAAGGTGTCATGAAAGTAAACTTGTAACACTTTTTGAGGTATATGATACCAATATGTAAAGTGTAAAGCACTCATAATTGGGGCAAGTGTTGCCGCCATAGATAGAGTACTTTAGTTTATTTTCAGCCTACAAGGCATGTAATACAGTTGTGAACTGCTATTTCATATATTGCCAAAAGATAGAAACACTTTATTTTGCATATTGTATGACAATGATGGCAATTAATAAAGTAGAGTTTTCAATCTTAAAGATACGATCTTTGTGGCAATGCCTTGTTTATCTTGTGGTATTCGATATGCATAAGATAAAATGATACCTAAAAGTTATTAGATAACTCAAACAATCAAATTAGCATCAATCATGAGAAATTCATTTCTAGTTTCCATGTGATGGATAAATCTAGACTCTTTTGGTGAGAGAACCAGTAAGAGACATGAATCTCTTGTACATGATTAATCAATCTTCACTAATGGTAGTGGGAGAATGATTGTCCTAGTAGGTATAATACATGTGATGTATTTACATACCTATTGGAACAAATGCTAATACTTCAAACGGTGTTTAGAGAAATACCAATATGAATATCTTGAAGTGTTCAAGATTATCATAGATGAAGTGCGAATTTGGTAAAGTGTTAATTCTTGATGAGATCAATGAATGAATTACTTGGACCAAATTTTTGAGATCCTTATGAGTGATTATGATAGTGTATCATAGTGAACTCATGATTAAGGCATGGTGATGTCTAAATCAAGAAAGGATTCATACTCTAAGGAGTTAGAGAATGATTATCAAATAACCGAATTCTTCTTAATAAAAGAATACCCCACACTAAGAATCACAAGGGTTGTGAGTTCTTATATCCTTGACAGATACACCTCAATTATCTATGTGATAAGTTGTTCATGTGATGAGTCAACTATCTAGATGAATATGAGGAACCGAATTTTGAGTTATGGTTTATGACCATTACATCCTAAATGACATCCATGTGAACCATAAGGTATGACCTTGATGGTAGCACTCATTGGATCAAATCCATAAGTGCAAATGAGTCTTAAGTGTTAAGACACATGGATAACATTTTGAGAAGGGTGATGCTTACAACTTAATGACTGAGACATTTGGCATATGGATACTAAAATTGCATTCCTATGAGGAATAAAACAAGGATGTGTACGTGACATAACCTATAAGGTTTATGAATCCACTAATGCAAATGAAGTCTATAAGTTATAATGGACTAATCAATGTGATTGATTGAGTACAAGCAACTCAGAATTGGATCTTTACTTTGATGATATAGTCAAAGGGTTTGACTGATATGTCAAAGATAAAGAAGGGATATGTGATTTAGTGGGAGTGTATTCACATTCCACATGTTGATGTGAAATGTAAATGTTCTAGAATGGAAATCCAAAAGTGGAAATTATCTTTAAGGAAGATAGAGATGTTTCCTATGTGATAGGAATAGAGATCTATAGAGATAGTTCTCGAAAAACCTCTTGACCTGAAAAGAGAGAGCATACATTGGCAATCTGTACTGAAGTGTTCAGTATCCACAGATTCAGTGGGAGAAAACTTGTCCATGCTACATGGAGTTAGTATCCCAAGGCCAAGTATCCAATTCTTATGAAGAATGGGAACACTAAGAATAGATATGGATCTATCATGTATGTAATCATCCCATTGTCTTGCATGTATGGACATGGCAAGAATAAAATGCAATCATCATTTTGTATGTATGGAATAACAATATGATGTACTCATCCTGATAACTCATATGTGGGACATGACGAGTGGATGTATGTCTACTTCCAGTAAGGGTTACTGGAATACCATGAGAACTTGATATGTACTTGTGAAGTACAGGTTCCATGGAGATAAGGAAGAGTTCGATGTAAAGAGTTACATTGATGCGAACTTCCGAAAGGACAGAAAATTAATCGCAAAATATATATAGGATATATAAAAGTGAAAGTTTGTTGATAATTGGAAGTGTTCCAATAAAACAATTCAAAAGGAAAATGCCGAGTATCTATGCGTTAGAGAACAACAGTAGATACTATATGGATCTGGAAGTTCATGAGATGAACTTATAAGAGATTCCGCTCATTGATGACAAGTATGGAATCCTTGATCATGCAATGTGGCTAAAGGTTAGCAAAGGAATACTAGATCGCATATTACGGCAACTCCATCTCATACGTGTGACGTGCAACGAAGAGATGAGAGACATGCAATTTACACTGACTTTGGCAAGGTGTTTCCATTACTCACTATGTTGGCACTAGAGCACAGTAACATGTGGGACATGTTTGAAGATCACTATGAATATGATTCAAGGGTGATTGGCTCGCAGTGCAAGTGGGAGTCTGTTGGTGTGTATTCCCTGAGAGCCAATCATGGGATGATTGGTGGGATACATTAAGATTGATTTGATAAACATCAAAGGCAAGCTTCCAATTCTTTCTGGTTCAGTCATATGAGATAGTGAAGAACAAATTGAATGTCTAGATAATGACAGTACTCAATGACGTATGCCTTCAGGTTCATGACCTGAACGATGAGATCATACGGATGCTAAGAGTTTGTACATTCTTGTTATGTCCCTAGTCGGATGTCATTGTGGAAGGTAGATAGACAGCAATGACACACAAGACTAGATTGTGGTGTTGGTTGATGACAAAATCTCATTAGTCATGATATAGAGATATCAAACCAAACACATAGGTACTTGTTAGAGAACAAGGTACCAGACAGACCCACCGTGAGTTTGACACATGGAACCATGACATGGTAGTCACAGTCAGTGCTCACAGTGATGGTGGTGAGTGTGATTCTTTGACCTGAAATCACTACACTCAACACATGTCGTTGGGCACACTTTGACATCATCAAACGTAGTCCTGAAACATGGTTTGTTATAAAGGTGATGATTGGGTGGCTTTGACACATGGGGCTTTTGAGGGGTGAGTGATAGATATGGGATTTGTCCCTCCTGAGGGAGTTTGATATCCATGGCCACTTGATGAGTAGGATTGAGATAGGCGTGCGCACACATGTGTGAATCAGTATGTGATATTGATGTCATACATATCTCGTTCAATCTACTCTAAGATCAAGAAAGTGAATGAACGTTTACAGGATGACAGTTCCATGCCTCGAGTTCATTCGGGATATCAGTGACAAAGGAATTATACATTCGCTGTAACACCATTCATGGATTGTAGGATTGAAAGTTGTTCTCCAACTTTCTACTTTCACTTGGGTAGCACTGATGTGTGACTAGGCACCGCTCTTTGCTTGTGAAGTCATAAGTGTTATGGACTTTCACTGCCAACGTGAAATGGACCTGCAGGGTCACACACATAGGATTTAACCTGGAAGAGGAGTTTTGTCCACAAACAATGTTTAGATTGATTACTAAAGGAGTTTAGTAGTTCAATTAAACACTCAATCAATTGATAGCTCAATATCATATTGTTCAAGGTGTTGGACATATTGATTGGAGTATCGGATTGATTGAAATCGCATTTGACTGATTATGCACAACCTGTACTCCCAACCGATCAGTTCAAGTGTTGAACCGGTCGGCTGAGGTTGCTGAACCGGTTGGCTCAAGTGTTGAGTCGATCGGCTCATGGTCAGAGTGAAACGATCGGTTCAAGTGTTGAAATGATCGGTTCAACTGGTGCAACCGAGCAAGTTGGGAAAGTCAGGTCGGTGAGAATTTTCCTTGTGTTTCACTTGCCCAATTTGATTGGAACAAGGATTGGTATTCGATACCAATTAGAAACAAAAGAAGGAAAGTCAATCGGGAACTGATCAGGACCACGAACCGACCGGTTCAGAAGTGAACCGATCAGCTCATGGTCCCAACCGATCGGTTGGTGTTCCAACCGACCGGTTCAGGTCCCCAACCGATCAGTTCACTTGTGAACCGACCGGTTCAGGTTGCAAGTTGGTTGCTTTTGTGGAAAATCTCGAACCCTTCTACTCCTGCTTTTAGTCCCGCATTGCTCGGGATGGAGAACCCTATCCCATGACCCTCCTATATATAGGGGTATTGGGGGCTTCTCAAAGAACAACTCAGTGCAACCAGTTGCTCTGCAAAGTTGTCGTTCTCTCTAGTTTTGGTAACCGAGAGAGAGCCTGAGCAAGTGCTTCCCATAAAGGGAGGTGCAGTAAGGGAAGGACAACTACAGTTGCAACTGGCAGCAGGAGAGTGTGTTGGCGACTACTACGTCAACAGGAGGGTACGACTCCTTCCACTTCCTTATGGGACAAGGAGTGTGGAGTTCCAGGTGGTCCGTGTGGACTACTACAGAGGCGGGAGGACACTGCCGCTTAGGAGGACAACTGTCATCCGACAGTCCGGTAGGAGGAGGAGGAGTCAGTCCCAGTGTGACCAGGAGCTGCACAGACACCGTCCAAGACTGGAGGTGAAGACCGCGCAAGGCACGAGGTATTGTCTCCGAGCAAGCCTCGGGACAAGGTATGATTCCACAAACCATCCTTTCCTAATATATAGACGTTGACGCGTTTCCTCGGTATGGGTTTGGGGGAGAAAATTTTTGTTTCCGCTGCCTTCTCTGTCTCCCCTAAAACCCAACAAATGGGTCATGGTTTGATTATAATTTAATCTAATCTTCTAATTTCCTCATGAATAAATACCTTACACTAAAACAATATACCATCATAAATGGTTTAAGAGACATCATATGTGATACGATATGTGAATGTTCTGATATATCATAAAGATTAAAACCTATGTAAAGGAAGTAATTTCTTGAAAAGGTTTATCCACATACCATAATTGTTGAATGTTACTTTAATCCTAATCCAAAAACAAAAGTGTTTTGTTGATTGGATAATTGAGTTTCGAAAGAATTAGTGGGAGTAAAAGTAGAACTTGAAAGGTTTGAGGTCAATAGGGAGGTACAATGGGAGCAAGTGGGAATCACAAGTTGTTGTGGAATATCAAGTTTCTTAGCCAACACATAACCTCATAGTTCTAGTAGAACACATATGATTTTGAAAGATTGTGAATCCAACAACTTAGATAGGTTGGTCCTAAGATGATGAGCTAACAAATCAACTAGAAGCAATTGAGAATCAAATTTTGAGAAATGGCTTAAGGCCATTAAGGAATCCATGTAGACTAACATGGTATGACCTTGCTAGTAGCACCTAAAGAGGTACAATCCAAAGGGTAAAGTTGGGTTTTCATTGGATGACCAACATGCATAACCTAATAGGACAAATTGGATGGAAAGGTTTTTCAAATCATTTCAAATTGTTGAATATGAAGAAATTCCTTTACCAATTGCCATGCTTGTTGTTCTAGATAGTATAGACTATGAGATTTGGCATATGATGATTAAAACTAGATTCCTTAAAAGGAATATTTGAAAGGATGTGCATGTGTCACAACCTAGAGGTTTTATAACTTCATTAATGCAAATAAAGTATATAAGCTACAAAGTTCAAGTTGAGAAATTGAAACAAGAAGCTCTAAGATTGGATCTTTTGGCTTGACAAGATAGTCAAAGGCTTTGACTTGAATTAAGATAAAAGATAAAAAAATTTATTACAAAAGGATTTAGTGGGAACATATATGAATTATTCCACATATTAATGGGAAATAATATCTCAATACTGTGAGCATTGAGACTTGGCATGTAAAATACCTTCAGCAATGAAGGATTAGGTGAAACTTCCTATGTGATAGGGATTGAGATCTATAGAGAGTTCTTGAAAGTTTCATAACCTAAAAATGAGTGCATACAATAGCATGGTGCTGAAAGAGTTCATCATGAAGGATTCAATGAGAGATAATCTTGGATTAGTCTCTCATAAACACTATGTTTTGATTCTTATAGAGAATGGAAAGACATGAATGAGATGTCATATGCACTTGCAAATGGATCTATCATGTATGCTACATATTGTACTCATACCATAAAATCTTGTATGTACTAGACATGACAAGATGGTGTTAATTTCAATGAGGGTCATTGGAATGTCATCATAGATATCCATCAGTACTTGTGAAGCATTAAAGGATTAGTTGCTAGTTTTTAGCAACAAGGAAGAGTTGGGTGTAAAGGGTTACACCGATCCAAGCTTCCAAATTTAAAAAGTGATCGTGATATAAAATATGTTTAAATTTAAGAAAAGAGTTGTTAGTTGGAAGAAGTTCCAAACTATAGACCATTAATTCTATTCTACAATAGAATTTGAGTATTATATTGTTATGGAAACAGGAAAGGATACTATATGGATCTAGAATTTCATATGGATGAACTTCAAGATGTTCCAACCATTGATGATAGAGTAGAAATACAATGACAACATGGAGCTACCAGTTAGGCATGGAATATAGGATAGCATATAATGGCAGTTCAATCTCATATGAGATATCGTACAATGAAGAGATATGGAACATGCAATATGCACACTAAAATCAATGTGTTGCTAACCCACTGGATTAGCACTTGTGCAGCAGAAACATGATGGACATGTTGAAATCACTAAGAATGATATTTTTGGGTGATTAGCTCTAAATGTAAGTGGGAGTCTATTGGTATGGTATGCCCAAAGAGCCAACCATATGATGACTGTGATGGCATATAACACAAAAGATTTGATTAATCATAATAAAGGCAAGCTTCCAATTCATTCTATTTCACTCGGTTATGAGATAATGAGGAAACACAATGAATGTCTAGAGAATGAAAATTACTCAATGATGTATGTCCTAAAGTGCGTGACTTGAACAATGAGATCATACATATGATAACAGTATGTACATTCTTATTATGTCCCTGGTAGGTTGTTACTGTAGAAGATAGATAGACAGCAGTAACACTAAAGATTGAAGTGTGTGTTGGCTGATGACAAAATCTCATTAGTCATGATATGTGATATCAAACCAAGCACATAGATACTTGTTAGGGAACAATGTATTAGACAGATCCACCTTGAGAGTGACACATGGAAACCCAAAATGGTGGTCATAATCAACTCTCATAGTGAAGGTGGTGATTGTGGTTATTAGACCTAAAGTCACTACACTCATCACATGTCATTCGTTATACTTTGACATCATCAAACATAACCCTGAATAAGGATTGACATATAGATGATTATTGGGTAGTAGTGACACATGGGGATTGACTGTGAGTGATGTAGATGGGATTTGTCCCTCCTACTAGAGTTTGATACCATGGCCACTTGATAAATGAGACTGAGACAAGCATGTGCATGCACATGTGAATCAATATATGATATTGAGGTCACATATCTCAGACAGTTGCTCTAGGTCTAAGGAACATGGATTGAACATTGAGAGGATGATGATTCCATGCCTCGAGTTCATTCCAGATATCAAAGACAAAGGAATCATATAATCACTGTAAAACCCTACACAAATTGTAGGTTGAAGTTTTTCTCTGACTTTTCAGTCACTTGGGTAGCACTGATGTGTGACTAGGCACCACTCTTTGCTTATGATGCCATAAACAAGTTATGGACATTCACTGACAATGTGATATGGGACCTATAGGGTCACACACATAGGAATTCACCTAGAAGAGGAGTTTGATCATTAATGATAATTGAATTTATTACCAAAGTGTATGGGTATTCAATTCAAGCAAAAAATCAATTGATTGGACTCCCAACCAATTGGCTCAAGTATCAAACCAACCAATTGGAATGTCAGGTTGATTAGAAATTAAATTGGAGGAGTTTTGCCTAAGCTGGGGAGTGAATTGATCGACTCAGATCACCAACCAAAGGGTCGGGGTCGTGAGAAGACGGTCTCATGGGGAAAGATACCCAATTTGTGGATAAATTTGATTGCATCAAGGATTAGTGTTGACAGCTTTTTGTGCATTAATTGGATTCAAATTTCTAATTCATATTTGATAGGGAAACATGGCGAAACCATTGGTTTTCTTAGCGAACCGATCAGATTGCATGTGAACTGAACAGTTTGATTACAAACCTACTAGTTCAGCACTCATAGGTTACAAAAATTCATGATCTTCCATTCCATTCCACTCCCACACATACTGGGAACCAAGACCCTAACCCTTCCTATAAATGGAGGGATATTGGGGGATTCTCATAACACAACTCAATTGCCTCTGGAAATTGTTGTCCTTTTTGGTTGTGGTAACCAATAGAGAGCCCAAGCAAGTCCTACCAGGTAAAGGGGGGATAGAAAGGGAAAACAATTGTGGGAGAGCAAGTTGGTGGTGACTAGTGCACCAATAGGAGGGACAACTCCTTCATGTCTGTTCTAGTAGAACGAAAGATGTTCTAGGTGGTCCTTGTGGACTTCTATAGAGGAAAGGAGGTTGTTTGTTACAACCCACATTGAGGTTAGTCAGTACGTACCTTGATTAGCTTGAAGTACCTTGATTAGTGCTAAGTACCTTGTCAAACATCATGGTTAATCGAGATAAACTAAGATGTGAATCATTAGTCGAGATTGATTCATCTGATGTAATTAATGTTAACTGCAGTGTTAATTGTTAAGTTAATTACCTAATATGATTAACCTAGATAAGATGGTTTAATTATTATGTTTCCATGCCTTGAGGTTGTAGTGGATCTCGCACTTGAAAGTTTGCAAAAAGAATCATTTGAATTGGACCTCCGAGGCAATAGTTATGGCATTTTTAAGTTCCTTGGACCGATTTTGTAATTTACCCATAACTTTTAGCCCCCCTTACCTTATCCCCTTCCTCTCGATCGGGAAAACCAGCACTTGAGTGGTGCACAACAACACTGCTTCCCGACCAGTAGAGGAGAAAGGCAGGGTAATTCTAGGGCTCCCTAGCCCCATTACCAGCGGCGCCACCTTCTGTCCTCCTTTCTTCTTCCTCTCTTCCTCGCTCACCTACGCCCCGACCTACTTGAGCAAGCGTCGGCCAAGCAGCAGTGGCCAATGACTAGGAGCAGTATCTAGGGCCGATGGGCGCAATGAAATACCAAGGAACGTCGGCCTTGATCTCATCTTGAGGTCCAAGCAAGAAACATAGTGCCTCCACCTATTAGGGTGGCGCCCCCCCAGCAAGCAGCGGCTGCACAACAGCCGTAGCAGCATTCAGGAGTTGTTGGGCACGAGCTAGCACCAAGGAAACACCGCCAATGAGTTCGGCCATGGTTCCCGAACACGAATCCGCCACCAACTAGCCACGAGCAGCAACAAATTAGATGAGCCCTCTCCACATGTATGTGTGTGTGAAGCTGCTTGCAACAGCAGGTCCGAAATCCTGGGTGCCCCAGGTAGAAGACGACCATGCCGATGCCCAGAAATAGGTTTTGGACGTGTTTCCAGTCGAATTCGGCCATTCTGATCCACTGTGACTAGAATTTCACTCACTATGCAATATTAACTCCATGAAACTGACAATCCTCGGTTGATTCTGTATTGTTTGTGGGTAATAGAAGTTACCCAGATGCCGTGCAGTATTGGCATCGCCTGACATTTTACATCACATTTTGCTTCTTCACATTTTGTCTGATTTAGTTCATTAACTAATTGGTACGATTTGGATTATTGGAATTTACATGGTTGATCAAATCTTAAATTGCTCAGTTTAGAGGTTGAAACAGTATCACATGACCCGGATTTGCAATAGTTGTACAGGTTGGGTATTAACTCAGGCTGTACGTTTCTAGTAATTTACTAGTGGCACATTTTCAAGGAAAAGACGATGATATGCAATGTTTCAATAGAAAACTATTTGCACACTCCCTATTATATTAAATGTGTGTGATTTAGTATTTATATGAATTGGCACATTTCTCAAGGACATCATTAGAAATTCTTAGTTAATAATAATAATTCTTACCATCATAAGTAATTAACTCATAATTAAGTCATGTGATGCACAACTTAGGATTTGGTATGATGTGCACATTTTCCAAGGAAGTATAAATAATTTACAGGTGCTACTGACGATTTCTCATATGTCAAGTAATTAATTCTTATCAGTGTAATAAAATGTTAAATTGCATGATTCTGGTGTGTATGTGCCAAGTGGATATGTAATCTGGTTATTTAAGAATTTAAGTCTGCCTGCATGTATAGTATGTTGATTACTCAGTATATTATAGTGTTTTGAATATACTGCTTTGCCAAGTTTAGAATGATATACATGTTGTATTATAACTTCAAATAAGTAGACGCGACACCATAGAGATACCAGAGTCAAGTCTAAGTAAGAGAAAGGTACAATGTAGAAAGTGCTTTCTAGGAATAATAAAATAATAGACTTAAGAGCCATGAACACCGTAGAATCCCTATGAGAGGTATGCGCCTTAGGGATGAAATGACCTAACCCAAGTGGTGTGTCTAGTGTACGGGGGTAGGAACATACCAACAGGTGGTATGGGGGATGAAGCCCTAGTAGAAGTCTCCTTAAATTACATAATGTAGTATTCAACATCAAACAGAGATCCTAGTGGCACTAGAGTATAGAAAAAGCCAACAGGTGGCTTGACTGTCTGCCTGTGTGCTCAGGTTAGAGGAGGAGTCCAGTTTTTACGGCATAATAGATGTGTCGAGGCCAGAGAGCCATTTTCCTGTTGCAGACTAGAGAGTAGTCAGACTTAGCATTCCCGGGTGTGTCCACTAAGTCTTGTACGGTGAGATCGTAGTTCGCTATGAGTCTTCATATGTAGAGTACACTACATATGATGAGAGCATAAGATAAAATATGTTTGTATTGGTTTGAAGAGTTTTGTATAAGTAAGAAAGGTTAAAAAAAATTCGGGTACAGTTTCATAGTAGTTGTTCTTTAAATGTAATATTTACATTTCCTGTGGCATTTAATTATAATTGTTCGATCTACTCAGTGTAGCAATACCTATATTTTATTTCAGTTTAATAAACATAAATGAGTTATCTATGATGGTTGGGTGAAATTCTATTCAGTGAGCTAGTAGCTCACCAACCTACTGAAACATTTTTCAGGTTAGTGTCAGCATGAGGAAGCTGAAGGATCTTATCATCCAAGCTCTTAGAAGGTAGTTCATAGTTAGAATAGAGGTCTCTTAATCCTTTCCCCTCAGTCCTTGGGGCATGTGGTATGGTAGAGAGAGAATGTAATGTAATATGTAGTTTAGTATTAAGTTATCTGTTGTGTTTTATATTTCGCATGAAAAATATAATATGTTGTGAAATTCTATTTTATCTTCCTAGTAAGGTAAATGGTAGGTTGCTTCCACAGTTAATACAATTCGGTGTTATCCAAGTTATAAGATTTTCCTTTAGGTTAATTCTAAGTGATTCAGAAAAGAAAAAGTTAAGGGTGATCTTTGTTTTACATCAAATCCTCAATTTATGCCCTAATCTCATGATTGGTGGTAATTGTGAGATCGGGGTGTAACAGCCTGGTATTAGAGCATAAGTTGAGTACATAGTTACTCTAAGTCAAGGTCAGGGGATGATAAGAGACCAATCGGATTAGGACTTAGGTGTTTTCCTTCTAACTATAATTTTCTAATAGGAAGTGTTCTGTTATACTATTGCAGATGGTAGGAAGAGGACGTGGTCATGAGGACCAAGCTGAGAGCCACATTGGACCTGACCCTTAGGTGATGGGTCCAGGTGGTGGAGATGATGTGGATGAGGCATCAAGGATGTACAAGAAGTTTCTTAAGACTAGGGAAAAGTATAAGATGGAGAGACGAGCTTCTACCTTGAGTAGCAAGGATCTAATGAGATCCTATGAGCTGGTTAAGAAGCTTGGAGGTATCGAGTTCATTGGAACTACAGACCCTGCAGTGGCAGATGAATGGTTGAGACCGTTAGAGAAAGTGTTCCGTATGATGGAGTTGTTAGAAAAAAGACAAATCAATCATGTAGTTTATATGCTTAAAGGTGATGTAGAGCTCTGGTGGCATGGAGTGGAAGATGAAAGGAGGCACACAATATTGACTTGGAAGGATTTCATTGATGAATTCCATCTTAAGTACTACCCACCTACCTTTCTGAGTGAGAAGATAAGACAGTTGCAGAACATCAGACAAGGGAATATGTCAGTGGGAGAGTACGAGGCATATTTCACCAGGTTGGCAAATTTCTGCCCGCAGCTCATCCCAAATGACATGGAAAAGTATAGAAGATTCCAAGAATGATTCAGGCCCGAAATCCGGTGTAGTATAGCTGCAATTGGCCGAAGAGATAGAGAGAACTTTGGAGAATTTCTTGAGGAAACAAGACGTGTAGAGTAGTATGTGAACGCTGATAAGCACTATGAGAATAGAAAGAGATCTAGAGACTTCTGAATAGGACCAGCTAGTAGTGGACACTGAGGAGGTGGTAGTGGTTTCTTCTCAAAGCTTGGACGTTGATTTGGTTGTTATGGTAAACAAGGATCTGAAGATGTGATATCTTCTCAGAGTAGGGAAAGATCCAGCCCAGGGAGATGGAGCAACGCGTCTAGAGGGAGGTATTATGGATCATCGGTCTCAGTGACAGGTCTGCCAAGGAAAGAGATACCGATGTGTGATATCTATGGAAGGTCGTACTCTGGTCAATGTTGGGGTGCAAATTTTTAGGGTTATTATATCTATAGACAAGTGGGACGCTTTAGAAGGCAATGTCCCCAGTTACATCAAGTGGCAACACAGAGTTCCCAGTCACAATACCAGAATGTTTCGAGATAGGCTCCAACTGGAGGAGCGGGTTCTTCAATGGCTTCAGGTTCCCGAGGAGGAGGAGCACCTAGTGGAAGGGAAGGACAATGAGGACATCGTGGGAGAGGAAGAGCGTCAGGATGCTTCTTCTCTCTGACACAATAAGAAGGTATTGTTTCTTCCCGAGTAATTACAGGAGGAATGTTTTTCTTTAATAACATTACAGTTACGGTTTTGATAGATCTGGGTGCTACTCACTCATTTATACAACATTCTTTAGCTTGTGAGCTTAACCTATTAACTCAGGAGTTACCGGTTGAGTTATTGTTGAGTGTTTTGTTAGGTGAACCGACAGTGTTGACGGAGTTCTGTCCCAGATGTTTGTTGATTTTTGGTGGTTACACCATTGCGGTTAACCTTATACCCCTAGATGTTAACTCTTTTCAAGTTATCTTGGGTATGGATTTCCCAGAGACGTATCAAGTTCAACTCGGCTGTTGGAAGAAGGAGGATGTCTTTCAACATGGTAGATTTTCTTGTGTCTTTTATGGAGATAGGAAAGTTTTGCCTACATATATCATATCAGCTACTGTAGCTGATAAGATGTTGCAGAAAGGTTGTGAGGCATTCTTGGCACATGTAGTAGATACTAGAGCAGAGAAGAACACAGCTAGACTATGGGATGTGCCAGTGGTCTGTGAGTTCACATATGTTTTCCCAAATGAGTTGCCAGGTCTACCTCCTAAAAGAGAGATAGACTTTGAGATCCAGGTGTTGCCAGGTAGTCACCCTGTAGCGCTGCCAGCCTACAGAATGGAACCCACAGAGTTGAAGGAACTGAAAATCCAGTTATAGGAGTTACTGGATAAGGGTTTCATTCGACCTAGTTCTTTTCCATGGGGAGCTCTAGTCTTGTTTTGGAAAAAGAAAGATGGTACTATGAGATATGAGGTTATGTATAGACTACAAACAGTTGAATAAGATCACCATCAAGAATAAGTACATGTTGCCAAGGATAGATGATCTTTTCGATCAATTGTGTGGAGCGACAATCTTTTCTATGATAGACTTGAGATCTGGATATCATCAGTTGAGGATAAAGGCTACAAATATTCCTAAGTTGGATTTCAGAACAAGATATGGGCATTATGAGTTTCTGGTCATGTCGTTTGGACTGACTAATGCCCCAACAACTTTCATGGATATGATGAACTGAAATTTCAGGCCGTTCTTGGATCAGTTCATAGTGGTTTTTATAGATGACATTATGATTTATTCCAGAGATGATGAGCATCATGAGGAACATCTGAGGATAGCATTATAGTTGTTGAGACAACACCAGTTATATTCTAAGTTTAGTAAGTGTGAGTTCTGGTTAGCTGAGGTGTCTTTTCTTGGACATGTCATCTCAGGAGATGGAGTAAGTGTTGACCCTAAGAAAGTCAAATATGTTCTACAATGGGATCAACCTTAGACTCCTACTAAGATCAGAAGCTTCTTAGGATTGGTAGGTAACTACAGGAGGTTCATCCAGAACTTCAGTGTTATAGCGTCACCTCTGACATGCTTAACAAGAAAGGGTGCACCGTTTGTCTAGTCAGACAACTATGAGAAGAGTTTTCAGATCTTGAAAAAGAGGTTGACTACAACACCAATGTTGATCTTGACTGAGGTAGATAAAAGCTACACAGTGTTTTGTGATGCTTCAAGGAGAGGTTTAGGCTGTGTGTTGATGCATGAAGGCAAAGTAGTAGCTTATGCATCTAGACAACTTAAGAAGAATGAGGAGAATTACCCGACACATGATCTGGAGTTAGCTGCAGTAGTTCATGCTCTCATGACATGGCGTCACTATCTTTATGGTGAGGTGTGCTAGGTGTTTACATATCATAAGAGCTTGAAATATATCTTCACCCAGAAGGATCTGAATCTAAGACAGCGGAGATGGTTAGAATTGATCAAAGATTATGAGGTGACAATAGATTATCATCTTGGAAAAGCGACTGTGGTAGCAGATGCCTTGAGTAGAAAGTCAAGTTCAATAGCTGATGTATTCTCTATGGCATGTTTTAGGAGAGACCTGCTAGTAGAGATGCGGAAGTTGAACTTACACTTAGGAGTGACAGAACATAGTGGTTTGATTACACAGATGCAAGTCAAGCCTACCTTTTATGATCAGATCAAGGAACTACAGCAGAGTGACAGTGAGTTACAACAGATCATGCAGGACATGACAAGGGAAAAAAGACCAAAGTTTAAGTTTTCAGATGATGTTTTGTTGTATCAGCATGACAGGGTGTGTGTACCTAGAGATAGTGATATGAAATAACAGATTCTTGAGGAAGCACATGCATCGATTGTAAAGAGTGGGACCTGATAGTGGGCCCACCCAATGGTAAAAACACGAGCCATGTAATACTTAAGCAGCGGAAAACATAACTATGAACAAAGTTACAAAATGTTCTCATGTACATAACTTTCTCACCCTTAAGGGTGGTACATAAAATGAAAAGATTACACCTATTCACACATATGCCCATATGTAGAGGGTAACAAGGCTATCTCATGTTGTCCTTATGTCCATCAATTAGCTCACAATCATCCTGGGTCTTTGTCCTGTCAAGCACCTACACCTGGGTGGAGGGAACACCCAGAAGAATAGGAAAACAAGATATGTATCAGCAAAAGCTGAGTATGTACATTACAAGACTAACTGGGGCATTTAAAAAGTAAAGTAAGATGTTCCCATAAAAAAGAAGGGGCCATTGAAGCTAGGTAAGTTTCAATGAGAAGTACCAAAAGAAGGAATTTTCAAAAGAATGAGGCATATAAATAAACAAGTGAAATAATAGATCTTGCCATTATAAATCATCAGTATCACAACAATTATTTGCATGCAGATATATTTGACTAAAGTAACTATAATAGGGCCAAGACACCACTGAGTCATTGACCTAAGTAAAAATGGGTGGAAGTAGTGCACCCTAGGTAGAAGTAGCACGCCTCTATATATAAAAAGGTGGAAGTACCACACCCCGGGTGAAAGTAGCACACCCTAAGGGTTACGCATAAGCGTCTACGATAGTTAAACTAGTTGAATTATCTAACATGCATAAATAGAGTGGCAAGATGTACTTTTCACCAGCATGTGGCATGATTTAACCACAATAGCAGATGGGGTCATTAACCCAATTCAATATGATAATAATTTCAAAAGAATAATAAATCCAACTGAAAGTATGTGAACTGTCCAACAAATGGAATAAGAGTAAGTATTTCAAAAGATGCCTCATTATGGGAAAATGTAGTCATATAAATGCCCAGTTATAAATAGGGAGGAGTACATACCTTTGGTCTTGTTTAAGTCAATTAAATGGTCACCTAGTTCAAGATTAATATTGCCATCCTAGGCATAAAATGGTACTTAGTATCAATATTGTTCTACATGAAATTTTAATCCAATAAAACACTTCCTGTCAAAATCTCGGGTTAGGTCCTGAAGCCTAAATATTCAGAAAACCTTCCTGAATTCAAAACACCCACACCCAGTCTATAGTTATCCAATGACTCAATATGTATGATCAGGTGATTCTGGTCAAAGCGATTTCCGGAACATATAAATATCAAAGCCAACTGAAAACAACAACTAATACCTCCTGGATTTCCAATCAACATCGAGACTAGAAAAAGCAGGCTGGAAATAAAACGAAAGGCAATATGAGTATAAGTTCTTCTGTGATCAGTAGGGTATTAATACCCAAAACACGGCTGACTAAGTCCTATTAATCATCA
Organism: Alisma plantago-aquatica; assembly: GCA_963693085.1. Lineage (NCBI taxonomy): Eukaryota > Viridiplantae > Streptophyta > Magnoliopsida > Alismatales > Alismataceae > Alisma > Alisma plantago-aquatica. The sequence goes on along the minus strand of OY856411.1, from coordinate 835,714,160 downwards.
TCATATTTAATTAACTAAGACAATCCAAATGGCAACTCCATTTTCTGGTTCCCCCAACCTGCACCGGACTACGATTCGCGAGCAGAGTCGAATTTGCAGATCCTCTGGTGTCCATAGAAACCTCGGTACCCATTGGTTTGAAAATAGTTAAACTAGCATCATTCGAACCCATTGGAATAATAGGACGGTAAATCAGAAAAGATGAATGTGTATTTCATTAATCTCAAACCAAAGTCTTGAACTGAATCAGCCTCCGCATAAGAAGGCCAGAGTTTTGGTATCCTAGTACGATCGTTTCGCAAGACAAAACTCCCCAGACAAACCAATTCAACTGAAACTCGGTCTCGGTTAAAGTCTACACACCAGACGGATATTGCAGAATTGAATAAGTCATAGTTCATCTTGGCTTTAGAAGCTCTCAAACCCGACCATAGTGCTGGTCCTCTTAGCTTGCTGGTATGGCGAAATGGAACAGGAACAAGGTCGGCGGACAAGGAACACGACTGTCCATCCAAAAGATGACCATCGCAATCAGATCTAAACAACAACTCCAGTGGACTCTCCTACAGACCCACGGTAAAAAGTCCACAAATTCTCAGTAATCAACTAAGCATTCAACCAAAACACACCCGTTAACAATGTTGACAGCAGTAGATGAAATCACGGGCGGAAGACACAAAGTAGTGACATCTGCGAATAATCTTGTACACTGCGCTGAGTTGTGGCTAGTAATCAACAGTCCTGGTTCCTTTTTAAAAAAATAATTTAACAATGAGGGCTCAAGTCCGGTAAGGGTTCTGTCATGGCTGAAAACAGGGGACTTTCGTCGACCCAGCAGTTGGGGTAAAACCAGCGCAAGACGGAAATGGGGAAAGAAATTTCAGGGGCTAGAGATGGTGCCCTCACCTATAATTGATCCGAGGAAGAATACGGCGACGTTGTAACTTGCTCCTCATTGGAGACGGTCGCAAACTCGGGACGGTAATACTACAACATGCGGAATAAATTGGGGAAGGTAGCACTGAAGAAGGGATCGTGGATCCTCTGTGGAAGTTTTCTTGACGATTAGAGCTAAGAAGACAAGGCGGCTGGTTGCTGAGGTGATGATTGCGGAAGCTAGATATAGGTATATATTTGGGTGTTTGGCAAATGTGTAACCGCGGATCTAGTTCTAGGGTTTCTCGTATCTGTTTCATTCTCTTTAAACATTTTCCAGTGATAATGCAGGCAGTAAAGGCATAGAGTGGAGGCGATCAGTCAAAGAGGACCTGAAATGCCCGTTCTCTGTTCATGTAGGAAGGAAAATGAAAACCTGCATCTGCTCTGAGTATATACACATTCCCAAAAGACTAATATGATGTTAATTCCAAGGTCAAACCAGCCTGACGAGCGTGATTGGAAATATTTAAAGCCAACTTGTATATTTCCTTCCAAGGAAATTCTCATATGCATTGGATCTCTTTTGGACTCCCAAATTCATAAGCTGGCCCTTAAACCTACATGGAACATAACCTTGAACTCAAAAGCCCAATTTAATTAGCTAGCCACTAATACTAACAAGTGGGTGTTAAATAACCTAATAAATGGATAATACATTTTCTTTTATTATAAAGATTAGCTCTAGGTACTTTTTCATCACTAGTAATCCTTCAAATGTAAAAGAGGATATAACATCAGAGTCGACTCCAATCCCAAAGTTAAGTATGACTACACCAACATATGCAAATTTAATATACAAAATTCCTCAATGTCACACCCACATATGTTTATGTGAATGGGTAGTGATACAAAACCAAAACTACCCCAAGAATATTATCAGGGTTGAAATTACTACTCAACAAAGATTAAGAGAAATAGGATTTAAGATTTTTTTTTAGAAAAAGAAAAATAGAGGTGATACCTAGATTTGAGGTCATTACAGAACACCACCCCTTAAAGAGGATTTCGTCCCCGAAATCCACCAAGCTACAACTCAAAATACTCAGCAATAATTTTCTAACCAATTATAAGTTTCTAATTCACTAGACAAAGTTATTATACGGAGCCCTTGCATAACATATGTTGAACCCAACGTGAATTTACATTACTTTATCCAGCACATCATATTATCTTCTCATATCATGTACTGCTCTAGGAAGTTTACACTGAGATTAAGGAGGAAACAACTTTACTTTGCTATGGCTATCTACATGATTTAGGAGGTTTGTCCATCCTACTATTATGATGTTTGGTATATCTTCTATTATTAGTTCCTAATGCTAATGACCATTGATTTTAACTATTTATTAATTTAAATTATCAACCTAATTGTACTAGGCTCCACCATTAAAAGGACCTATCTGACCATACATAGAGTCGAGTGGGGTACCCAACTAGGTTATACCTATTTTGTTAGTTCTCCTTCCTCTTAGATCATATAACACATTAATGATTAGGGTCCAAAAGGTTGAACTTGCAAGTCAAAGATTTCTACACTAAAGGTCTATCAACAACTTCCTACTGGTGGTGACTTAGTTCCAAAACAATCGATAAAATTTGAAAAAGTTTTTTTTGTAACTATAATTTAATAATGAAAATAAGTTTGACGACGAAAACAACGCGATGAGAATCCAAAATGGTACCAAAATCAAACTGAGAACCAAGTCGACCAATTTCCACCACATACAACATATACTATCACCCTAACATGACTTCATGTTCACAAAGCAGCTACTCTACACACATCATTAAGGAATACACAAGCATATCCCAATTTCTAAATTAGGAGGGATTACATGTTTCTTCTAGCATGCGATTAACTCCTTGTAGGTCATACTAGGAAGACTTCCATTATTCCACTATTCACCTTATTGAGACTTAGGTCATCACATCCTAAACATCATTTGTTTATAAGATTGTGCAACCATAATAAGAAGAGATTAGGGTCTCTACTTCTGTATTTGGTTTACATCCATGGTATCATTACAAGCCCAGAAGAACTAAATAGCCAAACTACTCCTTATCTCACACACAAGATAAACTAAGTATACAATTGTGATGAGAGTTTGGTCAACTCTTTAAGGCTCAACTCTAGATGTTCCTACTTCATATGACCTCCATGTCGGTGTTCATCCTAAGTTTCAACAAAAAGAGCACCCATTTTAGCTCCTTGGGAAAAATAACATGGCATATAGTTTTATTATCTAATCCAACTACATGATCATTACTACCTTATGGCATGTGAGGGATGAAATCCCAAGCACAATTACTTATAACCTATATCTTCCTTCAAAAATACTCATTTGTAAGTTTAGCCAGGATAGCATCCAACACTTGGATGGCAAGTCTTAAGCAAAACTATGTTGATATAACTCCATGTTGCAAGTAAGACAAGCCTAACCTTTAAGGATCTGGTTCATACCATCATGTATTATCATAAAACATCTCAAAATCTAAAACTCATGTCACAACTCTAAGTTTGTATCTTTGTATGAATCAGTCCACATAATGCACATATCATAGGCTTGTTAGAAAACAACAAAAGAAAATGACTTGTGCTAGGATTTCACACAATTATGTGACTTCAAGTAAACCTACTCTCTATGGTAGATGAATTGTCCTCCTCTAAGGTGGGAGCCAGAGGATAATTCCTAGAAGAGTCAACATTTACATGTAGAAACCTATACCTATAAAGAGAGGATATGATTAATAAGAGTTTACCCAATACTAGGTCATCTACAAATTTACTTGGGATACTGATATACCATCAAATTGGATCAGGAGTGAAATACTAATTGGTAAACACTATTCAGGTTAAGGTGTGATAACAACCTCTAAAGGGTCATCTAACCACTAAAGAACAATCTAGGATAACTTGAAATAGTCTAATTACCGACTGCTTAGGCTTTGATACCATTCTGTAAAGAGTGGGACCCGATAGTGGGCTCACTCAATGGTAAAAACACGAGCCATGTAATACTTAAGCAGCGGAAATCATAACTATTGACAAAGTTACAAAATGTTCTCATGTACATAACTTTCTCAACCTTAAGGGTGGTACATAAAATGAAAAGATTACACCTATTAAAACATATGCCCTTATGCAGAGGGTAACAAGGCTATCTCATGTTGTCCTTATGTCCATCAATTAGCTCACAATCATCCTGAGTCTTTGTCCTATCAAGCACCTACACCTGGGTAGAGGGAACACCCATAAGAATAGAAAAACAAGATATGTATCAGCAAAAGCTGAGTATGTACATTACAAGACTAACTAGGGCATTTAAAAAGTAAAGTAAGATGTTCCCATAAAAAAGAAGGGGTCATTGAAGCTAGGTAAGTTTCAATGAGAAGTATCAAAAGCAAGAATTTTCAAAAGAATGAGGCATATAAATAAACAAGTGAAATAACAGATCTTTCCATTATAAATCATCAGTATCACAACAATTATTTGCATGCAGATATATTTGACTAAAGTAATTATAATAGGGCCAAGACAACACTGAGTCATTGACCTAAGTAAAAATGGGTGGAAGTAGCGCACCCTAGGCGGAAGTAGCACCCCTATGTATATAAAAAGGTGGAAGTAGCACACCCTAGGCAGAAGTAGCGCGCCCTAATGGTTACGCATAAGCGTCTATGATAGTTAAACTAGTCAAATTATCTAACATGCATAAATAGAGTGGCAAGATGTACCTTTCACAAGAATGTGGCATTATTTAACCACAATACTAGATGGGGTTATAAACCCAATTCAATATGATAATAATTTCAAAAGAATAATAAATCCAACTGAAAGTATATGAACTGTCCAACAAATGGAATAAGAGAAAGTATTTCAAAAGATGCCTCATTATGGGAAAATGTAGTCATATAAATGCCCAGTTATAAATAGGGAGGAGTACATACATTTTGTTACACCCCAATCTCACAATTTCCTCAAATCATGAGATTAAGGCATAAGATAGGATTTATATGAAACACAAAGAACACACTTAACTTTTTCCTTTTCTTTAAAACTCTTGCTTTCCCGCATTGAATCACATAACATCTTAACAAAGGAATCTGTACATTTCTTTTACTAATCATACTTCAATAGAAAAGATACATGTATAAACATTCATGATGTCTCTCACACCTTGTGCACATAAAACTTGCTAATTAGCATATAAATCAAAGAGGAACAAAATTACACATCGTAATTACAACTCTCTCTCTTATCTCTTACTGAGGACCTAGAGTGACAAGGACCGACTGACACAACTAATCTCGTACTTGACTCCTGTGGCAGATCTACACTGAAGCTCTGACCATCTCCAAGTCCATGCGGTTAACCCTAAAAATGTTTGAGTAGAGGGGTGAGCCTACTCGCTCAGTGAATGAGTACTTCATGGAAACAGACTAATGCACTAATGTGATTACAGATATAATTTAAGTAAATGATATGAAATTTAACAACAATAAATACTACACTGAGCAGTTCTAAAACAATATAATTGAAATAACAAAGAATGTAAATATTGCATCCAAAGAATAACTACTAGGAGACTATGCTCTAGTCTTCCCTAACTCTTTCATTTATAAGGAACTCTGTGAACCTATATGATCATGTTTTAGATTATTATTATGCCCTAAATATCTGCAGTGTACTCTGCATATAAAAATCCGCAACAAGTCCATGCTACGGTCCCACCGTACAAGACTTAGCGACACACCCGGGAAATGCTAAGTCTGACTGTTGTCCTGGTCTACTACAGGACTCCCAGGCTCACACGGCCTCACTGCACTCTCAAAAGAGTGTACTCTAGACTCCTCCTTTAACCTGAGCACACAGGCGGAGAGTCTCACAGGGTTACCTTCGTGACACAAGCACGAATGGTGTTAGATAACCAAGTTTTCTTTCTTTTTCCCAGTGCCACCGTGACACACGCACGGATTATTTTTGAACACTGCCTTTCTGCCCTCGTGCCACTGTGACACACACACGGATTATTGTTGAACACGAGTCACCGACCATCTAGACACACGCTAGGTAGGTCGTTTCACCCTAAGGTGCAGACCTCACGAGGGGTTCTACGGTGTTAGGGCACCTAAGTCTATTAATTAGTTAACATATAAATATCATAGCTCATGTATTCAACATATACCATGTCTCAGTAACATCCCTTTCTAGGGCATGTCATATCTCATTACCTGCAATTTACGAGATATGTATTGAAAATAAGAAGCCCTGCAGTATGTAGATATCAACTCAGAGAGAACAAGCATATAAAGTTAAATGTACTAGAAACATACAATTCAACAGTTAAGTATCACCACATCTCATATTGAGACCTTTCATGTCACCATAACATGATTCATTGAACACCCTATCCTTAGGGTTTCATTCGCCTTATTCATTCATCACATGCCAACACCCTACTCTTAGGGTTTCATTTGCCTCATTCACTTGTCACATGGCTCTTATCATGATCTCATAAGATATAAGCATTCACTAAATAAAGATTGTTTCCAACAAATCTTATATAATCAATATAGATATGAAATCATGGAAACTTAACTAAATTTAGATTTTCCATATCATTTACTGAGATATCATTTATCAAGAATAAAATTCAATTAAGATAACCCATAAGATACATCCTAACCAATTATAGGATTACTAGTCCTTTTCAATAAGGTTGAAACACTAGTGATGTCTCAATTAGGTTAAACCCTAATTACATCATTTGATATAAATCTGAAAAGCATTCTCACTAAGAAGTGCTGTATACGTATCTGATATGAATCTACCATCGAAAAGTCATTCAAACAGAGAAGGAATCCGTATCATATCAATTTACAATAACTTAAATCAAACGGACATTTCAGGATTTAGAATTCACATGCTAAGCATTTAGGGATTTGGATGTTATAATCAAATTCGTGCATTAGAATGTTTGAAGGAAGAACCCACTCACCCTAAGGTGTGAAAAAACCTCACAACTGCAGCTCAACTCAGGGAATCTCGAATTCCTATCAAATCCCTAGCAAATCTCCCAATTCTTCTTCCATTCAACTCGGGAACCTTGAAAAAGAGGGATTATGAAGAAAGGGTGAGGAAAAGAGGGAATTTCGACATCATCTTGGATCAAATCAGAGCATGAACGGAATCTTGACATGAGAGAGAAGATTCACCATAAAAGTCTATGCAAAGGATCCAAACTTACTTGATTTCACCACTCTTGGGACCACAGAACCCTAATTCAGCAATTCCCCCACTTTCTTCACTCAAGCCCTAACTCTCCCTCTCTCTCTAGATTTTCGTTTCTCTGGAGTGAATGATGAAGAATGAGAGCTTCTTGTGTGTGTGGTTTCTCATATAAGTCAATTGAGCTGCTTGGGTCAATTGCATATTGACCCAACACTTAACTTTAATTATATTGGCTGAATATTCAGTTATACAAAAGTTACTGTATTTCGTTTATTTCAGAGATCAAACATTCTCCAACAATTATGTGAATTTAGAATGTTGTTTATAATTGATCTATAAAGATTCAGTTAAAATTTGAGATCATTTGGAGTTACCAATAAATAATTAAAAATATAACAATGCACTGCTATATTGCAGTCTGCAAAATATTCGGCCGAGTTTGTCCTGCACAAACTCGACCGACACCCTTACTGTAGGGATTCAAAAGTCATCCAAAAATTATGCCAATTTAAAAAAGTGTCTAAAACTGTGTTATTCAAGCACATTTAAAATTTTAGATCAATTGGATATACCAATAAAAAGATAAAATTCAATTACCACACTGCTGTATAATTCTGGAAATGTGATCGGTCGAGTTTGAAACTCGGCCGATAAACAGGTCAGAACATTCTTCAAAAATTCTGATATTTTCCAATGTTATTCATATTTTATATATCCAAATCATATCCAAATTTTAAGTAAATCAGAGTTACACATAAAATACTAAAAATCATTTAGTGAGACATTCTACTTATCAAATTCTGTATTCATGCATCATTAAAACCCTATTTTGGGCCGATTAGGGTTTATGTTTCTCAAACCCTAATTCTCAAGACAAAAGAATATTTAGACTTATTATCATAGTTAAAACATCCTAATTGTGTTATCGTCATTAATTAGATTTCAATAATGATTATTCCAATTAATCTTTGCAATTGTCTAGGTAAACCCTAGTTTACCAATTAAGCTCAGATGGAGTCGTAACAACTCTCCCCCCCTTAGAATGTTTCGTCCTCGAAACATAAACCTACAAGAAAGATACATTCAAGGTTATTCTAAGCTTCTAAAGCCTTCCATGTCATCATATTCTTGTATTTCATACCTGAATGTAGTTTTCAACATTAGATCTTTTAATTCTTTACTAAATCACAACATATTTCAAATAGTTCTCAATGATATCAAGCAAATTCTTTATGCCACAGTCAAACATAGAATGCAAAGATAAACCACCACGCTTTCGCTGCACAACTCTGATACTCTGATACAACTATCTCAACTTATGCGGCTCAGAAAGTTCTATTGTTCTATATCACCTTTAAGTGACAAAAGCAAGTTCACCATACTGTTTTAAACTTTAATCAAGTACTATTCAAATAGCAAAACATTCTTGAATTAAAAGACTAGATTCAACAATCAATTGCACAATACTACGCTTGGCATCCCCATTGGGTCATGGATGCATGAGGTGAAGCATTACCACCTCATTCCATACTATCATGTTTCGATCCTGGGACCTGTGGGTTATGGGCCCACACACAATTCAAAGTGTAACCATCACATTATATCATTTTAGGGTTTCAACAACAGTAATAAGGTAATCCACGATTGTATCAGTCATTCAAGCATTAATCATATTCAATTACCATCACTCAGTTATATTAGAGCTAGGTATAACAAGCTACACCTCATTAGGGTTACTTGTTCAAACAATCTGATTATCAACCCTTTCTATTAATATGAGTGAATAAGTATGACTACCTTGTTCAGGGTATCTCTCCATGTGTTATGACATCATCCAAACCGTATCACCATATCACAAATACACAATACTAGGATGCATATCTGGTATGAATTACTACTACTATCATACGCCTTTAATTTAACATATAGCTTGCACAAATATACTGAAATCATATGTAGAACCAACTTTCATACCTTAATATGCCTTCAACAAATCATACATGTAAAAACAAATTCACATATTACACAAAGCTAGTGCTTTCCCATATCTTTCTGCTCATTCATTACTTCTTTACCTTTTGCTACCTATCCTTTCATATGATTATATACAATAAACATCATTAGCATTGAATCATTTAAGATAGGAATAGATTATCCATCATTCTTGCTATCACACAAGAATTTATTTCTTATCGCACTTCATCATACTGTATGTCACTATTACATTCACTAGATGACCCCACCAAGGTAGTTATGTATCATATATGATTCATTTTCTCTTATCATTTCATTCCCCCCTTGCTCTTATTAAGGAATATATAAAAGAGAAGATGATTTTAAGACTTGGAATACTTGTATTCAAACATTCCCTTAATACATTCTCGTATGTAGATTTACTTAGTTATCAACAGAGATATTTGATTAATTAGCACTTGCTTGAATCTCACAACCTCTTTATTTTATAACTTCTCCATCATATTTCAAACCCTTTCTTACGTTTCATAGTCCTCTTACCCTATACTACTCTTTAACCCGTCATCTTTAATTCTAAATTTTTCTCTTATGACCATGTTGCTTATTCATATGTATGGTCATGTATACCATGTTGCACATATTTCCTCCTTTATCTTTATACTATTGTGAAGTTAACATTCAAAATTAATAGTCCTTCTATTAGTTTTTCCTCATTTTGAATACATTACATATTCTTCATTTTTAAATCAAGTGGATCATGCATGGGTCAAACATAGTTTCTCTTTCAATCAAGTTTTTCTCTCCTTAATACAGTTTACCTTTGTATGACTTATTCATTCGTTAAACTACACCTATGTTCTTTGCTTAGAAACTAGTTTGTTGTTCTAGTCTTATGAATTACATGTTCATACGATTCTCTTTACTTTTACTCATTTGAAGACTCTTTACTTCTATGGACCTATTGAAAGCTCACTCTATTCTTCTACTTAGCCTTTGCTTTAGAGTTCATAAAAGCATTATACGCTATTATATGATTCATTCTTCATGATTGATTCTTGTTATCTTGAACCATACATACATACATTTCACATATCTTTTCTATATTTCATATGTATAGTTCATGCAAAATTAATCAATCAACTGATTATGAGCTTCATATCATGTTCTATTATTCCCAATTAAGGGTTTCACATTTGAGACCCCAAAGTTAAACCTCAGATGTCAGTTTCAACTAATTCTTAGTTGTTCTGATCATGCCCATATGTTTCAACATCTTACTGTATGTACATTCTTACTCTGATGTGGGTCTAATTATTCCAATTCTATTCTTATTATGCTATTGATAGGATTCATTAGATCCTAATAACGCATCCTGCCAACCGGACCAGGCCAAACCTGAAATCCTGAAGCCAAGAACTACAAAGGATTACATTCTTCCTGAACTGCCACTCACAGCTCAGAAACTTGGCCGATTGGTCAGAAACTCGGCCGATTGCTTCACAACTCGGCCGATCCGCTTGAAACTCGGCCGATCAACTTGCCGTTTGATTTCCTGAAAAAGGAAACTCGGCCGAATTACATACAACTCGGCCGATCAGTTTGTTGTTCGATTGCCTATTAAGGAAACTCGGCCGAATCACATACAACTCGGCCGAATCGCGTATAGACTGAAAACCTAAACAGACCTGCTGATGTCAATTTCATTCGAATCAGCGGGCAAAACCATAGAAACAAAAGCCCATTCAAAGGTCAATTCTAGTCTACTTGTTACAAAGAATAAAATCAATAAATGCTACAATTGCATAGTGTACAACAGATATTAAAGACCCATATTTCAAAGTATTGAATATTTCAATTCAAACATATAAGAGCATTTCTGTACATTTCCAACAAAAGCAACATTATGAAATGTAAGTTCTATCTCCTTTTACATTTATGCTCTTAATTCTTGTTTCTTTTCTCGTTTTCTAACCCTAACATTTCTAGGGTTCATCTCTAGCCCATTCTTCCACTGTATACCTGGCCAGGGTATACGTGAGAGAATAGACAGAGTAGCTTGTACTGGTTGATCCAAGTACTCAGATATCGGGCTAGGATATCCAAATACTCAAATCCCCAAAGCTAACATCAAACATCTCCTATCTGCCACACAGAGGACTCTAACTTACTAACTTAATGGTCCTTGACAACTCACCCTAAGCTCTGATACCAAGCTGTTACACCCCAATCTCACAATTTCCTCAAATCATGAGATTAAGGCATAAGATAGGATTTATATGAAACACAAAGAACACCCTTAACTTTTTCATTTTCTTTAAAACTCTTGCTTTCCCGCATTGAATCACATAACATCTTAACAAAGGAATCTGTACATTTCTTTTACTAATCATACTTCAATAGAAAAGATACATGTATAAACATTCATGATGTCTCTCACACCTTGTGCACATAAAACTTGCTAATTAGCATATAAATCAAAGAGGAACAAAATTACACATCGTAATTACAACTCTCTCTCTTATCTCTTACTGAGGACCTAGAGTGACAAGGACCGACTGACACAACTAATCTCGTACTTGACTCCTGTGGCAGATCTACACTGAAGCTCTGACCATCTCCAAGTCCATGCGGTTAACCCTAAAAATGTTTGAGTAGAGGGGTGAGCCTACTCGCTCAGTGAATGAGTACTTCATGGAAACATACTAATGCACTAATGTGATTACAGATATAATTTAAGTAAATGATATGAAATTTAACAACAATAAATACTACACTGAGCAGTTCTAAAACAATATAATTGAAATAACAAAGAATGTAAATATTGCATCCAAAGAATAACTACTAGGAGACTATGATCTAGTCTTCCCTAAATCTTTCATTTATAAGGAACTCTGTGAACCTATATGATCATGTTTTAGATTATTATTATGCCCTAAATATATGCAGTGTACTCTGCATATAACGATCCGCAACAACTCCATGCTACGGTCCCACCGTACAAGACTTAGCGACACACCCGGGAAATGCTAAGTCTGACTGTTGTCCTGGTCTGCTACAGGACTCCCAGGCTCACACAGCCTCACTGCACTCTCAAAAGAGTGTACTCTAGACTCCTCCTTTAACCTGAGCACACAGGCGGAGAGTCTCACAGGGTTACCTTCGTGACACAAGCACGAATGGTGTTAGATAACCAAGTTTTCTTTCTTTTTCCCAGTGCCACCGTGACACACGCACGGATTATTGTTGAACACTGCCTTTCTGCCCTCGTGCCACCGTAACACACGCACGGATTATTGTTGAACACGAGTCACCGACCATCTAGACACACGCTAGGTAGGTCGTTTCACCCCAAGGTGCAGACCTCACGAGGGGTTCTACGGTGTTAGGGAACCTAAGTCTATTAATTAGTTAACATATAAATATCATAGCTCATGTATTCAACATATACCATGTCTCAGTAACATCCCTTTCTAGGGCATGTCATATCTCATTACCTGCAATTTACGAGATATGTATTGAAAATAAGAAGCCCTGCAGTATGTAGATATCAACTCAGAGAGAACAAGCATATAAAGTTAAATGCACTAGAAACATATAATTCAACAGTTAAGTATCACCACATCTCATATTGAGACCTTTCATGTCACCATAACATGATTCATTGAACACCCTATCCTTAGGGTTTCATTCGCCTTATTCATTCATCACATGCCAACCCCCTACTCTTAGGGTTTCATTTGCCTCATTCACTTGTCACATGGCTCTTATCATGATCTCATAAGATATAAGCATTCACTAAATAAAGACTGTTTCCAACAAATCTTATATAATCAATATAGATATGAAATCATGGAAACTTAACTAAATTTAGATTTTCCATATCATTTACTGAGATATCATTTATCAAGAATAAAATTCAATTAAGATAACCCATAAGATACATCCTAACCAATTATAGGATTACTAGTCCTTTTCAATAAGGTTGAAACACTAGTGATGTCTCAATTAGGTTAAACCCTAATTACATCATTTGATATAAATCTGAAAAGCATTCTCACTAAGAAGTGTTGTATACGTATCTGATATGAATCTACCATCAAAAAGTCATTCAAACAGAGAAGGAATCCGTATCATATCAATTTACAATAACTTAAATCAAACGGACATTTCAGGATTTAGAATTCACATGCTAAGCATTTAGGGATTTGGATGTTATAATCAAATTCGTGCATTAGAATGTTTGAAGGAAGAACCCACTCACCCTAAGGTGTGAAAAAACCTCACAACTGCAGCTCAACTCAGGGAATCTCGAATTCCTATCAAATCCCTAGCAAATCTCCCAATTCTTCTTCCATTCAACTCGGGAACCTTGAAAAAGAGAGATTATGAAGAAAGGGTGAGGAAAAGAGGGAATTTTGACATCATCTTGGATCAAATCAGAGCATGGACGGAATCTTGACATGAGAGAGAAGATTCACCATAAAAGTCTATGCAAAGGATCCAAACTTACTTGATTTCACCACTCTTGGGACCGCAGAACCCTAATTCAGCAATTCCCCCACTTTCTTCACTCAAGCCCTAACTCTCCCTCTCTCTCTAGATTTTCGTTTCTCTGGAGTGAATGACAAAGAATGAGAGCTTCTTGTGTGTGTGGTTTCTCATACAAGTCAATTGAGCTGCTTGGGTCAATTGCATATTGACCCAACACTTAACTTTAATTATATTGGCTGAATATTCAGTTATACAAAAGTTACTATATTTCGTTTATTTCAGAGATCAAACATTCTCCAACAATTATGTGAATTTAGCACGTTGTTTATAATTGATCTATAAAGCTTCAGTTAAAATTTGAGATCATTTGGAGTTACCAATAAATAATTAAAAATAGAACAATGCACTGCTATATTGCAGTCTGCAAAATATTCGGCCGAGTTTGTCCTGCACAAACTCGACCGACACCCTTACTGTAGGGATTCAAAAGTCATCCAAAAATTATGCCAATTTAACAAAGTGTCTCAAACTGTGTTTTTCAAGCACAGTTAAAATTTGAGATCAATTGGATATACCAATAAAAAGATAAAATTCAATTACCACACTGCTGTATAATTCTGGAAATGTGATCGGTCGAGTTTGAAACTCGGCCGATAAACAGGTCAGAACATTCTTCAAAAATTCTGATATTTTCCAATGTTGTTCATATTTTATATATCCAAATCATATCCAAATTTTAAGTAAATCAGAGTTACACATAAAATACTAAAAATCATTTAGTGAGACATTCTACTTATCAAATTCTGTATTCATGCATCATTAAAACCCTATTTTGGGCCGATTAGGGTTTATGTTTCTCAAACCCTAATTCTCAAGACAAAAGTGTATTTAGACTTATTATCATAGTTAAAACATCCTAATTGTGTTATCGTCATTAATTAGATTTCAAGAATGATTATTCCAATTAATCTTTGCAATTGTCTAGGTAAACCCTAGTTTACCAATTAAGCTCAGATGGGGTCGTAACAACTCTCCCCCCCTTAGAATGTTTCGTCCTCGAAACATAAACCTACAAGAAAGATACATTCAAGGTTATTCTAAGCTTCTAAAGCCTTCCATGTCATCATATTCTTGTATTTCATACCTGAATGTAGTTTTCAACATTAGATCTTTTAATTCTTTACTAAATCACAACATATTTCAAATAGTTCTCAATGATATCAAGCAAATTCTTTATGCCACAGTCAAACATAGAATGCAAAGATAAACCACCACGCTTTCGCTGCACAACTCTGATACTCTGATACAACTATCTCAACTTATGCGGCTCAGAAAGTTCTATTGTTCTATATCACCTTTAAGTGACAAAAGCAAGTTCACCATACTGTTTTAAACTTTAATCAAGTACTATTCAAATAGCAAAACATTCTTGAATTAAAAGACTAGATTCAACAATCAATTGCACAATACTACGCTTGGCATCCCCATTGGGTCATGGATGCATGAGGTGAAGCATTACCACCTCATTCCATACTATCATGTTTCGATCCTGGGGCCTGTGGGTTATGGGCCCACACACAATTCAAAGTGTAACCATCACATTATATCATTTTAGGGTTTCAACAACAGTAATAAGGTAATCCACGATTGTATCAGTCATTCAAGCATTAATCATATTCAATTACCATCACTCAGTTATATTAGAGCTAGGTATAACAAGCTACACCTCATTAGGGTTACTTGTTCAAACAATCTGATTATCAACCCTTTCTATTAATATGAGTGAATAAGTATGACTACCTTGTTCAGGGTATCTCTCCATGTGTTCTGACATCATCCAAACCGTATCACCATATCACAAATACACAATACTAGGATGCATATCTGGTATGAATTACTACTACTATCATACGCCTTTAATTTAACATATAGCTTGCACAAATATACTGAAATCATATGTAGAACCAACTTTCATACCTTAATATGCCTTCAACAAATCATACATGTAAAAACAAATTCACATATTACACAAAGCTAGTGCTTTCCCATATCTTTCTGCTCATTCATTACTTCTTTACCTTTTTCTACCTATCCTTTCATATGATTATATACAATAAACATCATTAGCATTGAATCATTTAAGATAGGAATAGATTATCCATCATTCTTGCTATCACACAAGAATTTATTTCTTATCGCACTTCATCATACTGTATGTCACTATTACATTCACTAGATGACCCCACCAAGGTAGTTATGCATCATATATGATTCATTTTCTCTTATCATTTCATTCCCCCCTTGCTCTTATTAAGGAATATATAAAAGAGAAGATGATTTTAAGACTTAGAATACTTGTATTCAAACATTCCCTTAATACATTCTCGTATGTAGATTTACTTAGTTATCAACAGAGATATTTGATTAATTAGCACTTGCTTGAATCTCACAACCTCTTTATTTTATAACTTCTCCATCATATTTCAAACCCTTTCTTACGTTTCATAGTCCTCTTACCCTATACTACTCTTTAACCCGTCATCTTTAATTCTAAATTTTTCTCTTATGACCATGCTGCTTATTCATATGTATGGTCATGTATACCATGTTGCACATATTTCCTCCTTTATCTTTATACTATTGTGAAGTTAACATTCAAAATTAATAGTCCTTCTATTAGTTTTTCCTCATGTTGAATACATTACATATTCTTCATTTTTAAATCAAGTGGATCATGCATGGGTCAAACATAGTTTCTCTTTCAATCAAGTTTTTCTCTCCTTAATATAGTTTACCTTTGTATGACTTATTCATTCGTTAAACTACACCTATGTTCTTTGCTTAGAAACTAGTTTGTTGTTCTAGTCTTATGAATTACATGTTCATACGATTCTCTTTACTTTTACTCATTTGAAGACTCTTTACTTCTATGGACCTATTGAAAGCTCACTCTATTCTTCTACTTAGCCTTTGCTTTAGAGTTCATAAAAGCATTATACGCTATTATATGATTCATTCTTCATGATTGATTCTTGTTATCTTGAACCATACATACATACATTTCACATATCTTTTCTATATTTCATATGTATAGTTCATGCAAAATTAATCAATCAACTGATTATGAGCTTCATATCATGTTCTATTATTCCCAATTAAGGGTTTCACATTTGAGACCCCAAAGTTAAACCTCAGATATCAGTTTCAACTAATTCTTAGTTGTTCTGATCATGCCCATATGTTTCAACATCTTACTGTATGTACATTCTTACTCTGATGTGGGTCTAATTATTCCAATTCTATTCTTATTATGCTATTGATAGGATTCATTAGATCCTAATAACGCATCCTGCCAACCGGACCAGGCCAAACCTGAAATCCTGAAGCCAAGAACTACAAAGGATTACATTCTTCCTGAACTGCCACTCACAGCTCAGAAACTCGGCCGATTGGTCAGAAACTCGGCCGATTGCTTCACAACTCGGCCGATCCGCTTGAAACTCGGCCGATCAACTTGTCGTTTGATTTCCTGAAAAAGGAAACTCGGCCGAATTACATACAACTCGGCCGATCAGTTTGCTGTTCGATTGCCTATTAAGGAAACTCGGCCGAATCACATACAACTCGGCCGAATCGCGTATAGACTGAAAACCTAAACAGACCTGCTGATGTCAATTTCATTCGAATCAGCGGGCAAAATCATAGAAACAAAAGCCCATTCAAAGGTCAATTCTAGTCTACTTGTTACAAAGAATAAAATCAATAAATGCTACAATTGCATAGTGTACAACAGATATTAAAGACCCATATTTCAAAGTATTGAATATTTCAATTCAAACATATAAGAGCATTTCTGTACATTTCCAACAAAAGCAACATTATGAAATGTAAGTTCTATCTCCTTTTACATTTATGCTCTTAATTCTTGTTTCTTTTCTCGTTTTCTAACCCTAACATTTCTAGGGTTCATCTCTAGCCCATTCTTCCACTGTATACCTGGCCAGGGTATACATGAGAGAATAGACAGAGTAGCTTGTACTGGTTGATCCAAGTACTCAGATATCGGGCTAGGATATCCAAATACTCAAATCCCCAAAGCTAACATCAAACATCTCCTATCTGCCACACAGAGGACTCTAACTTACTAACTTAATGGTCCTTGACAACTCACCCTAAGCTCTGATACCAAGCTGTTACACCCCAATCTCACAATTTCCTCAAATCATGAGATTAAGGCATAAGATAGGATTTATATGAAACACAAAGAACACCCTTAACTTTTTCATTTTCTTTAAAACTCTTGCTTTCCCGCATTGAATCACATAACATCTTAACAAAGGAATCTGTACATTTCTTTTACTAATCATACTTCAATAGAAAAGATACATGTATAAACATTCATGATGTCTCTCACACCTTGTGCACATAAAACTTGCTAATTAGCATATAAATCAAAGAGGAACAAAATTACACATCGTAATTACAACTCTCTCTCTTATCTCTTACTGAGGACCTAGAGTGACAAGGACCGACTGACACAACTAATCTCGTACTTGACTCCTGTGGCAGATCTACACTGAAGCTCTGACCATCTCCAAGTCCATGCGGTTAACCCTAAAAATGTTTGAGTAGAGGGGTGAGCCTACTCGCTCAGTGAATGAGTACTTCATGGAAACATACTAATGCACTAATGTGATTACAGATATAATTTAAGTAAATGATATGAAATTTAACAACAATAAATACTACACTGAGCAGTTCTAAAACAATATAATTGAAATAACAAAGAATGTAAATATTGCATCCAAAGAATAACTACTAGGAGACTATGATCTAGTCTTCCCTAACTCTTTCATTTATAAGGAACTCTGTGAACCTATATGATCATGTTTTAGATTATTATTATGCCCTAAATATATGCAGTGTACTCTGCATATAAAGATCCGCAACAAGTCCATGCTACGGTCCTACCGTACAAGACTTAGCGACACACCCGGGAAATGCTAAGTCTGACTGTTGTCCTGGTCTGCTACAGGACTCCCAGGCTCACACAGCCTCACTGCACTCTCAAAAGAGTGTACTCTAGACTCCTCCTTTAACCTGAGCACACAGGCGGAGAGTCTCACAGGGTTACCTTCGTGACACAAGCACGAATGGTGTTAGATAACCAAGTTTTCTTTCTTTTTCCCAGTGCCACCGTGACACACGCACGGATTATTGTTGAACACTGCCTTTCTTCCCTCGTGCCACCGTGACACACGCACGGATTATTGTTGAACACGAGTCACCGACCATCTAGACACACGCTAGGTAGGTCGTTTCACCCCAAGGTGCAGACCTCACGAGGGGTTCTACGGTGTTAGGGAACCTAAGTCTATTAATTAGTTAACATATAAATATCATAGCTCATGTATTCAACATATACCATGTCTCAGTAACATCCCTTTCTAGGGCATGTCATATCTCATTACCTGCAATTTACGAGATATGTATTGAAAATAAGAAGCCCTGCAGTATGTAGATATCAACTCAGAGAGAACAAGCATATAAAGTTAAATGCACTAGAAACATATAATTCAACAGTTAAGTATCACCACATCTCATATTGAGACCTTTCATGTCACCATAACATGATTCATTGAACACCCTATCCTTAGGGTTTCATTCGCCTTATTCATTCATCACATGCCAACACCCTACTCTTAGGGTTTCATTTGCCTCATTCACTTGTCACATGGCTCTTATCATGATCTCATAAGATATAAGCATTCACTAAATAAAGACTGTTTCCAACAAATCTTATATAATCAATATAGATATGAAATCATGGAAACTTAACTAAATTTAGATTTTCCATATCATTTACTGAGATATCATTTATCAAGAATAAAATTCAATTAAGATAACCCATAAGATACATCCTAACCAATTATAGGATTACTAGTCCTTTTCAATAAGGTTGAAACACTAGTGATGTCTCAATTAGGTTAAACCCTAATTACATCATTTGATATAAATATGAAAAGCATTCTCACTAAGAAGTGTTGTATACGTATCTGATATGAATCTACCATCAAAAAGTCATTCAAACAGAGAAGGAATTCGTATCATATCAATTTACAATAACTTAAATCAAACGGACATTTCAGGATTTAGAATTCACATGCTAAGCATTTAGGGATTTGGATGTTATAATCAAATTCGTGCATTAGAATGTTTGAAGGAAGAACTCACTCACCCTAAGGTGTGAAAAAACCTCACAACTGCAGCTCAACTCAGGGAATATCGAATTCCTATCAAATCCCTAGCAAATCTCCCAATTCTTCTTCCATTCAACTCGGGAACCTTGAAAAAGAGGGATTATGAAGAAAGGGTGAGGAAAAGAGGGAATTTCGACATCATCTTGGATCAAATCAGAGCATGGACGGAATCTTGACATGAGAGAGAAGATTCACCATAAAAGTCTATGCAAAGGATCCAAACTTACTTGATTTCACCACTCTTGGGACCGCAGAACCCTAATTCAGCAATTCCCCCACTTTCTTCACTCAAGCCCTAACTCTCCCTCTCTCTCTAGATTTTCGTTTCTCTGGAGTGAATGACAAAGAATGAGAGCTTCTTGTGTGTGTGGTTGCTCATATAAGTCAATTGAGCTGCTTGGGTCAATTGCATATTGACCCAACACTTAACTTTAATTATATTGGCTGAATATTCAGTTATACAAAAGTTACTGTATTTCGTTTATTTCAGAGATCAAACATTCTCCAACAATTATGTGAATTTAGAAAATTGTTTATAATTGATCTATAAAGCTTCAGTTAAAATTTGAGATCATTTGGAGTTACCAATAAATAATTAAAAATAGAACAATGCACTGCTATATTGCAGTCTGCAAAATATTCGGCCGAGTTTGTCCTGCACAAACTCGACCGACACCCTTACTGTAGGGATTCAAAAGTCATCCAAAAATTATGCCAATTTAACAAAGTGTATAAAAATGTGTTTTTCAAGCACAGTTAAAATTTGAGATCAATTGGATATACCAATAAAAAGATAAAATTCAATTACCACACTGCTGTATAATTCTGGAAATGTGATCGGTCGAGTTTGAAACTCGGCCGATAAACAGGTCAGAACATTCTTCAAAAATTCTGCTATTTTCCAATGTTGTTCATATTTTATATATCCAAATCATATCCAAATTTTAAGTAAATGAGAGTTACACATAAAATACTAAAAATCATTTAGTGAGACATTCTACTTATCAAATTCTGTATTCATGCATCATTAAAACCCTATTTTGGGCCGATTAGGGTTTATGTTTCTCAAACCCTAATTCTCAAGACAAAAGAATATTTAGACTTATTATCATAGTTAAAACATCCTAATTGTGTTATCGTCATTAATTAGATTTCAAGAATGATTATTCCAATTAATCTTTGCAATTGTCTAGGTAAACCCTAGTTTACCAATTAAGCTCAGATGGGGTCGTAACAACTCTCCCCCCCTTAGAATGTTTCGTCCTCGAAACATAAACCTACAAGAAAGATACATTCAAGGTTATTCTAAGCTTCTAAAGCCTTCCATGTCATCATATTCTTGTATTTCATACCTGAATGTAGTTTTCAACATTAGATCTTTTAATTCTTTACTAAATCACAACATATTTCAAATAGTTCTCAATGATATCAAGCAAATTCTTTATGCCACAGTCAAACATAGAATGCAAAGATAAACCACCACGCTTTCGCTGCACAACTCTGATACTCTGATACAACTATCTCAACTTATGCGGCTCAGAAAGTTCTATTGTTCTATATCACCTTTAAGTGACAAAAGCAAGTTCACCATACTGTTTTAAACTTTAATCAAGTACTATTCAAATAGCAAAACATTCTTGAATTAAAAGACTAGATTCAACAATCAATTGCACAATACTACGCTTGGCATCCCCATTGGGTCATGGATGCATGAGGTGAAGCATTACCACCTCATTCCATACTATCATGTTTCGATCCTGGGACCTGTGGGTTATGGGCCCACACACAATTCAAAGTGTAACCATCACATTATATCATTTTAGGGTTTCAACAACAGTAATAAGGTAATCCACGATTGTATCAGTCATTCAAGCATTAATCATATTCAATTACCATCACTCAGTTATATTAGAGCTAGGTATAACAAGCTACACCTCATTAGGGTTACTTGTTCAAACAATCTGATTATCAACCCTTTCTATTAATATGAGTGAATAAGTATGACTACCTTGTTCAGGGTATCTCTCCATGTGTTATGACATCATCCAAACCGTATCACCATATCACAAATACACAATACTAGGATGCATATCTGGTATGAATTACTACTACTATCATACGCCTTTAATTTAACATATAGCTTGCACAAATATACTGAAATCATATGTAGAACCAACTTTCATACCTTAATATGCCTTCAACAAATCATACATGTAAAAACAAATTCACATATTACACAAAGCTAGTGCTTTCCCATATCTTTCTGCTCATTCATTACTTCTTTACCTTTTGCTACCTATCCTTTCATATGATTATATACAATAAACATCATTAGCATTGAATCATTTAAGATAGGAATAGATTATCCATCATTCTTGCTATCACACAAGAATTTATTTCTTATCGCACTTCATCATACTGTATGTCACTATTACATTCACTAGATGACCCCACCAAGGTAGTTATGCATCATATATGATTCATTTTCTCTTATCATTTCATTCCCCCCTTGCTCTTATTAAGGAATATATAAAAGAGAAGATGATTTTAAGACTTGGAATACTTGTATTCAAACATTCCCTTAATACATTCTCGTATGTAGATTTACTTAGTTATCAACAGAGATATTTGATTAATTAGCACTTGCTTGAATCTCACAACCTCTTTATTTTATAACTTCTCCATCATATTTCAAACCCTTTCTTACGTTTCATAGTCCTCTTACCCTATACTACTCTTTAACCCGTCATCTTTAATTCTAAATTTTTCTCTTATGACCATGTTGCTTATTCATATGTATGGTCATGTATACCATGTTGCACATATTTCCTCCTTTATCTTTATACTATTGTGAAGTTAACATTCAAAATTAATAGTCCTTCTATTAGTTTTTCCTCATTTTGAATACATTACATATTCTTCATTTTTAAATCAAGTGGATCATGCATGGGTCAAACATAGTTTCTCTTTCAATCAAGTTTTTCTCTCCTTAATACAGTTTACCTTTGTATGACTTATTCATTCGTTAAACTACACCTATGTTCTTTGCTTAGAAACTAGTTTGTTGTTCTAGTCTTATGAATTACATGTTCATACGATTCTCTTTACTTTTACTCATTTGAAGACTCTTTACTTCTATGGACCTATTGAAAGCTCACTCTATTCTTCTAC
Source organism: Alisma plantago-aquatica (assembly GCA_963693085.1). Lineage (NCBI taxonomy): Eukaryota > Viridiplantae > Streptophyta > Magnoliopsida > Alismatales > Alismataceae > Alisma > Alisma plantago-aquatica. Next base: position 835,691,093 of record OY856411.1, on the reverse strand, counting down.
TTAGCCTTTGCTTTAGAGTTCATAAAAGCATTATACGCTATTATATGATTCATTCTTCATGATTGATTCTTGTTATCTTGAACCATACATACATACATTTCACATATCTTTTCTATATTTCATATGTATAGTTCATGCAAAATTAATCAATCAACTGATTATGAGCTTCATATCATGTTCTATTATTCCCAATTAAGGGTTTCACATTTGAGACCCCAAAGTTAAACCTCAGATATCAGTTTCAACTAATTCTTAGTTGTTCTGATCATGCCCATATGTTTCAACATCTTACTGTATGTACATTCTTACTCTGATGTGGGTCTAATTATTCCAATTCTATTCTTATTATGCTATTGATAGGATTCATTAGATCCTAATAACGCATCCTGCCAACCGGACCAGGCCAAACCTGAAATCCTGAAGCCAAGAACTACAAAGGATTACATTCTTCCTGAACTGCCACTCACAGCTCAGAAACTCGGCCGATTGGTCAGAAACTCGGCCGATTGCTTCACAACTCGGCCGATCCGCTTGAAACTCGGCCGATCAACTTGCCGTTTGATTTCCTGAAAAAGGAAACTCGGCCGAATTACATACAACTCGGCCGATCAGTTTGCTGTTCGATTGCCTATTAAGGAAACTCGGCCGAATCACATACAACTCGGCCGAATCGCGTATAGACTGAAAACCTAAACAGACCTGCTGATGTCAATTTCATTCGAATCAGCGGGCAAAACCATAGAAACAAAAGCCCATTCAAAGGTCAATTCTAGTCTACTTGTTACAAAGAATAAAATCAATAAATGCTACAATTGCATAGTGTACAACAGATATTAAAGACCCATATTTCAAAGTATTGAATATTTCAATTCAAACATATAAGAGCATTTATGTACATTTCCAACAAAAGCAACATTATGAAATGTAAGTTCTATCTCCTTTTACATTTATGCTCTTAATTCTTGTTTCTTTTCTCGTTTTCTAACCCTAACATTTCTAGGGTTCATCTCTAGCCCATTCTTCCACTGTATACCTGGCCAGGGTATACGTGAGAGAATAGACAGAGTAGCTTGTACTGGTTGATCCAAGTACTCAGATATCGGGCTAGGATATCCAAATACTCAAATCCCCAAAGCTAACATCAAACATCTCCTATCTGCCACACAGAGGACTCTAACTTACTAACTTAATGGTCCTTGACAACTCACCCTAAGCTCTGATACCAAGCTGTTACACCCCAATCTCACAATTTCCTCAAATCATGAGATTAAGGCATAAGATAGGATTTATATGAAACACAAAGAACACCCTTAACTTTTTCATTTTCTTTAAAACTCTTGCTTTCCCGCATTGAATCACATAACATCTTAACAAAGGAATCTGTACATTTCTTTTACTAATCATACTTCATTAGAAAAGATACATGTATAAACATTCATGATGTCTCTCACACCTTGTGCACATAAAACTTGCTAATTAGCATATAAATCAAAGAGGAACAAAATTACACATCGTAATTACAACTCTCTCTCTTATCTCTTACTGAGGACCTAGAGTGACAAGGACCGACTGACACAACTAATCTCGTACTTGACTCCTGTGGCAGATCTACACTGAAGCTCTGACCATCTCCAAGTCCATGCGGTTAACCCTAAAAATGTTTGAGTAGAGGGGTGAGCCTACTCGCTCAGTGAATGAGTACTTCATGGAAACATACTAATGCACTAATGTGATTACAGATATAATTTAAGTAAATGATATGCAATTTAACAACAATAAATACTACACTGAGCAGTTCTAAAACAATATAATTGAAATAACAAAGAATGTAAATATTGCATCCAAAGAATAACTACTAGGAGACTATGATCTAGTCTTCCCTAAATCTTTCATTTATAAGGAACTCTGTGAACCTATATGATCATGTTTTAGATTATTATTATGCCCTAAATATATGCAGTGTACTCTGCATATAAAGATCCGCAACAACTCCATGCTACGGTCCCACCGTACAAGACTTAGCGACACACCCGGGAAATGCTAAGTCTGACTGTTGTCCTGGTCTGCTACAGGACTCCCAGGCTCACACAGCCTCACTGCACTCTCAAAAGAGTGTACTCTAGACTCCTCCTTTAACCTGAGCACACAGGCAGAGAGTCTCACAGGGTTACCTTCGTGACACAAGCACGAATGGTGTTAGATAACCAAGTTTTCTTTCTTTTTCCCAGTGCCACCGTGACACACGCACGGATTATTGTTGAACACTGCCTTTCTGCCCTCGTGCCACCGTGACACACGCACGGATTATTGTTGAACACGAGTCACCGACCATCTAGACACACACTAGGTAGGTCGTTTCACCCCAAGGTGCAGACCTCACGAGGGGTTCTACGGTGTTAGGGAACCTAAGTCTATTAATTAGTTAACATATAAATATCATAGCTCATGTATTCAACATATACCATGTCTCAGTAACATCCCTTTCTAGGGCATGTCATATCTCATTACCTGCAATTTACGAGATATGTATTGAAAATAAGAAGCCCTACAGTATGTAGATATCAACTCAGAGAGAACAAGCATATAAAGTTAAATGCACTAGAAACATATAATTCAACAGTTAAGTATCACCACATCTCATATTGAGACCTTTCATGTCACCATAACATGATTCATTGAACACCCTATCCTTAGGGTTTCATTCGCCTTATTCATTCATCACATGCCAACACCCTACTCTTAGGGTTTCATTTGCCTCATTCACTTGTCACATGGCTCTTATCATGATCTCATAAGATATAAGCATTCACTAAATAAAGACTGTTTCCAACAAATCTTATATAATCAATATAGATATGAAATCATGGAAACTTAACTAAATTTAGATTTTCCATATCATTTACTGAGATATCATTTATCAAGAATAAAATTCAATTAAGATAACCCATAAGATACATCCTAACCAATTATAGGATTACTAGTCCTTTTCAATAAGGTTGAAACACTAGTGATGTCTCAATTAGGTTAAACCCTAATTACATCATTTGATATAAATCTGAAAAGCATTCTCACTAAGAAGTGTTGTATACGTATCTGATATGAATCTACCATCAAAAAGTCATTCAAACAGAGAAGGAATCTGTATCATATCAATTTACAATAACTTAAATCAAACGGACATTTCAGGATTTAGAATTCACATGCTAAGCATTTAGGGATTTGGATGTTATAATCAAATTCGTGCATTAAAATGTTTGAAGGAAGAACCCACTCACCCTAAGGTGTGAAAAAACCTCACAACTGCAGCTCAACTCAGGGAATCTCGAATTCCTATCAAATCCCTAGCAAATCTCCCAATTCTTCTTCCATTCAACTCGGGAACCTTGAAAAAGAGGGATTATGAAGAAAGGGTGAGGAAAAGAGGGAATTTCGACATCATCTTGGATCAAATCAGAGCATGGACGGAATCTTGACATGAGAGAGAAGATTCACCATAAAAGTCTATGCAAACGATCCAAACTTACTTGATTTCACCACTCTTGGGACCGCAGAACCCTAATTCAGCAATTCCCCCACTTTCTTCACTCAAGCCCTAACTCTCCCTCTCTCTCTAGATTTTCGTTTCTCTGGAGTGAATGACAAAGAATGAGAGCTTCTTGTGTGTGTGGTTTCTCATATAAGTCAATTGAGCTGCTTGGGTCAATTGCATATTGACCCAACACTTAACTTTAATTATATTGGCTGAATATTCAGTTATACAAAAGTTACTGTATTTCATTTATTTCAGAGATCAAACATTCTCCAACAATTATGTGAATTTAGCACGTTGTTTATAATTGATCTATAAAGCTTCAGTTAAAATTTGAGATCATTTGGAGTTACCAATAAATAATTAAAAATAGAACAATGCACTGCTATATTGCAGTTTGCAAAATATTCGGCCGAGTTTGTCCTGCACAAACTCGACCGACACCCTTACTGTAGGGATTCAAAAGTCATCCAAAAATTATACCAATTTAACAAAGTGTCTAAAACTGTGTTTTTCAAGCACAGTTAAAATTTGAGATCAATTGGATATACCAATAAAAATATAAAATTCAATTACCACACTGCTGTATAATTCTGGAAATGTGATCGGTCAGTTTGAAACTCGGCCGATAAACAGGTCAGAACATTCTTCAAAAATTCTGATATTTTCCAATGTTGTTCATATTTTATATATCCAAATCCTATCCAAATTTTAAGTAAATCAGAGTTACACATAAAATACTAAAAATCATTTAGTGAGACATTCTACTTATCAAATTCTGTATTCATGCATCATTAAAACCCTATTTTGGGCCGATTAGGGTTTATGTTTCTCGAACCCTAATTCTCAAGACAAAAGAATATTTAGACTTATTATCATAGTTAAAACATCCTAATTGTGTTATCGTCATTAATTAGATTTCAAGAATGATTATTCCAATTAATCTTTGCAATTGTCTAGGTAAACCCTAGTTTACCAATTAAGCTCAGATGGGGTCGTAACAACTCTCCCCCCCTTAGAATGTTTCGTCCTCGAAACATAAACCTACAAGAAAGATACATTCAAGGTTATTCTAAGCTTCTAAAGCCTTCCATGTCATCATATTCTTGTATTTCATACCTGAATGTAGTTTTCAACATTAGATCTTTTAATTCTTTACTAAATCACAACATATTTCAAATAGTTCTCAATGATATCAAGCAAATTCTTTATGCCACAGTCAAACATAGAATGCAAAGATAAACCACCACGCTTTCGCTGCACAACTCTGATACTCTGATACAACTATCTCAACTTATGCGGCTCAGAAAGTTCTATTGTTCTATATCACCTTTAAGTGACAAAAGCAAGTTCACCATACTGTTTTAAACTTTAATCAAGTACTATTCAAATAGAAAAACATTCTTGAATTAAAAGACTAGATTCAACAATCAATTGGACAATACTACGCTTGGCATCCCCATTGGGTCATGGATGCATGAGGTGAAGCATTACCACCTCATTCCATACTATCATGTTTCGATCCTGGGACCTGTGGGTTATGGGCCCACACACAATTCAAAGTGTAACCATCACATTATATCATTTTAGGGTTTCAACAACAGTAATAAGGTAATCCACGATTGTATCAGTCATTCAAGCATTAATCATATTCAATTACCATCACTCAGTTATATTAGAGCTAGGTATAACAAGCTACACCTCATTAGGGTTACTTGTTCAAACAATCTGATTATCAACCCTTTCTATTAATATGAGTGAATAAGTATGACTACCTTGTTCAGGGTATCTCTCCATGTGTTCTGACATCATCCAAACCGTATCACCATATCACAAATACACAATACTAGGATGCATATCTGGTATGAATTACTACTACTATCATACGCCTTTAATTTAACATATAGCTTGCACAAATATACTGAAATCATATGTAGAACCAACTTTCATACCTTAATATGCCTTCAACAAATCATACATGTAAAAACAAATTCACATATTACACAAAGCTAGTGCTTTCCCATATCTTTCTGCTCATTCATTACTTCTTTACCTTTTGCTACCTATCCTTTCATATGATTATATACAATAAACATCATTAGCATTGAATCATTTAAGATAGGAATAGATTATCCATCATTCTTGCTATCACACAAGAATTTATTTCTTATCGCACTTCATCATACTGTATGTCACTATTACATTCACTAGATGACCCCACCAAGGTAGTTATGCATCATATATGATTCATTTTCTCTTATCATTTCATTCCCCCCTTGCTCTTATTAAGAAATATATAAAAGAGAAGATGATTTTAAGACTTGGAATACTTGTATTCAAACATTCCCTTAATACATTCTCGTATGTAGATTTACTTAGTTATCAACAGAGATATTTGATTAATTAGCACTTGCTTGAATCTCACAACCTCTTTATTTTATAACTTCTCCATCATATTTCAAACCCTTTCTTACGTTTCATAGTCCTCTTACCCTATACTACTCTTTAACCCGTCATCTTTAATTCTAAATTTTTCTCTTATGACCATGTTGCTTATTCATATGTATGGTCATGTATACCATGTTGCACATATTTCCTCCTTTATCTTTATACTATTGTGAAGTTAACATTCAAAATTAATAGTCCTTCTATTAGTTTTTCCTCATGTTGAATACATTACATATTCTTCATTTTTAAATCAAGTGGATCATGCATGGGTCAAACATAGTTTCTCTTTCAATCAAGTTTTTCTCTCCTTAATACAGTTTACCTTTGTATGACTTATTCATTCGTTAAAATACACCTATGTTCTTTGCTTAGAAACTAGTTTGTTATTCTAGTCTTATGAATTACATGTTCATACGATTCTCTTTACTTTTACTCATTTGAAGACTCTTTACTTCTATGGACCTATTGAAAGCTCACTCTATTCTTCTACTTAGCCTTTGCTTTAGAGTTCATAAAAGCATTATACGCTATTATATGATTCATTCTTCATGATTGATTCTTGTTATCTTGAACCATACATACATACATTTCACATATCTTTTCTATATTTCATATGTATAGTTCATGCAAAATTAATCAATCAACTGATTATGAGCTTCATATCATGTTCTATTATTCCCAATTAAGGGTTTCACATTTGAGACCCCAAAGTTAAACCTCAGATATCAGTTTCAACTAATTCTTAGTTGTTCTGATCATGCCCATATGTTTCAACATCTTACTGTATGTACATTCTTACTCTGATGTGGGTCTAATTATTCCAATTCTATTCTTATTATGCTATTGATAGGATTCATTAGATCCTAATAACGCATCCTGCCAACCGGACCAGGCCAAACCTGAAATCCTGAAGCCAAGAACTACAAAGGATTACATTCTTCCTGAACTGCCACTCACAGCTCAGAAACTCGGCCGATTGGTCAGAAACTCGGCCGATTGCTTCACAACTCGGCCGATCCGCTTGAAACTCGGCCGATCAACTTGTCGTTTGATTTCCTGAAAAAGGAAACTCGGCCGAATTACATACAACTCGGCCGATCAGTTTGCTGTTCGATTGCCTATTAAGGAAACTCGGCCGAATCACATACAACTCGGCCGAATCGCGTATAGACTGAAAACCTAAACAGACCTGCTGATGTCAATTTCATTCGAATCAGCGGGCAAAACCATAGAAACAAAAGCCCATTCAAAGGTCAATTCTAGTCTACTTGTTACAAAGAATAAAATCAATAAATTCTACAATTGCATAGTGTACAAGAGATATTAAAGACCCATATTTCAAAGTATTGAATATTTCAATTCAAACATATAAGAGCATTTCTGTACATTTCCAACAAAAGCAACATTATGAAATGTAAGTTCTATCTCCTTTTACATTTATGCTCTTAATTCTTGTTTCTTTTCGCGTTTTCTAACCCTAACATTTCTAGGGTTCATCTCTAGCCCATTCTTCCACTGTATACCTGGCCAGGGTATACCTGAGAGAATAGACAGAGTAGCTTGTACTGGTTGATCCAAGTACTCAGATATCGGGCTAGGATATCCAAATACTCAAATCCCAAAAGCTAACATCAAACATCTCCTATCTGCCACACAGAGGACTCTAACTTACTAACTTAATGGTCCTTGACAACTCACCCTAAGCTCTGATACCAAGCTGTTACACCCCAATCTCACAATTTCCTCAAATCATGAGATTAAGGCATAAGATAGGATTTATATGAAACACAAAGAACACCCTTAACTTTTTCATTTTCTTTAAAACTCTTGCTTTCCCGCATTGAATCACATAACATCTTAACAAAGGAATCTGTACATTTCTTTTACTAATCATACTTCAATAGAAAAGATACATGTATAAACATTCATGATGTCTCTCACACCTTGTGCACATAAAACTTGCTAATTAGCATATAAATCAAAGAGGAACAAAATTACACATCGTAATTACAACTCTCTCTCTTATCTCTTACTGAGGACCTAGAGTGACAAGGACCGACTGACACAACTAATCTCGTACTTGACTCCTGTGGCAGATCTACACTGACGCTCTGACCATCTCCAAGTCCATGCGGTTAACCCTAAAAATGTTTGAGTAGAGGGGTGAGCCTACTCGCTCAGTGAATGAGTACTTCATGGAAACATACTAATGCACTAATGTGATTACAGATATAATTTAAGTAAATGATATGAAATTTAACAACAATAAATACTACACTGAGCAGTTCTAAAACAATATAATTGAAATAACAAAGAATGTAAATATTGCATCCAAAGAATAACTACTAGGAGACTATGATCTAGTCTTCCCTAACTCTTTCATTTATAAGGAACTCTGTGAACCTATATGATCATGTTTTAGATTATTATTATGCCCTAAATATATGCAGTGTACTCTGCATATAAAGATCCGCAATAAGTCCATGCTACGGTCCGACCGTACAAGACTTAGCGACACACCTGGGAAATGCTAAGTCTGACTGTTGTCCTGGTCTGCTACAGGACTCCCAGGCTCACACAGCCTCACTGCACTCTCAAAAGAGTGTACTCTAGACTCCTCCTTTAACCTGAGCACACAGGCGGAGAGTCTCACAGGGTTACCTTCGTGACACAAGCACGAATGGTGTTAGATAACCAAGTTTTCTTTCTTTTTCCCAATGCCACCGTGACACACGCACGGATTATTGTTGAACACTGCCTTTCTGCCCTGGTGCCACCGTGACACACGCACGGATTATTGTTGAACACGAGTCACCGACCATCTAGACACACGCTAGGTAGGTCGTTTCACCCCAAGGTGCAGACCTCACGAGGGGTTCTACGGTGTTAGGGAACCTAAGTCTATTAATTAGTTAACATATAAATATCATAGCTCATGTATTCAACATATACCATGTCTCAGTAACATCCCTTTCTAGGGCATGTCATATCTCATTACCTGCAATTTACGAGATATGTATTGAAAATAAGAAGCCCTGCAGTATGTAGATATCAACTCAGAGAGAACAAGCATATAAATTTAAATGCACTAGAAACATATAATTCAACAGTTAAGTATCACCACATCTCATATTGAGACCTTTCATGTCACCATAACATGATTCATTGAACACCCTATCCTTAGGGTTTCATTCTCCTTATTCATTCATCACATGCCAACACCCTACTCTTAGGGTTTCATTTGCCTCATTCACTTGTCACATGGCTCTTATCATGATCTCATAAGATATAAGCATTCACTAAATAAAGACTGTTTCCAACAAATCTTATATAATCAATATAGATATGAAATCATGGAAACTTAACTAAATTTAGATTTTCCATATCATTTACTGAGATATCATTTATCAAGAATAAAATTCAATTAAGATAACCCATAAGATACATCCTAACCAATTATAGGATTACTAGTCCTTTTCAATAAGGTTGAAACACTAGTGATGTCTCAATTAGGTTAAACCCTAATTACATCATTTGATATAAATATGAAAAGCATTCTCACTAAGAAGTGTTGTATACATATCTGATATGAATCTACCATCAAAAAGTCATTCAAACAGAGAAGGAATCCGTATCATATCAATTTACAATAACTTAAATCAAACGGACATTTCAGGATTTAGAATTCACATGCTAAGCATTTAGGGATTTGGATGTTATAATCAAATTCGTGCATTAGAATGTTTGAAGGAAGAACCCACTCACCCTAAGGTGTGAAAAAACCTCACAACTGCAGCTCAACTCAGGGAATATCGAATTCCTATCAAATCCCTAGCAAATCTCCCAATTCTTCTTCCATTCAACTCGGGAACCTTGAAAAAGAGGGATTATGAAGAAAGGGTGAGGAAAAGAGGGAATTTCGACATCATCTTGGATCAAATCAGAGCATGGACGGAATCTTGACATGAGAGAGAAGATTCACCATAAAAGTCTATGCAAACGATCCAAACTTACTTGATTTCACCACTCTTGGGACCGCAGAACCCTAATTCAGCAATTCCCCCACTTTCTTCACTCAAGCCCTAACTCTCCCTCTCTCTCTAGATTTTCATTTCTCTGGAGTGAATGACAAAGAATGAGAGCTTCTTGTGTGTGTGGTTGCTCATATAAGTCAATTGAGCTGTTTGGGTCAATTGCATATTGACCCAACACTTAACTTTAATTATATTGGCTGAATATTCAGTTATACAAAAGTTACTGTATTTCGTTTATTTCAGAGATCAAACATTCTCCAACAATTATGTGAATTTAGCATATTGTTTATAATTGATCTATAAAGCTTCAGTTAAAATTTGAGATCATTTGGAGTTACCAATAAATAATTAAAAATAGAACAATGCACTGCTATATTGCAGTCTGCAAAATATTCGGCCGAGTTTGTCCTGCACAAACTCGACCGACACCCTTACTGTAGGGATTCAAAAGTCATCCAAAAATTATGCCAATTTAACAAAGTGTCTAAAACTGTGTTTTTCAATCACAGTTAAAATTTTAGATCAATTGGATATACCAATAAAAAGATAAAATTCAATTACCACACTGCTGTATAATTCTGGAAATGTGATCGGTCGAGTTTGAAACTCGGCCGATAAACAGGTCAGAACATTCTTCAAAAATTCTGCTATTTTCCAATGTTGTTCATATTTTATATATCCAAATCATATCCAAATTTTAAGTAAATCAGAGTTACACATAAAATACTAAAAATCATTTAGTGAGACATTCTACTTATCAAATTCTGTATTCATGCATCATTAAAACCCTATTTTGGGCCGATTAGGGTTTATGTTTCTCAAACCCTAATTCTCAAGACAAAAGAATATTTAGACTTATTATCATAGTTAAAACATCCTAATTGTGTTATCGTCATTAATTAGATTTCAAGAATGATTATTCCAATTAATCTTTGCAATTGTCTAGGTAAACCCTAGTTTACCAATTAAACTCAGATGGGGTCGTAACAACTCTCCCCCCCTTAGAATGTTTCGTCCTCGAAACATAAACCTACAAGAAAGATACATTCAAGGTTATTCTAAGCTTCTAAAGCCTTCCATGTCATCATATTCTTGTATTTCATACCTGAATGTAGTTTTCAACATTAGATCTTTTAATTCTTTACTAAATCACAACATATTTCAAATAGTTCTCAATGATATCAAGCAAATTCTTTATGCCACAGTCAAACATAGAATTCAAAGATAAACCACCACGCTTTCGCTGCACAACTCTGATACTCTGATACAACTATCTCAACTTATGCGGCTCAGAAAGTTCTATTGTTCTATATCACCTTTAAGTGACAAAAGCAAGTTCACCATACTGTTTTAAACTTTAATCAAGTACTATTCAAATAGCAAAACATTCTTGAATTAAAAGACTAGATTCAACAATCAATTGCACAATACTACGCTTGGCATCCCCATTGGGTCATGGATGCATGAGGTGAAGCATTACCACCTCATTCCATACTATCATGTTTCGATCCTGGGACCTGTGGGTTATGGGCCCACACACAATTCAAAGTGTAACCATCACATTATATCATTTTAGGGTTTCAACAACAGTAATAAGGTAATCCACGATTGTATCAGTCATTCAAGCATTAATCATATTCAATTACCATCACTCAGTTATATTAGAGCTAGGTATAACAAGCTACACCTCATTAGGGTTACTTGTTCAAACAATCTGATTATCAACCCTTTCTATTAATATGAGTGAATAAGTATGACTACCTTGTTCATGGTATCTCTCCATGTGTTCTGACATCATCCAAACTGTATCACCATATCACAAATACACAATACTAGGATGCATATCTGGTATGAATTACTACTACTATCATACGCCTTTAATTTAACATATAGCTTGCACAAATATACTGAAATCATATGTAGAACCAACTTTCATACCTTAATATGCCTTCAACAAATCATACATGTAAAAACAAATTCACGTATTACACAAAGCTAGTGCTTTCCCATATCTTTCTGCTCATTCATTACTTCTTTACCTTTTGCTACCTATCCTTTCATATGATTATATACAATAAACATCATTAGCATTGAATCATTTAAGATAGGAATAGATTATCCATCATTCTTGCTATCACACAAGAATTTATTTCTTATCGCACTTCATCATACTGTATGTCACTATTACATTCACTAGATGACCCCACCAAGGTAGTTATGCATCATATATGATTCATTTTCTCTTATCATTTCATTCCCCCCTTGCTCTTATTAAGGAATATATAAAAGAGAAGATGATTTTAAGACTTGGAATACTTGTATTCAAACATTCCCTTAATACATTCTCGTATGTAGATTTACTTAGTTATCAACAGAGATATTTGATTAATTAGCACTTGCTTGAATCTCACAACCTCTTTATTTTATAACTTCTCCATCATATTTCAAACCCTTTCTTACGTTTCATAGTCCTCTTACCCTATACTACTCTTTAACCCGTCATCTTTAATTCTAAATTTTTCTCTTATGACCATGTTGCTTATTCATATGTATGGTCATGTATACCATGTTGCACATATTTCCTCCTTTATCTTTATACTATTGTGAAGTTAACGTTCTAAATTAATAGTCCTTCTATTAGTTTTTCCTCATGTTGAATACATTACATATTCTTCATTTTTAAATCAAGTGGATCATGCATGGGTCAAACATAGTTTCTCTTTCAATCAAGTTTTTCTCTCCTTAATACAGTTTACCTTTGTATGACTTATTCATTCGTTAAACTACACCTATGTTCTTTGCTTAGAAACTAGTTTGTTGTTCTAGTCTTATGAATTACATGTTCATACGATTCTCTTTACTTTTACTCATTTGAAGACTCTTTACTTCTATGGACCTATTGAAAGCTCACTCTATTCTTCTACTTAGCCTTTGCTTTAGAGTTCATAAAAGTATTATACGCTATTATATGATTCATTCTTCATGATTGATTCTTGTTATCTTGAACCATACATACATACATTTCACATATCTTTTCTATATTTCATATGTATAGTTCATGTAAAATTAATCAATCAACTGATTATGAGCTTCATATCATGTTCTATTATTCCCAATTAAGGGTTTCACATTTGAGACCCCAAAGTTAAACCTCAGATATCAGTTTCAACTAATTCTTAGTTGTTCTGATCATGCCCATATGTTTCAACATCTTACTGTATGTACATTCTTACTCTGATGTGGGTCTAATTATTCCAATTCTATTCTTATTATGCTATTGATAGGATTCATTAGATCCTAATAACGCATCCTGCCAACCGGACCAGGCCAAACCTGAAATCCTGAAGCCAAGAACTACAAAGGATTACATTCTTCCTGAACTGCCACTCACAGCTCAGAAACTCGGTCGATTGGTCAGAAACTCGGCCGATTGCTTCACAACTCGGCCGATCCGCTTGAAACTCGGCCGATCAACTTGCCGTTTGATTTCCTGAATAAGGAAACTCGGCCGAATTACATACAACTCGGCCGATCAGTTTGCTGTTCGATTGCCTATTAAGGAAACTCGGCCGAATCACATACAACTCGGCCGAATCGCGTATAGACTGAAAACCTAAACAGACCTGCTGATGTCAATTTCATTCGAATCAGCGGGCAAAACCATAGAAACAAAAGACCATTCAAAGGTCAATTCTAGTCTACTTGTTACAAAGAATAAAATCAATAAATGCTACAATTGCATAGTGTACAACAGATATTAAAGACCCATATTTCAAAGTATTGAATATTTCAATTCAAACATATAAGAGCATTTCTGTACATTTCCAACAAAAGCAACATTATGAAATGTAAGTTCTATCTCCTTTTACATTTATGCTCTTAATTCTTGTTTCTTTTCTCGTTTTCTAACCCTAACATTTCTAGGGTTCATCTCTAGCCCATTCTTCCACTGTATACTTGGCCAGGGTATACGTGAGAGAATAGACAGAGTAGCTTGTACTGGTTGATCCAAGTACTCAGATATCGGGCTAGGATATCCAAATACTCAAATCCCCAAAGCTAACATCAAACATCTCCTATCTGCCACACAGAGGACTCTAACTTACTAACTTAATGGTCCTTGACAACTCACCCTAAGCTTTGATACCAAGCTGTTACACCCCAATCTCACAATTTCCTCAAATCATGAGATTAAGGCATAAGATAGGATTTATATGAAACACAAAGAACACCCTTAACTTTTTCATTTTCTGTAAAACTCTTGCTTTCCCGCATTGAATCACATAACATCTTAACAAAGGAATCTGTACATTTCTTTTACTAATCATACTTCAATAGAAAAGATACATGTATAAACATTCATGATGTCTCTCACACCTTGTGCACATAAAACTTGCTAATTAGCATATAAATCAAAGAGGAACAAAATTACACATCATAATTACAACTCTCTCTCTTATCTCTTACTGAGGACCTAGAGTGACAAGGACCGACTGACACAACTAATCTCGTACTTGACTCCTGTGGCAGATCTACACTGAAGCTCTGACCATCTCCAAGTCCATGCGGTTAACCCTAAAAATGTTTGAGTAGAGGGGTGAGCCTACTCGCTCAGTGAATGAGTACTTCATGGAAACATACTAATGCACTAATGTGATTACAGATATAATTTAAGTAAATGATATGAAATTTAACAACAATAAATACTACACTGAGCAGTTCTAAAACAATACAATTGAAATAACAAAGAATGTAAATATTGCATCCAAAGAATAACTACTAGGAGACTATGATCTAGTCTTCCCTAACTCTTTAATTTATAAGGAACTCTGTGAACCTATATGATCATGTTTTAGATTATTATTATGCCCTAAATATATGCAGTGTACTCTGCATATAAAGATCCGCAACAAGTCCATGCTACGGTCCCACCGTACAAGACTTAGCGACACACCCGGGAAATGCTAAGTCTGACTGTTGTCCTGGTCTGCTACAGGACTCCCAGGCTCACACAGCCTCACTGCACTCTCAAAAGAGTGTACTCTAGACTCCTCCTTTAACCTGAGCACACAGGCGGAGAGTCTCACAGGGTTACCATCGTGACACAAGCACGAATGGTGTTAGATAACCAAGTTTTCTTTCTTTTTCCCAGTGCCACCGTGACACACGCACGGATTATTGTTGAACACTGCCTTTCTGCCCTCGTGCCACCGTGACACACGCACGGATTATTGTTGAACACGAGTCACCGACCATCTAGAAACACGCTAGGTAGGTCGTTTCACCCCAAGGTGCAGACCTCACGAGGGGTTCTACGGTGTTAGGGAACCTAAGTCTATTAATTAGTTAACATATAAATATCATAGATCATGTATTCAACATATACCATGTCTCAGTAACATCCCTTTCTAGGGCATGTCATATCTCATTACCTGCAATTTACGAGATATGTATTGAAAATAAGAAGCCCTGCAGTATGTAGATATCAACTCAGAGAGAACAAGCATATAAAGTTAAATGCACTAGAAACATATAATTCAACAGTTAAGTATCACCACATCTCATATTGAGACCTTTCATGTCACCATAACATGATTCATTGAACACCCTATCCTTAGGGTTTCATTCGCCTTATTCATTCATCACATGCCAACACCCTACTCTTAGGGTTTCATTTTCCTCATTCACTTGTCACATGGCTCTTATCATGATCTCATAAGATATAAGCATTCACTAAATAAAGACTGTTTCTAACAAATCTTATATAATCAATATAGATATGAAATCATGAAAACTTAACTAAATTTAGATTTTCCATATCATTTACTGAGATATCATTTATCAAGAATAAAATTCAATTAAGATAACCCATAAGATACATCCTAACCAATTATAGGATTACTAGTCCTTTTCAATAAGGTTGAAACACTAGTGATGTCTCAATTAGGTTAAACCCTAATTACATCATTTGATATAAATCTGAAAAGCATTCTCACTAAGAAGTATTGTATACGTATCTGATATGAATCTACCATCAAAAAGTCATTCAAATAGAGAAGGAATCCGTATCATATCAATTTACAATAACTTAAATCAAACGGACATTTCAGGATTTAGAATTCACATGCTAAGCATTTAGGGATTTGGATGTTATAATCAAATTCGTGCATTAGAATGTTTGAAGGAAGAACCCACTCACCCTAAGGTGTGAAAAAACCTCACAACTGCAGCTCAACTTAGGGAATCTCGAATTCCTATCAAATCCCTAGCAAATCTCCCAATTCTTCTTCCATTCAACTCGGGAACCTTGAAAAAGAGGGATTATGAAGAAAGGGTGAGGAAAAGAGGGAATTTCGACATCATCTTGGATCAAATCAGAGCATGGACGGAATCTTGACATGAGAGATAAGATTCACCATAAAAGTCTATGCAAAGGATCCAAACTTACTTGATTTCACCACTCTTGGGACCGCAGAACCCTAATTCAGCAATTCCCCCACTTTCTTCACTCAAGCCCTAACTCTCCCTCTCTCTCTAGATTTTCGTTTCTCTGGAGTGAATGACGAAGAATGAGAGCTTCTTGTGTGTTTGGTTGCTCATATAAGTCAATTGAGCTGCTTGGGTCAATTGCATATTGACCCAACACTTAACTTTAATTATATTGGCTGAATATTCAGTTATACAAAAGTTACTGTAATTCGTTTATTTCAGAGATCAAACATTCTCCAACAATTATGGGAATTTAACAAGTTGTTTATAATTGATCTATAAAGCTTTATTTAAATTTGAGATCATTTGGAGTTACCAATAAATAATTAAAAATAGAACAATGCACTGCTATATTGCAGTCTGCAAAATATTCGGCCGAGTTTGTCCTGAACAAACTCGACCGACACCCTTACTGTAGGGATTCAAAAGTCATCCAAAAATTATGCCAATTTAACAGAGTGTCTAAAACAGTGTTTTTCCAGCACAGTTAAAATTTGAGATCAATTGGATATACCAATAAAACGATAAAATTCAATTACCACACTGCTGTATAATTCTGGAAATGTGATCGGTCGAGTTTGAAACTCGGCCGATAAACAGGTCAGAACATTCTTCAAAAATTCTGATATTTTCCAATGTTGTTCACATTGTATATATACAAATCATATCCAAATTTGAAGTAAATCAGAGTTACACATAAAATACTAAAAATCATTTAGTGAGACATTCTACTTATCAAATTCTGTATTCATGCATCATTAAAACCCTATTTTGGGCCGATTAGGGTTTATGTTTCTCAAACCCTAATTCTCAAGACAAAAGAATATTTAGACTTCTTATCATAGTTAAAACATCCTAATTGTGTTATCGTCATTAATTAGATTTCAAGAATGATTATTCCAATTAATCTTTGCAATTGTCTAGGTAAACCCTAGTTTACCAATTAAGCTCAGATGGGGTCGTAACACATTTGGTCTTGTTTAAGTCAATTAAATGGTCACCTAGTTCAAGATTAATATCGCCAGCCTAGACATAAATGGTACTTAGTATCAATATTGTTCTACATGAAATTTTAATCTAATAAAACACTTCCTGTCAAAATCTCGGGTTAGGTCTTGAAGCCTAAATATTCAGAAAACCTTCCTGAATTCAAAACACCCACACCCCGTCTATAATTATCCACTGACTCAATATGTATGATCAGGTGATTCTAGTCAAAGCGATTTCTAGAACATATAAATATCGAAGCCAACTGAAAACAACAACTAATACCTCATGGATTTCCAATCAACACCGAGACTAGACAAAGCAGGCTGGAAATAAAATGAAAGATAATATGAGTATAAGTTCTTCTGTGATCCGTCGGGTATTAATACCCAAAACACGGCTGACTAAGTCCTATTAATCATCATCATATTTAATTAACTGAGACAATCCAAACAACAACTCCATTTTCTGGTTCCCCCAACCTACACTGGACTACGATTCACGAGCAGAGTCGAATTCGCAGAACCTCCAGTGTGCATAGAAACCTCAGTACCCATTGGTTTGAAAATAGTTAAACTAGTATCATTCGAACCCATTGGAATAATTGGATGGTAAATCAGAATAGACGAATGTGTATTTCATTAATCTCAAGCCAAAGTCTTAAACTGAATCAACCTCCGCATAAGAAGGCCAGAGTTTTGGTATCCTAGTATGATCGTTTCGCAAGACAAAACTCCCCGGACAAACCAATTCAACTGAAACTTAGTATCGGTGAAAGTGTACCCACCGAATGGATATTGTAGAATTGAATAAGTCACAGATCGTCTTGTCTTCAAAAGCTCTCAAACTCGACCACAGTGCTGGTCCTCTTAGCTTGCTGGTATGGTGAAACAGAATAGAAAAAGGTCGGCAGACCAGGTTGATGACTGTCCATCCAAAAGATGACCATCACAATCAGATCTAAACAACAAATCCAGTGGACTCTCCTACAGACATGCGATAAGAAGTCCCCAAGTTCTCAGTAATCAACTAAGCATTCAACCAAAACACACCCATTAACAAAGTTGACACCGGTAGATGAAATTGCGGGCGGAAGACACAAAGCAGTGACATCTTCAAATAATCTCGTACACTACGCTGAGTTGTGGCTAGTAATCAACGGTCCTGGTTCCTTTTAAAAAAAAATAATTTGACAACGAGGGCTAAAGTCCGGCAAGGGTTCCATCATGGCTGAAAATAGGGGACTTTCGTCGACCCAGTAGTTGGGGTAAAACCAACGCAAGACGGAAATGGGGAACAAAAGTTCAGGGGCCAAAGATGGTGCCCTCACCTGTAATTGATCCGAAGATGAACACGGCGACGCTGCAACTTGCTCCTCATTGGAGATGGTCACAAACTCGGGATGGTAATACTACAGCGTACGAATAAATTGGGGAAGGTAGCACTGAAGAAGGGATCGTTGATCCTCTACGGAAGTTTTCTTGACGATTAGAGCTAAGAAGACAAGGCGGATGGTTGTTGAGGTGATGATTGCGGAAGCTAGCTCTAGGTATATATTTGGGCGTTTGGCAAATGTGGAACTGCAAATCTAGTTCTAGGGTTTCTCGTATCTGTTTCATTCTTTATAAACATTTTCCAGTGATAATTCAGGCAATAAAGGCTTGGAGTGGAGGCGATCAGTCGAAGAGGACCTGAAATGCCTATTCTATGTTCATGTAGGTAGGAAAATGAAAACCTTCATCTTCTCTGAGTATATACGCATTCTCAAAAGACTAATATGATGTTAATTCCATGGTCAAACCTGCCTGATGAGCGTAATTCAAAATATTTAAAGCCAGCCTGTATATTTCCTTCCAAGGAAATTCTCATATGCATTGGACCTCTTTTGGACTCCCAAATTTGTAAGATGGCCCTTAAACCAACACGGAACATAACCTTGAACTCAAAATCCCAATTTAATTAGCTAGCCACTAATACTAACAAGTGGGTGTTAAATGACCTAATAAATGGATAATACATTTTCTTTTATTATAAAGATTAGTTCTAGGTACTTTTTCATCACTAGTACTACTTCCAATGTAAAAGAGGATATAACATCAGAGTCGACTCCACTCCCAAAGTTAAGTATGACTACACCAACATATGTGAATTTAATATGCAAAATTCCTCAATGTCACACCCACGTATGATTATGTGAATGAGTGGTGATATAAAGTAAAAAATACCCCAAGATTATTATTAGGGTTGAAATTACTACTCAACAAAGATTAAGAGAAATAGGATTTAAGATTTTTTTAGAAAAATAAAAATCGAGGTGATACCTAGATTTGAGGTTGTTACAGAACACCACCCCTTAAAGAGGATTTCTTCGCCGAAATCCACCAAGCTACAACTCAAAATACTAAGCAATAATTTTCTAACCAATTATAAGTTTCTAATTCACTAGACAAAGTTAATATAGGGAGCCCTTGCATAACATATGTAGAACCCGAAATGAATTTACATTACTTTATCCATCACCTCTTATTATCTTCTCATATCATGTACTGCTCTAGGAAGTTTACACTGAGATTAAGGAGGAAACAACTTTACTTTTCTATGGCTATCTACATGATTTAGGAGGTCTTCCCATCCTACTATTGTGATGTTAGGTATATATTCTATTATTAGTTCCTAATGCTAATTACCATTGATTTTAACTATTTATGAATTTAAATTATCAACCTAATTGTACTAGGTTCCACCCTTAAAAGGACCTATCTGACCATACGTAGAGTCGAGAGGGGTACCCAACTAGGTTATACCTATTTTGTTAGTTCTCCTTCCTCTTAGATCATATAACACATTAACGATTAGGGGCCAGAAGGTTGAACTTGCAAGTCAAAGATTTCTACACTAAAGGTCTATCAACAACTTCCTACTGGTGGTGACTTGGTTCCAAAACAATCGATAAAATTTGAAAAAGTTTTTTTATCTATAATTTCATAATGAAAATAAGTTTGACAACAAAAACCATGCGATGAGAATCCAAAATGGTTCCAAAATAAAACTGAGAACCAAGTCGACCACTTTCCACCACATACAACATATACTATCACCCTAACATGACTTCATGTTCGCAAAGCGGCTACTCTACACACATCATCAAGGAATACACAAGCATATCCCAATTTCTAAATTAGGAGGGATTACATGTTTCTTCTAGCATGCGATTAACTCCTTGTAGGTAATACTAGGAAGGACTCCCATTATTCCACTATTCACCTTATTGAGACTTAGGTCATCACATCCTAAACATCATTTGTTTATAAGATTGTGCAACCATCATAAGAAGAGATTAGGGTCTCTACTTCTATATTTGATTTACATCCATGGTATCATTACAAGCCCAGATGAACTAAATAGACAAACTACTCCTCATCTCTCACACAAGATAAATTAAGTATACAATTGTGATGATAGTTTGGTTAACTCTATAAGGCTCAACTCTATATGTTCCTACTTCATATGACCTCCGTGTCGGTGTTCATCCTAAGTTTCAACAAAAAGAGCACCAATTTTAGCTCCTTTGGAAAAATAACATGGCATATAGTTTTATTATCTAATCCAACTTCATGATCATTCCTACCTTATGGCATGTGAGGGATGAAACCCCAAGCACAATTACTTATAACCTATATCTTCCTTCAACAATACTCATTTGTAAGTTTAGCCAGGATAGCATCCAACACTTGGATGGAAAGTCTTAAGCAAAACTATGTTTATATAACTCCATGTTGCAAGTAAGACAAGCCTAACCTTTAAGGATCTGGTTCATACCATCATGTATTATCATAAAACATCTCAAAATCTAAAACTCATGTCACTACTCTAAGTTTGTATCCTTGTATGAATCAGTCCACATAATGCACGTATCATAGGCTTGCTAGAAAACAACAAAAGAAAATGACTTGTGCTAGGATTACACACAATTATGTGACTTCAAGTCAACCTACTCTCTATGGTAGATGAATTGTCCTCCTCTAAGGTGGGAGCCAGAGGATACTTCCTAGAAGAGTCAACATTTACGTATAGAAACTTGTACCTATAAATAGAGGATATGATTGATAAGAGTTTACCCAATACTAGGTCATCTACAAATTTACTTGGGATACTGATATATCATCAAATTGGATCGGGAGTGAAATCCTAATTGGTAAACACTATTCAAGTTAAGGTGTGACAACAACCTCTAAAGGGTCATATAACCGCTAAAGAACAATCTAGGATAACTTGAAATAGTCTAATTACTGACTGCTTAGGTTCTGATACCATTCTGTAAAGAGTGGCACCCGATAGTGGGCCCACTCAATGGTAAAAACACGAGCCATGTAATACTTAAGAAGTGGAAAACATAACTATTGACAAAGTTACAAAATGTTCTCATGTACATAACTTTCTCACCCTAAGGGTGGTACATAAAATGAAAAGATTACACCTATTCACACATATGCCCATATATAGAGGGTAATAAGGCTATCGCATGTTGTCCTTATGTCCATCAATTAGCTCACAATCATCCTGAGTCTTTGTCCTGTCAAGCACCTACACCTGTGTGGAGGGAACACCCATAAGAATAGGAAAACAAGATATGTATCAGCAAAAGCTGAGTATGTACATTACAAGACTAACTAGGGCATTTAAAAAGTAAAGTAAGATGTTCTCATAAAAAACAAGGGGCCATTGAAGCTAGGTAAGTTTCAATGAGAAGTACCAAAAGAAGGAATTTTCAAAAGAATGATGCATATAAATAAACAAGTGAAATAACAAATCTTGCCATTATAAATCATCAGTATCACAACAATTATTTGCATGCAGACATATTTGACTAAAGTAACTATAATAGGGCCAAGACACCACTGAGTCATTGACCTAAGTAAAAATGGTGGAAGTAGCACACCCTAGGCATAAGTAGCACGCCTCTGTATATAAAAAGGTGGAAGTAGCACACCCCGTGTGGAAGTAGCATGCCCTAATGGTTACGCATAAGCATCTACGATAGTTAAACTAGTCGAATTATCTAACATGCATAAATAGAGTGGCAAGATGTACCTTTCACAAGCATGTGGCATGATTTAACCACAATAACAGATGGGGTCATTAACCCAATTCAATATGATAATAATTTCAAAAGAATAATAAATCCAACTGAAAGTATATGAAATGTCCAACAAATGGAATAAGAGCAAGTATTTCAAAAGATGCCTCATTATGGGAAAATGTAGTCATATAAATGTCCAGTTATAAATAGGGAGTACATACCTTTGGTCTTGTTTAAGTCAATTAAATGGTCACCTAGTTCAAGATTAATATCACCAGCCTAGACATAAAATGGTACTTAGTATCAATATTGTTCTACATTAAATTTTAATCCAATAAAACACTTCCTGTCAAAATCTCGGGTTAGGTCCTGAAGCCCAAATATTAGGAAAACCTTCCTGAATTGGAAACACCCACACCCCATCTATAATTATCCACTGACTCAATATGTATGATCAGGTGATTCTAGTCAAAGTGATTTCTGGAACATATAAATATCGAAGACAACTAAAAACAACAACTAATACCTCCTGGATTTCCAATCAACGCCGAGACTAGACAAAGCGAGCTAGAAATAAAATGAAAGGTAATATGAGTATAAGTTCTTCTGTGATCAGTAGGGTATTAATATCCAAAACACGGCTGACTAAGTCCTACTAATCATCATCATATTTAATTAACTGAGACAATACAAATGACAACTCCATTTTTTGGTTCCCCCAACCTGCACCGGACTACGATTCATGAGCAGAGTCGAATTCGCAGATCCTCTGGTGTCCATAGAAACCTTGGTACCTCTTGGTTTGAAAATAGTTAAACTAGCATCATTTGAACCATTGGAATAACCGGACGGTATTTCAGAACAGACAAATGCATATTTCATTAATCTCAAACCAAAGTCTTGAACTGAATCAGCCCCCGCATAAGAAGGTCAAAGTTTTGGTATCCTAGTACGATTGTTTCGCAAGACAAAACTCCCCAGACAAACCAATTCAATTGAAACTCAGTCTCGGTGAAAGTCTACCCACTGGCCGGATATTGCATAATTGAATAAGTCACAGATCGTCTTGGCTTCATAAGATCTCATACCTGACCATAGTGCTGGCCTTCTCAACTTGCTGGTATGGCGAAACGGAACAAAGACAAGGTCAGCGGACTAGGAAGACGACTGTCCATCCAAAAGATGACTATCACAATCGGATCTAAACAACAACTCCAGTGGACCCTCCTACAGACCCACGGTAAGAAGTCCCCAAATTCTCAGTAATCAACTAAGCATGCAACCAAAACACACCCGTTAACAATGTTGACACCGGTAGATGAAATCGCAGGTGGAAGACACAAAGCAGTGACATATTCGAATAATCTTGTACACTGCGCTGAGTTGTGGCTAGTAATCAATGGTCCTGGTTCCTTTTTAAAAAAATAATTTGACAATGAGGGCTGAAGTCCTGCAAGGGTTCCGTCATGGATGAAAATAGGGGACTTTCGTGGATCCATCAGTTGGGGTAAAACCAGCGTAGGATGGAAATGGGGAATGAAAGTTCAGGGGCCAGAGATGGTGCCCTCACCTGTAATTGATCCGAGGAATAACACGACGATGTTGCAACTTGCTCCTCCTTGGAGACGGTCGCAAACTCGGGATGGTAATACTACAACGTACGAAATAAATTGGGGAAGGTAGCACTGAAGAAGGGATCATTGATCCTCTGTGGAAGTTTTCTTAACAATTCGAGCTAAGAAGACAAGGTGGCTGGTTGCTGAGGTGATGATTGTCGAAGCTAGCTCTAGGTATATATTTGGGCGTTTGATAAATGTGGAACCGCAGATCTAGTTCTAGGGCTCCTCGTATCAGTTTCATTCTCTTTAAACGTTTTCCAGTGATAATGCAGGAAGTAAAGGCTTAGAGTGGAGGCGATCAGTCAAAGAGGTCCTGAAACGCCCGTTCTCTGTTCATGTAGGAAGGAAAATGAAAACCCACATCTGATCTGAGTATATATGCATTCTCAAAAGAATAATGTGATGTTAATTCCAAGGTCAAACCAGCCTGATGAGCGTAATTCAAAATATTTAAAGCCAACTTGTATATTTCCTTCCAAGGAAATTCTCATATGCATTGGACCTCTTTTGGACTCCCAAATTCATAAGCTGGCCCTTAAACCAACATGGAATATAACCTTGAACTCAAAAGCCCAATTTAATTAGCTAGCCACTAATACTAACAAGTGGGTGTTAAATAACCTAATAAATGGATAATACATTTTCTTTTATTATAAATATTAGTTCTAGGTACTTTTTCATCACTAATACTCCTTCCAATGTAAAAGAGGATATAACATCAGAGTCGACTCCACTCCCAAAGTTAAGTATGACTACACCAACATATGCAAATTTAATATACAAAATTCCTCAATGTCACACCCATGTATGATTATGTGAATGAGTGGTGATACAAAGTCAAAACTACCCCAAGATTATTATCAGGGTTGAAATTACTACTCAACAAAGATTAAGAGAAATAGGATTTAAGATTTTTTTAGAAAAAGAAAAATAGAGGTGATACCTAGATTTGAGGTCGTTACATCGATGTACGCCATGCATCCAGGAAACACTATGATGTACATGAATCTTATGGAGTTGTACTGGTGGTCAGGTATGAAAAAGGATGTAGCTGAATATGTGGCTAGATGTAGTGTGTGCCTGCAGGTTAAGATTGAGCATCAGAAACTTGCAGGTACCTTGTAATCTCTTCCTATACCAGATTGGAAGTGGGAACATATCACAATGGATTTTGTAGTAGGATTGCCCAGGACATCCACAGGTTGTGACTCAATATGGGTAATTATGGATAGACTGACTAAGTCTGCTCACTTTCTTCTTGTTAAGTCAACCTTTGATGTTCCAAAGTTGGCTCAGATATATGTGGATGAGATAGTCAGGTTGCATGGTATCCTAGTTTCAATAATATCAGATAGAGATCCTAAGCTCACATCCAGGTTTTGGAATCAGTTGCATCATGCTTTAGGCACAAAGTTGAGATTCAGTACAACTTTTCACCCGTAGAAAGATGGCCAGTCAGAGAGGACCATTCAGACTCTTGAGGACATGCTGAGAGCATGTGTCTTACATTTCAGTGGAAGTTGGGAAGAACACCAGATCCTTATAGAGTTTGCATACAAAAATAGTCACCATTCCAGTCTTGGTATGGCCCCGTATGAAGCTCTGTATGGCAAAAAGTGTAGATCACCTGTATGTTGGTACGAGGTGGGTGAAAAAGAGATTCTTGGAACTGAGATAGTGGATTTGACTACAGAAAAGATTACAGTGGTCAGAGAATAGTTAAAAGCTGCATAGGATAGGCAGAAGAGTTATGCTGAGAAGAGGCATAGACCTCTTGAGTTTGAGGTTTGTGATGAAGTGTATCTGAAAGTTTCACCATGGAAAGGAGTGTTGAGGTTTGGCAAGAGAGGCAAACTGACTCCTAGGTTTATAAGCCCATATCCTATCATTGAGAGGATTGGACCTATAGCCTACAGGTTGGATTTGCCATCTAAGTTGGCTAATTTACATGATGTTTTTCATGTATCGATGCTAAAGAAGTGTTACCCTGGTACAAAGAAGATAGTAGACCCAAAACCTGGACAAATAAGAGAAGATGTTTCCTATGTTGAAGGACCAGTACAAATAGTTGATCGGAGAATTAAGAAGCTTAAGAATCGAGAGTTACTGTTAGTGAAAGTTCAGTGGTGGAACCACAACTGAGAGGAAGCCACGTGGGAGCTTGAGTCTGAGATACGTAACAAGTTTCCTTTTCTATTTTAGGAATTTTGGGACAAAATTCTTATAAGGGGGGGGATATTGTTACAACCCACATTGAGGTTAGTCAGTAAATACCTCGATTAGTGTGAAGTACCTTGATTAGTGCTAAGTACCTTGTTAAACATTATGGTTAATCAAGATAAGCTAAGATGTGAATCATTAGTTGAGATTGATTCATCTGATGTAATTAATGTTAACTGCTTTGTTAATTGTTAAGTTAATTACCTAAGATGATTAACCTAGCTAAGATAGTTTAATTATTATGTTTTCATGCCTTGAGGTTGTAGCTCCGAGGCAATAGTTATGGCATTTTTAAGTTCCTTGGACCAATTCTATAATTTACCTATAATTTTTACCCTCTTTCCCTTATCCCCTTTCTCTCGATCGGGCAAACCACTGCTTGAGCAGCGCACAGCAGCGCTGCTACCCGACCAGCAGAGGAGAAAGGAAAGGTGATTCTTGGTCTCCCTAGCCCGGTTTCTAGCGGTGCCACCTTCCATCCTCCTTTCTTCTTCCTTTCTCCTTCCTCTCTTCCTCACCCTAGTGGCGCCTCACCTGTGCCCCGACCTGCTTGAGCAAGCGACGGCCAAGCAGCAGTGACCAGTTGCTAGGAACAACCGCTAGGGCCAATGGGTGCAAGGAAATACCAAGGAACGTCAGCCTTGATCTCAGCTTGAGGTCCAAGCAAGAAACACAGCGCCTCCACCTACTAGGGTGGTGCCCCCAGCAAGCAGCGGCTGCACAGCAGCCATAGCAGTGGCCAGGAGCTATTGGGCATGAGCTAGCACCAAGGAAACACCGCCAATGAGTTTGGCCATGGTTCCTTGACACATTTTCGCCGCCAACTAGCCACAAGCAGTGATGAATTAGCTGAGCCCTCTCCACTTGTATGTGCGTGTGAAGCTGCTTGCAGTAGCAGGTCCAAAATCCAGGGCACCCAAGGTAGAATACAACCTGCGGACGCCCAACAACAAGATTTGGACCTGTTTCCAGTCAAATTCGGCCATTCTGATCCACTGTGAGTAGAATTTCACTCACTATGCAATATTAACTCCATGAAACTGACGATCCTCAATTGAATCTGTATTGTTCGTGGGTAACAATAGTTACCCATATGTCGTGCAATATTGGCATCGCCTGACATTTTATTTCACGTTTCGCTTATTCACATTTTGTCTGATTTAGTTCATTAACTAATTGGTACGATTTGGATTATTGGAATTTACATGGTTGATCAAATCTTAAATTTCTTAGTTTAGAGGTTGAAACGGTATCACACGACCTATATTTGTAATAGTTTTATAGTTTGGGTATTAACTCAAGCTGTATGTTTCTAGTAATTTACTAGTGGCACATTTTCAAGGAAAAGACGATGATATGCAATGTTTAAATGGAAAACTATTTGCACGCTTCATGTTATATTAAATGTGTGTGATTTAGTATTAATATGAATTGGCATGTTTCTCAAGGACATTATTAGAAATTCTCAGTAAATAATAATAATTCTTGCCATGATAAGTAATTAACTCATAATTGAGTTATGTGTTGCACAACTCAGGATTGGGCTTGATGTGCACGTTTTCCAAGGAAGTATAAATAATTTACAGGTGCTACTGACGATTTCTCATATGTCAAGTAATTAATTCTTATCAGTATAATAAGATGGTAAATTTTATGATTCCAGTGTGTATGTGCCAAGTGGACATGTAATCTGGTTATTTAAGAATTTTAGTTTGCCAACATGAATAGTATGTTAATTACTCAGTATATTATAGTGTTTTGAATATACTACTTTATCAAGTTTAGAATGATATACATGTTGTATTATAACTTCAAATAAGTATACGCGACACCATAGAGATACCAGAGTCAAGTATAAGTAAGAGAAAGGAACATTGTAGAAAGTGCTTTCTAGGAATAATAAAATAATAGACTTAAGAGCCCTGAACACCGTAGAATCCCTATGATAGGTCTACACCTTAGGGATGAAATGACCTAACCCTGGCGGTGCGTCCAGTATATGGGGGTTGGAATGTACCAATAGGTGGTACGGGAGATGAAGCCCTAGTGGAAGTCTCCTTAAATTATAGAATGTAGTGTCCAACATCAACCAGAGATCCTGGTGGCACTAGAGTATAGAAAAAGCCAATAGGTGGCTTGACTCTCCTCTTGTGTGCATAAGTTAGAGGAGGAGTCCAGTTTTTATGGCATAATAGATGTGCCAAGGCAAGAGAGCCATTTTCCTATTGCAGATCGGAGAGTAGTCAGACTTAGCATTCCCGGGTGTGTTCGCTAAGTCTTGTACGGTGAGATCATAGTTCGCTATGAATCTTCATATGTGGAGTACACTGCATATGATCAGGGCATAAGATAAAATATGTTCATATAGGTTTAAAGAGTTTCGTATAAGTAAGAAAGGTTAAAAAAGATTCATGTATAGTTTCATAGCGGTTGTTCTTTTAATGTAATATTTACATTTCCCGTGGCATTTAATTGTAATTGTTAGATCCGCTCAGTGTAGCAATCCCTGCATTTTATTTTAGTTTAATAAATATGAATGAGTTATCTGCGATGCTTGGGTGAAATTCTATTCACTGAGCCAGTAGCTCACCAACCTACTGAAACATTTTTAGGTCAGCGTCAGCACGAGGAAGCTGAAGGATCTTATCATCCAAGCTCTTAGAAGGTAGTTCATAGTTAGAATAGAGGTCTCTTAGTCATTTCCCCTCGGTCCTTGAGGCATGTGGTGTGGTAGAGAGAGAATGTAATGTAATATGTAGTTTAGTATTAAGTTATCTGTTGTGTTTTATATTCCGCATGAAAAATGTAATATGTCATGAAATTCTATTTTATCTTCTTAGTAAGGTAAATGGTAGGTTTCTTCCACAGTTAATACAATTCGGTGTTATCCAAGTTATAAGATTTTCCTCTAGGGTAATTCTAAGTGATTAAGAAAATAAAAAGTTAAGGGTGATCTTTATTTTGCGTTAAATCCTCAATTTATGCCCTAATCTCATGATTTTTGGTAATTGTGAGATTGGGGTGTAACATTGTTTCTCGTCGCTAGGAGGAAAACGTCAGTCTGCATTCTGTGGAAGAGTTGTTGCAGATGAGTCCCAGTGCAATTAGGAGTGCACGAATGCTACAACGAGTTATAGTCGTTGGACTTGCTCTAGGACCAGGTATGAACATGTTAAACCATCCTTCTCATTACATAGTTATTGACATGATCTTGATGTTCTGAGGAATATGGATAGATGAAATTTTGTTTTTGTTGCCTACTCTTTGCCCATATTTCCCTACATTTGCCTCTTTTAACAATTCTTCACATCATGATCTAGGGGTCTAAAGGCTTAGTCATATCATGGTATGGGACATGATGCATATCAATATAGAAAGATTTTCTTAACTATGTTTGAGATTTGATCAAAAATAAGGGCAACATAGGCTCAATCAATAGGGATCTCATCAAGAAAGAGGTGTAAAACTTAAGTTCCACCTTATTTCACCATATTAAAAATTCACCTCAACCATAGGAAGCACTTATATCCAACTTGGTAATATTGAGTTTGCAAAAACTCTACACATGAATACACCACTTTCTAGAGTACTTTCATATATAAATTAGGGATTTCAATTTAAGATCTTTAGTTGTTATCCAATTTTACCCAAAAATAGGGAGAGTACATGTCGAGTCAAGACACTCTATCAGATACGATAAGAGGAGAATTCCTCCTACTACTTACTAATAGGTGGGTATGGGTAGTCCTTAAAGAAAACATTAGAGGAACGTTGACTCTTTAGGTTTTAAAAAACTCTTCTGGATCAACTTTGTCCATGAAGAGTGGGGAACATCAGTCGCCATTGTGAGATGGATAGGAGGTGATTATTAACCAGAACCTCAAGCATAGACGCTGCAATATCTTTTTAGGGTTTTTTGGGTTCAACAGACTAGAAAAAAGTATTTACTTAAAGTATACGGGAGTGTGTATGATCTGATACCAACTGTCATGGAACCGTTCTCACCCAATCCCAACCCTACAACCAAATAATGGTAAAGGGTTGAAACATCCGTCCTGGGTGGCCCAAACGGATCTCGCACACTGGCACATATAATAAGAAAATAATGTCTCTAAACATAAGAGGAGATAAAAAAATTAACTAACCCATTTGATAATTTTGTAGTCTATCCTTGTTATCAGAGTTTATCGAGGGCGTAAATGATCTTAGTCATCTCTTCATAATTCATCGTGTTTGCCTTAATAAAAAATCATGACTCAAAGTAAATGCAAAAACATTGAGTATCATTATGGAAAAACAAGAGGCTATATATATTCAAAAGAATAACCACCTTGCATGATTATGCAAGATATTAACAAAGAAAGAATGAATGACACGTGCAAGTTTCCAAAAGCAAACAAAGCAAAATATACCTCGCAACATGAGTGGGTCAAAAGACTAACAAGGAGCCACTTAACCCTAAGGGAAAGGCCATGGTCACTTAATCCTAAGGGAAATGCAAATTGGCACCACTTGACCCCTAACAAAAAGGGAAAAACTCAAGATGAAACAATATCAAGGAAATAATGGGAGTATATTTTAAGTCTAAATAACTGAATAAAAGAATGACCAATATACATATATAAATTCTAAACTCTACTCATACGAAATGAGGTATCTCAAATTATATGTAGCCAAGTCTTTTATACATAGGTACATAATCATACACTACACTACAACATACAATGTCAAGAATTTAGAGTACATGTACCTCTTGAAAGATCTCAAATTGCAAATCTCAAGATACGGGGTGATTAATGAGTAGGGTCGAGATATTGAAGAGGGAGGGCCACTAGTGAAGAAGATGGATCAGAGGCACGCTATTGTAGATACACTATGTCTATTTGGTGGCCATGATTTGAGCGAAAATGGGAGAGGAAGAGTCCATCTCACTGCAACAGTGTGTCCCTGTCACAATCTTGGGGGAAAATCACAAGAGAGGGGTCGAGGAAGTAATATGAGTTGTTCATTGTGTACATGGACATAGCCAATAGGGTGTGTTTATATATGTAGGGGAGAAAAGTTGTAGTCAAACTCCCTTTTTAATTTAATTTTATCTTGTGCTAAAAGAAACCCTTAATTATTTGGTTTGACCATTCAAACAACTTTTTAGTTAAGGCATATGATCCAGAATGTAATTAAACATTTACATGAAAATGTATTTTTTAAAACAAAATATCTTCACTGCAACACAAATCTTATATCTCCTAACATAATTCCTTCATGTAATTAATATATCAATATTGCACACCATAACAGTACATGTTGTCTATGACCAACCTACTACTTAATTAAATTGACACCTTTAAAATAACGGTATGCACCTCAATACTTTCCTTTTTGAAATATTGTAGCCTTGACAACCCATAACTTGTTGACTAGGTCTTTTTTGTTATGTAAAATTTGTATATCTCTACCTCTATTTTGTAAAGAGAGTAAAATGAAAAGATTTAGAAGTCTACATAATTCTTCTAACAAGATATATGTAAAAACTCATAATTGTCATTAAGATTCACCAAACCATAAAAACATCCTTCTGTAGTCATGACTAATTTCCAAAATAAATCGTTATATACCAAATTCACACTTATCCTTAAATAAAAATAACACAATGCTTCACTAAGTCTTTATTTTCTCATAAGCACTTTAAAACATATTTAAAACCATATCATCCGTTAAACATAATTTCAAACACTATTTATAAAGCATATCTCCAAAACAATAAATCCATAATTTCTCCAAAGTTTATCAAAAAATCACAATTGTAATATCAAGGCTCCATTGGAAATTTTGCCTTATCCAGACAACGGAGTCCCACAATATGAAAGATTTACCATTTCATCCAAATAATGTAAATGACGTGAACCATTAAATTTAGATCGACTATAGTTCTTGTATAATTTTTTTGAACCATAAAACAAGCTCTGATTTGTCTGAAATTGTATATCACACTTCAATACCATTGTATAAACTCTTCCATCAAATTTCATCAAAAAATATTTTAGTTAAGCAAAGCATTGTGTGATGTCCTCAGATTTTCTAAAACTTAATCTGATGTGTGATGTCCAAATTGAAACCTCACCTCAGTGAGAATCCCAATTTAAACACCACACACTAGGCTAAGAAGAAGAAAATCAAAGGAAGTCAGAAAGAAACAACCAGTAGCACATGTACATGAACAATAATAAAACCATACAACACTTATTCACTATTCAACATATAATTACAACATGAATTGTTACAACATTTGGTATTACATATTAAATAGCAAACTTTAACATATACATGTACTACATCTAAACAACATGATCTTAAGACAACAGGTCCACCTGTACATCAGCTCGCCACACAACTCTCACTATCCTGGATCTTCAAGATCATATGTCCACAACCTAAAAAAAAATTACATGTGGTACACGTCAGCACAATATTCAAGAATATTGTACTGAGTACGTCTACATGTCTTTTATATACCTCTCATCATATCTTGGCAATAAGATAAAACTAATACTTGAAAACATTAAACAAATATAAGAAAAATCATATACTTACACAAAGATGTTCATTAATAAAAGAGAAAACATATTTTAAGCACATTTCCATCATATATCTCGTACATCTACCCCCAAGGGCTTCGATGTTTTTAGGCCTTATGATCTACCACCAAGTGGTTTGTGATCATTATATAAACATCATATGATCTACCACCAAGTGGTTTGTGATCATTATGCATGCACTCTACCACCAAGTGGTTTATGAGCTATCTTATGATGGAACATCTATATTATATTTGCAGGTGTTCGTAGCCATAAGTATGGAAATTCAAGTAACATATCATACAAGACAATCATTTCAATCAATCCCATAT
The DNA here is from genome assembly GCA_963693085.1 of Alisma plantago-aquatica. Taxonomy (NCBI): domain Eukaryota; kingdom Viridiplantae; phylum Streptophyta; class Magnoliopsida; order Alismatales; family Alismataceae; genus Alisma; species Alisma plantago-aquatica. The sequence continues at coordinate 835,657,780 of OY856411.1, read as the reverse complement.
GCCAAGTCTTTACTATCATATAAAACAAGCATAATGTATAATAAGCCAAGCAAGAGGTAATGGCATACCTTGATCAAGAGACAAACCTAATCATCACTTATCCCTAATATCAACTATATCCTCAATCAACTCTAATCTTGGTCAAACCCTGGTTAAGACAAGGATATATACCATCATCAGGTTCCCTTCATCTTACATCTCATCTTAACCCTAATCGTGTTCATTAGGGTTTAGCTTAGTTTATTAGGATGTGTATCATTACTTGTATTCTTGACTTAGAATTATCTTACTGATGTCATTTTTGAGATTAAGGTCCACTATCTGAACATTATCTTCCGTAGCATTTTTGTGCACATTAATTAACCCTAGGTTACATCATTAACCTAAATTAGGGTTTATATCACATTAAGAGCAAACATCATCATATAGCATGGATTATGTGTACAAAACTGATCTCATATTTACATATTATCTTTCAGTTACAGATATGAGAATGTTCTGTGAATTTCATCATTTATTGAGCATGTATATATTTATTGCATTTAACTTAGGGTTATTAGCCCTAGATAGCAATATTAAGCAAATTATATGATTTCATGCATCAACATCATAGATACAGACATCAGATGGATTATAAGCATGAATATTGATTTATTGACATATTCTCATAATTTTAGGCCATCATTTGTTATTTATAACACATGATATAAGCATAATACATCTTACATGATATCACTATAATTAATGCATCAAAAACCTGATATTATGGTTCTTTGATGTTCTACACATTTTTTTGAGAATTTTGGTATATTACTTGTATTTTTCTGATGCTTGAGCTAATTTCTATGATTTATTGAAGATACGCTCATTTACTAAAATTTATCAAAGATCTACATATTCATGAAATTATTTACCTTTGTTGTCCTATCATAATTTGCCACTTGGACACAAAGGGTTCCTTCTCCATGCTAGTTGAGGCTAGCGGTTCACGGGTAAGCTCATCCTCCTATTGTTGGGCCGAACGGTTCAGGTGTGGGACTTATGTGACTGTCCTGGAGCCGGACCCGGTCCGCTTCTCCCTTCCTCGCAATCTGCTGCGTGCGCCCCGACCTGGGCGTGAAACCACCGTCGTCGCTGCGATCGCAGCGGATCCTTCCTCCTCAAAACTTTACAACTGTGAACACGATAGCAAAGGTCGTCGCTGCTATAGGGTCATCCACTACTGATGATGCCTCTACCTCCTTAAAATCTCTTATGCTCGATGATGCTTCTCAATGAGTAGGAGCATGGGTGCCCCTTGCCTAACGCAGCAGGGTCTTGTGGTAGAAATTGTCGGCGGGAAAGGGGTGTCCTTCATGGGTAAAGGTTGAAATTCAGACCTGCTAGTGAGGTTGCTGGTTGTTCCTCTGTTGTGCCTGCGATCACCAGTGCCGCCGCAAGGAAAAGATATGCGGTGAGGTATCAACCGTGAGGTCCTCCTGCTCGCCAGTACAGATGCCACCACGGCAGGTTGGAAGGGGAAGCGACATCTGGAAACTCCATCGGACTCCAAACGAACCCACTCATCGAACTGTAACTCTAGCAAGTTCCAGTTCGTCAGCCATGGAACCCAACCTGGAGGGGATGGGAAACACCCAGGGCTTCTCCTCCAGTCTTCGTCGTCATTCTCCTTACTCTGGTTCCCTCAAGGAGACATGTATCTCCATGTTGTACCTTCAGCCATCACCTGCTCCTCACGGTGGAGAAGTACTAGCGATGGGGAAGTGGACCCCCCGTCTTCTCCAGTACTATCGCCAGGGCACCGCCATGGAGCAGGGAACCCACGAGGGATCCACGTCCCTTGTCCTTGTTCCTCGTCTAGCACACAGGTGGAGAGGTTGAGAAATGATGGTTGTGGAGTATTCCTTCTCTTTCTACCCCTCACCAAGAGCCACAACAGTAGGGTAAAAGGGGATGTGTGGGAGAAGGCAAAGCCAACTTCTCGTTCCCACTGCCCCACGACCTCCCCAGAAACCGGTGATCATAGTTGCCACTCTGGTTACCCACGATGCCAAGCTTGACCGCAACTCGGAGATAGAATTATGACCATCCGATCCAAAGGTTGCAGTTATGAATAATCTGTTCACCAAGCCGATCTGTGGCTTTACCTTCTCAAGCACCATGGCCATTGGATGAAGGATCCACAAGCCAGAACTTGTCCACACAGCCCAGCCCAAATCAAAGGGACGTGTGACACTGATTTAAAACCAACTTAGGTCTATAAGTACTCAAAAATGCCTATTATTTCTCAAATTGCAAACTTTCATAACTTCTCCTAGGAATATCTGATTGCAACTCAATTTTAACCATAGCTTCCCTACCACTCAAACTGCCTTCTACTCAAATTTTGTGACAAAACTCAACTATTAGACCATTCAATTAAATTCCTTAAAAAGGCATTAAAAGAGAGATCTTAATCATGATATCAACCTCACATCAACACACTTACTTTATCAAAAGCTTGAAACTCTCAATCTAATTGAACCATATGCTTTCAATTAAGTCATATGGATATTCAAGGATTCTAAAAGTCCACTCCATCACACATTGCATCTCAATCATTTTTTATGGATTGACAGAAGTTGTGATGGAAGTTTTCATGCATGATTTTTCTATACATGTAACTTCCTTGACTCTTATTTGCACCGCCTCTATCTTTTCTGGAAAAGTGTGAAGAAGCACATACAGTGTTGAATTGGGAGAAGTGTCACTTTATGGTGAACGAGGGCATTGCCCTTGGTCATAGGGTGAGAAATTGGGGAATAGAAGTACACAACATGAAGACTAAAGTTTTTCCAAAATTTTCTTGTTGTCCATGTGAAGCAAGTTCATTCCTTATTGGGATATGCATGTTTCTATCATAGGGTCATCAAGGAATTCTCTAAGATTTTGAAGCCACTCACAAATCTTATCTTGAAGGGTGCTAATTTTCTCATTTGGCTCTACATGTATGACAAGCTTTAGTAACTTGAAGGATGCTTTTGTTACCACTCAAATCATTCAAGAACCAGGCTAGTCTCAACCTTTTGACATCATGTGTGATGCTAGTGATTATGCAGTAAGAGCAGTTGAGGTACAACAATTATAGAGGGGCATCATGTCATATATTATTCCTTAAAGACTCTAGACAAATCACAATGTGATTATGCTACCAACAAGAATAAGCTTCTAGCCACTGTGTACACCTTTGGTAAATTTGAATAATATCTGGTTCAAAGGTGATCATCTACTTGAACCATGTCACTGTTTGCTACTTGATGACAAAGAAGGACGCCAAGTTCATGATGGTATGGTGGATTCTATTTTTGCACAAGAGTTCAATAAGGAGATATGTGACAAGAAAGTGATTGAGAATGGGGTGGCTAATCACCTCAGTCACACCTGTCTTCCTGATAATGATAGCATACTGATTGATAATTCCCTGCCAAATGAACAATTGCTATAGATATCTTTTGACATTCCTTATTTCACATATTTCATAAACTATCTAGCTATAGGAGTTCTACACAAAGAGTGCACTAGTCATTCCATGAAGAAGTTCATGCATGACGTCAGAAAATACTATTGGGATGAGCCATAACTCTTTCAATTTGGAGTTGTTGGTTTGTATCGATGATGTGTCATAGAGGAAAAAGGGTACTCTATTCTTGAGCAGTGCAACTCGGGTCCAATGGGTGGTCACATGAGTGCAAAGAAAACTGAATTGGAGGTCATCCAGTGTGGGTTCTACTAGACTATAATATTCAAGGATGCACATGAATGCATTATCTTTTGTACCCAATGCTAAAAATCTAGAAACATATGGAAACGGGATGAAATGCCTTTGACTTCTTGGTATGAGGTTTATATCTTTGATGTTTAAGGAGTAGACAACATGGGTCCATTTCCCCCATCTTATACCTACTCTTAAAATCTAGTTGCAATGGATTATGATTCAATGTGGATCGAGGCAATCCACACTATCTCTAGCAATTTCAAACCTGTCACAAAGCTCTTCAAGAACATCATCATTCCTAGGTTCAGAGTACCACACACGATTATGTCCGATGGTGGATCTCATTTTCTGGAGAAGAAGTTATAAGATTTTCTAAAGAAGTATGGAGTTCATCATTGTGTAGCCTCTCTATAGCATCCTCAAACCAGTTTCCAAGTAGAAATTTCTAATAAACATATCAAGGCCCTTAAAATTTTTGTGGTATTCACAAAGAAGGATTGGGTGTTGAAATTTAACAATGCTCTTTGGGTATACCTCACAACATTCAAAACTCTATTGGGCACCATTCTGTTCGGGATAATCTATGACAAATCATGTCATCCCCCTATTGATATGGGACATAAAGCTAGATAAGCAATTACTTCTTGAATTTTGATCTATCTTTTGTTGAAGAGAAATTATTCTTACTATTAGAAGAGTTGGAAGAGTTGAATATGCCCTACCATTAGGATTCACACATCTATAAAGAATGAACTAAAATGTGACACAACGACCATTTGAAGATAAAGACATCCAAGTGGGAGATCAAGTCTTTCTCTAAAATTCTTGGTTGATTTTATTTCCCTAGAATCTTAGATCCTAGTCCCATGGCCCGTATCTTGTGAAGAAGATTTATTTGCATAAAGCATTCAATTTGTGGGACAAAGAAAAATGAGATTTTGTGGAAAAAATTGATGACTATAGTGGTACATCACATCCTTAGATCTTATAGCAAGGGAAGCATCTCCACTTACCCTTTCCAGTCCAATCACAATTTGAGATTCAAGAGTTAAGCTAATGACTTTAAATAAGGCATTTGTTGGGAGCCAACCTACAAGATATCTAGTATTTAGAGATTTTCCTTACGACTAATTAGATTGCATTTCAATTATGCTATTTTCTGTTCTGAGTTGAATTCTACAGTTAAACTCTTAGTTGATCTGAAATTTTGTTTCTAGTCACCTACAAGTTGAAATCCAACTGATTGGAGCCTTGTCAACCCCCTGATCAGGTGATTGGATTATTCATTTTGCCGACCAAGAGGGTTTCCCCTTTGTGTGACACCTGACCTATAAGAATGTTTTTTATCCCATTTCCAATAAGCCAATGAGCCAATCTAACTACATGACTGAATTGGTTCTCAAATGTCCAATACTCATTGGATTCACAAGGGTACTTTCAACCGTCTGATCGGCAAAGTGGGTCAGCCGACTAGAATGCACACTCAATTCGCCATGAGCTACTACCTTCATGTGACACATTTCTAGTCACCTAACTCATCAATGGGTTGGCTAACTGGCTTGGGCCAACACTTACGCATGAAGGTGTCTGATCGGCCGACTGGTGCCAAATGGGTCAAGTGATTGATGACTTCTTTTCCTTGCATTAGTGCATGCCCAGTCGACGGACGTGAGCTATTCAATCGACTGACTGACACATGTTCTTCACAACCACACAAGAACCCCTTTCAAGAGAATCAAATGCTTCTAGTTGGCCAACTTGTAATCCATCACAATTATAACAAGCCTCGTGGTCAAGGGAGTCAATATTGTGTTTCATCCTCTTTTACCCCATCCAAACTAATGCCCCCATAGCCCCCTTCTCCCTCTCACTCTCTTCCTCCTTTGTGAGACACAGTAGCCTGATCAACTTTCTGATAAGCCACTGGTCATTTTGCTTCCTCTCTGATTTCTGACGCCCTACCTAGTCGTGATACTAAGATCTTATATGTCGAGAGACCCTACCACACTATTGCTCCAACCTCACCTATTTCCCCCTCAGATTGACTAATGTGAGATAGCATTTTTTATACTCCATTTGACCTAAGATGACTAATACAAATTGCTTTGTCTCTGTCACACTACCTCCTCCTCTTAGACCTTATTCTCCATTTATCGCTCGACTCACATCCTGAGAATAAGTCAATCTACCCCACTTCTACCACCTTGCTATTTCACCCAGTGAGCCAACTCAACTTGATCTAGTTGTCCAACCCATGTGACATCTAAGAACCCCTTCATCAGCTAACAGACCCATTCAACATGTCACCTGATCGACGTCCATCATACGTGCAAGCTTCAATTCTAGTTTCCTGACTGACTTGACTAGTCAACCAACTTTATGGGGTTTTGGCTATAGTCTCCTATAAAAAATCAACATCATCATATCCAAGAAGGGCAAGCACAAGGAAACTCAAGTAGTTCCATCTCTTTCCCACTCGCACTCCATTCAGCCTACTCCCACATGCGACATTCACATTTAAAAGAGACAGACATAGGACTACATGCACACACTATATGATATAAAGGACGACGAGGTATCCACCGAGGAGGTTGTGGCTGATGACATGATGGTATTTGAGCAGTTCATTGACGACATCGACACTCAAAGCAGAGCCTTCCTCCTCCATGATACTTCTTCTTCTTTACCATCCTGATAGTCTTCACTTGAAGATGACAAAGGGCTCATCTTCTTGCCTACTTTTCCTTCTCACTTCACCCCTATACTAACAAAGTACAAGTCTTTGGTCACACTTGAACATAAGAATCAGTGCAAGACCATAGAGGCCATTGGCATGCAACTTCCTCAATGGGATTTCCCAATCACTCTCAAGTCCTTACAAATCTATAACACACTTATGACCGTGCTACACCATGCTCACATTTATATCTTTCCTTTTTGCATCTAGTTCATCTATAAAGACCAACTCTTGAGTTCTTCACCACCTATTCCAGACATGTTGCCTACAACAACCAGTATAGTTTCTCCTTCTATAAGTTTAGAGTGGAGCATTTTCATGACAACATTGATAACACCCCCTCATCATATATGTTAACAAGGAGTGATAGACAAATGGAATGGAAAAATCATAACCACGCCACCAAGAAGTACAATGCCAAAAAGTTCAAAGTAGAGATCACCATCCAACCCCTCTTTCCCACATGGCACAAAGGTGTCATTCATTCATAACCCCATGTTCCATTATCTTTAACAAATACTCTTCTAAACCATTCTCAGTAAGGCTGACACCTCGGGTGTCATCACCATGACTGATCATTACGACCTGTGGTACATGCTTAATGACTAATCATTCAATTGGGGAATCACACTTATTGATCATTCACAAATTGAGAAGTAGCAAAACACCAATTCTGAGTTCTATTAAGGCATAGTCAGCATGGAAATCTCCTCATACCTCAGCTACAGCCGCATTCCCTTTACACCAATCATGACATAGAAGACATCTTACTTAATTGATATATAGTATCTGTTGGCTTCTACCTTCATCAAAATAGCCAAGGAGGATGAATATATTATTGGATACTCTAAGATAGTTTAGCCATGCTTGTGCTTCCCAATCATGTTGAATTCACGACAACCAATCTCATCTACGAACACAATGACTTGAGCAGGTACATTCATCATTACATGAGGGAGCACCCCCCTTTTGAGGATAACATTGCTAAGCCTATGTTTTTACTATGTAAATCTTCCATAGAATCAAATTAAAAGGCCTCCCTTCAACCACCCCCATGAGACATTCCATGAAGCAACATATGTAAGACAATGCAGGGCCGTCTAGGTCATATGGTTTCACTAAGCTCCAACAATAGTTGTATCACATTGAGGGGCCCAAACATGCATGGAGCAGGAACAATAGTGCCACATGAATTAGATAAACCATAAGTACATGATGCAACAAATATACAAGTAGTTACATGTGAGTAGAGGCAACTACATGTGGTCTAGGGTCTACTACAATGAGTATGGTTCATCACAAAATTACCTTTCCCCTACCTTTCATTATTAGGAAAACTAGTACACCGCGCTTCCACTCTATGAGGAGCCCCCACGATCATCCATGAGTTGGGATTGGCCAAATTGACCATCCTTGGAATCCTTTCAAGTTCATCCCAACCAGCCCACACCTCCGCCTAAGAATCAACCACCACTATCAAGTAAACATTGTTGGTGCTGGTCATTTACTAGTTTATCTCCTCCATTATGGACCTAGAGTTTGCTTGAGGATGAGAAAATTTATAGGTTTAGGATGGAGGGTTTGTGGCATGTTTCTACTACACCCACTCTATATTTACCTTTTGTCTCTTTGATTTTAGCATTACCCTTTGCATCTTTCTTTCTTGTTACATTTTTCTTCAAAGTTTCATGGTTATATTTGCATGTAATTGAAAATTATCTAGTCAGCCTTGATTCATTTCTTGTTTCATTTTTCTTAATGCACCAATCATAAATGTATCCAATTGAATGAAATGAATCCTTTTGCAATGTATCAATCATGAATTTCCAATGTTAGAGCCCATTCTATCACCAATCATCTTTATTAACATTATTCTCTGGAAACGATGACAAGTCATATGATTGAGATGAATCAAAAGCAATGTCCCTTATTGATTAGCAAAATTTATTTTGCAAATTTTGTTACCTTGCAAGTCATATGATTATTATAATTGTTATTAAGATTGTTATGACAAGTCATATGGAATTGAGAGAAATCAAATGTAGTGTATCTTTTATTTATTATCATAACTTCTTTAGGAAATGTCATTGTGTGACAAACTTGATTTTCAAGGTTTTATAATGCAATATATGACTTTGATATTTTGGTGTATTAAAATGACCCCAAAGTTTGTTGAGAATCTTATAATCATTTATTAAATATGTGGTTAAGATTTGAGAATTTTTGGAGATCGTTTGAATAATTATAAATTTCATATGGGCCAAAAATGATAGTTTTTGGATATATTTTGCATTGCACATCCCAAAGTTCATCCTCCTAAAAGTGTGTGTGTCAAAGGGATAAAAAAAATTGTGTGTCATGGTCATTCGAGTGAATGGGAATACTACAAAAATTCCAATATCCATACAAATAGCAAAAGAATCCTTGATGAGTTAATCACTCTAGAATTTGATCAAGAAAGGGGTGAGGGAATTGATCCTTTCATGTAGCATTGTTCAATTTTATATAGTCAATGCACATCCCCCAACCCATAATTGTGCAAGTGGGGATGAGCTTTGTCTTGTCTTTCTTCACAGTAATAATGACACCCTTATTTTAGACAACTTGCATTGGGCTAATCCAAGGAGAAACTAAAATGGAACAAATGGTCCTAGATTTAAGTAGATTTATTACTTCTGAAATACCACCTCCTTCATATTGGGATTAAATTTTCACTGGTGGTAGGGCCTATAATCCTCCACCATTGGGATCTTGTGCATGCAAATAGTCTGGTTTATACCTATCAAAACGATCATGTTTTAACACAAGAATGTCTTCATTTTGCTTAGCTTAGTCATCAACGTGTCTTTCTGGTCCTGTGTGAGATCTGAATATATAATCATGGGACCTACTTCTTCCTCATCAAGAAAGATCTCCTTCATTCCCTTCGGAAGGGATTTTATTTTCCATCTTTTGAGTGCTTCTGTCTCCTCTTCAACCACTGATATCTTTTTCAGATCTTCAAATTCAGCATTCATTTCCTCTTCATAGGTGTCCATGTGACACCAACATTGATCAAAATCTATACTATTAGGGATGGTGAGTGTGATTTTCTAGGGGTCTTCAAATGTTTTAGTTTTCTACCTAAGTTGAGATAATTTATCAATGCAGTCAAGCAACGATACTTTCTCACAAATGTTTGGCCCCTTAAAACTATCAAACACCTTGAAATCAAGTGTCTCTCTCCCTAACCTTAGAAGAATGGTGCCCAATTCTACACCAATCAAAGCTTGGAATGTGGCTAGGAATGGATGGCAAAAAATAAGAGGATATCTAAGATCCTATTTGAGTTCATGATCACAAAATCACAAGGAACATAAGAATCCTTCCCGACCTTGATTGGAATGTCTTCTACGACTCACATAGGCTTTTTCATTAAGGAATATGTTAGTTAAATGGTCATCGATGTGGGAAGCATCATGGTGATAACCCTTTGGAAAATATTGTATGACATGATTGAAATGCTAACACCCAAATATGCTTGCACCTTCCTACATTTGTTGTCTCTGAGGTAACATCCAATCCTAAAAGAGTTGGGTTCCTAACTACTTCTTAGGAATCTTATTGAGGATAATATATGAAGTTTTTCAAGCTAGCTTAACAATTTCACACTCCTAAGTAGTGTATTTCTTAGTAAAGAGAGTCTTAAAATACTTTAACCACATTGGAATCTCAGAAAGGGCATCCAAGAAGGGGATATCCATGTGAAGATTTTTCATAGATTCCTTGAATTTTAGGAACCTAACATCTAGATTTGTGTGCCATAGACATGCTTGATAAGGGGGTCATAGTTTGTGAACAAGCACGTCAGTTTTAGCAACATCAACCTGTAGTTTTTCAACATTACTTGCCTTTACTGCATCTACATCAACCGTTGTGTCTTGTGCTTGATCCTTTTCAACCATCACTATGACATCATCATTGAAGTCAATAGGAATGGTGGTTGGTATCGCTGTAGGAGGGGGTGCATACACATTGCCTAAAAATGTGGAAATAACCTTTAGCTACTCGAAATGTTTAGTATTGTTGTTTTCTGGTGAAGGTACATATAGGAGGATGTAGAGAAGTCGAAAGTTAGGCCAATTCTGATGTAATGAACTTTTAATAGGCTTGCTTATCAGGGAGCATCTTCTTCTAGCTAGCCATCAGGGATTTATGTGACTGAAGGATCTTATCTATGTACAAAACATGTCATTATTGGAAGTGAGATTGGTTAGATGCGGTATTTGTGGCACTTGGTCTGGATTTTGAAGTTGATGTACTTAATTGTAGCCATGATTCTGGAAGGTTCCCTATAAGTTTCATTGGTTCCTGATATTTTGTTGTTGATTAATTATAACGTGAGAGGACCACAACCTTGATTGTTCACTTGAGATGGTTGATGTTATGATGCATTTTTTGCTCCTTTTAGATTACCCCCATAGTGGAAACCAGGGTGGTTTCTAGTTTGGTTGGGATTATAGACGCCTTGACTAAGAATGATGCAGAAGGAGTTAAAATCTTCCATCTGTGCTTCTTCATCTTGTGCTTGCGCATTATTTAACATTACATTGTAGAGGAACATGCAGCTGAGGGTGGACTTGTCATGGTCTTTGCATGCTTCACTAGAAAAGATCTACATATTTGACTTTCTGCTAAATATCTTGTGGTTGTCCTCTTCTCTCATAGGCGTCCAAAGAGGATTCAAGACTATCTTGTTGCATGGATAGATTCTTTAGAAATTTGGCTATGCATTTGAGTCAAGAAATATATTCAACCTTGGTGTAACAAGTCGGGTCGAGTGCCCAAGTCTCCAGTAGAGTTTCAGGAATGACGCCTGACCTGACATACCACTACTAGCCTTAACTACGTGATTTGTCCTCACTCATGTGCAAGCCGGGGTCAACTTCCCAACTGGTCACCCATCCTAGTACTACTCCAAGGTGAGCACGCTTAACTATGGAGTTCTTTAGTGATGGGCTCCCGAAAAAGGAGATGCACATTGGTGATATGGGTAGTTCAATCATTTCTTTTAAGATCATTTTATCCTAGGCCTTAAATCATGGGACATTACAATCTCCCCAACTTTGACTCTTGATGTCCTCGTCAAGGCTCAACTATATGGCCTCATAATCTATCCCCATTTCAGGGTAGACCCAAATGCCCATGTGCACCCAGCTCACGACCACAGTTACCAGTGCAAGGGTGGCTCCATCAACTAGGATAACCCTTTCCTACATGCCTAGACCGCACGGATCAAGGAATTACCATTTGTGACAATCGGGCCCACTGTCCAAGTCTCCATTAGAGTTTCACAAATGATGACTGACCCCACATACCATCACTAGCCTTAACTGCATGCTTTGTCCTCACTCATGTGCAAGTTGGGGTCAACTTCCCAACTGGTCACACATCCTAGTACTACTCCAAGCTGAGCACGCTTAACTATGGAGCTCTTTAGAGATGGGCAACCAAAAAAGGAGGTGCACCTTGGTGATATGGGTAGTCCAATCATTCCTTTTAAGATCATTTTATCCAAGGCCTCAAATCTTGGGACGTTACAATAATGTAACGACCCACACTTTTGAGTGTCTAAAAGACCTTAAAGTCGTGAATCATAACTCATAAATTCCAGGATCAGATTCAAAAAATAATACAAAATAGTATACAATTTTCATTAATGAACAAATATTTACATGCTTGCATAAAAAGCTCCTCTAAGGAGTTACATAAATTTCAGAAAGAGTTAACATATACATGTGTGAAGATATACCACTAAGACTAAACCTTCATGAATAACTTTAGTGTCTTCAACATCTTTATCTATAAGCTCATGTCCATAAATCAAATATACTTGATACCTAAAATGCCGACAAACAAATACGCGGTCAGTTATTTCTATACTGGTATGTGGGTTCATCCAATAATCACAATTACACATACAAGCAAACATCTTTATCTTGCACATAAGAACATAAACTTGTTTTTTGTATTCTAACCCATATCTGGTCTACCACCTCATGTGTAATTACTATCCCTCCAGGGCTCGTGTGCATTACCCTTAAGATTAGTCTAACCCAGGGTTCAGAATATTATTATTTACTTTACATGATATTCATAAGAACTTTATAATTTGTAAGAAGTAAATAAACAATCAAGTAGTTTATTATTCATTCAATCTCTTTGAGAAATCTCACCAAACTTAGGATTTGATACATGTATTTATAAGTGTAACCACGTACCTTTTCCATGTAGGTTATTCATTATACTTCAAGCATAGTCCAATCAAGAAGGCAAATCAAGCAATCATCATACAATCTACATACATTCAAATCCTAAAGTGTCACAATCTTGTAAAACACCTTTAACCCTACTCGAGTCTTAATCTAGGTTTAGGTTTTCTTGTTATCATTAGGAATGTGCCTCAAATCCCTTACTTCCATGATTATTGTTTTAATGATTTGAGAAGCCTAATTCATTTTAGGTGCTTCCATGATTTTTAAATCTATCATATCATTGCATCATGAATACTTAGGTTAGACCATCATAAAAAGTTATGATCTATGTCTCTAATTACCTGATCTATCACACCATTGCATTAAGATTGCTTAGATTCGATCATTTACAACATGGCAAGATATGGTATTTAGCCCTAGTTCATCATATGCATGGCTATTCACATTAGAAACCCTAATTCTACATCATTATGATCATGAACTTGTTCAACCATCATTATGTTCTTATCAGTTTTCATAACAAAGAAACATACTTATCATGTTTAAAACTCAAACTAGGGTTTTCAATATGCTAATCACCATTTTATCATATAATATACTACTTTAATAAAAGGAAGAATTATCAAGTCTCAAACTTATTTTATCTGGATTCTACTCGTTCTCCCGATCAAAATGATATATAATTTCACAATTTTAGGGTACTCCTATCATTTTCTATAATTATTGCAATTTGAGCATATTTAAGCCAATCAGATATGGACACGTCAGCATATTACCTTTTTCTTTTTCTCTTTTCTTTCCTTGGCTTGCGCATCACCACTGGGGTCCATTTACTTGTCAATCCAAACAGCCGTGATTGTGCTCCTGCCAGATGGCATTTCCTCGTGCAGAGTTTCGTCTCCCCTGTACCATTACAGCCATGATTCTGCTACTACCAGCACCGCAAGCAGCGTCATCTCTGGCGCCTGCCCTTTTAGTCGTTGAGGCGTTGGCCGTTGTGGCTCCTCCCTCATTGCCTCTACCCCATAGCACATCCATGCGCTGACGTTTCTTGAACTATGGTGATGCCGCTTTCCCGACAAACGCAATGCAGACGCAAATGTTATCAGGCCTCCAGCCACAAGGGGTGCTCTCTCGACCCCTGCTCATGTGCCTGCTACAACTACGACAGTGGTGGCATCCTGCTGCATCATTAGACCACTCAGCCCTAGTGTTAAAACTAGTTCGTTTAAGATCAACACTGCCTTCCAAGCCTGTCGGCGGTGTCTTCCTCTTCCTGAATGTTGCTAGGTGACGACGTCTAGAACCCGAGTCACTACTGAAGTGAGGATTCTCCTCATCTAGTTGTCAAAATAGTAGACAGAGGTCAGAGAGAGGTCCTAGTAGAGATGTCTCTTGCGGCTATGGCCTGGCAGGTCTAAGGAGTTACTCCAGGGCAAAGGTAACTAGATTATCTAGGGAATAGAGAGTCTCCACAGGTCTCACCTTGGGATACCGAGATCAAAACCACGTTTCCTGAAGGTGAGGGTTCTTTGGTTAGTCATATATATATATATATATATATATATATATATATATATATATATATATATATATATATATATATATATATATATATATATATATATATATATATATATATATATATATATATATATATATATATATATATATATATATATATATATATATATATATATATTGTAAAACCCTAAAAGCATCTATGAAGGGCGGAAGAGGCCTCTCGAGAGCATATCCAGCTTTCCCTTTCTCGTTTCTCATCTTGGGGTTCAAGTAATCCAAAAGTGGCAAGGAGTATTATGACTATCCATAATATCAATTTTCCAAAACTATTTAATCTCAACACCAACTAGGAAAGGAAGTACTCTTTTTATATAAACTTTTGCTTTTATTCCAAAAGGCCACGAGAGACCCCCAACATATGATTTATATTTGGATTTGGAAACAAAAACCTTTAAGGAATATACCCAACCATGGTGCTGTCAACCTCAGCTAGATAATTATCCTCTAATTATCAAAAACACCATAAATCATATTTCTTTTGGCAACTTTATAATTATTTTTTTTATCGTACCAAAAGTCCATTTGTACTAATGCATGTACAAATCCCCTTTCTTTATCTTATGCCACAAGGAACCATGCAACCAAAGGTGATCCACATTGTTATTCCACTAATAGTACCATTGAAGAAAGTTTTTTTATCAAATCATACCTTCTTTTATATCATTTATTTTATACTAAAATTGAGGATATAACATTCACCCCTCCTTAAAAGAATTTTGTCCCCAAAATTCAAACATAATAAGTTTTAAGGTGGATGAGATCTCATCTTAATTTCAAAACATAAGGTTAGCAACCCTGCTTTGATATCCTTAATATCTTTTATTGATATACAAATTCCTCGTATTACCACTAAGGCTGCCGCCGAATTCAATTCAAGATACATCCACATCCTTAGCATTACACCATTTCATCTCTTAGAGATTACATTTTCCATTTATGATTTCAAATTCACTTGTTAACTATCTTTTCACCTAGGTTTCCAACCTATTACTCATTTATTTTCACACAAGGCTGAGGTAACGCCTCCAACCCTAGATCATGTCATTTAAGACTTCACTTAAGTTATTCAGTCATATATGTCATTTTTAAGCATAACATATGTCTACCCAATCTCTCTCCCTCATAATGAGATGAAATAAGCACTTAACTACAACCCAAATACAAAGTTCATCCCATTCTAAGAGAAGAGATAGTGTATCCACATACTATCTTAAATTTTTACATCATAATTTGAATCATTCTCAACATAAGTCTAAACCATGCTTACTTTTTATATCCACATTATTATTATATTCCTAGAAGTCGAGTGTCCCTTTTCTTACTCTTAAGTTAGGGCACAACTTCTCTCAAGTTTTCATGACTTCCTTATATCTTTTACATTTACACCTCATGTATTATGAGCCTTAGCCACTTCCTTGACGCCTCTAGGGGTATAGGTACCTTTGGAGTGATCTCATCCTTATACATCAAGTGAGTGCCTTTCATATTCACCCATTAGGCTACCTGATCCTCATGGAGGTAGCTAATCTCATGAGTCATGTACCTTGGGTAAACATGGTTGTTACCTCCCGACCACATGGTCATGTTCATTCAGGGCATATCAAATCCCAACCCATCGGTCCTATGTATCTCTAATACACCCTACTTGACCGTAGGATTGCATTAGCACTCTATCCTCCCTAAGGGTTTCTTTTGAGATGTCACATATTTTAAGCACATTATTCTCTCTTATAATTCTTTAACCGAGATTGTCTTCACCTTTTTCTTTTGAGTAGACATTATGTCGTGTATCCCAACATTGGGCTCGAGCCACCTTCCCTCCAGGTCTTGGTTCCATGTCAGTCTTCCCTCCTGGTCTTGACATTTTGTGTTCTTCCCCTCCAGGGGCTTGATCCTAAATAGTTGTAGTGTGGACTTGGTCCACCTGCCCTCCTAGGCTTGGTGCCTTACTGGTCTTCCCTCGTGGGCTTGACCATTTCATGACCTTCCCTCTTGGGCTTCGTCGTCCACTTAGGCCACCTTCCCTCCTAGGCTTGGTGCCTTACTGGTCTTCCCTCTTGGGCTTGACCAGTTGTGTCACTCAGAGATGGCATCCTTGGGTTCAAAGAATATAAGTGCTTTCATTTTTATATCTTCAACTCTTTACCCCTCTAGGTGAGGATTAAGGTTATATCAATACATAAATACATTTATTCACTTACCTTTTAAGGGAAAGTCCTAGAATAGGGTGCCTTTTGGATCATAGGAGGGGGTTAGCTCTCTAGCCACAACCTGATCCCAAGATCTAAGGTTTTTCCTCCCTCCTAGGTCATCTACCCACTCTTGGGTTGACCCACCCCAGGTTGGCACACTAACCTTAAAGGTTTCATAGATATCCTTTTTTTAATCATTAG
Organism: Alisma plantago-aquatica; assembly: GCA_963693085.1. NCBI lineage: Eukaryota > Viridiplantae > Streptophyta > Magnoliopsida > Alismatales > Alismataceae > Alisma > Alisma plantago-aquatica. Next base: position 835,641,058 of record OY856411.1, on the reverse strand, counting down.
GGACAACTTTTTATCATTATAAATTATCAACCCATGTTTGCTCAATTTCTAGAATACCCCCTCATGGATTCTATCCATTTAGTGAACTTGGGTCACCTTCCCCTCCAGGGGCTTGGTGCTACAGCGACCTTCCCCTCCAGGGGCTTGGCCACCATCACCAAACTTCTAGAGACAACATGAGGGGTTTGAGCAAGTTATATTCAAACTTTCATTTTCATATATAACCATTGAGTTAAAATATTTCTTAAGACCTCTTACATACATGTTATGCTCCTCGTGCACACATGCATGGGATACTGGGTCACCTAAACCTAACCCTTTATCTATTTTTATTTCAAGTTTCACATGGGTAGGTGTCCCATACCACCACACCATGTTCATTATTTAAGACTAAGGTTTTAGGGTTAGGATTAGGGTCTATGCTCTACCTCTTAAAGTTTCATATCCCTTGACCCACTAGAATTTTCATACCCTAAACCAAGTCCTTCCTCTAAGAAAGGGCTTACACATACATGTATCTTTCTAGTGTCTACCCTATCTAGAAGGACTCACACAAAAGGTTACATCTTTTCACATTTTACTTATCTAATTAACATTTTCCTTTCAAAGTTTTTTAAGAAAAGAGATGAGAATTAGACAAAAATGTGAGATGAGAAATATAAAAGATACATTATGTTTTACTAATTTTTCTTTTATAATTCTAAGGATGATTTGAAATTATAAACTATTAAGTATTAGTTGATGAATTTGTGCTCAGATACAAATGTAATGACCCGGACTTTTGAGTGTCTAAAATACCTTAAAGTCGTGAATCATTACTCATAAATTCCAGGATCAAATTTAAGAAATAATACAAAATAGTATACAATTTACATTAATGAACAAATATTTACATGCTTTCATATAAAGCTCCTCTAAGGAGTTACAAAAATTTTAGAAAGAGTTACCATGTACATGTGTGAATATATACCACTAAGACTAAACCTGCAAGAATAATTTTAGTGTCTTCAACATCTTTATCTGTAAGCTCATGTCCATGAATCCAGTATACCTGATACCTAAAATGCCGACAAACAAATACGCGGTCAGTATATTTCTATATTGGTACGTGGGTTCATCCAATAATCACAATTACACATATAAGCAAACATCTTTATCTTGCACATAAGAACATAAACTTGTTTTTCATATTCTAACCCATATCTGGTCACCACCTCATGTGTAATCACTGTCTCTCCAGGTGTGGCAACACATCCCATTATCACACAGATAATGAGGTGTTACGCGAAAACGTGCGGAAAACACCATAACCACAGATTATCAAAAACACGGGTTAATTAAAACCGATTGCGGAAAACTGATAAACTGTGAAACTATTACTTTCCAGTCCTCATCCTGCACAGAAACATATCATATAAACATGTGCACAAGATCTGACACGTGTCCACAGCTCAGGATCAGCTGTCCATCCATCACATGAGTTCACCACCTGTTCATATATACATAAAGGCCCACATCCGGCCAACAGCAGGATATACCGACATCATCGAACGATCTTCGTGAAACATCGTCAAAACACTGCCAAGGACCTGAGAGTACAGGGATGACTCTAGACTCTACTACAAAACATCCAAAACAGCAACATGTCCATTGCTTGCCTTCTACTGCTCCTCAAGCTGCTCATCCGCAACACCACAACCCCGACCACGTCTACCTCGACCACCTATAAAGGGTGTAAACCAGAGGAGTGAGACAATTGAACAATTGTCCCAGGGGAAAACATAGCTCCCCACCGCAACTATAGAACCTCAGCAAGATAAACCATAACAGCAATTATAACATGAGCAGATATATCAGAAGCAGTTATATATATATAGCAAGATCATTCTTATCGGAAAGCATACCAGCTGTACTAAAGCGTAAAACCAGATGTCTTTCAAAGGAATATGACTATCAAGATGAGATATATCAACATGTAACAGGATTATTAGAGCAGAATATAATGTCACATAACCTGATTATCAAGATAAGGTAGATTACCACATAACCTGCAAGGTATAACGGAATATTACCCAAACAAGGCCTCAACCAATGTTTTGTGTTTGATTTGATCAGTAAATACTAAATGGCTGTATTACGTGTTATTATGCCCTAAGGATTTGAACCGTACCGTTCAAGTCCAACCTTCGGTTACGAAACCCAAGCCGGTGCCATACCAGGTCAATGGAAGAGTCGGACTCCACGACCTCCCACCTCATGGTCAGTACATGAGTACAACACAAACAGGACCACAGTCACATGCTGAAGTGGTCTAAGCCACAGGGTTAGCTCCATAGGCTACCCATTCTCTCTAGCCCGCCTTGGTACAGGTCTCGGCGCTAGTAAAATTGAGCCACGGGCCTGTTCACCGTGCTTCGAGCCATGAACGCATTCATGCTCCATACATCATATATCCTGAGCCATGGGCTTGTTCACCATGCTCTACATTCATATCTGAGTCTGCAATCGAAGTTACACTCTTACCTCCTCATTTTCAGGCTAGGAGCAACCTACACATATTCAACAATATGCGCTTCCAGGTTAACCCGTAGGAAAACCTGTTTCACCATCACCAAGTCCTGACGATGATGGATCTATGGCCAGGGCAAACTACATGATATATTTCACTGTGATTAATTAGTATCTTTTAGATGGATTGCAGGATTCAACCAAGTTGTATAACATGCAAGATATAACAGAAAGTAAATAACATTATATTATAATCACATCAACTTGACCCATCTCAAGGTCTAACATCACATGTTACCACTTGGCCTCTTGCCAACCATCCAGATCCATCTCAAGGATCATCACATACCACGGGATCTCAATTCCCCCATCATGTACTGTCACTGCCTCTTAAGGCTCATATCATCATCATGGGACCAACACAGCCTCATAGGATAATTAACAAATAATGATATTCATCTCATACATCTCATAGCCTTCTCATGGCTAAAACATCACCTGCAAGGTTAGGGTACATCATAATTGTAGATTCAACATACGGAATATGATCACTATTATGAAATATCATTCAAGATAATCTACTCATTAGTATTACAATTATTTGGTAATCAAGGGTATCAAGTACATCATTATTCAAACCATACTGATGCTTACCCTCAATCTCAGGATTATACAAGCAATCCAGGTATATAGAAATCATGTTGAGTTTACCGAACCAACACTAGTATTAACAAGGTCATTATTATGCCATCAACTATTGTCATCTTTATCATGAAGCAACCTTTAATATAACTGTCACTTAGCATCTTTATGACAATCATTATTATAATAAAACAAACTACTAGTGTAACTATCATCATCCTCACAATCATTACTAATTTAAGCATAAAGGTCACATCATGCACCTAATACATTAGGGCTAACATCATTGTTACTATCATTAGCATCCTATTTATTTGCAAGGTATCATATATATATATATATTGATGATATCACAAACGCTACCATTGTTTATTTCCATCACATATGAGACCGTCACCAAAGGAACCTCATTCCCTCACTAAAGCTTCACAACCCTCACTTAACACTTATCAAGACCTATCGTCCAACATGGTATCGGCCACCACACCAACCCTATCGGTCACCACATCACTAACCCTATCGGCCACCACATCAACCCTATCGGTCACCACACTCAAGCACATAGGGTAGGGTATCGTCCAACATGGCTATCGGCCATTAGGGTATCGCCCACCATGGTATCGGCCATTAGGGCTATCGACCATTAACCCTATCGACCACTCATGGGAAAGGGTATCGACCACCCACAAGGACTCATCCTATCGTCCACCCAAGGTGCCATGTCGCCCAACATGGTCACCATGTCGGCCAACACAAGAACAAAGGGGACCATGTCGGCCAAATCAGAGACAAAGGTGTTGCTCAACCCAAGGTTACTCATATCGTTCAACTTAGGGGCAAGTGTGTCGCCCAACACACCCACAAGGAAGGGGTATCGCCCAACCCTAGGTCATCTTCAACCTCCAACACAAAGAGCACAAACCCTAAAAAGCAAGGTATACAAGGAACCCTAAACCCTAGAGAGGGATATCGGCCACTAAGGTACATAAGCAAGATGTACAAGCAAGGAACTAAGCTAGACTACTAACATATAACAAGATCAAAGCTAGAGGTAAAAGAGTTAGGGTTAGAAACTATACAACCCGCCTTAAGCTCCAAGCTTCAAGGAAGAAGATGCACTCCAAGGTCCAAAGCTATCGTCCACCAAGCTGCTCCAGGAGGGTGTATCGGCCACCACTTCAGCTCCAAGGAAGTATATCGGCCAACACAAGCAAGATGGAGAGGGGTATCGTGCACCAAGGGTGGAGGGGAGACCAAAGGACCAAAGGAGACTAAGGCAAGGAGAAGAGCTACCTATATAGGAAGAAGGGGAGGAGAAACCAAGGTACAACCATGCTATGTGTCGCCCACCCAAGGGACACATGTCCACCAACTCAAGCCACCTCTCATGCAAGCCATAAGGCACTTGTCCAAGATGTGCACCATGTGTCCACCAACCAAGCCAAGCCATCTGGGCGACACAACAAGAGCTACTGGGCGACACACCAAGCAACTGGGCGACACACCACCTGCCCTGGGCGACACAAGGCTCAAGAAAGCCCAAACAAGGAACTCCAAGGCCCAAACAAGCTCAACTCAGGCCCAAAGGACACAAACAACAAGCCCAATCCTTCCTCTCAACCCTAGAGGAAGCAAAGAGGGAAAACATCTCACAAGATGGCAAACTTGCCCACAAAACCCTAAACTTGGGTTATTTGCAAGTAGCCCCTCGAACTCTCAACAAAGCACAACCAAACCCTAATCACCACTAAAGGTGATTAGCAAGCACCAAAGCACCAAGATCAAGTAAAACAAACAGGGTAAACCCTAAACGCAGGTCAGGGTACTTACAGCCATAAACCTCTACAAAAGGATTTCGTCCCCGAAATCCGAAGAGAAAAGCGAGGGATACTTCCTCCTCATCTCTTCCTCAAGCTCCCACGTGGCTTTCTCAACACCACGGTGATGCCAAAGGACCTTCACAAGAACCATATCCTTTCTCTTCAGCTTCTTGACTCTTCTGTCAAGGATCATCATAGGACCCTCTTCATAAGTCACATCTTTGTCAAGCTCAACTTCAACTGGTTGTATCACTGTTCCTGTATCCGGATGACTTTTCTTCAGCATACTGACATGGAATACTGGATGTAACCTGTGCAACTCTGGGGGTAACTCTAACTCGTAAGCCACCTTGCCAACACGTGCTATGACTGAGTAAGGCCCCATATATCTGGGAGCTAACTTACCCTTCCGTCCAAACCTCAGCACACCTTTCCACGAAGAGACTTTAAGATACACCTTGTCTCCCACCTGGAACTCCAAAGGTCGTTGACGATTGTCTGCATAAGACTTCTGCCTGTCTTGTGCCGCTTTCAACTATTGTAGTATCACCTTGATCTTTTCTGTCGTTTGCTGTACTAACTCAGGGCCCAAAAGCTGATATTCACCTGATTCATACCAACACAAAGAAGATCTGCACTTCCTCCCATACAAAGCCTCATAGGGAGCCATGTCAATGCTCTGCTGATAGCTATTGTTGTAGGCAAACTCTATCAAACTGAGATGTACGTCCCAACTGCCTAGAAACTGCAAAACACAAGCACGAAGAAGATCCTCCAAAGTCTGAATAGTCCTCTCAGACTGTCCATCTGTCTGCGGGTGAAAAGCGGTACTGAACTTCAACTGCGTTCCCATCGCCCTGTGCAACTGTTCCCAAAAACGACTTGTAAACTGAGGACCTCTATCAGAAACTATCGTTGCTGGCACACCATGCAAACGAACTATCTCATCCACATATACTCGAGCGAGCTTTTCAGCTGTATACGTGGTCTTCACAGGTATGAAATGGGCAGACTTCGTTAATCTGTCCACTATCACCCAAATGGAATCATGATTCTTAGTTGTCCTGGGTAGACCAACTACGAAATCCATGGTTATATGATCCCATTTCCACTGCGGTATAGGCAAAGGTTGCAACGTACCTGCCGGCTTTTGATGCTCAACCTTTACTTGCTGACATACCGCACACCTTGCCACAAACTCAGCTATGTCTTTCTTCAGGCCGGGCCACCAATACAAGTCCTTCAGACTATGATACATTTTAGTGACACCTGGATGCATAGCATACATCGATGTGTGTGCTTCCTCGAGCACCAACTTTTTCAGATTATCAGCATCTGGAACCACCATCCTATGATGATAGCAAACCACTCCATCCTCGGACTCATGGAACCCATCACGCTTTTCGCTGCCAAACTCTGATCTGATTAACTGTACTGTACCATCTGTTTGCTGTGCATCCTTGATCTGCTGTCTCAACGTGGGCTTGATTTGCATCTGTGCTAAAAGTCTAGCTAACGAGGAAACCTCCATCTGTACGTTCATCTGCCGTAAGGAGACTAACATGTCCCGCCTATGGCATACCAAAGAATTCATCTGTGCCTTCTTGGGAGTAGAAGACTTTCTACTAAGCGCGTCTGCTACCACATTCGCCTTACCAGGATGATACTCGATAGTGCAATCATAATCATTGATCAACTCCATCCACCGACGTTGTTGCATGTTCAACTCTTGTTGTGAGAAGATGTACTTCAGATTCTTATGATCCGTAAAGATCTGGCACACTTCCCCATAAAGATAGTGTCTCCAAATTTTTAACGCATGAACCACTGCTGCCAGCTCCAAGTCATGGGTCGGATAGTTCTCCTCGTGTTTCTTAAGTTGTCGCGAAGCAAAAGAAACCACATGATCTTCCTGCATCAGCACACAGCCCAAACCTTTCTTGGACGCATCACAGAAAACAACATAGCCTTTTCCAGATTCTGGCAAGATCAACACTGGAGCACTGGTTAGCTTTTCCTTCAAACTTTGGAAAGCTTGCTGACATCGATCATTCCAAACAAAAGGTACATCCTTCCTGGTCAACTTCGTCATCGGTAGAGCTATCGAACTGAAGTCCTTGATAAACCTCCGGTAGTATCCTGCTAGACCAAGGAAACTACGAACTTCTGTCGGCGTCTTCGGCTGTTCCCAATCCGCAACAGATTCCACTTTCTTCGGATCTACTTTGACTCCTTCAGCAGGTATCGCATGACCTAAGAAAGTCATTTCATCCAACCAGAACTCACACTTACTAAACTTAGCATACAACTGATGTTGACGAAGGAGAGTCAACGCTTGACGAAGATGTTGCTCATGCTCTAGCCAGTTCCGACTATAGATCAAGATGTCGTCTATAAAAACTACAACAAACTGATCTAAGAACGGACGAAACACTCTGTTCATCAGGTCCATGAAAGCAGCATGTGCATTGGTTAATCCAAATGGCATAACCACAAACTCAAAATGACCATACCTCATCCTAAAGGCTGACTTTGGTATGTCATCCGCCTTTATCCTCAACTGATGATATCCAGACCGTAGATCGATCTTTGAAAACACTATAGCACAACGCAACTGATCGAACAGGTCATCTATCCTCGGCAACGGGTACTTATTCTTGATCGTGACCTTGTTCAACTGTCGGTAGTCTATACACAACCACATCGAACCATCCTTCTTCTTAACAAACAACACGGGAGCACCCCAAGGTGACATGCTCGGTCTGATGAAACCTTTCTCCAACAACTCTTGTAACTGCTTCTTCAACTCTACCATCTCTGCTGGAGCCATCCTATAAGGTGTTTGTGCAATCGGCTGCGTTCCCGGAACCAGATTGATCTCAAAATCGACCTCTCGGGGTGGAGGAACACCAGGAAACTCCTCGGGAAACACATCTGCAAACTCTCGGACCACGGACACTTCTTCAAGGTTAAGGCCTTTCGCCTTGGTATCCACAACGGTATCCACAACGTGAGCTAAGAACGCCTCACATCCTTGTCGCAACAACCTATCTGCCACCATAGCTGACACCAGACACGTCGGAAGAATCTTCCTATCTCCCTGGAAGATCCACTTCTCTCCAGCAACAGCAAACACCGCCTGCTTGGAACCACAGTCCAAGACAACCTTATACTTCTCTAAGGTATCCATCCCATGGATAACATCGAAACCATGCATATCATGTGGTATGAGATCCACCTGAATGTTGTGTCCCGAAAAAGACAAAACACAAGATGGACACTCTTCTCGAAGCAAAGAGGAACCATCAAGAGGGGTTTCTAACAACAAGCTATCCTTCTTACAACTAATAGGTAGATGACAGTTTTCAAGCATACTATAGGAGATAAAAGAGTGTGTAGCACCCGGGTCAACCAGAACAGATATAAAGCAAGAAGAAGACATATCAGAATGAAATAACTCCATCTGACCTATCACCACTCGCGGGTTGACTATCGCCTCCGGCTGATTCATGGCATAGAATCGAGCCGTAGCTTGCTGTCCACGACCTCTGCTCCCTTGAGCAGACGATCCAGCTTGAGACGCTTGACCGCGTCCTCATCCTCTGCTACCACTGGGCTGTGGTCTCTCATACTTCTGGAAACTCTGCCTCGGTTGCTGCGTCACTTCAACATCTCTATTCGGGCAATTGAACTTCCAATGCCCAACTTGTCCACAGAGATGACATGCTCTATTGTCAACTCGTGGCCTAGATGGCCCTGTCACTGCCACCGAAGCTGAACTGGGCGCCTTGGATGGTGAAGAAACATAACCTTTCCCCTTACTCGGAGACCACTGAGATGGTACACCAGAACTTCTCATCACTAACGGTGCTGAAAACCTGGGCTTCTTGAAGCCACCAAACCTTCGTCCTTGAAACTGAGCAGGTCTTTTAAGAGACACCGACTCTCTTTTCTCCCTTACTGTCCTCTCGATCCGTCGAACTGATTCCACAAACGTAGCAAACCGCTCTCGGTTTTCCAGCGCAGACACAGGGGTTGTCAACTCAGCACTCAAACCCTTCTCGAAACGTCTGATCCGTTCATCATCTGTCGCCGCCATGTGAGGACAGAACCTCAACAGATCCATAAACTTAGCTTCATACTCGGTGATGTTCATCGTTCCTTGCCGCAACTTCTCAAACTGACTGATCTTCTCATCCAGGTACGTCTTCGGAAAGTATCTGGTGACGAATTCGCGCTGAAACACTTCCCAACAGATCACCTCACCAGGCCGCTTCTCTTCCTCGATGGTCCACCAGTGACCAGCACTACCCTTCAAAAGGTAGACAGCATGCTTTACTTTGTCTGCTTCGGGGAGGTCGAGGATCTGGAAAGCCTTTTCAAGACTCGTCAGCCACAGATCTGCATCCGCTGGATCAGCCGTTCTAGAATAATCCAAAGCTCCGACTCGGTGAAGCCGCTCAAAGGTCTTCCCAATACACGATGCTTCTCCATGGGGAACCTGTGCTCGCGGAGGAGGCACTGGTAATCGCTCAACCATGAGATTCATCGTAGCCATTAACTGCCCCATAAGCTGTTGGTAGGCAGGGTGTTCAAGTATGGCTGGGTCTGGTTGGGGGACCTCAGGCACCCGATCTTCATGTGCCCGTCCATCTGCTCCATCAACCGATGCAGCATCACTATGCTCAGGAGCATGTTCTTCGTGGTTTCCAGACATCTTGGCTTTTCTTCAGCTGAAGGCAGAAGATTTTTGTAAGATATCCTGGAAACTCATAAAAACAGACTCAACCTAGTCCTAGATCCCTGTAGACTCAGCGAACCTAAGGCTCTGATACCAAACTTGTGGCAACACATCCCATTATCACACAGATAACGAGGTGTTACGCGAAAACGTGCGGAAAACACCATAACCACAGATTATCAAAAACACGGGTTAATTAAAACCGATTGCGGAAAACTGATAAACTGTGAAACTATTACTTTCCAGTCCTCATCCTGCACAGAAACATATCATATAAACATGTGCACAAGATCTGACACGTGTCCACAGCTCAGGATCAGCTGTCCATCCATCACATGAGTTCACCACCTGTTCATATATACATAAAGGCCCACATTCGGCCAACAGCAGGATATACCGACATCATCGAACGATCTTCGTGAAACATCGTCAAAACACTGCCAAGGACCTGAGAGTACAGGGATGACTCTAGACTCTACTACAAAACATCCAAAACAGCAGCATGTCCATTGCTTGCCTTCTACTGCTCCTCAAGCTGCTCGTCCGCAACACCACAACCCCGACCACGTCTACCTCGACCACCTATAAAGGGTGTAAACCAGCGGAGTGAGACAATTGAACAATTGTCCCAGCGGGAAACATAGCTCCCCACCGCAACTATAGAATCTCAGCAAGATAAACCATAACAGCAATTATAACATGAGTAGATATATCAGAAGCAGATATATATATAGCAAGATCATTCTTACCGGCAAGCATACCAGCTGTACTAAAGCGTAAAACCAGATGTCTTTCAAAGGAATATGACTATCAAGATGAGATATATCAACATGTAACAGGATTATTAGAACAGAATATAATGTCACATAACTTGATTATCAAGATAAGGTAGATTACCACATAACCTGCAAGGTATAACGGAATATTACCCAAACAAGGCCTCAACCAATGTTTCGTGTTTGATTTGATCAGTAAATACTAAACGGCTGTATTACGTGTTATTATGCCCTGAGGATTTGAACCGTACCGTTCAAGTCCAACCTTCGGTTACGAAACCCAAGCCGGTGCCATACCAGGTCAATGGAAGAGCCGGACTCCACGACCTCCCACCTCATGGTCAGTACATGAGTACAACACAAAGAGGACCGCAGTCACATGCTGAAGTGGTCTAAGCCACAGGGTTAGCTCCATAGGCTACCCATTCTCTCTAGCCCGTCTTGGTACAGGTCCCAGCGCTAGTAAAACTGAGCCACGGGCCTGTTCACCGTGCTTCGAGCCATGAACGCATTCATGCTCCATACATCATATATCCTGAGCCATGGGCCTATTCACCATGCTCTACATTCATATCTGAGTCTGCAACTGAAGTTACACTCTTACCTCCTCATTTTCAGGCTAGGAGCAACCTACACATATTCAACAATATGCGCTTCCAGGTTAACCCGTAGGAAAACTTGTTTCACCATCACCAAGTCCTGACGATGATGGATCTATGGCCAGGGCAAACTACATGATATATTTCACTGTGATTAATTAGTATCTTTTAGATGGATTGCAGGATTCAACCAAGTTGTATAACATGCAAGATATAACAGAAAGTAAATAACATTATATTATAATCACATCAACCTGACCCATCTCAAGGTCTAACATCACATGTTACCACTTGGCCTCTTGCCAACCATCCAGATCCATCTCAAGGATCATCACATACCACGGGATCTCAATTCCCCCATCATGTACTGTCACTGCCTCTTAAGGCTCATATCATCATCATGGGACCAACACAGCCTCATAGGATAATTAACAAATAATGATATTCATCTCATACATCTCATAGCCTTCTCATGGCTAAAACATCACCTGCAAGGTTAGGGTACATCATAATTGTAGATTCAACATACGGAATATGCTCACTATTATGAAATATCATTCAAGATAATCTACTCATTAGTATTACAATTATTTGGTAATCAAGGGTATCAAGTACATCATTATTCAAACCATACTGATGCTTACCCTCAATCTCAGGATTATACAAGCAATCCAGGTATATAGAAATCATGTTGAGTTTACCGAACCAACACTAGTATTAACAAGGTCATTATTATGCCATCAACTATTGTCATCTTTATCATGAAGCAACCTTTAATATAACTGTCACTTAGCATCTTTATGACAATCATTATTATAATAAAACAAACTACTAGTGTAACTATCATCATCCTCACAATCATTACTAATTTAAGCATAAAGGTCACATCATGCACCTAATACATTAGGGCTAACATCATTGTTACTATCATTAGCATCCTATTTATTTGTAAGGTATCATATATATATATATATATTGATGATATCACAAACGCTACCATTGTTTATTTCCATCACATATGAGACCGTCACCAAAGGAACCTCATTCCCTCACTAAAGCTTCACAACCCTCACTTAACACTTATCAAGACCTATCGTCCAACATGGTATCGGCCACCACACCAACCCTATCGGTCACCACATCACTAACCCTATCGGCTACCACATCAACCCTATCGGTCACCACACTCAAGCACATAGGGTAGGGTATCGTCCAACATGGCTATCGGCCATTAGGGTATCGCCCACCATGGTGTCGGCCATTAGGGCTATCGACCATTAACCCTATCGGCCACTCATGGGCAAGGGTATCAGCCACCCACAAGGACTCATCCTATCATCCACCCAAGGTGCCATGTCGCCCAACATGGTCACCATGTCGGCCAACACAAGAACAAAGGGGACCATGTCGGCCAACTCAGAGACAAAGGTGTTGCTCAACCCAAGGTTACTCATATCGTTCAACTTAGGGGCAAGTTTTTCGCCCAACACACCCACAAGGAAGGGGTATCGCCCAACCCTAGGTCATCTTCAACCTCCAACACAAAGAGCACAAACCCTAAAAAGCAAGGTATACAAGGAACCCTAAACCCTAGAGAGGTATATCGGCCACTAAGGTACATAAGCAAGATGTACAAGCAAGGAACTAAGCTAGACTACTAACATATAACAAGATCAAAGCGAGAGGTAAAAGAGTTAGGGTTAGAAACTATGCAACCCGCCTTAAGCTCCAAGCTTCAAGGAAGAAGATGCACTCCAAGGTCCAAAGCTATCGTCCACCAAGCTGCTCCAGGAGGGTGTATCGGCCACCACTTCAGCTCCAAGGAAGTATATCGGCCAACACAAGCAAGATGGAGAGGGGTATCGTGCACCAAGGGTGGAGGGGAGACCAAAGGACCAAAGGAGACTAAGGCAAGGAGAAGAGCTACCTATATAGGAAGAAGGGGAGGAGAAACCAAGGTACAACCATGCTATGTGTCGCCCACCCAAGGGACACATGTCCACCAACTCAAGCCACCTCTCATGCAAGCCATAAGGCACTTGTCCAAGATGTGCACCATGTGTCGACCAACCAAGCCAAGCCATCTGGGCGACACAACAAGAGCTACTGGGCGACACACCAAGCAACTGGGCGACACACCACCTGCCCTGGGCGACACAAGGCTCAAGCAAGCCCAAACAAGGAACTCCAAGGCCCAAACAAGCTCAACTCAGGCCCAAAGGACACAAACAACAAGCCCAAGCCTTCCTCTCAACCCTAGAGGAAGCAAAGAGGGAAAACATCTCACAAGATGGCAAACTTGCCCACAAAACCCTAAACTTGGGTTATTTGCAAGTAGCCCCTCGAACTCTCAACAAAGCACAACCAAACCCTAATCACCACTAAAGGTGATTAGCAAGCACCAAAGCACCAAGATCAAGCAAAACAAACAGGGTAAACCCTAAACGCAGGTCAGGGTCCTTACACCAGGGCTCGTGTGCATTACCCTTAAGATTAGTCTAAACCAGGGTTCATAATATTGTTATTTACTTTACATGATACTCATAGGAACTTTATAATTTGCAAGAAGTAACTAAACAAGCAAGGATTTTATCATTCGTTCAATCTCTTTGAGAAATCTCAGAAAACTTAGGATTCGATACATGTATCCATAAGCATAACCACGTACCTTTGCCATGCATGTTATTCAATTATACTTCAAGCATAGTCCAATCAAGAAGGCAAATCAAGCAATCATCATATAATTTGCATACATACAAATCATGAAGTGTCACGATCTTGTAAAACACCTTTAACCCTACTTGAGTATTAATCTCAGTTTTAAGTTTTGTTATTATCATTAGGGATATGCCTCAAAGCCCTTAATTCCATGATTATCATTTTAATGATTTGAGAAACTAATTCATATTAGGTGCATCCATGATTTTTAAATCTATCATATCATTGCATCATGAATACTTAGGTCAGACCATCATAACAAGTTATGATCTATGTTCCTAATTACCTAATCTATCACATCATTGCATTAAGATTACTTAGATTTGATAATTTACAACATGGAAAGATATGGTATTTAGCCCTAGTTCACCATATGCATGGCTATTCACATTAGAAATTCTAATTCTACATCATCATGATCATGAACTTGTGTTCAACCATCGTTATGTTCCATATTATCTGATTTCATCACAAATAAACATACTTAACATGTTTAAAACTCAAACTAGGGTTTTTAATATGCTAATCACCACTTTATCATATAATATCCTACTTTTGAAAAAGGAAGAATTATCAAGTCTCAACTTATTTTATTTGGATTCTAATCGTTCTCCTGATCAAAATGATATATAATTTCCCTATTTTAGGGTACTCCTATCATTTTCTATAATTATTGTAATTTGAGCATATTTAAGCCAATCAGATATGGACACGTCAATGTATTGCATTTTCCTTTTTCTCTTTCCTTTCCTTGGCTCGCAGATTGCCGTTGGGGTCCATTTACCCGTCATTCCAAATTGGCTATCTTTCCTTCTTCGCGTGCATCCTGCGGACGGCGTTTCCTTGTGCAGAGTCCCATCTCCCCCGTACCGACAAAGCTGTGATTGTGCTACTGCCAGCGCCACAAGCAACATCGTCTCTGGTGCCCATCCTTTCAGTCATCAAAGCATTGTCTGTTGGGGCTCCTCCCTCATCGCCGCTACCCCATAGTGTTAGATAAATGATTACTATAGCATAGTTACTGTAGCAGCTCGTTACTGTAGCGATGTTACTGTAGTAATCACTTATTTAGCATGGGTTAAGCCCAATGTATTACAACAAGTACATGTGAGAATGTTGTGTTGTCCCTAGTGCAAATCGCAAAGAAGTTTTATCCCATATTACTCACAACTAGAACTTTTGTGATCCTCATATGTAGGATCACATGGGGATTGTGTATTGTGGATTATGGATTGTGGAGAATGTCTTCTGTCTTACGTCTTCTTTTTGCACTAGGATACGACTAAGTAATTAATTACTCGTGTAATTAATTGTTTCTTTCCTATTTAGGATTTCTTAATCCTAATTGGAAAATATTTCTCTTTTGCAGATTATATTGTATTGTGTACAAAAGCAACTGAGTGTTTGCGTCTTACTGGGAATAAGATTAGGGACGTGCCTGGATATATATATATTCCTCCAGTCAGTAGGGTTAAAACACACAAAAAAACAGTCTTCAGCCGTCGTGTGTTTTGAGAGCCCTAATCCAGAGTGCGAGAGCTATTGTCCTGGAGTCACTTCGTGGAGTCATTCTCTTGTACGAAGCGCGACTTCTCCTTCCCTTCACCAAGATGCAACTGTCAGGTGGTTGTTCCTGCGGTTGCTGTGTTGCGCCGGTTGTGGTGCAACGAGACGACATCGACTGCAAGCGACGTGTTTGTTCCAGGTTCATGCCAGATCGAGACTCGGAGAATGGTGCCTATCTGTGAGGATTGCCAGGCACTGATTTCTTTAAGTAACACGTTCATTTCTCAACGAACGATCTGGTTTGTGAATCTAACTCTTGTTTGTTCTGTTCTCCTGCTGTGTTTGAACTTAATTTCTTATTTTGGATCTTCCTGAATTGATAATTATATTGCACCTATCGTTGTTGCATGAACGGCAATATTAAATATTAACAACAATCTTAAAGAAATCAGTTATCTGTCGTTAATTAACAATGGCCTGTCAGGGTGGTTCGGGATGTAAAATTGATACCAGCAATATGCCTGAAAAATTTACTGGTGCCAACTTTGCCGGTTGGCAGAGTCGGATGGAAATTTGGCTGAATATTGTGGGTTATGATCAGTACTTAGTTGAAACTAAACCTGTATCTGATGAAACAATTCTTGATAATGCAAATATAATTGCTAATTGGAAGAAGGGTGATAAAACATGTCGCGGTTTGATTCTGTTTGGTTTAAATAATAAATTGTATGATTCTTACTCAAATCCTCCAGTCACTACGTCCAAGGTTTTATGGGAATTGTTAATTAATAATTTTAGCACTGAAAATCAAGGTGTTGAAAAATACTGCGTGTCTAAATTTCTTAAGTTTCAGATGGTTGAGGGTAAGTCAGTTTCCGATCAAACACATGATCTACAACTCCTAGTTCATGAACTCTCAGATGCCAAGATGGAGTTGCTTGAGAAGTTTGTTGTTATGTCTATCATAGAAAAATTCCCTAAGTCTTGGGAATCGTTTGGTATGTCTCTGAAGCATCGCAAAGGGACACACACCATGGATGAACTAATGATGGATATTGATATATAAGAAGAACACTTAAAGGAGAAAGGGGTCAAGGTGCCTACTGATGCAAATCCAACTATTAATCTCACTTCTATGAAAAACACCAAAGATAAGAAATCTATGAATGCACATAAACCCAAGGCAAAGATCCAAAAGAAACTGAAGAACAAACCTTGTTGGATTTGTTGACAGGTTGGCCACTGGAACAAGGATTGTCCTACAAAGAAGGCAAAGAAAGCTACCGCATCTGAAATTGAGGAGGTTGTGGTCAACATGATGACTACATCCTAGAACCTCAATGATGAGTACGTGTCTATTAAACTTGAAATCCTTTCTATTTTTGAACCACTTTATTGGATAATTAACACTGGAGCTAATGTACACGTGTGTGCTGATAAATCCCTATTTGTGTCTTACCAGGCCTCTCGAGGTCGGTCCGTGACTTTGGGCGATTCCATCTCTGTAGAAGTCAAAGGCGAAGGACGGGTGGACTTGAAGTTCCCTTCAGGGAAGGTTTTGACTCTTAACAGGGTCAGACATGTTCCAACCATTCGAAGCAATATCCTTAGTGGCATCATATTAGTTAGAGAAGGTTATAGAGTAGACTGTAAATGTAATAAGGCTATTATTGCATGCCTTCATGATTCTTTGTTTTTTTGGCAAGGGGTACTTATGTGATGTGGAGAACTTGTTTAAGATTCATGTTGAACCTGTTTCAAATTCCATTTTAAATTTGAATGATTATAGTTCTGTTTGCATGAATCTTGTTTCATCCGATGTATGGCATTCACATTTGGGACATGTTAATTTTTCCTCAATGAAGCATATGATGAATCAAAATTTGATCCCTAAATCTGAAATTAGCAACAATAAATGTGAAATCTGTGTACAAGCTAAATTGCCTAGGAAGCCTTTTCATTATGTGAATAGTAATTCAGAAATTTTGGATTTAGTGCATACATATATCTGTGAATTTAATGGTGTTGCTACGAGGGATCAAAAGCATTATTTTATAACTTTTATTGACGATGCGAGTAGATACTGTTATGTCTTTTTACTTAGAAGTAAAGATGAGGCATTGGATAAATTTCAAATTTATAAGAAAGAAGCTGAAACTCAAACTGGTAAAGTACTTAAGCGATTAAGGTCTGATAGGGGAGGAGAATACACCTCAAACTTGTTTTTGGAATTTTTCCAATTACATGGTATAGTTCATGAGGTCACTGCTCCTTATTCACCACAATCAAATGGGATAGCTGAACATAAAAACCGAACCTTAATAGATATGGTAAATACCTTACTCCAAACATCTAGATTACCCAACTTTATGTGGAGGGAAGCTTTGAATACGGCTTGCCATATTCTGAATAAAGTTCCCCATAAACATTAAGAGAGTAGTCCGTTTGAGTTATGGAGAGGAAGGAAATCGAGTCTTAAATATCTTCGAGTGTGGGGGTGCCTTGCAAAGGTACTTGTCCCTAAACACAAAAGGAAGAAATTGGGACCGAAAATGGTTGATGCCATATTTTTGGGTTATGTAGAGACAAGCTATGCTTACAGATTCCTGATTGTGAAATCAGATATCTCTGGCATTGAGGTCAATACAATTGTGGAATTATGTGATGCAACATTCTTTGAGGATGTGTTTCCTATGAAAACTGGTGTACCCAATGAAGTTTCTCAAGAAGATTCATTCACCACAGGTTCCATTCCCGAGCATGTGGAAAGGATGACAAATGTGGGGGGTGACTCGGAATAAGCTATTTCTAAATCAGATGATTCTAAAGAAATAGTTGAACCAAGGAGAAGTAAACGGCCTAGGACATCCAAAGACTTTGGAAGTGAGTTACTCACTTACAATGTTGAGGATGATCCTATTACTTTCAAACAAGCTATGGAACCTCCAGAAGCTAAGTTTTGGAAAGAAGTCGTTAATGATTAAATCCAATCAATTCTCTCGAATGGAACTTGGGAATTGGTGGATTTGCCTCCTGGTTGTTCTGTAGTTGGTTGTAAATGGATTTTTAAGAAGAAACATAATGCAGACGGGACAATCAATAAGTATAAGGCTAGGTTAGTTGCTAAGGGCTACACACAAATGGAAGGAATAGATTATTTTGATACCTATTCAGATGTTTCCCGTATGACCACAATCCCAGTTCTTATACCATTGGCTTCCATTTATAATCTCTATATCCATCAGATGGATGTGAAGACTGCGTTCTTACACGGTGATCTTCAAGAAGAGATATATGTGGATCAACCTGAGGGATTTGTGGGTCTTGGGAATGAGTCCAAAGTGTGTAAACTTATTAAGTCATTATATGGCTTGAAACAAGCCCCTAAGCAATGGCATGAGAAGTTTGATTCTATGATATCATCGTTTGTCTTTATTTCTGATGAATTTGATAAGTGTCTCTATTGTAAGATTGTCAATAATGGATTCATTTTTTATGCTTATACGTCGATGATATCCTGCTTTTTAGTTTCGATATGAAAGTAGTAAATGAAACAAAGTCATTCTTTTGTAGCAAGTTTGAGATGAAGGATATGGGTGTCGCTGATGTGATTTTAGGGCTTAAAACATAAGGTCTATTGATGGTATAACTCTCTCTCAGTCTCACTATGTTGAGAAGATACTGGAGAGGTTTGAGTACACATCACGTAAACCTGTTAAGACTCCATATGATTCATCCAAGCCCTTATTCAAGAATGAGACTGGGGTTCTAGTATCTCAATTACGATACTCTCATATTATCAGAAGTTTGATGTATCTTATGAACTATACACGTCCAGACATTGTGTTTGCCATGAACAAGTTAAGTAGATACACCAGTTGTCCCGACAAGACCCATTGGGAAGCTCTTGACAGAGTTCTGAGGTATATCAAGGGAACACATTCCCTTGGGCTGCATTATGGTAAACATCCTTCTGTAGTCGAAGGATATAGTGATGTAAGTTGGATTGTTGTGAATTCTGGGAGTAATGGTGTCTCAGGATATGTATTCTTGTTGGGAGGAGGAGTTGTTTCCTGGAGGTCTAAGAAACAGACCATATTGTCTTGGTCCACTTTTGAGGCAGAGTTGTGTTCTTTAGATGAAACTGGATTGGAAGTTGAATGGCTACATGGACTTATGTCCAGTTTACCTATGGTAATGAAGCTGCTTCCTACAATTTCAATTCATTGTGACAACACTACAACTATTGCTAAGATAAAGAGTTCCAAGTACAATCAAAAACAACGTAGACACATCCAAGTCAGATTGAAATCTATAAGGGAGTTAGTGTCTAATGGGGTTGTGGTTGTGGAATACGTCGGTACCAAAGATAATACAGCTGATCCTTTCACTAAAGGTCTTACCTTGGCTTTAGTGGAAAAATCCAGGTTGGGGATGGGACTGAAACCCCTATAGATTTTCAGGCAGTAGCAACCCAACCCAAAAGAGTGGAGATCCCACAAATTGGGTTCAATGTGGTAATAACAAGATGTCGGGTAAATCGGATGACACTATGTATTCTTGTTTGATGCTTCTTGCATCTATGTGTCTATCCCCTGGGTAACCTGTTAGTGTCATGACACGATTTTACCGTGTGTATAACGCAAGTGCACGCGTCAATGTAGTATAGGCCTTTGTGAGGCCTCAGTCGAACTCAGGGACACTGAACTGTCGGTGGACTACTACTAACTATTCGCAATCAGCTAGACCAGGTAAAAAGGTTTTAAGAGTTGATTGAAAAGAAAATAAAAATAAAAGAAAGGAAAACAATCAATTAAATGGTTGGTTTAATCAATTAAAAATGGGAATCTTTAGGATTGCGGTTTCACCGTGGGTTCTCGTTGTATGACTTTCTATATAGTTAAACACATTCATCTCTCAATCTGGGTAGTGACCTGTAGTCAGAATTTCTCACAGTCGTGATACAATTCACTACCTAAATCTAGGTCGGTTCCACCGTCGTAGTAACCTATACCCTAAATTAGGTGCATTAGAATCGATCTCTGGGTTTCCACCATTAACCGTACATCACCTTGTTTAAGGAATTTATGAGTTAATGTGAGTTTTGTCTCTTTTCAACTGTTAATTCTTCTTTCAAAGCAATTAAAGGAATTAGATTATCATTAGGGTGATCAAGCACAATGATATAATGGAGAAAATGAAATCATACCACAGTTTTAAAAGACAAATTATGAATTACTATGATAAAAGCATCATACAATGATTGCCCGGGCTACTCCTGGTCCTAAAGACAAAGGGGATTAGCCCCGCATATTCATCTCAAAGAAAGACATGAATGAAGAAAGGGAAAACATGGAGAAAAATGTGGATGAAGTGATGTAAACCCCTGAACGGAGAAGATCCAAGCGTTCCTCGATGTAGAATGCACGATCTACAGCCTTTCGGCGGTGGAAAATGTCTTCTTCGGCTCTCGAAACGGTTGGGGCATGCTTCTGGGCTTCGTTCTCTTCTTCTCCTCTCCTCGTGATGTGTACAACAGCTAATGACATGATCGATGACTCCTGGCCGCCGTCATTAGGTATAAACACCAAGTTAGGTCGCCAAAATATCACCACCATTGGATTCGGACCGATATGAAACAAACATTAATCTGACGGCGTCGATGGTATCAACCCCTCGTGATATCGGCAAGCCTTCCTTCTTTTCTGTCATCCCGCCTAATGCTGACTCGATACCATCAACGCGGTTCAATGGTATCAACACCCTTAGGCATCGGTTTTGTCACCTTTCCGAGATTGAAGCTGTGGAGTGTCGATAGTATCGACCATTGCATCGATAGTATCGACTGGCTGATTGCTTGAAACCTGAAGGTATCTCGCTACCATCGACTTCCCATTCGATGGTATCGACTCTGCGTGGCTCCTTGCGGCTGTCTACCTGTGACTGTGTCGATACTATCGACGGATGTCGATGGTATCGACAGCTGTATATATTCGTTTTTCCTGAAATTGCAAGACAAAACCAAATCGGTTGTAATAAAACTCATTATTATAATCGTTTATGATAAAAAAGATAAAATATGGGAGATTTGATATTGAGAAGGATTATAGACTAGAGTAAGTGAATCATGCAATATTAACCAGCAAAGTGACCAATAAACACATAAAACACAAGAAAAACATGTCTATAAATGCGACTCAAAATCATCGCATCAAACTCCCCTAAGCTTGAACCTTGCTCGTCCTCGAGCAACAAAACTCTAGAATAGAATTGCGAGGGTCAACTAAAGAATAGATTATCACAACAGACTTCGCCATATGATCCCCGCCAGACATTCACATTCCGGCCCTCACTAACCACAGAATGATAATTACCCTCAAGGCGACAATAATCATCCATAAAAGATATCTACCTCAAAATTGATGAACACTATCACATAAGGCAGTTAACATAATAAAATCCTCCGGTCCAGACTCGGTGCATCTCGTGATCTTCTATTTACGTTGCTCGTCCTAACTACCATCTAGATGGAAGCAGCTCTCCTGGTATTAATGAGTGAGGAGAATATCACGATGGCCTACCAATTCGAGCAACAGGTGGATGGAATAGGTGGTTGTGGAAGAAATGGAAGAACAATACAATTTAACATGCACAAGAAACAATAATGACCTAAATGATGCATATGCAAACAAAAATACCCTAATGCCTACTTATTGGGTAGGAATGATGCATGTTCCTACAATTCCACCTTATATGGGATCGAATGTGTAAAAACTACATTATGTGCTTCTTCTTCCTATTACACGGGTGAAACAAGCTCTTTTCTCCCTCTAAAATCAGCTTTTTTTTTCTTTCTGTTTTTTTCAAGCTCTTTTTCTCTCAAGTGGCAACATGTACAATATTTTTCAAATTCCTATTTTGTTCTTTTTTTCCTTTCGGGCTTCTTTCACATAACTATAATACTTAAGGAATTACACTGTATTTCAGAGAGTGTAGAACGAGTCACCCGCTTCTCTTATTTTTCAGAAGAAACAAGGCACATACTATGCTACATGCTCAAAAGTATGTTCAAATGCAACTACATGAGATCAGTTATGCACAATGATGACATGCACTCATGAATATATGCATGCATGATTTATCTACAATTTTTTTTTTATTTTCCATTTTTCATGCACAATCTACCTACAATTCAAGACAATGCAATCCTACCTAAATGTTATGCAATCAAAAGATGAAAATTGTAATGTGCTTCCAGTTCTTATGGTGGAGTATGAAAAAAATGGGGTGGATAGATCACAAGATTAATTGACTGAACCTTTAGAAAACATTATGTGTCCCTCCTTACTGACCTGTGTAATAATTAAGAGGTTTCTCTCTCTTATTTCAGATTAAGGTCTCATTATCATTTGGTTAGTTTAGGCTCAAACAACCAATTTTGTCCACTCTTCGTGAATCATAGGGATGTACAGTTGTGTTTTCCTATTTTAAAGTTGACAAACCCAATTATTTTCTTAAGTCATGTTCTCAAGGTTGAACAACACAAGCTTGCAAAAGCACTAAAAATTTTCAAATTTACCCCTGATTCCCATGTACAAACACAGAGATGACACATGACATTAGACATCCACAATTACACTAGATAGAGTGTGGATCCTACAGAAAACCAAGAACTAAGAAAAATAAATGACAAAAGACAAAGCAATAAATGATAAAACTAAGAAAAATAAAGGATAGAAACTGTTCCAACTCCCCCCTAAGCTTGAATTCGACTATGGCCTCATAGTAAAAAACAACCTTAAACGGTGGAACAGTGATACCGATCATTGGTCCGGTGGTGGCGGGTACTGTGGGGTCGTGGGGTCCCATGATGGGTACTGGCCCCGGAAACTCGGATCATACTGGGGCATCGACGGAGGTTGAGGATACCCCCGAAATAGTTCTGGCTCCAATAGTTGTCATAGAAGGGTTGTTGTTGCATCTCCATCCTATGCAACCTGTCATGGATGTTCTATTGGTTGGCGAGGAGAAGGTGCTCATTCTCATAGATGGCCCGCTAGTTCTCATAGAGTCTATTGGTAGTCTCCTGAATATCCGCAAATGATGTCGTGTGTCGCGGTTGCGTGTACTGGATATCCTGCAACATTGTATACAGACCCTACATAGAATAGGCATCCTCTCCTAGTCGAGAGGGTTGAGGTGGCGGAGGCTGGGAAGAGGATGATTCACCCGAGTGGAAGCGGGGGTGCTTCCGTGGTGCTACTCATGCCCGAAGAGGAGTGAAATCCTCCTCTTCCTCTTCATGCTCGTCGCCGTCATCATTGTTGTCATCATTACTGCCGTCTTCATCAGAGTCGTCGATGGCGATGATGGGCCGCGTGAAGTGCTGAGCTCCCTCGATGTTGAAGATGGGGTCTGGAAGCGCACATTCTTGATATTCGTGATTGACATGGCAATGTGCATAAGCCAAGCCATCACGGAGAAGGAGGTGGTTGGAGCGGTGCAGATGATGCAGATTGACCTTGTTCCTATTGGAAAGCGGAGTAAGTTGGGAAAAGTCCAACCCAAGGTAGAGGGCTAGCGGTGTGATGAGCCCTCCAAAGTGGATAGGAGCTTTCTGCGTACTCCTCTTCATAGCCAACACACGCGTCAAAAAGAACGTGCCCCAGTTTCACTCCTCGCGCTTCAGCAATTTATAAAGAAAGAATAAATCTGTTTCTTAGAATTTGCTAAGAGACAGATTGCTGCGAGAAAAAAGCATCGTACAGAGCATGCGGTGCAGAATCCACACAAAAGGATGCTCAAAGTCAGCGACGACAGTGTTGTGGTAGCTCACAGACTTGCAGGGAGGCGCAGTAACCAACTGGGTGAAGATGTCGTCGTAATCAGTCTGGTTGTCCGGCCTCTGGTGTTGATAAGGGTCATGATACCGGTTATACACAAAATTGAACTGGTCGAGAGTGAGGGTGTAATTGTGTTGTAGAGTCTGAAAGACACACGCCCTTTCGTCCACTCTCTATCGGTGGCGATCAAGTCATTGGGCACAACATTGATATCCAATGACGCCATGAACTCCTCCACAAGTTCCTTATAAGTCGGCCACTCGCTGAAGAATGGTTGGCCGTCAGCATGGTACTCCAACTCGTTAGGCCTCCTGTCAGTATGCTTTGCCTGTCCCTTGAGGACGTAGGAAAGATTGGGCTCGAACCCAAGGTAACGAACCATGTCCCAATCAACATATCGGGTTGGCTCGATCTTCCTCTTCATCAACTCCTTGTACACCTTCCGGACCTCCGCGGAAGGATGAACAATCCTTGGACGAGGAATGGATCACAGTGGCAGAGGAACGAAGGTTGGGATCTCCATGGGGACCGCCCGTGAAGAAGATGCTTCGTCTGTCCGCACCATTATCGCAGAGAAAAGAAAAGGATAGGAGATGGAGCTCGGTGAAGGTCGGAGAAGATAATCTCCGCTTGGTGCAGGGCTCGGTGAAGAGATCGTGATCCTTGGACACTCGTAGTAGGCCTCCGGTCGCACAGCAATGCGCAATGCACAAGTAGAGGGAAGAAGCTCTGAAGGTGTGAAGAGAATTGACAATCAATCCCTCCTTTTATAACTTTGTCCATCGCTATTGTGGACCCGTTGATACCATCGACGGGGTGTCGATGGTATCGACACCTGTAGCACAAACTGGGTTTCGCGAGTATCAATAGCTGTCGATAGCCTGATGTGGGGGCCCGGATCGATGATGCATCGATACTATCGACGGGTGTCGATGGTATCGACCCATCCCACGGATCGACTTCCTTGATGTAGCAATCGCAGTTGATTTCCTCTCACGGATCAGTGACATGTCGCGTCGATACCATCGACGTAGGTTGATGGTATCGACTCTTTGTAGGTCGAACACCCTCGCGAGGCCCGACCGCCGCTTTCTGCCTGTTGCCGAGTCGATACGATCGATAGGCCCGTCGATGGTATCAACTTCACTGAGACAAAATTGTCTGTAAATCTTCAGGGATCTCGCGAGTATCGACACCCATGTCGATACTATTGAACCCGATCTAGAGATTTCTTCAGCGTCACTGATGGTAGGTCGATACCATCGATGAGGCTGTCAATGGTATCAACTCAGAAAAATTTCTACAGTCGCCTAATTGTACCCATGTCGCTACCATCGACACAATGTTCGATGGTATCGACTCTGCCTCAGCCCTACACATTGAACAAACGATCAAGGTATCATTTTTACACTAAAAACAAAATTAAACCAAACTAACTTGTAAATGCAAATGAAAATAGATGAAATTACCAATGGTTGGGTTGCCTCCCAACAAGTACCCTTATTTAACATATTAGGCTAGACAAAACCAAGCTTATCATGCATCCTTAAGTGCTATGAGTTTGACCTCATGCACTTTCCTCGTGTAATCCTCACCAAAATATAGCTTCAACCTCTGTCCATTGACCAAATTGTCATCTCTCCATCACGCACCATGATGGCACCATGAGGCCGCACTTCCTCTGTAATGAAAGGTCCACTCCACTGGGATTTCAATTTCCCGGGGTGCAACTTCAACCTTGAGTTGAACAATAGCACACGATCTCCCTTCTTGAAGACACACAATTGAATGTGTCGATCGTGGATAAGCTTAGTTCTCTCCTTGTAAATCCTCGAGCTTTCATAGGCATTCATCCTCAGCTCATCTAGCTCATTTAGCTCTAGCAAGCGTTTCTTCCCTGCCTCATCATAATTCAAGTTCAGCTTCCTTAGCGCCTAGTGCGCCTTATGCTCCAACTCGACCGGCAAATGGCAGGCCCGCCCATAAGCCAACCTAAAAGGCGTAGTGCCTATAGGTGTCTTAAACGCCGTCCTATACGCCCATAAAGCATCTGGTAGCAAAGTACTCCAGTTCTTTCTTGTCGAAGCCACTGTGCGCTCCAAGATTTTCGTAATTTCTCTATTGGACACTTCGACCTGCCCTTGTGTCTGTGGGTGGTACGGGGTACCAATATTGTGCTTTACCCCGTACTTTCTCAACAACGCAGTGAACTTTTGATTTCTGAAATGGGTACCTCCATCATTGATAATCATCCTCGGTACACCAAATTTGTAGAAAATGTAGTCTTTTACAAACCTGCACACTACAACAACATCATTAGTCCTTGTGGGTATTACCTCTACCCACTTTGATACATAATCAACAACTAATAAAATGTGCAAATTGGAGTTTGAGGACACAAAGGGTCCCATAAAATCAATACCCCCACAGATCAAACACCTCAACTTCTTGAAACACGTTGAGGGGCATCTCCTGTCGCTTTGAAATATTACCTACCCTTTGACAGGAATCGCAGCGTCGCACATAATCATATGCGTCCCAGAATAGTGTAGGCCAATAAAGGCCACTCTCAAGCACCTTGGTCGCCGTTATGGAACTAGCATGGTGGCCACCAGTCGGTAGAGTATGGCAATGACGGAGTACACTGTCATATTCTATCTCTAGTACACACCTGTGTAAAACTCCATCTCTGCATTGCTTCAACAAAATGGGGTCATCCCAGAAATAATATCTCAAAGAATGGAAAATTTTCTTTTTCTCTTGATATGTCCAATCATCTGGGATAATTTTACAGGCAAGATAATTAACAATATATGAAAACCATGGATCGTTGGATTTTACAGAAAGGATCTGCTCATTAGGGAATGTCTCAGTAATGGGTATATTAATGTCCTACTCATCTACCCGTTCCAACCTAGACAAATAGTCCGCAACCACATTTTCTATTCCCACCTTATCTTTAATTTCAATGTCAAATTCTTGTAACAATAAGATCCACCTAATTAATCTAGGTTTGGCATCTTTCTTTTCCATCAAATATTTTATGGCGGCGTGGTCCGTCCATATCACAACTTTTGACCCTACAAGATATTGCCGAAATTTTTCAAATGAAAAAACGACGGTGAGGATTTCTTTTTCAGTTGTAGTGTAATTAAGTTGTGCTTCATTTAGAGTTTTAGATGCATAGAAAATCATAGTAGGTTTGTTTTCAAAATGCTGCCCCAAAACGGCCCCTACTGCGAAATCTGAAGCATCGCACATTAATTCAAAAGGCTTTTTCCAATCTGGTGTTTGCACAACGGGTGCAGAAATTAACTTCTATTTGAGCACATTCAAAGTATGCAAACATTTTTCATTAAAATCAAACACCGCATCTTTCTCCAACAGTTCATATAATGGTTTAGCGATTTTTGAAAAATCTTTGATAAAGCGGCGATAAAATCACACGTGACCGAGAAAACTCCTTACCCCTTTAACCGTATTCGGTGGGGGTAATTTGGAAATCACCTCAATCTTAACCGGATCTACCTCCAACCCCTTGCTAGACACTTTATGTCCAAGCACAATCCCTTCACTAACCATCATATGGCATTTTTCCCAGTTGAGAACTAAATGTGTGTCCTTACATCATTGTAAAACTTTATCCAAATTATATAAACATTCATCAAAAGAAGCACCATAGATGGAAAAATCATCCATGAAGATCTCCAAACAACGCTCAACCATATCAGAGAAAATGGCAAGCATGCAACGCTGAAAGGTTGTTGGTGTGTTGCATAAACCAAAAGGCATATCACGATATGCAAATGTTCCATATGGACATGTGAAGGTGGAATTCTCTTGGTCCTTAGGATCAATGGAAATATGATTATAGCCCAAGTAATCATCCAGAAAACAAAAGTGAGATCGACCTGCTAACGCTAAAAAATCTGATCAATGAACAGAAGAGGAAAATGATCCTTTAACATAGCATCGTTCAATCTACGGTAATCAATGCACACACACCACCCGGTCACCAAACGGGTCGCGACCGGCTCATTTAACGAATTGTGAGTAACATTAATTCCCCCCTTTTAGGGACTACCTGTGTGGGGCTTACCCACGTCAAGTCAGAGATCGTGTAAATGATGTATGCAGAAAGGAGCTTGATCACCTCCTTCTTGACGACCTCCATCATGCTTGGATTAAGTCTGCGTTGTGGCTGGATTACAGATTTGGCTCCCTCATCGAGCCGGATCTTGTGTTGGCAAAGTGTAGGGGAGATCCCCTTGATATCCATGACTGACCACCCGAATGCTCCATGGTGGTTCTTCAGCACGATCATCAATTGATCCTCTTCTTCGGCACTCAGATATGCCGAGATAATCACCGACAGTTTTTCACCATCGACTAGGAATGCATATTTCAAATGAGGTGGCAGTGGCTTCAATTCTAACTCTGGTGGTCTGACCAATGATGATTGAAGCGGTGGTGGGAGTGGCCCAAGATCTTCATAATACTTAGCATAGTAACACGATAGCACCTGGAGCATCTTGACACATTCTTGTAGCGACTTGCTTCTCATCCAGTCATGTGTTATATTGACAAGGCAAGATTCAAGAGGCAGTTCTGGATATGCATCGAGGACAGAACTTGCTATGGCATCATCTTCAGTAGAAAGAGGGGTTTCCTCCTCTTCATCATTTGGAAATCCCACATCCCTACGAAGAGAAACAATTTTGGTCTGTTCCATAATGTCTACAACCAGTGTCCCCTTCTCTACCTTGGTCATTACATGATCCATATCTAAAAATGGCTTCCCTAGACAAAGAGAAATATTCTAATCAAAATGTTTCACCATGCGACACTGCTCCTTAGCTTTTGATCGTGTTGGGCTTGGGGGCATAACCATTTCAAATCGGTCATCAGTGATTCCCAGAGTCAAACGACCTCTTCCCATCTCAAGTATCATATCTGCAGTAGCTTGGAACGGTCTTCCAAGGAGTATCTCACTTCCTTATTCATCTTGAATTTCCATTACCACAAAATCTGCTGGAAATACAAACCGATCAACTTTAACCAAAACATCCTCACAAATACCGTACAGCTTGACCACAGAATTGTCTGCCAACTGAATCGTCATATTGCTATGTCTTGATTCTTTCAGTCCCAACTTCTTGAAAGTAGAGAGAGGCATCAAATTTATACTTGCCCCTGAATCACACAATGCTTCGCCGAATTTCACTTTACCGATGTAACATGAAATATTGAAGCAGCCTGGATCCTGTCTTTTAGGTGTCAATGTTCCCATAATGAAAGCACTCACATGCTCCTTAAGAACCACGACCTCTGTATCATGAATCTTCCTCTTCTTTGTGATTATGTCTTTCAGAAACTTGTCGTAAGAGGGTATCTGCTCTATTGCTTCTAACAGTGGGATGTTTACAGAAAGCTTCCTAAAGCTATCTAGGAACTTCTTGAACTACGCGTCCACTTTCTTGGCTTTCAAACTATTTGGATATGGGACTGGGACGGTCTGTGCCCTCTGATGTGGCGGTACATATGGTGTCCTCTTCAATGTCTCCTCCTCAGTAATGGGTTCTGATGTGACATCCTCTACCACATCCTCTACCGGCTCTGTGATTAGAATCAGAACCTCCTCTGTGGTCTCACCTATGATTTCTGGCTGGGGTGTGCTCGGTTCATCGGCCCTGGGGTTTAAAATCTTCTTACCACTCCGTAGCAGAATTGCCATAGCTTGTTGGTTTCCTCCTAGAATGTTTGTATTTCCGAGAAAACCTTGTTGTGCTGGATTTTTCATATTTTCTATCTCAACTTTCATCTGTGCTAACGATGTCTCTATAGTCCTCATCTGAGCCCCATGATTTTGTAAAGTCTGCCCAAATTGGTTCATAAATTCTCCTTGTTGCTTAATCTGCTGACCAAATGTGCTCATGAGTTCTTGATTCTGCTTGACCACTAGGT
The DNA here is from genome assembly GCA_963693085.1 of Alisma plantago-aquatica. Classification (NCBI taxonomy): domain Eukaryota; kingdom Viridiplantae; phylum Streptophyta; class Magnoliopsida; order Alismatales; family Alismataceae; genus Alisma; species Alisma plantago-aquatica. The sequence goes on along the minus strand of OY856411.1, from coordinate 835,610,941 downwards.
TGAGCAACTCATTGCTCTTATCCTCCTCTGCTGGTTGTGGTTTTGCATCAGGGTCCTGCAAGAAATTGTTTGGGTCTTTCCATGAAAATTTCTTGTCTTTCCTCCGAGAATAGTCATTGTTTATGTACCCCTGCTGTTGGTGCATGAATTTCACCTGTGCTTCCTCATCAGATTCTGCATCTTCTTTTGCTAGAAATTTCTTGGCTAGAAGGACCAGCTTCTCATTTAGCTCCTTGATGGCCTTTGAATCACCTGCAGCTCGAACCTGCTCTACTGCGTCTTTGTCGCCCCATGATTGCTTTTTTGCCATGTTCTTTAAAATCTCCCAACACCTCGTGCCGGTGTTGTTTAAGAAGAACCCCGAACCAGCTGAATCAAGGTTGCTTCTATCATGCCCAGAAAGAAAAAAATAGAAGATCTTGACTTATTTCTCCTTGTCGAGCCCATGATGTGGGCACCTCCTCAACATTATTTGGAAATGTCCCCAAGTCTCAGAATAGGTCTCTCCAGCTTTCTGGCTGAAATTATGGATCCTCCGTACCAAATCGTTGGTCTTCTCGGGTGGAAAGAATCTCTCGAAGAACACCTTGACCATATGATCACATGACTCCACATACTCATCATCCAAGTTATGCAACCATTCTCAGGCATTTCTAGCTAGAGAGCTAGGAAATAATTTCAAATAGAGTGTCTCTTGCGGGAACCTATCGATTTTGATCATGTCACAGTTCTCCACGAACTGGCTAATGTGAGTCATCGGGTCTTCATTTTTAATCTCTTGAAATGCATTTGATCTGACCAAATTTATTAGTCCTAGATCGATCTTATAATTGGGAATGTTGATAGACTGCCTCTTGATCGACCCTTTAGATGCAGATGCAGAAGACGCCTTGATCTTCTCCCAGATTGTATGTTCCTCAGCCATAGCTTCTGGTTTAGAATCTGAATATATATCCTCAGGATGATCTTGAGTGTTGTTTTCCTCTTCGTCTGATCCCAGCGGTGGAACCTCTAGTGATGGCTGCGTGTAGTTTGTGCTACGCATCCTCACCATGCACTAGTACCTGCAAAGTAATAATTTAGGTTCAGTACAGTGTGATACGATTGCTAAATATATAAAAAAATAAGTGTTGAATTTCAAAATTAATAATAAAATAAAAAATGGCCTAGAGTGGCCTCTTACAGCACTCGTAGTGCCGACAATTTTCGTGTCCCCGGCAATGGTGCCAAAAACTTGACACGATTTTACTGTATGTATAACGCAAGTGCACGCGTCAATGTAGTATAGGACTTTGTGAGGCCAGAGTCGAACTCAGGGACACTAAACTGTTGATGGACTACTACTAACTTTTCGCAATCAGCTAGACCGAGAAAAAATGTTTTAAGAGTTGATTGAAAAGAAAATAAAAATAAAAGAAAGGAAAGCAATCGATTAAATGGTTGGTTTAGTCAATTAAAAATGGGAATCTTTAGGATTGCGGTTTCACCGCGGGTTCTCGTTGTATGACTTTCTATATAGTTAAACACATTCATCTCTCAATCCGGGTAGTGGCCTGTAGTCAGAATTGCTCACTGTCGTGATACAATTCACTACCTAAATCTAGGTCGGTTCCACCGTCGTAGTAACCTATACCCTAAATTAGGTGCATTAGAATCGATCTCTGGGTTTCCACCATTAATCGTACATCACCTTGTTCAAAGAATTTATGAGTTAATGTGAGTTTTGTCTCTTTTCAACTGTTAATTCTTCTTTCAAAGCAATTAAAGGCATTAGATTATCATTAGGGTGATCAAGCATAATGATATAATGGAGAAAACGAAATCATACCACCGATTTAAGAGATAAATTATGAATTACTATGATAAAAGCATCATACAATGATTGCCCGGGCTACTCCCGGTCCTAAAGACAAAGGGGATTAGCCCTGCATGTTCATCTCAAAGAAAGACATGAATGAAGAAAGGGGAAACATGGATGAAGTGATGTAAACCCCTGAACGGAGAAGATCCAAGCATTACTCGACGTAGAATGCATGATCTACAGCCTTTTGGCGGTGGAAAACGTCTTCTTCGGCTCTCAGAACGGTCGGGGCATTCTTCTGGGCTCCGTTCTCTTCTTCTCCTCTCCTCGTGATGTGTGCAGTGGCTAATGATGTGATCGATGACTTCTGGCTGCCGTCATTAGGTATAAACACCAAGTTAGGTCGCCAAAATATCACCACCGTTAGATTCGGGCCGATCTGAAACAAACATTAATCTGACGGTGTCGATACCATCGACGCGGGTCGATGGTATCGACCCCTCGTGATATCGGCAAGCCTTCCTTCTTTTCTGTCGTCCCACCTGATGCTGACTCGATACCATCGATGCGGGTCGATGGTATCAACACCCTTAGGTGTCAGTTTTGTCACCTTTCCGACACTGAAGCTGTGGAGCGCCGATAGTATCAACCATTGCATCGATAGTATTGACTGGCTGATCGCTGGAAACCTGAAGGTATCTCGCTACCATCAACTTCCCAGTCGATGGTATCGACTCTGCATGGCTCCTTGTGGCTGTCTGCCTATGATTGTGTCGATACTATCGACGAATGTCGATGGTATCGACAGTTGTATATATTTTTTTTTCTTGAAATTGCAAGACAAAGCCAAATCAGCTGTAATAAAACTCATTATTATAATCGTTTATGATCAAAAAGATAAAATATGGGAGATTTGATACTGAGAAGGATTATAGACTAGAGTAAGTGAATCATGCAATATTAACCAGCAAAGTGACCAATAAACACATAAAACGCAAGTAAAAAATGTCTATAAATGTGACTCCAAATCATCGCATCATGTCATGACTGCAAGTTAGTAAGAGAGTAGTTTCTTAATGGTGTCAAGTCTTAGGACATGATGTTAGCAGTACATCCTTGGAGACTCCAGCATCCTACTGCATCATTGGAGCACTCAACCCTAGTGTTGAATCTAGTTTGTTGAAGATCATCACTGCCTTCCAAGCCTGTCGGTGGTGTCTTCGTCTTCCAGAACGTTGCCAGGTGACAGCGCCTAGACCCCGGGTCACTGCTGAGCGAGATTCTCCTCGTCTAGTTTTCAAAACAGTAGACAGAGGTTAGAGAGAGGCCCGGGTAGATATGTCTCTTGCGGCTATAGCCTGGAAGGTCTAAGGAGTAACTCTAGGGCAAAGGTAACTAGAGTATCTAGGGAACAAAGAGTCTCTACAAGCCTCACCTTGGGATACCGAGATCAAAACCATGTTTCCCGAAGGTGAGGGTTCCCTGTTTTGTCATCTATATATATAAATCCCGTGGAAACCCTAAAGGCATCTATGTAGGGAGGAAGAGGCCTCTCGAGAGCATATCCAACTTTCCCTTTCTCATTTCTCATCTTGGGGTTCAAGTAATCCAAAAGTGGCAAGGAGTATTATGACTATCCATAATATCACTTTTCCAAGACTATTTAATCTCAACACCAACTAGGAAGGAAGTACTCTTTTTATATAAACTTTTTCTTTTATTCCACAAGGCCACGAGAGACACCACCATATGATTTAGATTTGGATTTGGAAATAAAAGCCTTTAAGGAATACACCCAACCATGGTGTCACTACTACATAAATGGCTTATAACGTTAGATTTACAGGCGTCGGTTGTATACAACAAACTGACGCCTAAACCATAAAGCATCGGTTATATATATAAACCGACATCTATATGTAAAGAGAGGCCAGACATGAGTATCACTTTTTATTTATCATCGGTTCCTAGATAAGCAACCGACGCCTAAGATCAACCGCCAAATACAAATTTTCCAATGGAAAAAATCATCTCCAAAATTGACATACGGTGTCGGTTTTTAACAAAACAACTGGCGATTGAAGGTTTTTCACGAGACAAAAATTGGGCTCATTTTTATCATCAGTTTTCTTGTACTAACCGATGCTGCTGTATTTCCGCCTGCTGTCCCCGTGAAAATTTTTACCCCCCCCCCCCCGTGGCATCAGTTTTCTACGCCAACCAACGACTATGGTCATAATTCAAGAACATTTTATTTTTTTCGGCATGTGTAGATAGACGTCAGTTTTTCTATTTGAAACCAACAACTATAATTGAGAATAGACGTCAGTTTGTTTGAGTTAACCGACACCTATTGGTATAAGCGTTGGTTGATTTTAATAACTGACGTTGATCGGTTACTTAATAGTACCCATGCGAAGCAGACTCTTCCCATTTCTCTCTCTGTTACATTGCTGACTATCCGCTTAGGTCTGGCGATTTGCGCGATTCTGCTGTCGCTCCGTCGTCGCTGCTACTGTGATTGTAGCTACCGTCGTCGCTGCTATTGTGATCGCTGCCACCGTCGCCGCTGTTGTGCTCTACTCGCTACTCCGGTGCTGTTGTTGCCACCGCCGGCCTCTGCTACTTGTCGTCGGCCTGTTGCTCACCTACTCCGGCCCTGCTACTATTACCGCCGGCCCTGCTGCTCACCTGCTCTGGCCGCCACTCATCTTCTGTACCTGCTCGCTATGTCGCTCAAAAGGTACCTGCTCTGCCTTCTTCTCGAAACCATTTCTTAGGCCCCGTTTGGTTGGGCCGTAAATGAATACGATCAGTTGCAGCTACACAATTTTTTGATTTTCTTCTATTTCATTGCGTGTGGCCGCAATTTGCAATGCGAAAACAAACTACATGATAGAGTTTAACTGTACAGAAAATTAGGAAAACATACTACAATTTCTGTTTCTCCTCCGGCCTTCCTCTCACCTGACCCTCTTCCTGCTTCAGTAAATTTATTACAGTAGGCCATCAGATCTTCAATACTGCATCCAACCAAATTTTAACAAACCAACTGCATACATTCCATCTATTTGAAACCAAATAAAAACATTAACGTTGCAACTCACTGTTTATATTTTCCTATTTTAGAATTCATATTGTTAGTTGGTTTTACACCCAACCAAATTAGCCCTTAGTACATTTAGCAAATATTCTTACTTAGCGGATTAATATTATTAAGTAGCATCCATCAACACCTACTGGTATACTCTGTTTTTCTGAAGGTCTGTAATTTTGTCATTTTTGCTAATTGCATGCTCTGTATCGATACCATATTGGAGTTTATCAGTTTTGTAAAGTAACATGTGTTTCACTTGTATAGTAAGTAATTTGATGCTCTGTAATCCTTTCATATACTCATAATGTGAGTATATGAATTGCATGATATGTAATTTTTTTCACATGGTGATACAATATATCAATATTGCATTACAATATAACATGAGTTAGTACTCACTAACATACGAAGTAATCTAATGATCTATAATTTTCTAACATGTTACAATACCTACTTGTTAGTTATCGGTTCTTACTGAATATAATGTGATAGTATACATGAATATCATGTTTTTTTGAAACAACTAATTTCGATGCAGTGAAATATTATTCAAAATGCTTGATTGTTGAGTAATATTTCTTTTTTTAGCAGTATTGATAACACCAAATTTTGTGATGTTTTTGGCCTTTGTTCTGTTATCAAAACTGCCCTTTTCTGCTTTTTTTCCTCTCTTTTATATGCATTTTCGCAATAATTAGCCAAGCAATGCTCTCAATCCAACATTTCCATCTTTGCACAGTTTCCCTCCTATTTTGGCCCATTTAGCACCAATAAGGCCACCCCGGCCCGCAAATAAGTCTAAGACTATTTCGGCCCCCTAACGGCCGATGCGAATGCTGACCGGCAGGGCTGCGCGATATGACGACGTGCGACACAAGGATGCCGCGCGAGACGGTACCAATGGACAACACGCCCACTTACCCGACAGGGAGCCGAGCACACCGCGTCTACTCCCTCTGACGCGCAATATCAGCCACCCACTGGCAGGCGCCTCTCACCACAACGCCCAACGGCCGACACCCTTGTGCCGGGCGATACTTGCGACAGCCGACACCAGCTGAGCGGCGGTAAGGAGGACACGTGGCACTTCGCGCACCATATCTTCTCCTGACTAGCTGCCTATAAATAGCAGCTACAGGGAGCCGAAAAGACGGATCGGACAAGCTTGGTCACTTTAGGTTTCGGACAGTCGAGTGATCTTCGGAGGAGACTACGAGAGCAGGCGTATCGTGCTCCAGTGTTCGTACCGGGCGACACTAGGGGAGCTCTTCCTCATCCCGAGAGGGAGGGGACTGGTTCACCTAGGACTGTACCGGGCGACACTGAGAGCCGATATCAGCCGATGTAGATACGCGATACAAGTGCCCGACACTAGTGCCAGAAAGTAGGATGCGCAGCTCCATGCCCGACACGATAACGAACCCGATACGCTCTGCCCGTCATGCGTGCCGCCCGAGAGGGTGTGCCGCCCGACTTGAGCGTATCGGCCAGGTCCTTGAGTGATGCAGTCGGCCGTCGCGATGTGCTTCTTGAGAGAGCGTGCTGCCCAACATGGCTGTATCGGGCTAGGCCCCTGTCTGATATCGGGCGGGATGGTTATTGTAGCTTGTCGTCCTTCTACATCAAGAAGGCGACACATATCTTTAATTCTGTTATTTAATTTCTTTACTTATGCATTGTAATTAAGACCTTTAATGCTTATAGAGATAGAAAAGCTTAATTACTTACTGCTCCATGCTTGGTGCAATATGTTGGATGACTGCTATGTTTGATATCTGAACTCTAGCTTGCATGTTTTGGATCGCGCTTCGCTTAGCTACCGAATCGTGTTTTCCCATCGCAATAGCTTCGAGAGTTGTGTTGCGGCTCTAGTGTTTGGTCCGATTCTGGAGTACGAGAGTGCCCGGAACGGAGTTGCTTTAGTAACCCTTCCACTCTAATTTGAGTCTGGTGACCCCGAGAGTGGAGCCGATGCCTTGTTAGAGGTACCCGCTCCAAGAGGAGGGGTACATGATTGGTTCTACCGCCGCTTGTTTTACCACAGTTCTATCCTTCGTACCTCACTTTAGCTCGAGCAATATCCTTCTATTTCTATTGCATGAAAACCCCTAAAAACTACTAAATGCTTAAAACCTTAAATCTTTCTAGTAACTCCACTTGGAGATAGTTTTCTTGTTTTGTTCGTGACACCTTTATGCTTCCCTTCTGGGGAATTTATAATCTCTTCATACCTTCCGGAGTGTAGCGTGTCGATTCTGGGTTCTCAACACTACCCCCCTTGTCCCTGTGTTCGACCCCGTATATCTACTTCGACCCCGTATATCTACTTCGACCCCGTAAACAAAGTTGCGGGGGCCTAGAAGGATTCAGGTTTATAAATGTAAAATCTCGACTACCTCAAATCCGCCTCTAATTTTAGGACGCGCGATTTAGACCGATCAACTTTTTGGCGTCGTTGCCGGGGACAAGGCAATACGGCACTGTTGACGAATCCGAATCCACTAACTACACTCTTGTGCCTCAAGCTTAGAAACGAGCTTGACCGCACCCTTTTTCTTTTCTTTCCTTTTGATGCTATTTATTCTTTGCCTAAGCTAAATAATTCAAATATCTAAACTTGGTTTTTCATGCCACTTTCAGGAACCCTGAAGAACAGATCACTGTTCCACCGAGCTCTGACACCAATCAACGTTCCGACCGAGCACAATCATCGACATCATGCCCCCCCCCCCCCCCCGTGTCAAACCACAACATGCTGAAGGGGAACAACAGGGAAGGCATGGGAATGAATCTCCTCCACCAAGTGGCAATGATCGCTATGACGACAATGATCAACATGAAGATCAAGAATCAGAGCACTCCGAGGAAGGCCACCCCCGTGTCCGGCATCACCACCATCGTCGACACAGGCGACACCAGGACCAAGAACAACAGGGAGGCACCAACAGCGACAATTCAGATGAAGAAGATAAGACTCTAAGGGAGCTAGCCTCCACTAAGGCTAACAATTCCAGATGCCCTGTCATCGTTCCGCGATTCAACGCCGCAAACTTCAAACTCAAGCCATTTGTCATCTCCATGATTCAGAACAAAAGCTTTAGAGGGAGTTCTAAGAATGACAATCCCTATCACCATTTGGATGCTTTTAAGAACATCTGTGATACTATCAAGATGAGGGGAGTTCCCCAGGAAGTAATCTATTGCAAGGGCTTCATCTTTTCTTTGGAAGATAAAGCTCTATCATGGTACCTAGGGCTGCCCCACCAGGCTCTGAATGGATGGGGAGCATTGGCGGATGCATTTGTAAATAAGTTCTACCCAACTGAGAAGACAGTGAGAAACAGACAAAGGATAACTTCTTTCATGCAAAAGCCCAACGAGAACCTCCATGAGGCCTGGGAGCGATACCAAGAATATCAGAGGGACTGCCCTCACCACAACTACAAGAAAGGGTTCTTGATCACTACCTTCTACAACGGCCTAACTCCCAAAGAAAGGGTTTCATTGAACGCAGCAGCCGGAAGTGATTTCCTGGGGAAGAAGCCGAGTAGGTCCGAGAAGATCATCAAGAACATGGCCGAGCTACAAGCCGGCACTGACTATGACAGATCTGACCGGGGCCAAGCTAAAAAGGTTAGTGAAGGGCTTTCTTATGAATCCAAGGCACTGGAGACGATCACTTCTCAGATCCAGAGGATAGCTACGGATGTAAAGCAGCTAAAGGAATCTGGTGGAAAGAGTAAGAAACAGGTTGAAAAGGTAATGAAATGTGTGACATGTGGAGAAGGGGGACACAGTATAGAGAATTGCATCTACACCCAACCAGACGCATCAAGCGATTCCGAATCTGAGGACGAGGAAACTGAGAAGGTAGCTTTTGTAAATTTCAAAAGGCCGGACCACCCTGGCTTTAGTTATGGCAACAAGGATGCGGCTGAAAACTCACATCAGTTACAAAGCGCCTCCAAGCCACCTCAGGCTTTTGAGCAAAGGGGAGGACCAGGCCAATACCCCAAAAACACTCATTTCCCATCAAACAAAGGGAACTTTCAGGGGCAAGTAAAGTATCCAGGATCGGCCAAGGAGCAAGGTGGCGTGGTCGGTCAATTATTTGACTTTGTTAAAAGGCAGGACACGATTAATAACCAGCTAGCGCAGAGTGCGCTATCAAATTCAGGTGTTTTGAACTCATTGCAGGTCCAGCTGGCGGATATGCAGACTCACCAACGCCAAATTGATCAGCAATTAGCTAAAATGGCCGAATTAATGAAGAACCCGTCAGGGAAGATCCCGTCCAACACCGAACCAGCCAAGAGACCGGAGCAGTGATTGCAGAAACAAAGAATGAAGAAGAAGACTTGGGCGTCCAGCTAAAGACGAGAAATGCAGCACTTCTCGGGAGGCAAACCGAGTTGTCTTTTTAATTCCTAGAATAGTGCATTTTTACTTCCATGCAAGAAAAACATTACAAACATTTTGGGATGTAATAAGACCCGAGTCAGTGCATGCGCCACATGCGCTGACTCTGTTTTATGGGTCACCGAAGTATTCTATAGGACGGGATGGGTAATGCTAGCTGAGGCTGGGACCTTAGTTTCGGGCCAGTGATGTTTTACCCCCCCCCCCCCCGACCGCTTTCGTTGCCCCATTTTGTTTTCAAGTTTTCTTTTCTTTCTTATCTGAAGGTCGTAACGGGAAGCAACCATGCCGGCAGGATATGCGCCACATCGTGCAAAGAGTGTTTCGGGCATCGCTAAAGCCATGACAAAAGACGCTCCTGGACGGCATGAGCCTGTGACGATCGTGCTAAAGGACTGATCACCCTTAGGCCGACGGATGGACTTCCTGTCTTGGGAATCAATCACCCTATCGGCCAATGCATTCCCAGGATTGCTTGCCGTGTTTTTGCCGTGTCGAAAAACCAGGGTTGAGTTTTCTATAAATACGAACAAGTTTTACCGTGTCGGGTTACCTGAATTACTGTGTTCGTACTCCCATATCGTGCAAGGACTTTGTGCTTTTTGCTCCCGTATCGCGCGACACCCCCCCCTTTTTGCCTTCGTAACGTGCAGAAGTCCCGAGCTCTGTAAGGTACAGCCCGACATACCTATCGCCCAATAGATCTATCGTGCGGCAGTCTATGCCACCCGACACATCCTGAGTTTACATGTATAGTCTGTCGGCTTTGATTAGCTGAACGGTTTCGTATCGCCCGACACGTATCTTTTAGTAACTATTGCCCGATATGCCATGTCAGGCGATAGTCGTATCATCCATTTTTGTATAACCCCAAAGGTTTTTGTGGCGGGCGGCACGCTGTATTGGGCATCTTTTATCGCCCGACACGGCCGTGCGTTTTGTCGCCCTATCACCTTGTTCGTATCAGGAGATACCCATCCCTAATATTGGCCACATGACTTCACCTCAGAACCTTGTGTGTCGCCCGATACTTGGGGGGGGAGGCCAGGCAATCTTTGTACAGAAAAACACCGGGCCACACATTTATTCTTTATTATATATTTCTTTCTTTCAAAGGCCAACATATTTCATCAAAGTATTTCTTTTGTTGTCCTATAGAGATGGCCCGCAAAAAGATAAGTGATGTCCCCTTTGACTCTCAGGGTAGGAGGATCTACCCAGAGACTGCGGCTGAAACCTCCAACGCTGGGCGGAAGCGCCCAAATCCAAGACCAGTCGAGGCCTCTACAACAGAAAAGAGGGCCAGGGTTGGAGAAGCGGCAACTCCAGCTCCAATTCTAACTCCAACGCCCCCAGCATTAGCAGCAATCCCAGAAGCCTTGGAGGAGAGTTTCGAGCCAAGAAACGACGAGCATACTCACCGGTATGCTGAGCTGGTGCCCAAAATATACTGCCCCAGCAGGTTCTGCCACGAATCCTCATTTGTTGATCTGGGAATCAAGAAGAGGCTGAAGGCCGTCCTTGCCGCAGCAGGACTGAAGAAAATCTACTTCAGCAGGTCTTCCTCGTACACTAGGCTGACAATGGAGTTCATGTCTTCCCTCTGTCGGGTGAGAAATTCACAGGCGGAGAGAAAGGAATTCGGAGGGCCAGACAGACTCCAAGCCCGACTTTACAACTCAGAGTGCACCATCTCCGAGAAGTTTCTAAACCAGATCTTCTCTTCAAGTGAGGAGGAGAGGAATCTGATGGACAACGGTGAGAGAATCACCAAGGGAGACGGGTTCGATCCCGTGAAGCTCTAGAATAAGTTAATCGGCGAATCTTCGTTCAAGCCGGGAAAGAAGGTAGTTTCTATGCACTCATGCTTCTGGAGGATAGTGCACAAACTGGTGGCATGCCTGGGTTCAGCAAGTATGAATCCATCAACATATATACAGAGGAGCTCCATGTCATGTGGCACATAATGGAGGGCCGAGTAATCAACCTCGGACGATTTTTGCTGAACAGACTACACCCGATGAAGGAAGCTACAAAGGACTACTGCATGGGTGGAATAGTCAATCTTATTGCAGAAGGGCTCGGGTACCCGAAAGAGCTGTGTAATCTTTCAAGGACGTAAGGCGATGAGGTAATCGACACCAAGTACCTGATCAGGGCTAGTATCATCAGGAAGGAGGGGAGAGACTTTTTCTATAAGTTCGCAAGGACGAACATACTCCTCCCGCTCCCTCGCTACGATGACTACGACGTAGAGAAACTGGTTTTCACCACCTCCGAAATTGAAGTCGTGGCGGCCAACACAGCCCAAGCCGCCACCACAAGCATCCAGGAGAGGACAGCCCCAGAGCCCCCGACGACAGTTGTTAGTAGAGCTGTCGTCACTCCTACCATACTAGCCACCACCACGACAACGACAACTGTGGTGGCTGACAAGGAACCGGCGATCGTTGAGGTCACTGAGGCATCAACTACGGGAGCTTCTGCGGAAGAGAAAGTCGCAGCCCCTATCATCCCTGAAATGCCTATAGAAGCAGAAAAAGAACCTGAGCCGGACACTAGTAATGGGGTGTTTGCTGAGATCCTGAGAATGGAGCTCGAGGGAGATCAGTTGACACCAATGCCACAGTCTGTGTCACCTTTTATAACAGGAGAGGAGATCTCCGACAGTGCGGAGGTGGATCGAAGTTCGCCCGCACCACAGCCGTCTCCTCCCCGACGAAAAGGCAAGGTGATAGCTGTTGAAGTGGCGTCGTCGCCTCGCCTGGCGGCATCGGCAACGCAAACGGTTTATGTAGATTCTACCACGTATGGTAGACCATCACGTGAGCAAAATGTCGTGAGAATGGAAGGAAGATCTACCGGGGCTTCCCCTTCGCTCGAAAAGATGTTCGGGCACGAGCTAGACAATTTGCGGGAGGTAGCAGATACCAACTCTGACATTTGTATTTACCTAACCCGCAAATTTGCGTCTTTTCAAGACAGGCTGAACAACCAAGAGCGAGAGCTGTTGACTCTAGCGAGCCTTCCCAGCGGACTAGAGGCCTTAAATTCGATAATGCAGTAGGTTCTCCAATGCCTCGACAAGATCGAGGAGAGGCTGGATAGAGGGGACGACCATCCGTGCCGAAGGCAACCGAGACGGTCGCCGTCACCCCCTAGCAGTGGCTCTCCATTATCTTCGGCAGCACCTCCTTCGACATCGACGTCACCCTCTGCCTACAGCAGGCGATCCTCAACGCCCGAGGAGGGGACGCAGCCAAGGTCGACCGAAGGAGCCACTGCTAGGGGGTGACGGCGACCGTCTCGGCTGCCTTCGGCGCGGATGGTCGTCCCCTCTATCCAGCCTCTCCTCGATCTTGTCGAGGCGTTGGAGAACCAGCTGCATTATCGAATTTAAGGCCTCTAGTCCGCTGGGAAGGCTCGCTAGAGTCAGCAGCTCTCGCTCTTGGTTGTTCAGCCTGTCTTGAAAAGACGCAAATTTGTGAGTTAGGGAAATACAAATGTCAGAGTTGGTATCTGCTACCTCCCGCAAATTGTCTAGCTCGTGCCCGAGCATCTTTCCGAGCGACAGGGAAGCCTCGGTAGATCTTCCTTCCATCCTCACGACATTTTGCTCGCGCGATGGTCTACCAGGCGTGGTAGAATCTACATAAACTGTTTGCGTTTCCGATGCCGCCAGGCGAGGCGACAACGCCACTTCAGCAGCTATTGTCTTGCCTTTTCATCGAGGAGGAGACGGTTGTGGTGCGGGCGAACTTCGATCCACCTCCGCACTGTCGGTGATCTCCTCTCCTTCTATAAAAGGCGACACAGGTTGCGGCGTTGGTGTCAACTGATCTCCCTCGAGCTCCATTCTCAGGATCTCGGCGAACACCCCATTACTAGTGTCCGGCTCAGGTTCTTTTTCTACCTCTATAGGCATTTCAGGGATGACAGGGGCTGCGGCCGTCTCTTCTGCGGCAGCTCCCGTAGTTGATGCCTCGGTGATGTCAACGATTGTCGGTTCCTTGTCAGCCACCACAGTTTTCATTGTCGTGGTGGTGGCTAGTATGGTAGGAGTGATGACAGCTCTACTAACAGATGTCGTCGGGGGCTCTGGGGCTGTCCTCTCCTGGACGCTTGTGGTGGCGGCTTGGGTTGTGTTGGCCGCCACGGCTTCAATTTCAGTGGTGGTGAAAACCAGTTTCTCTGTGTCGTAGTCGGCGCAGCGAGGGAGTGGGAGGAGTATATTCGTCCTTGCGAACTTATAGAAAAAGTCTCTCCCCTCCTTCGTGATGATACTAGCCCTGATCAGGTACTTGGTGTCGATTACCTCATCGCCCTGCGTCCTCGAAAGATTGCACGGCTCTTTCGGGTACCCGAGCCCTTCTACAATAAGATTGACTATTCTTCCCATGAAGTAGTCCTTTGTAGCTTCCTTCATCGGGTGTAGTCTGTTCAGCAAAAATCGTCCGAGGTTGATTACTCGGCCCTCCATTATGTGCCACATGACATGGAGCTCCTCTCTATATATGTTGCTGGATTCGTACTTGCTGAACAAGAGACATGCCACCAGTTTGTGCACTATCCTCCAGAAGCATGAGTGCATAGCAGCTACCTTCTTTCCCGGCTTGAACGAAGATTCGCCGGTTAACTTGTTCTAGAGCTTCACGGGATCGAACCCGTCTCCCTCGGTGATTCTCTCACCAATGTCCATCATATTCCTCTCCTCCTCGCTTGAAGAGAAGATCTGGTTTAGAAACTTCTCGGAGATTGTGCACTCTGAGTTGTAGAGTCGGGCTTGGAGTCTGTCTGGCCCTCCGAATTCCTTTCTCTCCTCCGGTGAATTTCTCACCCGGCAGATGGAAGACATGAACTCCATTGTCAGCCTAGTGTACGAGGAAGACCTACTGAAGCAGATTTTCTTCAATCCCGCTGCGGCAAGGACGGCCTTCATCCTCTTCTTGATTCCCAGATCAGAAAATGAGGCTTCGTGGCAGAACCTGCTGGGGCGGTAGATTTTGGGCACCAGCTCAGCATACCGGCGAGTATGCTCGTCGTTTCTTGGCTCGAAACTCTCCTTCAAGGCTTCCGAGATTGCTGCTACTGCTGGGGGCGTTGGAGTTAGAATTGGAGCTGGAGTTGCCGCTTCTCCAACCCTGGCCCTCTTTTCTGTTGTAGAGGCCTCGACTGGTCTTGGATTTGGGCGCTTCCGCCCGGCGTTGGAGGTTTCAGCCACAGTCTCTGGGTAGAGCCTCCTGCCCTGAGAGTCAACGGGGACATCAGTTATCTTTATGTGGGCCATCTCTGTAGGACAACAAAAGAAATACTTTGATTAAATATGTTGGCCTTTGAAAGAAAGAAATATATAATAAAGAATAAATGTGTGACCCGGTGTTTTTCTGTACAAAGATTGCTTGGCCTCCCCCCCCCCCCCCCCCGTATCGGGCGACACACAAGGTTCTGAGGTGAAGTCATGTGGCCGATATTAGGGACGGGTATCTCCTGATACGAACAAGGCGATAGGGCGACAAAATGCGCGGTCGTGTCGGGCGATAAAAGATGCCCGATACAGCGTGCCGCCCGCCACAAAAACCTTTGGGGTTATACAAAAATGGACGATACGACTATCGCCCGAAATGGCATATCGGGCAATAGTTACTAAAAGATACGTGTCGGGCGATACAAAACCGTTCAGCTAATCAAAGCCGACAGACTATACATGTAAACTGAGGACGTGTCGGGCGACATAGACTGCCGCGCGAAAGATCTACTGGGTGATAGGTCTGTCGGGTTGTACCTTATAGAGCTCGGGACTTCCGCACGTTACGAAGGCAAAAGGGGGGGGGGTGTCGCGTGATACGGGAGCAAAAAGCACAAAGTCCTTGCACGATATGGGAGTACGAACACAGTAATTCAGGTAGCCCGACACGGTAAAACTTGTTCGTATTTATAGCAAACTCAACCCTGGTTTTTCGACACGGTAAAAACATGGCAAGCAATCCTGGGCATACATTAGCCGATAGGGTGATTCACTCCCGAGACAGGCAGTCCATCCGTCGGCCTAAGGGTGATCAATCCTTTGGCACAATCGTCACAGGTTCATGTCGTCCAGGAGCGTCTTTTGTCATGGCTTTAGCGATGCCTGAAACACTCTTTGCACGATGTGGCACATATCCTGCCAGCAGGGTTGCTTCCCGTTACGACCTTCAGATAAGAAAGAAAAGAAAACTTGAAAACAAAATGGGGCAACGAAAGCGGTCGGGGGGGTAAAACATCACTGGCCCGAAACTAAGGTACCGGCCTCAGCTAGCATTACCCATCCCGTCCTATAGAATACTTCGGTGACCTATAAAACAGAGTCAGTGCATGTGGCGCATGCACTGACTCGGGTCTTATTACATCCCAAAATGTTTGTAATGTTTTTCTTGCAGGGAAGTAAAAATGCCCTATTCTAGGAATTAAAAAGACAACTCGGGTTGCCTCCCGAGAAGCGTTGCATTTCTCATCTTCAGCTAGACGCCCAAGTCTTCTTCTTCATTCTTTGTTTCTACAATCACTGCCCCGGTCTCTTGGCTGGTTCGGTGTTGGACGGGATCTTCCCTGACGGGTTCTTCATTAATTCGGAAATTTGAGCTAATTGCTGATCAATTTGGCATTGGTGAGTCTGCATATCCGCCAGCTGGACCTGTAATGAGTTCAAAACACCTGAATTTGATAGCGCACTCTGCGCTAGCTGGTTATTAATCGTGTCCTGCCTTTTAACAAAGTCAAATAATTGACCGACCACGCTGCCTTGCTCCTTGGCCGATCCTGGATACTTTACTTGTCCCTGAAAGTTCCCTTTGTTTGATGGGAAATGAGTGTTTTTGGGGTATTGGCCTGGTCCTCCCCTTTGCTCAAAAGCCTGAGGTGGCTTGGAGGCGCTTTGTAACTGATACGAGTTTTCAGCCACATCCTTGTTGCCATAACTGAAGCCAGGGTGGTCCGGCCTTTTGAAATTTACAAAAGCTACCTTCTCAGTTTCCTCATCCTCAGATTCAGAATCGCTTGATGCGTCTGGTTGGGTGTAGATGCAATTCTCTATACCGTGTCCCCCTTCTCCACATGTCACACATTTCATTACCTTTTCAACCTGTTTCTTACTCTTTCCGCCAGATTCCTTCAGCTACTTTACATTTGTAGCTATCCTCTGGATCTGAGAAGTGATCGTCTCCAGTGCCTTGGTTTCATAAGAAAACCCTTCACTAACCTTTTTATCTTGGCCCCGGTCAGATCTGTCATAGTCAGTACCGGCTTGCAGCTCGGCCATGTTCTTGATGATCTTCTGGGACCTACTCGGCTTCTTCCCCAGGAAATCACTTTCGGCTGTTGCATTCAATGAAACCCTTTCTTCGGGAGTTAGGCTGTTATAGAAGGTAGTGATCAAGAACCCTTTCTTGTAGTTGTGGTGAGGGCAGTCCCTCTGATATTCTTGGTATCGCTCCCAGGCCTCATGGAGGTTCTCGTTGGGCTTTTGCATGAAAGAAGTTGTCCTTTTTCTGTTTCTCATTGTCTTCTCAGTTGGGTAGAACTTATTTACAAATGCATCTGCCAATGTTCCCCATCCATTCAGAGCCTGGTGGGGCAGCCCTAGGTACCATGATAGAGCTTTATCTTCCAAAGAAAAGATGAAGCCCTTGCAATATATTACCTCCTAGGGAACTCCCCTCATCTTGATAGTATCACAAATGCTCTTAAAAGCATCCAAATGGTGATAGGGATTGTCATTCTTAGAACTCCCTCTAAAGATTTTGTTCTGAATCATGGAGATGACAGACGGCTTGAGTTCGAAGTTTGCGGCGTTGAATCACGGAACGATGACAGGGCATCTGGAATTGTTAGCCTTAGTGGAGGCTAGCTCCCTTAGAGTCTTCTCTTCTTCATCTGAATCGTCGCTATTGGTGCCTCCCTGTTGTTCTTGGTCCTGGTGTCGCCTGTGTCGACGATGGTGGCGATGCCGGACACGGGGGTGGCCTTCCTCGGAGTGCTCTGATTCTTGATCTTCATGTTGATCATTGTCGTCATAGCGATCATTGCCACTTGGTGGAGGAGATTCATTCCCATGCCTTCCCTGCTGTTCCCCTTCAGCATGTTGTGGGTTGACACGGGGGGGCATGATGTCGATGATTGTGCTCAGTCGGAACGTTGATTGGTGTCGGAGCTCGGTGGAACAGTGATCTGTTCTTCAGAGTTCCTGAAAGTGGCATGAAAAACCAAGTTTAGATATTTGAATTATTTAGATTAGGCAAAGAATAAATAGCATCAAAAGGAAAGAAAAGAAAAAGGGTGCGGTCAAGCTCATTTCTAAGCTTGAGGCACAGGAGTGTAATTAGTGGATTCCGATTCGTCAACAGTGTTGTATTGCCTTGTCCCCGGCAACGGCGCCAAAAAGTTGACCGGCCTAAATCGCGCGTCCTAAAATTGGAGGCGGATTTGAGGTAGTCGAACTTTTACATTTATAAACCCGAATCCTTCTAGGCCCCCGCAACTTTGTTTACGGGGTCGAAGTAGATATACGGGGTTGAACACAGGGACAAGGGGGTAGTGTTGAGAACCCAGAATCGACACGCTACACTCCGGCAGGTATGAAGAGATTATAAATTCCCCAGAAGGGAAGCATAAAGGTGTCACGAACAAAACAAGAAAACTATCTCCAAGTGGAGTTACTAGAAAGATTTAAGGTTTTATGCATTTAGCAGTTTTTAGGGGTTTTCATGCAACAGAAACAGAAGGATATTGCTTGAGCTAAAGCGAGGTACGAAGGATAGAACTTTGGTAAAACAAGCGGTGGTAGAACCAATCATGTACCCCTCCTCTCGGAGCGGGTACCTCTAACAAGGCATCGGATCCACTCTCGGGGTCACCAGACTCAAATTAGAGTGGAAGGGTTACTAAAGCAACTCCGTTCCGGGCACTCTCGTACTCCAGAATCGGACCAAACACTAGAGCCGCAACACAACTCTCGAAGCTTTTGCGACGGGAAAACACGATTCGGTAGCTAAGCGAAGCGCGATCCAAAACATACAAGCTAGAGTTCAGATATCAAACACAGCATTCATCCAACATATTGCACCAAGCATGGAGCAGCAAGTAATTAAGCTTTTCTATCTCTATAAGCATTAAAGGTCTTAATTACAATGCATAAGTAAAGAAATTAAATAACAGAATTAAAGATATAGGGGGACGAACCAGACTTGGACTTATTTGCGGGCCGGAACGACCTTATTGGTGCTGAATGGGCCAAAATAGGAGGAAATCTCTACAAAAGAAGGAAATATTGGATTGAGAGCATTGCTTGGCTAATTATTGCGAAAATGCATATAAAAGAGAGGAAAATATCAGAAAAGGATAGTTTTGATAACAGAATAAAGGCCAAAAACATCACAAAATTCGGTGTTATCAACTCCCCCAAACTTAGTGTTTTGATTGTCCTCAATCAATATTTAAACTTTATTTAGTGATGCTTCTTCGTGCGCAGCATAATTCTCAGGCCAAGATGTAAAACAAGTATCGTAATGCCTTTAGAGATAATGTTGTCTCATTACGAACAAAAGACTTTGTTTTTCCTACCTTATTGTTTAAGTAAGATTCTTCTCTACAGCTTTGGCGAGACTTTGTTGTATGATTCCGAAGTTAGCTTACACACCAAACAACTTTATTTTCAAGGCAAAAAGTTGTGTATAGGGTAGGCTAAGGCTTTTTGCGTTTTCTTCTTGTTTCCCATCGTTCCATCCAGGTAAGGGTCTGTTAATGGGCAAGTGGTCCCTGCAGTCCAAGCCAGTTGGCTTTAGAGCAATGATTTCACATCCTACGTACCACTGTCCCGGATCTACCATGCCTAAAGATGGGTACTTTTGGAAAACAAGTGTGTGTATATTTTTCTCTTTTTCTTTTATTGGGCACAACTCTCATGCTTTTATTCACACTCATAAGGTTTCTCTCTCTTTTTAGGATTTTTGTCGAGTAAGGGGAAACAAAGAGATTATTGTTGTTTGGGCAGCTTTTTCCTTCTCCATACTCGTCTCTTAACTGTTTGCGAGATTATTGTATTTTCGAAATATTTGGCAAGACGAAACATATTCTTTTGTTCGTTTGAAGAAGCATTATCAAAAAGATATAACAGGACTTGCGTCATATTTAGCACAAAGAAAATAAACTTGGCAAGCAGTTGCATCGGGGTTTTTACTAATATAGTGACTTTGTACATATGCATGGGAACAAAATAAGCAAAATTGTGTACATATGCATGGCTTTAGCGATGCCCGAAACACTCTTTGCACGATGTGGTGCATATCCTACCGGCAGGGTTGCTTCTCGTTACGACCTTCAGATAAGAAAGAAAAGAAAACTTGAAAACAAAATGGGGCAACAAAAGCGGTCGGGGGGGATACCATGCAATATTTGTACAGAAAAACACCGGGCCACACATTTATTCTTTATTATATATTTCTTTCTTTCAAATTCCAACATATTTAATCAAAGTATTTCTTTTGTTGTCCTATAGAGATGGCCCGCACAAAGATAATTGTTGTCCACGTTGACTCTCAGGGTAGGAGGATCTACCCAGAGACTGCGGCTGAAACCTCCAACGTCGGGCGGAAGCGCCCGAATCCAAGGCCAGTCGAGGCCTCTACAACAGAAAAGAGGGCCAGGGTTGGAAAAGCGGCAACTCCAGCTCCAATTCTAACTCCAACGCCCGCAACAGCAGCAGCAATCCCGGAAGCTTTGGCGGAGAGTTTTGAGCCAAGAAACGACGAGCATACTCGCCGGTATGCTGAGCTGGTACCCAAAATCTACCGCCCCAGTAGGTTCTGCCACGAAGCCTCATTTGCTGATCTGGGAATCAAGAAGAGGCTGAAGACCGTCCTCGCCGTAGCGGGACTGAAGAAAATCTGCTTCAGCAGGTCTTCCTCGTACACTAGGCTGACAATGGAGTTCATGTCTTCCATCTGCCGGGTGAGAAATTCACCGGCGGAGAGAAAGGAATTCGGAGGGCCAGATAGACTCCAAGCCCGACTCTACAACTCAGAGTGCACAATCTCCGAGAAGTTTCTGAACGAGATCTTCTCTTCAAGCGAGGAGGAGAGGAATCTGATGGACAACGGTGAGAGAATCACCGAGGGAGACGGGTTCGATCCCGTGAAGCTCTGGAACAAGTTAACCGGCGAATCTTCGTTCAAGTCGGGAAAGAAGGTAGCTGCTATGCACTCATGCTTCTGGAGGATAGTGCACAAACTGGTGGCATGTCTCTTGTTCAGCAAGTACGAATCCAGCAACATATATACAGAGGAGCTCCATGTCATGTGGCACATAATGGAGGGCCGAGTAATCAACCTCGGATGATTTTTGCTGAACATACTACACCCGATGAAGGAAGCTACAAAGGACTACTGCATGGGTGGAATAGTCAATCTTATTGCAGAAGGGCTTGGATACCCGAAAGAGCCGCGCAATCTTTCGAGGACGCAGGGCGATGAGGTAATCGACACCAAGTACCTGATCAGGGCCAGTATCATCAGGAAGGAGGGGAGAGACTTTTTCTATAAGTTTGCAAGGATGAATATACTCCTCCCGCTCCCTCACTGCGCCGACTACGACGCAGATAAACTAGTTTTCACCACCGGTGAAATTGAAGCCGTGGCGGCCAACACAGCCCAAGCCGCTACCACAAGCGTCTAAGAGAGGACATCCCCAGAGCCCCCGATGACAGCTGTTAGTAGAGTTGTCGTCACTCCTACCATACTAGCCACCACCACGACAACAACAACTTTAGTGGCTGACAAGGAATCGGCGATCGTTGAGGTCACTGAGGCATCAACTACGGGAGCTGCCGCGGAAGAGACGGCCGCAGCCCCTGTCATCCCTTAAATGCCTATAGAGGCAGAAAAAGAACCTGAGCTGGACACTAGTAATGGGGTATTCGCCGAGATCCTAAGAATGGAGCTCGAGGGAGATCAGTTGACACCAACACCGCATCCTGTGTCGCCTTTTATAGCAGGACAGGAGATCGCAGACAGTGCGGAGGTGGATTGAAGTTCGCCCGCACCACAGTCGTCTCCTCCCTGAAGAAAAGGCAAGGCGATAGCTGCTGAAGTGGTGTCGTCGCCTTGCCTAGCGGCATCGGCAACACAAACGGTTTATGTAGATTTTACCACGACTGGTAGACCATCGCGCGAGCAAAATGTCACGAGGACAGAAGGAAGATCTACCGGGGCTTCCCCGTCGCTCAGAAAGATGCTCAGGCACGAGCTAGACAATTTGTGGGAGGTTCTCCAATGCCTCCACAAGATCGAGGAGAGGCTGGATAGAGGGGACGACCATCCGCGCCGAAGGCACCCGAAACAGTCGCCGTCACCCCGTAGCAGTGGCTCTCCATCATCTTCGTCAGCGCCTCCTTTGACATCGACGTCACCCTCCGCCTCCAGCAGGCGATCCTCAATGCCCGAGGAGGGGACACAGCCAAGGTCAACTTTTTGGCACCGTTTCCGGGGACAAGGCATCAAAATGGTACTGTTGACGAGTTCGAATCCACTAACCACACTCATGTGCCTCAAGCTTAGAAATGAGCTTGACCGCACCCTTTTTCTTTCCTTTTGATGCTATTATGTTCGACATATGTACAAAGACCAACATGCGGATCCAACTGGCAGACCACACCTTTAAGAGACCTGTCGGCATTGTCGAAGATGTGCCGATCCGGGTGGGTGACTTCTTCATCCCTTGCGATATAGTCGTCATCGACACAGCTGAAAATCCCCATTTCCTGATCATCTTTGGTCGCCCCTTCTTGGCGACAGGGAGAGCGCTAATTGATGTTTCCGAGGGGATGATCACCTTAACGGTCGGAAACGACCATATCGACTTCAAGCTGAATGAGATCATGAAGAGCCCATCCCTCTCTGAATCAGCATGTTTTGCAGATAGCTACAATAAATTCCGCGAGGAAATAGAAGAAGATATCCGGACAGTAGACCCCCTCTTGAGGGCAATAAACTGTCAAGATCCCGACCTCGAAGATCTGGAGGTCGCGAAGCATCTCAACCTTTTCAACCTTTCTGACGAAGACTTGCAAGAAGAAGATGAGGTGGTGGAGTCTGCAAGGTATGTCTCTCTCGAGGGGGAGCCTCAAGAGAAGGCGCCTAGACCGATGCCCGAGTTAAAAGCGTTGCCTGAAGGCCTAAAGTATGAAATTTTGGATGAAGAGCAGAGAAACCATGTCATCGTAAACGCCAATCTGTCAAGCAATCAGCTAGACCGACTCCTTGAGGAGCTAAGGTTCCACAGGGGGGCTATAGGATACTCAGTGGATGATATCAAAGGCCTTAGCCCCACCTTGTGCATGCATCGCATCAGCTTAGATGAATCCGCCAAGCCTTTGGCTCAACCCCAGAGGAAGCTGAACCAGATGCTCAAGGAGGTCGTCAAGAAAGAGGTAATAAGGCTTAGGGATGCGGGGATTATTTACCCAATCAGCGATAGCAATTGGGTAAGTTCAATCCACGTGGTACCCAAGAAAGGCAGGATGACAGTGGTTAGGGGTGAGAAGGGCGATGAGGTGGCGGTAAGAACCGTCACCGGATGGCGGATGTGTATTGACTACCGAAAGCTAAATCATGCTACAAAGAAGGATCATTTTCCGCTACCTTTTATTGATCAAGTTCTCGAAAGGTTAGCACATCACGATTTCTTTTGTTTTCTTGAATGCTTTTCAGGTTTTTACCAGGTCCCCATCTTGCCCGATGATTAAGAGAAAACAACATTCACCTGCCTTTACGGGACTTATGCCTTCCGAAGGATGCCATTCGGGCTCTGCAACGCCCCCGCCGCCTTTCAAAGATGCATGATATCGATGTTCTCATATTTTCTAGAAGACATCGTAGAAGTCTTCATGGATGACTTCTCAGTCTATGGGAAAGACTTCGATAGCTATTTGAAGAATCTGTCATCGGTCCTTCAAAGGTGCGAGGAGAACAGCCTAGTCCTGAACTGGGAAAAATGTCACTTCATGGTGCGGGAGGGCATTGTTCTAGGGCATAAGGTCTTAAGGCATGGGATCGAAGTGGACATAAGCAAGTTCGAGGTGATATCTAAACTTCCTCCACCAAAATCTATGACGGGAGTGAGAAGCTTTCTCAGGCACGCCAGATATTACCGAAGATTCATCAAGGACTTCTCGAAGATTTCCAAACCACTGTCCAGTCTTCTGGTAAAAGATGCTGAATTTGTTTTCTCTAACGATTGTCTCAGTGCTTTTCAGGCCCTGAAAAATGCTTTAATATCACCACCTATCCTTCAAGCGCCAGAATGGGGTTTACCTTTTGAGTTGATGTGCGACGCAAGCGACTACGTGGTTGGAGCAGTCCTGGGGCAAAAGAAAGACAAAAGGCACCATGTGATTTGCTACGCTAGCCGCACGTTGGATGAGGCTCAAGTAAACTACACAACAACTGAGAAGGAGATGCTCACGATCGTATTCGTGTTTGATAAATTCATGTCGTATCTCGTTGGAGCTAAGGTCAAGGTATATACAGATCATGGGGAAATAAAATACTTGATGCAAAAGAAAGACGTGAAGCCCAGACGGTTGAGGTGGGCCTTATTGCTACAAGAGTTCGACCACAAAATTATCGACAAGAAGGGTGCAGAGAATGTGGTCGCAGACCATCTGTCAAGGATCGTGATTGATAAAGAAAGAGGGCCTCCTATCAACGACGACTACACCGACGAAGCTTTTATGTTGGCCGAAGCCCAAGAAGAAAGCCTACCCTGGTTCGCAGACATCTGCAATTATCTTTCTTGCGGAGAACTGCCCACTGACATAACGTACAATCAGAAGAAGAAGCTTTTTGTGGAGATTAAAAACTACTACTGGGATGATCCTCTCCTATTCAGAAGATGCGTCGACAACTTATACAGGAGGTGCATACCAGAAGAAGAAGCTGTGGACATCCTGAAGAAATGCCACGCCTCCCCCTACGGTGGTCACCTGGGTAGCGAAAGAACAGCAGCAAAGGTGCTATAGTCAGGTTTCTACTGGCCTTCCTTATTTAAAGATGTCGCACAATTTGTGAAGGTTTGCAAGGAATGCCAATTTATGGGGAACATAGGGCGGAGGAATGAAATGCCAATGACAAGCTGGATCGAAGTAGAAATATTTGACGTATGGGGGATCGACTACATGGGACCGTTCCCTCCATCCCGGGGGTATCAGTACATACTTGTGGTTGTGGATTATGTATCGAAGTGGGTGGAAGCGGTAGCCACCCAAACCTGCGATGCCAAGTCGGTTATCAAACTCTTCGAGAAGACCATCCTCCCTCGTTTCGGCATCCCGCGCACAGTTATTAGCGACGGAGGATCGCACTTTGGAGAAAGACAGTTCGAAGCACTCCTGCGCAAGTACGGAGTGAAGCACAAGATCTCTACACCCTAGCATCCCCAGACGTCAGGGCAGGTAGAGGTTTCCAACAGACAAATCAAGCAGATCTTGGAGAAAACTATCAGCCGGACGAGAAAAGACTGGTCCATGAAGCTTGATGACGCGCTTTGGGCCTACCTGACCGCCTACAAAACACCCATCGGAACCACCCCCTACCGTCTCATCTACGGAAAATCCTGCCACCTTCCTTTGGAGTTGGAACACAAGGCCCTCTGGGCAATCAAATTCCTAAACATGGACCTCGACAAATAAGGAGAAAAGAGGTTTTTGCAGCTTCAAGAGCTCAAAGAGATGAGGATGAACGCCTATGAAAATGCAAAAATCTACAAGCAGAGGACAAAATTGTGGCATGATGCCCACCTGAGAAGAAAAGATGTAAGCAAGGGGGATAAAGTCTTGTTATATAAGTCCTCTATTCGTCTCTTCCCTGGGAAGTTACAAACGAGATGGTCAGGACCGTTTACCGTGTCAAAAATATACCCATCCGGAATGATGGAGCTTTACGACAAGGACGATCCGACCAAAGTATTTCAATGAATGGGCACAGGGTGAAAAGATTCTATGAGGATGAAGCTTTTGTCAGGAGAGCAGAGATCGACCTACAAGATACGGGTGGCTAACCAAGATGATCTTGCACCGGTCGAGCTGGCGACGCAAACTCCAGCACTCTTCGGGAGGCAGCCCGATTCTTTCTTTCTTTCCTAGGATAGGACTCCTTATTCTTTGTTAAACAAACATTACAGACTGTAATAAGGTCCGAGTCAGTGCATGCGCCACATGCGCTGACTCTGTTTTACGGGCCACCGCTGTAATAATTTCTGAGGTGGAGGGCTTAACCCTAAACCAATGATGTTTTTCCTTCATCTAGCATCGGATTTTTGGCCGCCTGTTTTAATCGCGTCGGGCAGCGGCTCGGCCATGACGGTTGGCATTCCTGGACAACGTGCACCCTTTCGTGCATGCAAATAAATGCCCCTAATGGACCGATGGGACCGTCGTCTCAGGAATTTCCTGACTCGCCGGCCGGCATGAAGCCCTGATCTGCCCGCTTTACCCCCAGCTGCGCTTGCTATATATATGGCGGAGGGACAATCGTGTCGGGCACAACACTTTCTCTTTTCAGCCACCTGTAAGATATGCAGTAGCCCACTTTTGCTCGTGTGTCGGCCTTTCTTTTGCCTTCACCCTTGTATCGGGTGATGGCTTCAATGAGCAAAGGTATAGCTCGACACGCTTATCGCCCGACACGCTTATCGCTCGGCAGTCTATCCCCCGACAGGCTTATCGCCCGACACGAGTTTTTCCTATCACGTGTTGCCTATCGGGATTACGGACCTTGTCGAATCTTGTATCGCCCGGCGTGATTTAGCACGACATAACAACCGATGGTGTTTGCCCAATACGCCATGTCAGGCGACATGTTTTTTTTGTGACGTTATGTCGGGAAGTTTCTCTTTGGCGACCTTATCGCCCGATACACCCATATCGGGAGGTATGTGTGTCGTGCAGCCCCTCCTCATATCGCCCAATCTTGCATCGACTTATGCTTTCTTTTGACGGAAGATACCCGGATTTTGAAATAAGTTTAGTATTATCGAGCTTCTTTAACTTTTTCTATCTAATGATTTATAATGGTTAATGAACTTGATAACAGGCAGAAGGAAGGCCGCTGCTGAAGCAACAACGTTTGGTCAGAAACGTCAGCACCCCGAAGAGGGGCACTTCCTTATCATAGTCTATCTTCTGTAGTAGCCTGGGGCCAACTACAGAGACAACACGAGTACAACCCCGGTGACTGCCGGGACAACACAAGAGCTCTCTGTCTACCAAGAGCCATTGCGCGTGTTCCGGCTGAGCTGGGAAATAAAGCGGAGGCTGAGCTTGGAAAGCGCTTTGCCGACGACCTCCAGAGGGAACCTGGGCATCCCGGTTCCAGCTACTTAATAAAGAGGAAGCAGCCACAAGTGCCCGCACTTGTCGAAGCTGTTTCCAAATGAGAAAGAAGGAGGCGACAGCAAAGAAGCATATTGCAGCTTCTACAAGGCACAAGCGAACCCGCTAAATAACCTTCACTGGACTAACATGAACTCACCCTCTTATTCACTACTCTGGGACAGAGTATTGGATAAGTTTGGGGGGGTACCCATGTACCAGTGAAGGAGGTATAAAAATTCTCTTGTGCCATTTTGCTTTTCCCCTATATAATGTACTCGCACCCTTGCTCATATAAAAATTTCGAAAATTTTGATTATTTTGTTCCCATGCATATGTACAAAGACACTATATTAGTAAAAACCCCGATGCAACTGCTTGCCAAGTTTATTTTCTTTGTGCTAAATATGACGCAAGTCCTGTTATATCTTTTTGATAATGCTGCTTCAAACGAACAAAAGAATATGTTTTGTCTTGCCAAATATTTTGAAAATACAATAATCTCGCAAACAGTTAAGGGACGAGTATGGAGAAGGAAAAAGCAGCCCAAAAAGCAAGAATCTCTTTGTTTCCCCTTACCCGAAAAAAATCCTAAAAAGAGAGAGAAACCTTATGAGTGTGAATAAAAGCATGAGAGTTGTGCCTAATAAAAGAAAAAGAGAAAAATATACACACGCTTGTTTTCCAAAAGTACCCATCTTTAGATGTTAGATCCAGGGCAGTGGTACGTAGGATGTGAAATCACTTCTCTAAAGCCAACTGGCTTGGACTGCAGGGACCACTTTCCCGTTAACAGACCCTTACCTGGATGGACCGATGGGAAACAAGAAGAAAACCCAAAAAGCCTTAGCCTACCCCATACACAACTTTCTGCCCCGAAAATAAAGCTGTTTGGTGTGTAAGCTAACTTCGGAATCATACAACAAAGTCTTTCCAAAGATGTAGAGAAGAATCTTACTTAAACAATAAGGCAGGAAAAACAAAGTCTTTTGTTTGTAATGAGACAACATTATCTCTAAAGGCATTACGATACTTGTTTTACATCTTGGCCTGAGAATTATGCTGTGCACGAAGAAGCATCACTAAATAAAGTTTAAATATTGATTGAGGACAATCAAAACGCTAAGTTTGGGGGAGTTGATAACACCGAATTTTGTGATGTTTTTTACCTTTATTCTGTTATCAAAACTGCCCTTTTCTGTTATTTTCCTCTCTTTTATATGCATTTTCGCAATAATTAGCCAAGCAATGCTCTCAATCCAATATTTCCTTCTTTTGCAGAGTTTTCCTCCTATTTTGGCCCATTCAACACCAATAAAGCCATTCTGGCCCGCAATAAGTCCAAGTCTGGTTCGGCCCCCTAACGCCCGTTACGCACGCTGACCAGCAGGGATGCGCGATACGACGACGCGCGACGCAAGGATGTCGCGCGAGAGGGTACCGATGGACGACACGCCTCTTTACCCGACAGTGAACCGAGCACGCCGCAACTACTCCATGTTCCACGCGATATCGACCACCCACCGGTAGGCGCCTCTCGCCACGACGCCCGACAGCTGACCTCCTTGTGTCGGGCGATACCCGCGTCAGCCGACCACCAACTGAATGGCGGAAAGGAGGACATGTGGCGCTTCGAGCACCATATCTTCTCCCGACCAGCTGCCTATAAATAGCAGCTACAGGGAGCCGAAAAGACGGATCGGACAAGCTTGGTCACTTCAGGTTTCGGACAGTCGAGTGATCTTCGGAGGAGACTGCGAGAGCAGGCGTATCGTGCTCCAGTGTTCGTACCGGGCGACACTAGGTGAGCTCTTCCTCATCCCGAGAGGGAGGGGACTGGTTCACCTAGGACTGTACCGGGCGACACTGAGAGCCGATATCGGCCGATGTAGATACGCGATACGAGTGCCCGACACCAGTGCCAGACAGTAGGATGCGCAGCTCCATGCCCGACACGATAATGAACCTGATACCCTCCACCCGTCATGCGTGCCACCCGAGAGGGTGTGCCGCCCGACTTGAGCGTATCGGCCAGGTCCTGGAGCAATGCAGTCGGCCGTCACAGTGTGCCGCTTGAGAGAGCGTGCCGCCCGACACGGCTGTATCGGGCTAGGCCCCTGTCCGATATCGGGCGGGATGGTTACTGTAGTCTGTCGTCCTTCTACATCAAGAAGGAGACACATATCTTTAATTCTGTTATTTAATTTCTTTATTTATGCATTGTAATTAAGACCTTTAATGCTTATAGAGATAGAAAAGCTTAATTACTTGATGCTCCATGCTTGGTGCAATATGTTGGATGACTGCTATGTTTGATATCTGAACTCTAGCTTGCATGTTTTGGATCGCGCTTCGCTTAGCTACCGAATCGTGTTTTCCCGTCGCAACAGCTTCGAGAGTTGTGTTGCGGCTCTAGTGTTTGGTCCGATTCTGGAGTACGAGAGTACCCAGAACGGAGTTGCTTTAGTAACTCTTCCACTCTAATTTGAGTCTGGTGACCCCGAGAGTGGAGCCGATGCCTTGTTAGAGGTACCCGCTCTGAGAGGAGGGGTATAGGATTGGTTCTACCGTCACTTGTTTTACCACAGTTCTATCCTTCGTACCTCGCTTTAGCTCGAGCAATATCCTTCTGTTTCTGTTGCATGAAAACCCCTAAAAACTGCTAAATGCTTAAAACCTTAAATCTTTCTAGTAACTCCACTTGGAGATAGTTTTCTTGTTTTGTTCGTGACACCTTTATGCTTCCCTTCTGGGGAATTTATAATCTCTTCATACCTGCCGGAGTGAAGCGTGTCGATTATGGGTTCTCAAAACTACCCCCCTTGTCCCTGTGTTCGACCCTGTATATCTACTTCGACCCCGTAAACAAAGTTGCGGGGGCCTAGAAGGATTCGGGTTTATAAATGTAAAAGCTCGACTACCTCAAATCCGCCTCCAATTTTAGGACGCACGATTTAGG
This sequence comes from Alisma plantago-aquatica, assembly GCA_963693085.1. Lineage (NCBI taxonomy): Eukaryota > Viridiplantae > Streptophyta > Magnoliopsida > Alismatales > Alismataceae > Alisma > Alisma plantago-aquatica. Next base: position 835,581,270 of record OY856411.1, on the reverse strand, counting down.
CCGATCAACTTTTTGAGATGAGGAAGAGCTCACCTAGTGTCGCCCAGTACGAACACTGGAGCACGATACGCCTGCTCTCGCAGTCTCCTCCGAAGATCACTCGACTATCCGAAACCTAAAGTGACCAAGCTTGTCCGATCCGTCTTTTCGGCTCCCTGCAGCTGCTATTTATAGGCAGCTGGTCGGGAGAAGATATGGTGTGCGAAGCGCCACATGTCCTCCTTACTGCCGCTCAGCTGGTGTCGGCTGTCGTAAGTATCGCCCGTCACAAGGGTGTCGGCCGTCGGGCGTGTGGCGAGAGGCGCCTGCCGGTGGGTGGCCGATATTGCGCGTCAGAGGGAGTAGACGTGGTGTGCTCGGCTCCTTGTCGGGTAAGGAGGTGTGTTGTCCATCGGTACCCTCTCGCGCGGCATCCTTGCGTCGCGCGTCGTCGTATCGCGCAACCCTGCCAGTCAGCGTTCGCATCGGCCGTTAGGGGGCCGAAACAATCTTGGACTTATTTGCGGTTTGGGGTGGCCTTATTGGTGCTAAATGGGCCAAAATAGGAGGGAAACTCTGCAAAGATGGAAATATTGGATTGAGAGCATTGCTTGGCTAATTATTGCGAAAATGAATATAAAAGAGAGGGAAAAAAGCAGAAAAGGGCAGTTTTGATAACAGAATAAAGGCCACAAACATCACAAAATTTGGTGTTATCAAGTATGGCAATCACTAATTTACTGTTTAGTATTTACTGACAGGCATGATTAAATGATGTTACACAAAACATATGATATGGATGATGAAACTGGGATTGTAGGTATAAGAATGACAACACATGTATTTGGTGGCCTAGAAACCCATCCAAGATTTACTCATTAGGTGTAAATCTTGGATAGTCCCCAGTTTGGGACTATTCTTAAACACCTAATCTCACTTAGGATGTAAGTGTATAATGTGTATTGGGTTTTCAAGAAAATTTTGACAGCATTTCCCCATTTGTTCTCTAAGTACATATGTACTTGGAGAATAGCGGGGAAATGTTGTCGAAATTTTCTTGAAAACCCAATACACATTATAGACTTACTAGTGAGATTAGGTGTTCAAGAATGGGATAGGTGGTACACATTTATTATATTTAAGAATGACAACACATGTATTTGTTGGCCTAGAAACCCGTCCAAGATTTACTTGTTATGAGTAAATCTTGGATAGTCCCCAGTTTGGGACTGTTCTTGAACACTTAATCTCACTTAGGATGTTTTAATCATTAATTATATATAAGAACTTAAACCCTAAAGTTTTAACCATAAAACCTAATCTTTTAACCCTAGACCCTAATCTTGTTCTAATATATACTTGTTTTCTCTTTGATCATAGAATGGATAGATCATGGATGTCCATTCCCAATCGCTGCACCCCTGAGTTTATTTCTGGTCTTGACTAGTTTATTAGATTTGCCGAGGAACATAGGAAACAACCTGGAGATAGGTTATACTGTCCATGTAGGCATTGCAGTAACAACTTGAAAGTCAGCACTGGTGACGAAATCAAAAGTCATGTCATGTGCAACAGGATTGTACAAGGCTATACAGAATGGCCCTAGCATGGAGAGATTTCAAACCTAAAATTAGTGGATGTCGATAGCAGTGCTTGTGTGGAAGCATAAATTGCCTTTGATGATGTAGATGTGAACGAACCAATTCCATTAGACATCGCTGATGCGATGTTGGATAGTTGTGGGGTATAACACACCGATCCACCTCCCATGTTTAGAAATATTGTGCATGATGCTGAGATATCATTATACACATGTTGTAAGTTTATGAAGCTTAGTGTTGTGTTGAGATTGTATAAACTGAAAGCTAACAATCGATGGAGCGACAAAAGATTCACATCATTGTTGTCTTTGTTGAAAGAAATTCTTCCTGAAGGAAACGAGTTGCCAATCTCAACATACTGGTTAAAGAAATTGTTGTACCCAATGGGAATGGAGGCCAAGAAGATACATGCATGCCCGAATGATTGTGTATTATTTCAAAAGGACTATGTGGTTTTGAACGATTGTCCAAAATGTGGTGCGTCAAGGTATAAATTGACGACTTCAGGGGAGTCCTTATTGGAGTTTTTGACAGTCAGGCATCGTATCAATGTCATGCATGTTGAGAAAAATGTATGTGATAGCGTTATCGGTACTCTGTTGAATATACCAGGTAATACTAAAGATGGGATAAAATCCATAATGGACCTACGTGAAATGGGAATAAGGACATAATTAACATAAGTATTTAGTAGCGATCATAGAACATACTTACCTCCTGCTTGTTACACGTTGTCTAGAAAGGAGAAGAAAGCTTTTTGTGAATGCTTGGTAAATGTTAAGGTGCCACAGGGTTACTCATCCAACATCCGTACATTGGTATCAATGAAAGATCTAAAGTTGATAGGTCTTAAATCTCATGATTGTCACACTCTAATGCAACAAATATTGCCTGTGGCAATTCAATCTAGATTGTCGAAGCATGTACAGTTTGCAATCACCAGACTTTGTTTCTTTTTCAACAGTCTGTGCAACAAAGTTATTGACCCCGATACTCTCAATAAATTGCAAAGAGAAGTGGTTGTTACCCTATGTCATCTTGAGATGTATTTCCCTCCTTCATTCTTTGATATCATGGTACATCTTGTTGTCCACTTGACTAGGGAAGTGAAAATGTTGGGACCATTTTCTTGCATTGGATGTATCCCTTTGAACGATACATGAGCATTTTTAAAGGTGATGTTCGAAACTGTTATCGACCTGAAGGGAGTATTATTGAGGGTTATGTGGAGAGAGAGGTTATGGATTTTTGCAATGACTTTCTGAGTGCTAATGACGCTCCTGTGAATGACAAGAATATTGAGGAGCATTTTGGCGAAGGAATTTTGGGATCACGAGTGAAAGTAATCAGCCGTGAGCAGTTGGAGCAAGGTCACTTGTATATTTTACACAACATCAAAGAAGTGAGTGTTTATATCGAGGAACATACCAATTTCATCAAGAGACAATATCCTCGATCTAATTCAATATGGATTGCTAGAGAACATAACAAGACATTTATTAAGTGGTTTGAAGATAAAGTCTTACATCAACTATCTCAAACACCAGATAATCTTACTAAAACCATCAAATGTCACTAAAGTGAGCACGTCCTCACCCTCACGGTGATCATCAACACGGTCATCATGGGAATGCTCAGCCATCTGAAAGTTCACACTCAAATTATAAATTTCACATTGTAAAGTAACACTAATTGTAAAGTTCACATTGTAAAGTACACATTCACATTGTAAAGTAATTCACATTGTAAAGTTCACATTCACATTGTAAATTAATTCACATTGTAAAGTTCACATTCACGTTGTAAAGTAATTCGCATTGTAAAGTCCACATTCACATTGTAAAGTTCACGTTCTAGAAAAAAAACATATAAAAAATATAAACATTCATGCCTCTAATATTGTGATCTTTTATCAATTAACAATCCTTCATTGTGATCCCCGTGAACATACAAGTCATTGTGATCCCCAGCTTCAATATTTTGTGGTGTTAGCAACCCAACTGAGAATGGACTGGAGTCATCATACTTATCATAGTACTCTTCTTCATCTATAGGATCTTCAATGAACTGTCTTTCACCATGAAGAACAACTGACTATTTATCATTTGCAGGATCATCGATATAAAATACTTGTTTCGCCTGTGATGCTAATATGAATGATTCACCCTTCTTGCCAATCTTTTCAAAGTTCACTAAAGTGAAACCCAATTCATCCACTATAACTCCTTTGGTGTTATCAACCCAATTACATTTGAAGAGTGGAATTCTAAAATCTATGTAGTCAAACTCCCATATGTCTTCAATGACACCGTAATATGACATTTTAGCTTTAAGTGGACTCTTATCCTTTGCACTTGCAAAAAATATAGTCGACGCTTGAAGGGTGACCCCACTATTTTGGATGACACTCTTATCATCTTGGCGCTTTGTGTAATATGTGAATTCATTAATGGCATACCCTTCATAAGACATAACATTCAATTTTGGTTTAAAGACGAGGCATTTGATAGTTTCAGTAATATCATATGGTATTTGAGATAGTTGATGTAAGACTTTATCTTCAAACCACTTAATAAATGTCTTGTTATGCAATCTAGCAAGCCACATTGAATTGGCTTGAGGATATTGTCTCTTGATGAAATTGGTATGTTCCTCAATATAAACACTCACTTCGTCCATGTTGTGTAAAATATACAAGTGACCTTGTTCCAACTGCTCACGGCTGATTACTTTCACCCGTGATCCCAAAATTCCTTTGCCAAATTTCTCCTCAATATTCTTGTCATTACCAGGAGTGTCATTATCACTCAGAAAGTCATTGCAAAAATCCATAACCTCTCTCACCACATAACCCTCAATAATACTCCATTTAGGCTGATAACGGTTTCGAACATCACTTTTAAAAATGTGCATGTACCGCTCAAAGGGATACATCCAATGCAAGAAAACTGGTCCCAACATTTTCACTTCCCTAGTCAAGTGGACAACAAGATGTACCATGATATCAAAGAACAAAGGAGGGAAATACATATCAATCTGACATAGGGTAACAACCACTTCTCTTTGCAATGTATCGAGAGTATCGGGGTCAATAACTTTGATGCACAGACTATTGAAAAAGAAACAAAGTCTGGTGATTGCAAACCTTACATGCTTCGACAATATAGATCGAATTGCCACGGGCAATATATGTTGCATTAGAGTGTGACAATCATGAGATTTAAAACCTATCAACTTCAGATCTTTCATTGATACCAATCTATGGATGTTGGATGAGTAACCATGTGGCACCGTAACATTTACCAAGCATTCACAAAAAGCTTTCTTCTCCTTTCTAGACAATGTGTAACAAGCGAGAGGTAAGTATGTTCTCTGATTTCCCATTTCACATAATTCTTTTAATTCTGACCTTACTCCCATTTCACGTAGGTCCAGTCTATATTTTATCCCATCTTTAGTCTTACCTGTTATATTCAACAGAGTACCAATGACACTATCATAGACATTTTTCTCAACGTGCATGACATCGATACAATGCCTGACTGTCAAAGAACTCCAATAAGGAAGATCCCAAAATATTGACTTCTTCTTGAATAAAGATTTGTCACTCTGTGTGGCCATAGTACATTGTGATCTCTTACCAAATTCATTGACAAAGTCTTTTACTCTTTCATAAACAACCTCCCCCGGTATAGGTTTAGGTGCACTCCATTCCTCATTCCATCCATTGAATGTTTTGTGCTTCCTACAATATGGATGGAATTCTAGAAGAAACCTTCGATGACCAAGATATACAGTCTTGTCGCCATGTTTTAGTCTTGTTGAGTCAGTGTTCTCTTCACATATAGGACGTGCTTTAGCTCCTTTGACACTATATCTAGACAAATTCTCATATGCTGGAAAGTCATTAATAGTGCAAAACAACATAGTGTGCAAACGAAATGTCTCTCTTCATGAAGCATCATAGGTCATCACACCTTCACCCCAGAGTTTCTCTAAGTCATCAATCAGAGGTTCAAGATAAACATCGATATCATTTCCAGGTTGTTTAGGGCCCGATATCAACAACGACAGCATAATGTACTTATTTTTCATACACAGCCAGGGAGGAAGATTGTTTATAACAAGCATGACTGGCCAAGTGCTATGTTGGTTGCTCAATGTCCCATACTGATTCATCCCATCTGTACAAAGCCCAAGTCATAGATTCATGAATTCTTCACCAAATTTAGGGTACAATAGATCAATCTTCTTCCACTGTGGGGAATTAGACGCATGTCGTAGGATCCCATCATTATTTTTCTTAAAATTTGCATGCCACCTCAAATTCTTCGCATCTATTGGATTGGCAAACAAGCATTGAAACGGTGATATTATAGGTAGATACCACATCACCTTGGCAGGAGAACCAGTTTTGGACTGCCCCGAAGTCGTCAATTTATACCGTGACGCACCACATTTTGGACAATCTTTCAAATCCACATAGTCCTTTTGAAATAATACACAATCATTCGGGCATGCGTGTATCTTCCTGGCCTCCATTCCCATTGGGCACAACAATTTCTTTACCTGGTATGTTGAGATTGGCAGCTCATTTCCTTCAGTAAGCATTTCTTTCAACAAAAACAACAATGACGTGAAGCTTTTGTCGCTCCATCTATTGTTAGCTTTCAGCTTATACAATTTCAACACAACACTAAGCTTCATAAACTTAGTACAACCTATGTATAACGGTATCTCAGCATCATGCACAATGTTTCTAAACATGGGAGGTGGATCGGTTTCGGTGTGCTCTACCCCACAACTATCCAGCATCACATCAACGATGTCTACTAGAACTGGTTCGTTCACATCTACGTCATCGGAGGCAATTTCTTCTTCCACACAAGACTACTATCGACATCCACTGGTTTCAGGTTTGAAATCTCTCCATGCCAGTGCTATTCTGTATAGCCTTGTACAATCCTGTTGCACATGACATGACTTTTGATTTTGTCACCAGTGCTGACTTTTAAGTTGTTACCGCAATGCCTACATGGATAGTAGAACCTATCTCCAGGTTGTTTCCTATGTTTCTCGGCAAATCTAATAAAATGATCAAGACCAAAAATAAACTCTGGGGTGCAGCGATTGTGAATGGACATCCATGATCTATCCTCTATGATCAAAGAGAAAACAAATATATATTACAACAAGATTATGGTCTAGGGTTAACATATTAGAGTTTAAGCATGGTTAAAACTTTAGGGTTTAAGGTCTTATATATAATTAAGATTTACTCCTATTGAGTAAATCTTGGATGGGTTTCTAGGCCAACAAATACATGTGTTGTCATTCTTATATATAATAAATGTGTACCACCTATCTCATTCTTGAACACCTAATCTTACTAGTAAGTGTATAATGTATATTGGGTTTTCAAGAAAATTTCGACAGCATTTCCCTGCTGTTCTCCAAGTACATATGTCATTAGAGAACAAATGGGGAAATGCTACCGAAATTTTCTTGAAAACCCAATACACATTATACAATTACATCCTAAGTGAGATTAGGTGTTCAAGAACAGTCCCAAACCGGGGACTATCTAAGATTTACTCCTATTGAGTAAATCTTGGATGGGTTTCTAGGCCAATAAATACACGTGATGTCATTCTTATATATAATAAATGTGTACCACCTATCCCATTCTTGAACACCTAATCTCACTAGTAAGTGTATAATTTATATTGGGTTTTCAAGAAAATTTCGGCAGCATTTCCCCACTGTTCTCCAAGTACATATGTACTTAGAGAACAAACGGGGAAACGCTACCAAAATTTTCTTGAAAACCCAATACACATTATACACTTACATCCTAAGTGAGATTAGGTGTTCAAGAACAGTGCCAAACCGGGGACTATCCAAGATTTACACCTAATGAGTAAATATTGGATGGGTTTCTAGGCCAACAAATACATGTATATTGTCATTCTTATAACTACAATCCTAGTTTCATCATTCATATCGTAAGTTTTATGTAACATCGTTTAATCATGCTTGTCAGTAAATACTAAACAGTAAATAAACCATGATTCCATATATCAAAGATTTGAATCAGGGGGTGATGTAGCCCTATTTTAGGGCTCCATCTTGTGTCATTTTGTACTTAAATCACATCTAAACATGTTAGATTACAAGCTTTTACCCCTAATGTATTTATCATTTCCAAATGCACTTATGATGTTATTTGCACTGTTTTTAGGTACTTGGGCCATGCCTTAGATGGAAGAGAGAGAAAGAAGGAGTTCTAGGGCTCCTCCACTCATGGGGAGGTCCACAGAAGGCCCCAAAATCTCCCTCAACCTACCTCCAATGGCCAAGAGTCGTCACCAAGCAAAGACATCCAAGAATGATGAATTTTAAAGAATAATCAAGTGGTACAAGCCTCACACAGCTGTGGGCACTTCCCACAGTCATGCGAATTTATGACCAAGAACTAGCATTTCAACAGGGTTTTTCCCCCAAGTCGCCACGACCGTGGCCATCTGCCATGACCGTGGCCAATGAAGAACAAAACGACTGTGATGCTGCTCCATGACTGTGATGCTGCTCCACAACCGTGGAGCAGCATCATGGTCATTTTGTTCTTCATTGGCCATGGTTGTGGTAGATGGCCACGGTCATGGCGAGTTGGGGGAAAACCCTGTTGAAATGTTGGTTCTTGGTCATAAATTTGCACGACCGTGGGAAGTGCCCACGACCACATCCCCCTCCTCCAAAACGGTCATGTGACCCAACACAGCTATGGTGCCACTCACCCACCACGACCGTGGCACTCTGCCACGGTCGTGGCCACCAACATAGCATACCACCAACCCCATACCACGATCGTATTCTTACCCCACAACTGTTCTATACTACCCTCACCACGGCCGTGGCACACCAACACGACTGTGGTGACCAACCTACCCTACCATTTCCACCACATATCCACCTCAAATCCACTCCATTTCACCATTATCATTAGAGCTTCATATATCAACATAGATAGTAGGTCATATTTCAAGTCAAGATTTAGGCATTTAATCACCTTAGGGCGCATACATGATTCACAAGGTATTTGGGTGCACAAATAATAATATATGTTACTGATTTAGGAGTTCACATTATCATTTTAGAAATAGAAGACCCACATGTGAGTTAAGTTTGAGATTTAACATCAATGTATTTTTAACACGCATGATTCAAGGTTCAAAGCACATAATCAAATCAAATTAGGATGCTAGAATGGACAAGTTGAATCTTATTTCAACATGCATCAAAATTTATTGAATTAGGTCAAGTATGAGGATTAGAAGCACAAATATATGCAAGTATAAGATTTGAATCAAAATGAAGCCTAATGGCACATTGGGAGAGTGAGATTATACCTCACTTGAAGGATGAAGAACAAATATATGCAAGTCAACAACGCAAATTGATGACGCATCAACTCAATTCAGACCAAGAGCACAAGTGCAATCAATGCAATTCTGTTATAATGAATTAATTAGGTGCCAATAAGCATCAATTTTAGTGAGACTCTCTTAGTCCATGCTACTACAAATGGGAAATCAGTGAATATGTTGCATGTGTAACCTTAATTGCAAAAATACAATAGAAGTCCACTAATGACAAAAATTACCCTAATGACAAAAGGGCCAGCAAGGAGCAAGAAGATAGGGGTTATTTTGATCATTTTATTACTAAAAATTGTAGGAGAAGGAGCAAGGAGAAAGGAGAAATAAGAGGAGGAAGAAGGGTACCACGAGCAGGAGTAGGAGCACAGGAAAAGAGGCGTTGGAGGAGCAGGAGCTAGCGGCGGCGAGCGGGCGGCAGCGGTGAGCTGGCGGCGGTGGTGAGCGGGTGATGGTGGTGAGTGGGTGACGGTGGCAAGCGGGCGACGACCGGAGAATGAGCAGGAGCAGAGGCGACGGAGTAGAGGATCAGGCGGCGGCAACAGCAAGAGGAAGCAGAGGAGCAGGCGGCGGCCATAGCAGCAGCGGTAATGGGGAAGGCAAATCGGCGGCGAGGAAGGCGGAAGAGCAGCAGACGACGGTGGAATCGCCAGACCCTTGTGAAATTGCCAATGAAATAGAGAAAGGGGAAGAGTCTGGCTCGCGTGGATGCTATTAAGTTAATAATAGGCGCCTGTTATTAACATAAACTGACACTTAAAACTTTCGACGTCAGTTACCGCCAACACACCGACACTTATGTTCACTGATAGTCGTCAGTTCCAAATAGCAAAACTGACGTCTATCTGTATATTCTGACAAAAAATAAATGTTCTCGAATTATGACCATAGGCGTCGGTTGCCAGACAAAATCGACGTCCATTGGACAATCTTAACCCTAAAAAAATTTGCGGGGACGGCGCGTGAAACCTTATCATCGTTGGTTTTTCCACAAAAACTGACGACCTTTGGAGGTAATTTTTTTTCGTTAGGCGTCGTTTATTAGGTAGAAAACTGACTTGTATGTGAAACTTTGGGGGGTAATTTTTTTCACTCGAAAAATTGGATTTGGCGGGCTATGTTAGGCGTCAATTTGACTTAGGGAGGCGACACTTAATAAAAAGTGATACCCGTGTCTGGTTGGTCTTCAAATATAGATGTCGGTCTCTGTAATTAGCCGACATTGTAGGGTTTAGGCATCAGTTTTCGGTAATAACTGACGTCTCTAAATGTGACGTTATAAGCTATTTCTATAGTAGTGCATCTTGTTACTTTTGCAGGTTTGTGGCATGTTGTTGGCTGATATCAATGGATGTCGTAAACCTATAGTTCAGAACTAAACTGTAGATTCTCATCTTGCTGACCAACCATACAGCAAGCCTGCAAACTGGTAAGAAAAAAAATCATAACATAGGCGTTAGTTATTTGAACAAAACTGACACCAAAGACATACGACGGAAGTTTTTGATAAAAAACTAACGTCTATGTGGCCAGGAACCACAGACGTGTTGGGAAGCATGGTGGTGGTGGCAGGCAGGGGATATGCTATCAGTTATTAGCACAAAACTGACATCGGTTCAGCTGATATGGCGTCGATTATCTTTCAAAACCGAAGCCTATAGGCCCGTTGCTGGCGCATTTTTCGGTGGCGGGAAGCGTTTTGACGTCGATTTTGTTAATAACTGATGTCTGTAACAATTCTATAGTGTTGGTTTTCTTAGAAAAAACTGACGCCTATAGTCCCTTTGCTGGCGCATTTTCAGTGGCGGGAAGCATTTTGGCATCGGTTGGGAACCGACACCGAAGGGGTCCACCTTTAGCGGCGCCCACTTGGGTGTCACTTGGAAACCGACACTAAAGCCCTTAATTAACCAACTCTAAAGGCATGTTATGTAGTAGTGTGTTGTCAATCTCGGTAAGATAATTATCAAAAACACAATAAATCATATTTCTTTTGGCAACTTTACAATTATTTCATTTATCATACCAAAAGGCCATTATTACTAATTCATGTACAAATCCCCTTTCTTTAGCTTATACCACAAGGACCCATGCAACCAAAGGTGATCCACATTGTTATTCCACTAATAGTACCATTGAAGAATGTTATTTATCAAATCATACCTTTCTTTTATATCATTTAATTTCTACCAAAATTAAGGATATAACACTTGGCCACATTGATGACAACTCCTTGTCCTTTGCTAGAATGAGAGTGGTTTTTAGATCGACTCTTGAAAATTTCTTACGTGTTGTCAAAGTTTTAGAACATGAGATAATCTCCAAATGTGGAATCAAGGAATTTCTTGGTTTCATCATCAACACCTCTAGATAGTCTTTATTAGTTGAGCTTGGGAGATGCCATGATGTGGGTGTTGGCGGTGAAGCTCCTTGAATCTTTCACAAGATTTAGCAAGGGACTCACATGGGACCATGGAGAATTATGTGATCTGGCCCATGATTTTATAGGTGAGGGATGAAGGGTAGTATTTTTCTATAAATTTGTCTTCTAGGCACTGCCAAGTCATGTTGTTGTCTCCTTCCATGCTGATGTGCCAACTTCTCGCCTTATACGTCAAAGAGTACTTGAACAACAATGTTTGAGGGCATCTTTAGACACATCAGATTGGTTGTTCATGGCACAAAGATCTATGAATCCCTATAAGTGGTCTAAATAATCATCGCCTATATTACGGGCAAACACAATACTTTACAACCTGATGATCTACTATGAGAGGATCTCAAACTATGGGGTGGTGATAAAGGAGATGTGTATCTATAGCTTTAGGGAAAGAGAAGTTCCATAATTGTTTATGTCATTCATCTTCAAAGATGGCATCCACTCTGTAACTATCCTCTTCCACTATAGAGACTCTTGTCTCCTACACAAAAGCCTTTCTTTGGGCTGCAAGAGGTAAGTTCACCCAGGATTTTATTTTTTCCATGTTCATCCTATTCCGTAATGCTTGATTTAGGTGGTGGAATGTCATGTCAATCTTCGGATTAATTGTGAGAGGCTTTGGGTTAACATTTTGTGAGTGTCTCCTGCACAACTATTACCTAAAAGGAGAGTGGACAAAATTGGATTTGAGAAAGAAAAATTCTAGTTTGGAATGAATATCAATTGGAAAGTAAAAACCCTAATTTTTCAAAACAACATGATTCATACTTTATTTTATTGTCCCCAAGAACTGTGAAAAAATTTGATGTGAGTTTTATTATACAAACAAATTATATAGGGTAAATTACCTCAACTTTTATTTTTTTTCACAATGTAAATCACTCACCCACAAGTGAAAGGATCAAATGTAGTATAGAAAAAGGATTGAACCAAAGAGACAAATTATTTATAAAAACTTATAGACCAGTTATTGAGGGTGATTATTAACTAAGGTTGGATTGAAAATTGTACTTGCAAGGAAAGATAGAAAAGTGGGATGAAAACAATATTTAAAGGACACTGGAACATTGGATTTCACCACCAACACCTATGTACTCATTTGAACTATTACAGCTCAGTAATCATAAGTAATTAGATTAGAACAAGGTGTAATCATATTCTTCTAGAATACAAGTGCACAAGGATCAAATTCCTCATGTGGATCGAGGTCTCATTATGTGAGACCCCTAACCTTGCTTAAAGTGTTGAACAAGCTTAATTATCATAATCGATTTCTTATAACCCTAATATAACCTTGTTATATGCTTTAAAATCATAAGACATGCTTAAGTTTCAAATTTGGTCCATTTTGGACATTGTTTGAGCAAGTTATGCAATTTTTTGCAAGTTTTGGACTTTTATGCAATTTACCCAATTGAGACGTTTTATTTGCAATTTATCACTTGCATTATGTTCCTTGGATATTATCTCATCATTCTTGAGCTTTTTAAACCATGGGGAGCCTATTTAAACCTTGGTTTAATGGTGTTTTCCTCAAAGGTATTTTGGGGTTTACCCCTTCACGGATGAGCTACCTTTAGTAGTTGTCAATTAATGAATTATTTGATTGTCTTGTAAATTTGAAAAAGGAGAACTAAGCAGTTCTATATGGATGGTGGGGGATTTTCTTGTGTGTGTTCTTGTATATTTTTAATAGTTTAGGGCCATGGACACTTGGAAAGATACTAGAACTTAAACTTTTTCTTTTTCTTTACCTTAAAGTTTCATATACTTATCCCTAAGAACCCAAATGAGCCATTTGCTCTCCACCACTTCCCTCCTTCTACGAACTTCATTCTCCCTTTGTGCTTCTGTGAGTTTCATGTCCAAGGAAGAAGAAAGAGGGGATCTTCTTGGAAAAAGAATCTAGGGTTGCAATTCACTTCCTTTTAGGGTTTAAAAAGCTTCCTTCTAGTGATCTTGACCTAAAAGGTAAGTATTACCTTATTTCCTCCATTTATTTCTCTTTATTTCTTACTCCTATACTTCTCTAGGTCTTAACCTTGTTGTTCCATGGTGAAAGTGGCTCTAGAACTCAAGAATCTATTCTTCTTGTTTCTTCTTCTAGGGTTTTGCTTCTTTGTGAAGAGAAATGCCTACTTGGACAAGTTCAAATCTGAATCTAGGGTTTTCTTGCCTTCCTTGCTCGAGATTCTTACTGTTTGGGATCTGACCTAATCTATAGAGGCGAGTTTTATAACATTCTTCACTTATATTGCTTGTTAGAAGCTTGTTAGTTCATGTTTATGCTTTAATGTGATGAACTAAGCATAGAGAAACCATGCTTGTTTAGAATTACGAATTTTTGTGGTGTTCCCTATTCTGTTCCAGTTCTATATGAACTTTTAAACATGTGTATGTACTTTCTAAGGCGTGACATGATCTGTACATGTTGATAGAAACAACCTATGGTGCTAAGCACAAAACAATCGATGGTTAAAATTAGGGTTTTCAAGCTATTTCCTTTACTACTACATAACCGATGGTGATACCATGCAACAACCAATGATGTTTCTATTTTGACAACTGATGGTCATGATCAAATGTGTCAAATGATGGTGACAACCTATGTTCACCCCCTTTAGATCAGGTTTTGGCTCAATTATAAGTTTAATGATCAACCATTAAGTACCCTATTGATGTTATCAATCAATGATGACATTAGCTTAATATTTGATGTTGATTAATAAATATAGTGCTGATCTAACAACCCATGGTGAGTTAATCATATAGTTGTAGCATAAATTAAGCCTTAGACCAATGGTTTCTTGGGTCACTTGATGCAATGGTCGGACCTATACTGTAATTGATGGTTTTAACATATGAACTTGACCCAATGGTCAAGATCTAATGTTTATTCCTCCAATAAAATGGAATGATGGCTAATGTCATATTTTGGTCCTAATAATGTGATTTAGATGGTTTGCTTTATATGATCAACTTAAGGAGCTTACTTGTTAACAATGGATGGCTTGTTTTAAATGAACAGTCGATTGTGGGTCTTACCCTACTCTCAACAGAACCCTTATTGTTGTTAATCAAAGGATGCCTAGGGTTAAATGGTGACTTTTATAGATGACAACTCAATAACATTATAGATGATTCATTCAAGGTGTTCACTTATGTAAACGACCAATGGCTTTACCTTTTCAAAATTTCAGGGTTAAAAGTCGATGCCTCAATATTCCCATTGTTTTGGGTGAAGCGTGTAGTGTAATGTTATGATTATAATAATGAGAATTCGATGGTTCAATGCCTTACACTTGTAGTATTACCCTTTCCCTCGTATGATTATGATTTATAATCATTATAATGAATTAATGTGTAACCTCAAGGAGGTATAGCATGTTATACCTAGCTTTAAAATAATTAAATGATGGTAATTGGGTATGAATAGTCCTTTAATGACTAATACAATCATGGAGTACTCTCTTATTGTTGTTGAAACCCTAGTATGTTATAATTGGGTATGAATAGTATGTAATGTGATGGTGATGCTTCACCTAATGCATCCATGATCCAATGGGGATGTCGTGAGTTAGGGTTTGGGTATGAGTGTTGATTAGTAACATTAATATAATTTATCTTGTTAAACCTAAATCTAATGCAAATAGATAAATATGAGTATTCATGTTTAACCTTCTTATATGATGGCATGATGGTGAAATAACCTCCTTAATATGATCATAACCTTAATGTGATAATTGGTAGTTATCATAGCCACATGGTTGATACTTTCTTATGCTAAACATGTGCATTGTGAATATGATGAGGTTTAATCATATCTAGACTCCTTGCATGTTGATGTAATAAAGGAATGTTCTCAATGTTAATATAACTCTTCTATGATTGTTTATGAATATATCCTAGATCATTACTACAATATTATGTTGATCTGGTGTCTTATATCTAAGTGATGTTGTTGAGCCATGTTATAAGGCATGCAAAGATAATGATGATCTTGCAGGGAATAGTATGATGGTCTTAATGACCTTTGGGCATGGTTGAGCCATGAATGAGGTGTAATCCTCTTGTGTTGATAAGGGTTGATACTCTATGATATTGTGAAAAGGATTTATATCTTGTGATAGTATGATGACTAGTGTGGTCTCATGAATGGCAAGTGAATAGTACCATGTGATGATGAGATGAGAAATTATGTTCCACACATTTTATATCTTTTAAACTTTGTGATATTTATATGCTTGTTAGAAGTAAGTTAGGGTTTGTATGTCTACTTGTTTGATGCAACCTTAATTCACCCAATTGGCATAACTAATCAAGTGCAACTCTAATCATGTAGTGCCTTGTGTCATAGAGCCATCTTCAGTGTCAGAACTTGCTAGATGGTGAAATGAGTATTCCTAAGGGAAACTCGGAGCACATATTGTTGAGAATGCGGGGGTGGCAAGTTGAGGATATATCCTTGTCATCAACAATGCAGGTTGTGGAGGATGGCTATGGTCATGAATCATACATCTGATGTGACTGAGGACAACTATGGTTGTACCTCAGATTAGAGGATTTTGTATACCCTAGTTTCTAGTGTCATGACCTGTACCAAGGGTGGACTAGTGGTTAGCAGCTTGACTATATGTCGTTGTGGTGGTATCTTTGACTGATATGTCACTGCCTTTTTACTCATACTGACCGAGGGTAAGAGATCTTAGGATATCAGCACTCCTAGATCTTGTACAGAACTGAATAGCCTTTCGCAGGAGTTGGTTGGACTTTGGATGGTACGATTCAAATTCCCCAGGGCATAATAAAAGATGTAATACAGTCGTGTAGCATATTTTTTTAAGGTTATACATGACGTTTCACATTGGATGATAACCCTTGTTTGTTCACTTTACATAAAGATTATGCTTAGTGCAATTAAGAGATAGTAGATATACTTATGTTGTGGATATGATTAAAATTGTAGATGTGTACATATAGTAGCCATGCTTATGTTGATAACTATATTGCTACTGTTGTTTATAATCATGATGCTAGCCATCTCATGTTGTTAGTTATGTTTAGCATGCTAGCCATGCTTTTGTAACTGAGATGCATATACTGCTAATCATGCTTATCCAGATAGTTGTGCTTATGTTGTTAGCTCTTCGTATGATGTTGATATGTTCAACCTATTAGACATGATAATGTTGTTAGATATGCTTATGTGGCTAGACTTATTCATAATGATAGAGATTCTATGTTACTAGACTTGCTCATGATGCTATATATGCATATGCTATTGAATTATTTATATTATCAATAAGATAAAGGATGATAGTCTGGCTAATGATGATAGTTATTATCCACTCCTTTATGTATTTTGTTAATCATCAGTGCTGCTGAGCTTTTTGTTATATCTGATTAAATAGCTTAAATTGTTTAATTACATAAAATGTTGCAATCAATGTCTGTTGGAGAGAGTTATATCTCTCGTTGGGACATGGGTCTCACCCTTGTGGTTCTCCACATTTTTTAGGTAATCAACAATGATGATAACAGAACCATGAAAGTAAAGAAGAACTACAATAATGGATCTTTGAGAAGGTTGATTAGATGTCCAATGTGTCCTAGAGTCATCCATGTACTACTACATCTGGGCAGGAAAATTTTGTATATGGTGTTTCAAATGAATCAGACTTTTGTTAGCATGTTCATGCTTGTTTGTGTGGCATATATGAATATTGTTTTCTTGTGTATATATGTTGAGGCTAAGGTGATAGAATAATTTGTATCAAATTCTTGGCATAGTATTGATACAAGAAAGATGTTTCGTCTCTTATGGAAATGTTTCTAAGTAGGTGTTGATGTTGAAATCGGTTTTAATTTACCCACATTTTTGGGTATGTGATTAATTAGTGATTGATTGTGTTTTATATTTTGAGTAATCTCATTTAGTGTAACGGGTTCTCTCACATTACTCATAGATCATAACTCAATTGTCATGATGAATTCCTTTTATGATCACATTCGAAATTCTACACATTCATTTGAGAAAGTACAAATTCAAGAGAGGAGAGAAGAAAGCTTATCACTAAGAATGAGGAAGTAAGCATCTAGAGGTCTCTGACTACAATTCTCCTCTCCAATCAAAGTAGGTTTGGCAAACTCCGCAAAGAGGATGATGTTCCTATCATTCTTTCTAACTCTTCCACCAAAAACTGGATTCAAATTTAGTGTACATGACCCTTGATAGTTAGGTCATGTCCACTTTTATTTGGATGACTCATGGGGCTTCCAATTTGAGTCAGCGAGTGTGTCATTGCTCCTATCTACCATGGAGGTCGGACAACTGGAAAATCTTGTCATCTGATCAGTCTTTAAGTGGTGCATGCATTGGGTATTTCTAGTCTTGCGGTTGGTAGGTGGTCAGGCGACTTGCTACTTGATGAGTCTTCTGTAGAGAGATAGGGTCGATCAACTAGGATAGTGGGATGGATGACCTACGAGGTGCCCAAAACTCTAGTCATTATTGACTTTAAGGGAGTCAATTCCAATTGGCCAATCAGTAAGGATGGGTTAGTCAATTAGCCTCCTCTTGTGGGTATTGTGCTACAGGTGAGTCGTTCAATCAACAAGGTGGTCGGTCGACTGATTGGACCTCCAAAAAATAATTATTCTACTAACCTAGGGAGGGTTGAATTCAACTAGTCGATCGGCAAGGTGGAATGGCCAAGTACAATGTTGTTAATAGTGATAGTGATCTCTGACTTTGGAGGCATGAATTGCAACTGACTGGTCTACAATGTGGGCAGGCCGATTGGATTGTGCTGGTGAGGCTCCCTTGGTTTGTCAGACCGGTCGGCCAACTGGGAACCCAATCTCCGGACCAACTTCTATGATTTTTGTTGAATTGTTCCTTATTGCCTTCTAATTCCTCCCGAACTTGAGATATGAATTTCAAGAATGACTTCCATCTTGCTTTCGATATGGGTTGTGCTTTTTTTGGTTAAGAGCGAGAAATATTATCATAATTCTAATATGTTAAGAACAAAATAATTCAACTAAACAAAATAACAAGAAGTGACTACTTGGAATAAGCAAAACTCACCTAGAATGTACAAGGAAAATGTCATGAATATGGATTCATCACCTAAATTGTTTTTAAAGTAAGAAGAAGGTGACAAAACGTGAAAGGGAAATTTCAAAACATTATTGAAACAAAAGCTTATAAGTTATGTTTATTCATAGAACATGTGTGGCTTCCTTTTTGTTTGTTTATTTTTCTAGTGTCACTTTCAAGTCGTTTGCTAGCATAATGGGATTCTTTCCCCAATGGAAGCCATCAACTCAACTAGTCCAACCAGTAATGGAGTCACATAACGATGAGGAGGGGCATGTGCCCGACCTCCAATTTTAAACCTAGCTATATTATTGATTAATTTCAATAAGAAATATACATTCAAACTCCTTTGTGACCCTCTATTTTGATGTATATCGGCACAAAGTACATACATTTTTGGTGCACACCGAGCTAGAAATCACAGTTTTGCCACTTGACCCAACTCACACTTCTAGTAGGGATTAACCATCGGCAAATTATTGAATAGGAATATTAGTTTGCATTGATGACCATTTCTTTTTCAAACGTATTCACTTTGCATGGATAACAATATCATTCGACAACAAGCATTATGTAGGGTTGTCCTAGAGCTGTGTGTTGTGTTGAGGATGCAATTAATGAGTTTGAAAACAATTTTTTCACAATATGTCACGATCTATGCAAAGTTCTAAGTTGCAATCTAGATCAAGATAAAATTAAAATTAATAAGTATACCTTTTTTACTATGAAATAATCTACAAGGCATAGAGATGTACAAAAGACATGGGTATACCTTGAAACTACTACAAAGGCCTCATTCACAAAAGAAAAAGCTCACAATATTGTGCAATTCATATCAAAATCAGTTAAATACGATGAATCAGGTTGACTTCGGATCAAAATTTGGGTTAGAAGTTCTAATGATGAGATGGTGAGATAGATACAAATTTTCAACGGAAAAGAATATGCGATCAACACTATTTTGGCGGTTGAAAAACTCGATGAGGCATGTTCAAGTTCAAGGGCTGGTTTTGGGAAATGACGATGCATATACAGCCTTACCGTGATTCTTCACGATACTAGAACTGTTTATCGAAAACTTATAAATAACCATACATGCTAAATTTGTTTCAAAAATCAGATTTATTTTTTATCTATGATTTCCTTAAAGCATAAATTTAGATCTAGGGCATCCAATGTTGCCTACAATTAAAAGGGTATATACTCTTACAATCGATTACTATGTTATGTTATGAGTAATTTATCAAGAAGAAGGTAGTATGAACAACAACCAACTGATAATTGATGATTTGAGAAGAAGCTGATCGTAAGGGGGTGGGTGAATCAGTTGACACCACGCCCAGACCAAGGTAAGCGGCGCGTCTCATCCAGAATGCAACAGGGTGAGACAGTGACCCATTAAGTGGGATTCTAGTTAAGTCAACCAAGTTCGGCATCACTGTAATATTATTATCCGCTGCTCTTAACAACTGTTTGTTTCGTTCTCCCTGGTCTACAACCATCAATGGTCTCGCGCTGTGCGACTCGTTCCTCCCCCATCAAGAATGCAACAGCTATTGGTGTAAGACAGCAACAGCTGCTGCAAGTGCAGCAAGACGGATGTGGCAAAGCGGTTAACAGGATGCGTTAATGAATGCGACCTGGGATGTCTTTCTACCAAACTGTTTATGTTCCACCGCTGACACCAGCATCTGAGAAGTTCCTATATGCTTCTGAACTTTTGCTAGCTCGGGACCCAAATGCAGGATTTGGGTCATAAAAACTCAGGGGATCCTACCTGTGAGCCATTAATTGTGTTGCTGCTGGTGTCAGCAGAACTCGATACAACGGAGCACATGGTTCTGATAATCTCTTGAAATCATTGGAGGCTGGAGAAAGCCAGGCGCCTCAGAGGTTCTCGTTCTTATATTTTTGTGTATTGATGGGTTGCTAATTGCCGGGATTTCGGGTAGAAGTGCAACAATAGCTAGCTTTAGCTGTCTGTGAAATTACCGCGGAATAATAGCCAAGCATCGAGCTGCTGGTGATCATTAGCGCAGAACAAATAACCAAGGACTTATTTATTGAAACAACCAGCACGTGGTTTCTGATAATTTATTGAAATCATTGGAGGCCGGAGAAGGCGATGGGTTTTGTGTATATCGTTCCTTACTAATGGGTTGCTAATTGCCGGGATTTCAGGTACAGGTGCAACAATAGCCCAGCTATCTGTGAAATTACCGCAGAATAATAGCCCAGCATCGAGCTGCTGGTGATCATTACCGCAGAACAAATAACCAAGGATGGTCATAAATCATAACGAGCATGGGATCATTTCTGCTTGTCATGCGGAAACATGTGATTTCACTGCAGTATAGCCACATCATTGGTCACTAAACGACCGCCTGTTAGAGCATTGGTCACAATTAGCACAGTGTGTGAGGACAGTCCATTCTTCAACAAAATTATGAGCACATCGGCATAATTAAGAACGCAGGGGAATATATTAAGCAGCGGCATCGAGCAGCAGGGCATCAAAGTAGAGCGAGAAGCATTGTGCACCCCGGATCCAATCACGTGTGAGTTCAGAGCTCAGGGATTTGCACAGTATGTATGTAGCAAGCACCATTGAACTCTTGCAGGCTTTGCAGAAGAGGTAGCGACATCACGAACGATGCAACAGGGGACAAAGAGGTAATAAAGCCTAATGAATATGGGAGCTTGGAGTAGTGTGGGCGAGAGTTTGAAACCTAATGAAGAGCACCATCATTGTCAATCACCCCTCTCTCTTGGCCTCCTCTCCTGTTGCTCCTCTCCGACATGATCCTGCTCCCACACTGTCTTCCTGCCACCATCCGGCAATACAGAATGGATTAAAGCAGCTGGTGGTGCATGCATGTGGGGACGGTGAGGAGAGAACGGGGTGGAATTTGGTGCAGAGCATACCGCTGCTTTGGTAGCGTGAGAGCAGGAGTAGCGGGCGGAGGCTAATGGCTGGAGTAGAACAAAAAATACGGAAGAGTAGCCGAGTAGGTACATGCCAAGTAGTTAGATGGCGTTCATTAATGCGTGGTTAGGCAGGAGTACGACTAAGGAGGAACAGGGTATGTCCCTACCCCCAAAACGATTGCTCAATCTATGTAAAACGATTGCTCAATCTATGTAAGTCCAAGCCAGTACAGGACCGTGTTTCTCCCTTTGAAAGAAACGAGTTTTATCCTTCCACTTGTTTTTATCTTCATCAACCACACACCACACCTACCAACCACCGACAATGCCTGCTCGCAAGTCAAAATTAGGTTGATTTCTTGCACGAGAGCTACGGAAGTGTTCACACACATAACTCACATTCCGATTATTGTCAAACCGCGGCTGGAATCCCTCGCCCCTTCGCCAACCTTGTTTGTTGTGTGGAACAGAAACCCCCCGAGGTGTTCTTTTAACAAACAAGACAAAAGCCGAAAACACACAAATCCACTGCGGTGTGAAAAGCTCAAAATTTTGAAGATGCCGAGTTTGGAACACCCAAAACAAAAGTTTGATGAAGCGCCAGCAGCTGTGAAGACTGCAACGTAGCATTTCTAACTACCCACTGTTCACTTAGTCCCCACCAACTACGTGTATCATTTTTTTGGAAAAAAACCAAAATAGCATATTTTGTATAAAAATTTATCTAAATAACACATCTTCCAACGTATTTCTTAATTTAGCATACTTTTAGGAAAAGCACCACATATGTTGGCGTTTTAATGGCAGAACCGCCGAATCAACCGGGTGCTTATAGTCCTCTTGAAGCATATAGGAACTGCTCAGATGCCGAGTTTGGAACACCCAAAACAAAAGTTTGATGAATCAACCGGTGTTTATAGTCCTCTTGGGACCAAAAGCGCCGGGCGCTTTTAGACCGGAACAGTTTGTGGACGTTGAGCGTCTGCTAAGGGCTTGGTTTTCATTGTAACAAGTCGAAGACAACAGTTCACATGCATTGGCTCATCTGTCCTAGACATTCTCCGGGGGTGATTTAGTTTGCCTCGATTTTCCCTATTGTGGCCGTGTATATATTTCCAATGTTCGACTGGGTTTGAAGGTAGGCGATTACTTAAATGAAGTGTAATCCCAGAAATAGCGTGGGTTTTCAGTCCAATTGGTGTGCTTGGTGTATCACAAAACACCTATGCTTACTCTATATATTCCCACATCAAAACATTTCTCGTGTAATCAGCATCCGGCCGATCGCAGCCAAAAGAGACGGTGATCAGTAATTGGTCATCGTGTCTACGTACTACATCTCTCCGTCTTTGCGGTAGTAGTCCTAGTAACTGCTGCCCTCTGCCGAACAACGACGCCCCCTGGGCACTTGAGGACAAGGACGACGGATAGTTGTTGATGGGGTTTTTTCCCCCAGCAGGAACGGCCACCCTTCGACGACATTGGCAACGCAGATATCAGCCTCTCCTAGTCCCGGGTGAATTCTGCAGTGTCTGTGTAAGTGAGACGCACCTATCGGACCAGCAATGTGCCTCCGCGAGTGATGATCCCAAGCTAGCCATGCCGCCGCAGCGATGGATGGACTCACTCGATAAGCGCCACCCATGCACTCATGGTCTTAACCCACAGTGCGGTTGACGACCGTTCTCCTGTGCAGCTCATGGTCTTAACCCAGACTGCGGTTGACGTTCATCCTCCTGCGCTTCTATAGATAGTCCACGCAGACTATCGGAAACTCTAGTCATCCTGATTGACATACTAGAAGAAGTCGTCTCTTTCTGTCGACGTACTAGTCACTCACACACTCTCCCACCACCAGTCGTTTTTCTGCAGTTGTTTTTCCCTCATTTTTCCTCCCTGGGCGGGTAGAACTTGTTTGGACTCTCTCGGTTACCACAACCAGAGAGGACAACAACTTTGTAGAGCAACTCATATTCAGAGTTGTGTGTTCTGAGAAGCCCCATGTACCTCTTTATTTATAGTAGAGGACAGGACCAGGATTCCCAGTATGTGCAGGAGTAGAAGGGTCCAGATTTTCCATGAACTGATTGCACTGCTACAGGCAAACCAGTCGGTTCACAACTAAACCGATCAGTTCACTCAGTGAACCGGTCGTTTCACTTCCCAGACTTGTCCATAATTGACTTTTCTTATTCATTTCTAATTAATGCAAAGATTAATTCTTGTCCCAATCGAATTGAACAAGTGAAATGAAAAACTTTTCTCACAAATCAGAAAAATCCAACACTGTTCGTTTAGGCCAAGTGAACCGATCAGTTCACCAGAGTGAACCGGTCATCTCACTGACCATGAGCCGAACAGTTCACCCATTGAACCAGTCGGTTGGTGGTCCAGGTTATGTAGAACTCAGTCAATGCAGTTCTCAATCAATCTGACACTCTAATCAGTTGGTTCAACACTTGAACTTGATGATTCTGGGTCAAGTCTATTGATGAATGTCCATAACTAACTTATGACATCACAAGCAAAGAGTGGTGCCTAGTCGCACATCAGTACTACCCAAGTGAAGAGGAAATTTGGAGAACAACTTTCAACCTACAATCTATTATTACAGTGAATGTTTAATTCCTTTGTTACTGATATCCGGATTGAACTCAAGGTATGGACTTGTCACCCTCTACAAATGTTCAACCCATGTTTCTTGATTCAGAGTAGACTGTTTGAGATATATGTAAGCTCAATATCATATATTGACTTACATGTGCATGGTCATACATTTCTCAGTCTCACTTCTCAAGTGGTCAGGATATCGCACTCCCTTAGGATGGACAAATTCCATATCTATCACTCATAGTCAAGTCCCCATGTGTCAAAGTCACCCAATCATTACCGTTATAACAACTCATATTTCAGGATTGTGTTTGATGATGTCAAAGTGTACTCAACTACATATGATGAGTGCAGTGATTTTAGGTCTAAGAACCATAGTCATTACCAATACTATAAGAGATGATCATCACTAACCATGTGTGGTTTCCATACATCACTCTTACGATGGGTATGTCTGATACACTATTCTCTAACATGTATTTATGTGCTTGGTTTGATATCATATATTATGACTGATGAGATTTTGTCATCAACCAACACACACTCTAGTCTTTTGTGTTATTGATGTCTATGGTTATTTCCACAATAACAACCGACTAGGGACGATAGTGACAATGTGCATACTCTTAACATCTGTCTGATCTCATTGTTCAAGTCATGTACTTGAAGACATACATCATTAAGTGTTGTCACTCTCTAGACATCTAACATGTTATATTGTTATCTCAAAACAGTTAAAATATATAGATGGAAATTGTCTTTATTATTATCAAATCAAGTATCACATGCCTCATTGCAATCATCATATGATTGGCTGGGCATACTATAACAACACCTACTTGTATGGCAAATGCACCTACTTGTCTAGTAAATGTGCATACTTATCTGGCAAATACGCCTACTTGTATTGTCCTGAATGCACCAACTTTTGATTGAATAATGCGCCTACTTGTATGAAAAATGTGTCTACTTGTCTAGAAAATGTACCTACTTTTTTGACAAATGAACCTACTTGTTTGGTAACTTAGCCTATTTATCTAACAAATGCACCTACTTGTATTGCCTTGAATGGCCAACTTATGATTGAATGTGTCCATTTTTGATTGAATGCACCTACTAATGCCCTCAATGCGCCTACTTGTATATAAATGCACCTACTTGTATATAAACGCGCCTACTAGTATGTCAAATGTGCCTACTTATATGGCAAATGTGTCTACTTGTATGGAAATGTGCCTACTTGTCTAGCAAATGCGCCAACTTATATTTTCTTAAATGCGTCAACTATTGATTGAATGTGCATACTTGTATGGAAATGTGTCTACTTGTTTGAGAAATTCCGCTACTTGTCTGGCAAATGCGCTAATTTTTTATTAAAATCTCCTACTTCTTAGAGTATGTGTATAAATAGAAAATTAGCACAAATATTAAAATAATGCGTCCAAAATTTGTAAAAATACCCAAATATGGTGATAATGCGCCCAATTATGGTGTGAATTCGCCTACTTTTTAGATGTTGTAAATTCCACTCTTTTATTTTTTCTTATTGTTAATTTTGATTGAATGTGCATACTTGTATGGAAATGTGTCTACTTGTTTGGCACATGCGCCTATTTGTCTGCAAATGCGTCAACTTTTGGTTGAATGTGTCTACTTCTTCGACTATATACATAAATAATACATTAACACAAATTTTAACATAATGCGTCTAATATTTGTAGAAAAGTACCTAATTATGGTATAAATGTGCACAATTATGGTGTGAATATGCATACTTCTTAGACGGTGTAAATTTTCTCTCTTATTTTTTCTTATTATTATATGCTTATTTTTATATTGTATATCACTTTTTTCAAAGTATATCAACATTACTGTTGTTGGATTGTATTTTTCGTACCGAATGCAATGGTCTTTCTTCCGTAAAAAAATTCATCACTGATATAAAATTATTAGCGAAATAAATTTTTCTTTCTATTTTTTTCTCATCCTTTATTCTGCACATGTAGCGTGGCAAAGAAAACCACGCATGGCAAAGAAAACCACCCTATATAGACAGAAAGAAGGAAAAAAAGAGGGTAGGAGAAACTACCATAGTTGGGTGGGAGACAAAACCACCCAACCCCACACGTCAAAAGAACGTGAGGGGGTTGGACGCGTCACATATGTGTTTTCGTTGTAATTGCAGAGTTGCAGGGTGTGAACGGGGAAAGAACCGTTACTTCGAAAGAATCCCAGCTACACGGCAGGTCAATCAGTAGTCATTCTGTCTTCCCCTCGTGTGAAAGAAAGAAAAGAAAATCCAGCAAATCGATAAAGCGCCTTTGGCATCTGGTAGAGTAGAGACATACTTGGGTTGACCGACGAGACGCAGCCACCAGCTGAGAATGGCAAGCACTTGACAAAGCACTATACAGACCACAGGATTTTGTATTGACTCGAAGAAAAAGAGACTCCCCGCCCCCGCTAGCGGAGGAGGATTGTATGTACACAAAGAGGTCTATCAGTCTATGCTCTCACCGGCGCCGCCACATTCAAGGACGGAGATATATGCGTTGGGGAGCTACAGCTCCAGCTTTAAGCTTGGCTAGAATATCTAGTCTGTTCAGTAACCTTGATGGGAAGAACGACGGGGCATAAACAAGAGAGAGGCGCACTCATCAATTCATCGAGTAAACTCAGCAAGATTCTCCTTTTTCATTTACAAAGAATAATTCTAAGTGTAACCGACGGGTGCAAAGCTCAATGTGGGTCAATTTTATTTATTTTTAAAATAGGAGAGAAGTGGGAAGAAAGAGAATAGTTGTATTTTCAACAAGACCAATGTTGATATACTTTGAAAAAAATAATAATTTGAGAAAATATAATACACGTGTTTTGGATATAATAGTCCATATTCGAGGTACAATACTCATAATGGGAGTGTACACTTTGTCTCGTACAACCAACAACATTAAAGGTAAAAAAAATAAAAGAGAAAGAAAATGATTGTGTCCATAACTTTAATCCAGAATTTTTTTAAATAGGAAGGAAGTAGGAAAAAGGAAAAAGTTGTATTGCTCCTAACTTTCAAGTCATAATGAGTTTTTCAATGAAACAAAAAATAATAGATTGTAATAAAAAAATACTTTCCAACAAGACCAATGTAGACATACTTTGAAAATAATAATAATATTAAAAAATATAATACATGTGTTTGGGTATAATAATCTATATTATGGGTACAATACCTTATTATGGGACTGTACACTTTGTCTCATACAACCAACAACATTAAAGGTAAAGTAGAAGTGAGAGAAAATGATTGTGTCCATAACTTTTAATCCAAAGGGTATTTTTTGATGAAATAAAAAACATTAGATTCCTTGTAAAAAATAGTTTCCAAAAAGACTAGTGTTGATATGCTTTGAAAAAGCACGAGTACTGTACCCCCTTTATTTATCTACCTAATTATATCATCAATATTTTGAGGTATATGTCCAGATTTTGAGGTACATTACTCTCATTTTGGTAGGTACAATACTAATGTACTCGTTGACGCAGTGTATCCAAAAGAATTACAATACCCATTGTGGAATACATTACTCTCATTTTGGAGAGTACATCACGAATGTTTGTTGATGACGTACTGTACCCAAAACACAATATCATACTCTAAAATATGGATCCTAGGTATTGTACCCAAACATGATTGTTGTACACCAAACACGAGTATTGTACCACAAATGATTGTTGAACCCAAACATGATTGTTGTACCCCCAATTTTGTGAGAAAAATATATTATCTGTGTTTTGGGATACCATACATATATTCTGGGTATAGTACCTGCGTTTACATTTTTTGGGTACAGTAACAATGTTTTGAAGTACAATACAACAACAGGTATACATCTGTATTGTACATAAAAGTCGAAGTAATATACCCCGAATCACACGTACTGTACACCCTTTATTTATCTACCTAATTATATCATCAATATTTTGAGGTATATGTCCATATTTTGAGGTACATTACTCTCATTTTAGTAGGTACAATACTAATGTACTCATTGATGTAATGTACCCGAAAGAATTACAGTACCCATTGTGGAATACATTACTCTAATTTTGGAGATTACATCACAAATGTTTGATGATGACGTATTGTACCCAAAACACAATATCATACTCTAAAATATGGGTCCTAGGTACTGTACCCAAACATGATTGTTGTACACCATACACGAGTATTGTACCCCAAATGATTCTTGAACCTAAACATGATTGTTGTACCCCAATTTTGTGAGAAAAAATATATTATACCTGTTTTGGGATACCATACATATATTCTGGGTATAATAACTGAGTTTACATGTTCTGGGTACAGTAACTGTGTTTTGAAGTATAATACATCAATAAGTACACATCTATATTGTACATAAAATTCGAAGTAATATACCCCCAATCACGCATATTGTACCCCCTTTATTTATCTACCTAATTATGTCATTTATATTTTGAGGTATATGTCCATATTTTGAGGTACATTACTCTCATTTTGGTAGGTACAACACTAATGTACTCGTTGACGTACTATACCTGAAAGAATTACAGTACCCATTGTGGAATACATTTACTCTCATTTTGGAGAGTACATCACGAATGTTTGTTGATGACGTACTGTACTCAAAATACAATATTATACTCTAAAATATGGGTCCTAGGTACTGTACCCAAACATGGTTGTTGTACACCAAACACGAGTATTGTACCCCAAATGATTGTTGAACTCAAACATGATTGGTGTACCCCCAATTTTGCGAGGAAAATATATTATCCGTGTTTTGGGATACCATGCATATATTTTCGGTACAGTATCCGCGTTTACATGTTCTGGGTACAGTACCTGTGTTTTGAAGTACAATACATCAACAAGTACACATATGTATTGTACGTAAAAGTCGAAGTAATATACCTCGAATCACGTGTATTGTACCCCTTTTATTTTTCTACCTAATTATATCACCGATATTTTGAGGTATATGCCCATATTTTGAAGTACACTACTCTCATTTTTGTAGGTACACTATCAATGTACTTGTTGACGTACTGTACCCCAAAGAATTATAGTACCCATTGTGGAGTATGTGACTTTCATTTTGGAGAGTACATCATGAATGTTTGTTGATGACATGTTGTACCCCAAAACACGATATCATATCCCAAAACACAAGTTCTAGGTACTATACTCAAACATGATTGTTCTACCCAAACACGAGTATTGTACCCCAAACACAAGTTATGTATCTCAAAACAACAATTAAACATTGATATTGTTCTCCCAAATCAGGAGTAATTTATCCCAAAACATGAGTATTACGTCCCAAAATATCGGTGTATCTGGATGTACAGTACCCATTTTGGAGCACATTACTTTCACTTTAGAGGGTACAATATGAATGTTTTTTGATGACGTATTGTACCTCAAAACACAAGTACCGTACCCTAGAACATAAGTATTTATCCTAAAATATGAATATTATATTTCTATCATATTGTTATTACTCCAAAATATATCAATATTGGTCTACTTAAAAAGTATGTTTATAAGGAATCTAATACTTTTTATTTCATAAAAAAATTCATTCAGAATTGAAAGTTATGAAGAAAATCATTTTGTCTCTCTTCTTTTTATTCCCCTTTTAACTTTTACTGGGTTTTTCTGCCACATCAGTAGCGCCCCCTCCCAACCACTGGGTGGGCTCCCAAGTGGGGGATCGGGGGTGTGTAAAGTTACTCTTTACAAACAAGGAATGGAATTGCATTTTTTGAAGATCCACCCAGCCTTTTTCGGACACATGATGCAGATGAGTGCTACCAGATGACCAGGACAGAGGATTGATCAAGGAGAAGGCTTTGCTTATTGAAAGTGAGAGATTGTGGAGAAAAGAGCACAAAATATAAGATGGGGATTGCTAAATAAGAGTCATACAGAACAAAGTAGGAGATCCAAAAGAAAATATCATGCATTCTGACAAGGACGGATGAAAAAACCAAACTCCTTTTTGTGAATAGACTTGTATTATATAGGTTAGAGGAGATATGGGATTAATTTGGGTTAGCTTGATGTTAGTTTGATTTGGTTTAGCAACCTACAGTCTAGGTTATTTGGGAACATATTTTGGGTTCTGGTTTGATTGTCATCGTTGCACCGCATAATGAGATAATGAACTCCAAAAAGGCCCAAATAAAATGTTGTTATCCAATTTAGTCCTACATAGTACACCTTCTTTGTCTCTGTCCGACCTTCCTGATCTTTATTTCTGTTGTAACATTAAGTATAGGGTTCACATCCTTTGCATCCAGGATAAAGTGCCCGGCACATCCGGACAGTACAATTTATCATGGGACCCATAAGTCAAGGAACCATATGGTTTGGGATAGAGGTGTTGGGATATAGAAGGTTTCGGTTCGTGTCCTATTAGGATTTTTGGACTAAATAGGAATTGGTTTTGTGTAGTCAAACCTGATAGGAATTGAATCCAAAAAAAGGAAAGAAGATGACTCCCTATGTTAGAGATTAATTAATGTTCGATAATTGGATTGGGAATTAGAATAAGATTCTTAGTTGCAACAACATGCCATGGAGGCCTATAAATAGAGGCCTTGGGGAGGCCATTGAATCATCTTATATGTTGGTGTGTGATCTGACTAGTTGTTGGTTGTTGGTGCCTTCTGTGGTAGAAGAGCCAGAGAACAATAACAACTGGTGGTTCTCTCTTGTGGTAAAAGAGGGTCAGCGATTTTGCCTTGAAGTGAAGTAGCGGCTGACAATCGGTGGCACATTGGAGCACTGACAATACAACTCTCTTGTGGATAAGAGAGGGTCAACGACTTTATCTTGAGGTGAAGTAGTGGTTGACAGTCGGCAATACAACAGTAGTGCATCGACAATAGAGCTGGGTCTAAACAGCGGAGGACGCACATCAATTGGTGGCACTTTATTGATGTTGTGATATCGCATCGACTACGACAGTGAATCCAAGCAGAGGAAGATTCTCATTAGTAGGTTGCTATGACAATCACGACGGTTTGTACATTGGATTGGGAATTGGAATAGGATTCCTAGTTGCAACCACATGTCATGGAGGCCTATAATTAGAGGCCCTCAGGGATGCCATTGAATCATTCAACATGTTGGTGTGTGATCCCACCAGTTGTTGGTTGTTGGTTTTTGGTGCCTTATGTGGTAGAAGAGCTGGAGAACAATAACAACTGGTGGTGCTCTCTTGTGGTAAAAGAGGGTCAGCAACTTTGCCTTGAAGCAAAGTAGAGGCTAACAATCGGTGGCACATTAGTGCACTAGCGGTACAACTCTCTTGTGGATAAGAGAGAGCCAACGACTTTATCTTGAGGCAAAGTAGTAGTTGGTAGTTGGAAACACAACAGTAGTGCATCGACAATGGAGGCAGGTCCAAGCAGTAGAGGAACATCATTTGGTGGAAAAAAATTTGTATTGTGATATCGACATCGACTACGGTAGAGGATCCAAGCAGAGGAAGATGCTCGTCATTCGGTGGCTACAATAATGATGACAATATGTCCATTGGATCGGGAATTGGAATAGGATTCTTAGTTGCAACCACATGTCATGGAGGCCTATAAATAAAGGCCCTGGGGGATGACATTGAATCATCCCACATGTTGATGTGTGATCTCACCGGTTGTTGGTTCCTTCTATGGTAGAAGAGACAAAGAACAATAACAACTGATAGTGCTCTCTTGTGGTAATAGAGGGTCATCAAACTTCACCTTAAAGCAAAGTAGCAGCTAACAATTGGTGGCACATTGGTACACTGACCGTATAACTCTCTTGTGGATAAAGATGGCCAACGACTTTGTCTAGAGGAAAAGTAGCAGTTGGCAGTCGACAACTCAACAATAGTGCATTGACAACAGAGGTGGGTCCAAGTAGCAGAGGGTGCACATTAGTTTGTGGCAGTTTGTTGGTGTTGCGATGTCGACATCCACTATGACAACAGATCCAAGTGGAGGAAGACGCTCATCAATCGGTGGCTACAACAATGATGACTGACTGCCCATTAGATTGGGAATTGGAATAGGATTCCTAGTTGCAACCACATGTCATGGAGGCTTATAAATAAAGGTCCTGAGGGAGGCCATTGAATCATCCCACTTGTTGGCATGTGATCCCTCCAGTTGTTAGTTGTAGGGACTTTCTATGGTAGAAGATCCAGAGATCAATAACAACATGTGGTGCTCTCTTGTAGTAAGAGAGGTTTAGCGATTTTGCCTTGAAGTGAAGTAGCGACTGACAGTCGGTGACACATTGGTGCACTGATAGTAAAACTATCTTGTGGATAAGAGAGGGACAATGACTTTGTCTTAAGGTGAAGTAGTAGTTGGCAGTCAGAAATACAACAGTAGTGCATCAACAACGGAGGCGGGTCCGAGCAGCAGAGGATGCACATCAGTTGGTGGCACTTTGTTGGTGTTGAGATATCGTGACAATGATGATGGTTTGTCCATTGGATTGGGAATTGGAATAGGATCCCTAGTTGCAACCACATTTCATGGAGGTTTATAAATAGAGGCCCTGCGTGAGGTCATTAAATCATTCAAATTATTGATGTGTGATCCCACTAGTTTTTGGTTGTTGGTTCCTCCTATTGTAGAAGAGCCAGAGAATAATAACAACTGGTGGTGCTTTCTTGTGGTAAGAGAGGGTCAATGACTTTGCCTTGAAGTGAAGTAGTGGCTGAAAATTAGTGGCACATTGGTGCACTTATAGTACATCTCCCTTGTAGATAAGAGAGGGTCAATGAATTTATCTTGAGACAAAGTAGCGATTTGCAGTTGATAACACAATAGTAGTGCATAGACAATGGGGGCAGGTTCGAGCAACAGAGGATGCACATCAGTTGGTGGCACTTTGTTGGTGTTGTGATTTTGACATCGACTGCGATAGTGGATCCAAGAAAAGGAAGACACTCATCAGTAAGTGGCTATGACAATGATCAAGGTTTGCACATTGGATCGGGAATTGGAATAGAATTACTAGTTGCAACAACATGTCATGGAGGCCTATAAATAGAGGCCCTCTGGGAGGCCATTGAATTATCCAACCTATTGATGTGTGATCCCACTGGTTATTGGTTGTTGGTTCCTTTTGTGGTAGAAGAGCTAGAGAATAATAACAATTCGTGGTTCTCTCTTATGGTAAGAGAGGGTCAACAAATTCACCTTAAAGTGAAGTAGTGGTTGATAGTCAGTGGCATATTGGTGCACTAACGGTACAACTCTCTTATAGATAAGAGAGGTCCAATGACTTTGTCTTCAGGCGAAGTAGTGGTTGGAAATCGGCAACACAATAGTAGTGCATCGACGACGGAGGCAGGTCTGAGCAGAAGAGGATGCACATCATTTTGTGGCACTTTGTTGGTGTTGTGATATCGACATCGACTACGACAACAGATCCACGCAGAGGAAGGTGCTCATCAGTCGGTGGCTATGACAATGATGACGGTTTGTCCATCAAATTGGGAATTGGAATAGGATTCATAGTTGCAACCACATGTCATGGAGGCCTATAAATAAAGGCCATGGGGGAGGAAATTGAATCATCCCACCTATTTGCGACATCCTGCTATCACACAGGCAATGAAATGTCACGCAAAAATGTGCGGAACTTCCATAAACCACATGTTACCAAAAACACGAGTTAATTAAAACTGATTGCGGAAAGCAGATAAATAAAGAAACTATTGCATCCAGATCTTTATCCTGTAAGAAAACATGTTATATAAACATGCATAAACCTTGATATGTGTCCATAGTTCATAGGATCCAGCTGTCACATAGGCACAAAGCGTTCACCACCTGTTTATGTACAGAACAGGCCATATCAGGCCAACAACAGGATAAACAAGCTACATCAGCTATACATCGTGAAACGTTGTCAAAACACCTCCAAGGACTTGAGAGTATAGGGATGACTCTAGGACTCTACTACAAAACAACCAAAATAGCAGCATATCCATCTCTTGCCTCCTACTATTCTTCCTGCTGCTCAGCCGCAACCTCACGGCCACCACCACGCCTAGCACGATCACCTAAAAAGGTTTTAAACTAGTAGGGTGAGACACATAGTCCCAGTGAGAAACATAACCCACGCCGAAACTATAAAACCTCAAAGGAGAGCTAGAACAGATAAAGTAGATAACTGATATAAGCAGCTCATATATACGGCATAGTGAATAGAATTAACTTTATTAACAGCTTACCAAGATATCTAGGAGGCATATAACCAGATATTTCTTTATGGAACATGATTGACAAGATAAGCTTTATAAGAACTTATCACAAGATACGAGGAACATGTAAATAACTATAAGATATAACTAGGGCAACTATACAAGCAAGGCCTCAACCAATGTTTTGTGTTTTGCCTTAAGCAATACATGCTATACGACTAGATTACAATTTTATTATTCCCTGAGGAAGTGAGCCATTCCGCTCAAATTCAACCTTCTACTACAAAGCCCAAAATTGGTGCCATACAAGGTCAATGGGAGAGCCAGACTCCAAGACCTCACCTCCTCATGGTCAGTGCACGATATCCAAATTAAAGCAGGACCGTAGTCTCTTTCTTAAGTGGCCTCAGCCACAGGATCAACTCTTCAGGCTACCCTTTTTACTATCCCGCCTTGGTACAGGTCTCGACGCTAGCATACCTTGAGCCACAGACCTATCCACCATGCTCCTAAGCCATGAACGCATTCATGCTCTATTACACTGAGCCATGGGCCTGTTCACCATGCTCTATCATACTGAGCCATGGGCATGTTCACCATGCTCAATCCACATCCTCACTTGCACTCTAATCCTCCTATTTTCGGCTAGGAGAAACCCCGCATATTCAACAATATGTGCTCCAGGTAATCCTGCAGGATGAACCTGTTTCACCATCACCAGCTACTGACGATGATGGATCTATGGCCAGGGAAAACTACATGAAAGGTTCATCTGTAATTAATTAATACATTTTAAGCAGATTGCAAGATTCAACCAAGTTATGTAACATGCAATTAAAACATAGAACTCATTATCTTATTTTACATTGTCACTAAGACCTTCAATGCCATCAACATCATCTTGATCCATCACAAGGATCCAACATCACATGTTACCACTTGGCCTCTTTCAAAAAATCTAGATCCATCACAAGGATCACTGGGACTCAATCCCATCATTAGGGCACACATTGCCATTACATGGGTAACACCCATCATATATCACTGGGTTCATCATAACCCCTGATGTTCCACATCATGTTACTATCATGCCATTACCATGGCGTCATCGTACAATTGTTACCTGCATGGTTAGTATGCATATCAAGGGAGATAACTTGATCACCAAGCATAGATCTTTAGAGAACATGTTATGATTATCATGCCATTAAGATTTAGGGTGCATATGATTTCAAAAAACACTCATTATTATGAACACATGAAGCATAAAGTTGTAGATGGTAAGACAATCCAGTCATATTAAAGTTATGAAACCATGAGCATCCACCATGCCCCATCTCTCATGACATCATGAACTCAACCATCCCTAAGGATACATCCTTAAACATCAACCTCAGGGTAACAAACATGTCACTGGTCACAACCTATCTTTCGTATCTCATCAACTAGGGTTCTCGGGCTAGGCGCATCCTTCACTAAAGGTGTCGCCTACCCTCACTAAAGGTGTGGTGGGCAGAACCATCCCTCACCCAAGGGATATGGGGTAGGGTCATATCCCTCACCCAAAACACTATCGGTCACCACAAGACCTAGGGCGCCAAGCCACACATATCGTCCACAAGAAAAATGTGCATCCATGCACAAGGAGGGTATTAGGCAGACTAGAATCAAAGGTGTGTTGTGTAGCCATTAACCAAGAGGGTATCGGGCATCCAGGTATAAGAGTGTATCGGGTAGCACCTTTACCCTATCGGCCAAGACACCCTATCGCCTAAGCTAGGGTTAGGGTTTCCCTACCGGGCAACCATCAAGACCATGTCGTCCACAACCATAATGCCCAAGGTCAAAATCCTGCTGCCCAACAAGCAACCCCTTGGCTAGAACAACATGGTGCCCAAGGAAACTCTCATACCTCCCAAGGCACACTACTGCCATCCATCAAACAACACCATGGCGCCCAAGGTAGCCTATCGTTCAAACTAGGGATGTCTATAACGACCCTGACTTGGGTTATGAGGTAACCCTATTTGTTTTTGATAATTAAGTTTCTTATAACTTTAATATAATCCTCTTAGGTGTTTTGTTATCATGTGAAACACTTATGTTTCAAGTTTGGTCCCGATTGAATGTTGTTTGAGCAATTTTCCTTTGTTTTGGACTAAAGTGCAATTTACCTAATTTAAGGGGTTACCTTGCAAATGTTACATGATAAATGTTCCTAAAGTGTTATATCATTATAATAATGAGAATGATGCTGAGGTATGGCTTGTGAAAGCCTAAGTTCCAAGAAGGAGCTTGTTTGAGTAATGCTTATGTATTGAATGCTAGTTTTGGTATAATTTGCAAATTACCCAAAACCTAGGGTTGAATATGTAAAATAACACTTCAAAAGTGTTCCTATTGTTTCTTGTCATCATTTAAAGAAAATAAAAAGAATGGGGCGTCTTGTTTGAACTATTTTTTAGGAGAGATAATCTTGATAATAAAATAATCAAGATTTAAGTATAATTGAAACCCTAATTTATTTTGTAGCAAAAATAAATATATTAATTGAAGAGCCCAACAAATAAAAAGGCTGTGGTTGAAATCCTATAATGTAAGGACGTCCAAATTCCTTGAGTTGCACCAAAATATCCGAAGTAGGTGAAGAAACCCACTCACATTTATTAATTAAAAAGTAATGTCCACTAAAAGTGGATAATAGTATTATATTAATTAAGGTGCTTAAATGGTTGTTTTTAGTTCAAGGATAAAAGAAAGGTAATTGAGGACTAGGAATATGTATTAGAAGGCAAGTAAGTGGAGGGGGCATGTGGCAAGAAGGTGGATGAATTTCCTCCTACTTTCTCTCTCTTAGAAAATCAATTACATATACTCGATTTTCTCCCTACTTGAAAGGATATTTTGCAAACCACTTTCTTTCCTTGCTTTGGAAGACGAACAAGGAGCTTAGGAGTAGGAGGAAAACGTTCCCCAAGATGAAGGTAAGCTCCATGATCATCTTCAACCTTGAATTGATGGTTAAAAACGGATTTCAACATTGATTTTCTTCTCTTTTCCAATCCAATGCTCAACCTTGGCTATCTTTTGCATCCAAAGAGTTGGAAATGAACCTTGGATAGTTGAAGGAGTTTCTTTCACCATTATAGATGTGAAGCTTGAAGCTTTGAAGCTACTTTGAATGTGGGTTATATAACTTGAACTCATCAATGTTGTTATTGATTTCAATTTCTCATCATATGTTGATCCTTTATTTCTTATTGAATAATTGTTGAATTAATCATATATATGGAAATAGAAATTGGAGGTATGAATATTGATGATGATGACATCATCTTATCACACACCTCAAGAAATATCAAAAGCAAACGGTTTCAATTTTGTTGATGGTCAAACAATTTTCAAACCATTAGAGACCAAACGGTTTCAAACCGTTTGGTGACCAATCGGTCTCAAACCGTTTAGAGACCAAATGGTTTCAATGTGTTCAAGGATCAATTGGTTTCATGAACTAATAATTTCAAACAATTAAACTCAATTGATATCAGAACCCTAGCACAATTGGTTTTAAAACCCTAGATCAATTGAGGACAAAACTCTAATTTAGGGTTAAACAGTTTCAAGCTAATTTGACCAAACAGTCTTAGACCGTTAGAGGACTAAATGGTCCCAAACTGTTTGAGGACCAAATGGTCTTAAACCGTTTGAGGACCAAATGGTCTCAAACCGTTTAGGGTTAAACGTTTTCAAAGTTGACTTGATCAAATGGTTTCAAATTGTTTAAGGGTCAAACGGTTTCAAACCTAAATAAGATCAAACGGTTTCAAAACTGATTGAAGATCAAAGAGGGCAAGACCGTTTGAAGGTCAAGTGACCTCAAGACCATTTAAGGTCTAACGGTCTTCAGACCGTTTAAGGATGTTGAGACCAATACCATTTAAGGTCTAACGGTCTTCAGGCCGATTAAGGATGTTGAGACCAAGACCGTTTAAGGTCTAACGGTCTTCAAAACTGTTTAAAGGATTTAGGGAAAGACCATTTAAGGTCTAAACGGTCTCAAACCGTTTGGATATTTGGTCCAAGACCATTTGAAGGGTCAATTGATCCAAGACCGTTTGAAGGTGTAATTGGTCCAAACCGTTGAAGGTCCAATTGATTCAAACCATGTAATTACTAATAACCCTATAAGTGGTTGAAGAGTATCTCAATGATGATTTCAAATGGAAGCACCTCTAAAGTGCTTAGGTGATTAGTATAATTAAAGTGATCATTACTTGGTGCCTATGAAAGTAATAAACTCAATACACTATGATAAGCATAGGTGCATGTACTTAGTGAAAGGTTAAGTCAATTGAATAAGGTATGATGGTGATGTGTGTTCCTAAGTACATGGAACAATGATAAATATGATTTAATACTTATATAGTGCTATGTGCTCCAAGATATGTGGAAGCACTGACTTAGGGTTTGTATTAATAAGGTAATCCATAAAACCCTAAATCAATGAAGAATGGAGACCCTAATAAATAAGGAAAATTACAATACATAAGTTTAATAAATAAGCCTTTCTATTTTCTCAATTTCTGGTTGGATTGGGAAGGTTGTCGGGACATTATTAAAGAGGCTTGGACGACTGAAATCCACGGTAATCCTCTCTTTCAATTCTGTCACAAACTTAAGAATGTCAAAGAGAAGTTGAAGACTTGGTCCAAATAGTATGTCAACCTCAAGAACCTGATTTCTAGAGAAAGAATGGAGCTCGATGACATTTCAGCTATGGTCTGTAGATGTCCTCTAGATCCTGACCTCATTCATGCTGAAAAACAAACCCTTGAAAGATTGGACTTACTTCTTAAGGCAGAAGAGGTTTATTTCTGGAAGCATAGTAGAATGGAGTGGCTCTCCAATGGTGATAGAAACACTACTGTCTACCATACCATGGTTAAGAGACGGGATGTTATCAACTCTATAACTGAACTTTTTGACTCACATGGTAATCTTTTGCAGGATAAAGATGTTATTGCCGACAACACTGTCCAGTATTTTGAACAACTATATAATCAACCTTGTGATGCTTCAGTCTCTTGTATTCCAGATTGGTCACCTCTTGTTTCTGGTATTGACAATGACATGCTTTGCTCTACTCCAAGTTTGAGTAAGGTTCGTGATGCTGTGTGGAGCATAGGACCTCACAAAAGCCCGGGCCCAGATGGCTTCAATGATTACTTCTATAGGGGTAATTGGAATGTCATTTGTGATGATCTCCTTAAGGCTGTCCAATGGATTTTTGAAGGGGGTAACATGGTTAGGCAAGTCAATCATGTTTTTCTTGCTCTTATTCCCAAGAAGGACATAGTTTCATCCCCTGCTGACTTCAGGCCTATCTCATGATGCTTGATGCTCTATAAAATTATCGCTAAAGTCATATCAAGGAGACTAGATACTCTTCTTCCAAAGATTATCTCTCCGTACCAAGGTGCTTTTGTCAAAGGTAGGAGTATTGAGGATTGTTCACTTCTTGCAGCTGAATTCACTCTTAGGTTCAATCAGAAATCCAGCCTTCCCGCTACTTGCATCAAGTTGGATATTACTAAGGCTTTCGATTCTGTTCGTTGGTCTTACCTTTGGTATTGTCTCTACGGCCTCGGGTTCAATGAAAAGTTTATCTCCATTCTTAAGCAATGTGTGGAAACCCCATCCTTTTCTCTCTTGCTAAATGGTTCTTCAGTTGGCTTCTTCAAAAGCTCCAACGGTCTTAGGCAAGGTGATCCCTTATCCCCTCTACTTTTCTCTATTGTTATGGAAGGTCTCAGCAGATGTCTTGAGGAGGCATATGATAATATACTCATCAGGAGCTATTCCATCAATGGGACCAAAGCTCTTAGCCATGTTCTATTTGCAGATGATGTTCTTATCTTTTCCGAGGGACGTCTACGCAGCCTTGTCAAACTCAAACATGTTTTGCTTGATTTTGGTTTTGTTTCTGGCATGAAATGCAATCCGAATAAAACACATATATTCTTATCCTCTTCTTACCGCAACAAGGACGCCTTTATTAGCTGCTTGGGTATTCAGCGTGGTACGTGACCCACAAAGTATCTTGGTTTTCCTATGGCTGGAGGCAACCTCAGGAGGCGCCATTTCCATGAATGCTTAGATAATCTCAGAGATATGATACAGAGATGGTCTGGTTCTAAAATATCTATGGCTGGTCGCCTCGTGCTTGTTAAGCACTGTGCCATGGGTTTGATCAGCTATTGGATGCGTATGGGTGACATCCCTCCTACTGTCTTATGAAGAATGGAGCTGTTACTTTCTGACTTCCTTTGGGGTAGCTCAGTGCATCCCTCTAGTTGGTCACGTTTAGCTTACCCGTTTGGCGAAGGTGGCTTGGGGCTTAAGAGACTTGATGAACTTGCAGATTACCATTCGTTACGTCGCATCAAGAAGTTCAACCAAGCTCAATGTTTATGGAGCTCATGGCTTTCTTGTAGGTATGGTGATACCTTGTCTATTGCTTCCAGGAATGGCTCTACTTGTCACAGACGTATGGTAGCTATATGGCCTTCCTTCATAGCTTGGGAAGGCAAGGATCTTTGGGAGAACGCAAGACAAAAGCATCCATCTGATAAGGCTTATGGAAATCTTTGGCTCTCCAAGCACTATCCTAGATGGAGTCTTACTACCTTTAGAGCACTCACTAATGTACTACCTACTATGGAAAAGATTAGTTCCTGGTCGGGGGCTCCTGTTCCTGCATGCTTACTATGTGGCCAACACAATGACTCCATCACTCATCTTTTTGGGGGCTGCAAATACTGTAAATATATTTGGGGACGTGCTCAACTTAAACTCAACATCAGAGCCTCATATTCTCTATATGAAAGCCTTATGGATCTTGGTAAAAGGTTAAGGCAATCCAGAATCATTGAACTTTGGGCCATCACTGGTGTTGTTCACTTTATTTGGGAGGAGCGTAATAAAAGGCTACATAATGGTGGCGCTTCTGACTTTGTTGTCATCTTCATCCGTCTTGCACTTGAAATTAAGAGAATGTACTTTACTTTTAAATCTTTTCTTGATTTTCCTCCTGTTATAGCTAGGAATTGGGATCTGTTGTAACCAATTCCTAGATTGTGTAGTCACATGTATAGGTGTGGCTTGTAACTTTGTCCCCTTTTAAGGGGTTTTTGGAATATACTTACCCAATTTTCCAAAAAAAAAAGTTTAATTGAATACTTATGAAGGTATTATGTAATTCTAGACATATGGAACAATGAGTTAGGTTTTGGATATTAATTATAATATCAATGCATTCTTCAAAATGCATGGAGTTTTGAATTAGGGTATTGATCTTATATAATGTGATCATGAAACCCTAATACGGGGTGATGTTATGTGAAACCCTAATACAAGGTGATGTTATGTGAAACCCTAATACAGGGTAATGTTATGTGAAACCCTAATACAGGGTGTTGTTTTATGAAACCCTAATACAGGGTGATGTTATGTGAAACCCTAATATAGGGTAATGTTATGTGAAACCCTGATATAGAATATGTGAAACTCTAATTGATAAAGATGGGAAACCCTAACCCTAATGAGGGAATAGTGATGTTATCTTTGTATTGCATAATGTTGATATGAAATTGATATTGTTGTTATCAAGTGTACTAACCATGCAGATATCATGAGATGATGAGCATAACCTGGTATGAGCTATGATGTTAATGGGCCTTGTGAGCCATTACTTTTTTTTAGCCTAGTGAGAGGTGACAAGAAGTTG
This sequence comes from Alisma plantago-aquatica, assembly GCA_963693085.1. Classification (NCBI taxonomy): domain Eukaryota; kingdom Viridiplantae; phylum Streptophyta; class Magnoliopsida; order Alismatales; family Alismataceae; genus Alisma; species Alisma plantago-aquatica. Next base: position 835,539,138 of record OY856411.1, on the reverse strand, counting down.
AATATGACTGGTAAGCTATGTGAGATGCTTGTGTAACAAGTATCATGAATACCTTGGTCAGATGACCTGGAGGTAATAGTTACCTGATAGTGGTAACCATGTTTAGTGGTGTACTAAGGGTTGAATACCCAGATCCAGCAAGAATGATTTTGATATTGATGATGGTATTGTTGAGGGATGTGAATTCCCAGTAATAAGATGAGGGATTGAGATCCCAATGTTTTATAAACTTTTTGAAAGGCACTTGATAGAAGTATTACATGTTTATTTGTAGCATTTGTCATAATAATTCTTGTTTGAAAACTTGGCTGATGCTAAAAGAATATGGTAATGTACTTAAATAATCAAGTGAAATCTTATCATGTAGAGCCCTGGCCATAGATCCATCATCGTCAGTAGCTGGTGATGGTGAAATATGTTTTCCCATGGGATCTCCTAGAGGGCATATTTTTTAATATGTGGGGGTGATGGACGCAAATATCCTTACGCCCTAATGTGGGGTTGACGTGATATAAACACGAGATCTCTCAATCCTTCAGTATATGTACCGGGATGGATGTATCATGAATCTACCGATGATGATTAATGTCAGATCGATGTGAGATAAACATGAAATCTCTCGATTGCGAAGAGAGTGCAGCCGCCGCTATAGCTCTATAGTGAAATTGCCTGTATACCCTGGAAAGCTATTTAGCAGAGACACTAGATGTCCTACATGTAGTCTCGCACTGACCGAGACAGATGAGGTCATGGAGTCTGACTCTTCCATTGACCTAGGTATGGAACCGATGCTTTACGCCATCGTGGTCAGTTGGAGTATGAGCGGTATACCTCATCTCCGTAGGGCATAAGTGTGATTGTAAAATGTAATCATCCGTGTAGCATATTTGCTTAAGGATGAATTACAGAAATCAGTGGTTGATGTTACATTGGTTATGGTATCCTAAATAGATAGATATTATACATGTTCTTCATATTCCTTATTAAAAAGGATAGATGATTTACTGATTTATCATTCATATCTGTAATACTTTAAACAATGATATTGCTCTATTCTTCTTAATAATGATTAAATCTTGTTGTTCAATAGAGATTCCTCTGTTCAGTTTATTACTGTTTGTCTGCAATAATAATGTTTCTGGCGAGAGTTATATCTCTCGTTGTGATAATTTCAATTGTCTCACCCCCGTGGGATCCAACCTTTTTAGGTGAATGAGGATGAGGAGGTAGAAACCATATAGCAAGGGAAGGACAGCAGCAATAGGGACAACAGTAACATCTCATGTGGAGATATTGATTGTCGTGTCTTGTAGATATGGGTCATATGTGTCGCCTATGTACTCTCAGGTCCTTGGAGTTAGTAGTTAGTACTTTTATGATTGATCTGAGATTTTGGCATTGAATGCCTCGAGGTTTTATGATGCTTATGTGTGGATTTTAACAGAACAACTGTTGTATGTAATCCTCAAAAAGAGAAGGTACATGGTATGTATTTTGTGGACCAGAATGTATATATATAATATTTTGGTTCTTGTTATAAGAGTTTCCTGGAAATGGATCTCTTTGTAAATGGTTTTAATTTTTAGTGATTTTCAGTAATCCGCTGCTAATGTTTAATTCTGCTTAATCAGTAACGGTTTTTTCGACAGTCGTGACAATGTCTACCAAGCATATCGACCAAAGGCATAACGCACAACAGCTCCCTCTAAGGCAAATGTCCATATCGGTCAAAGGCATATCGCCCAACAACATCATCTTGGGTAGAGGTTTATATCGTTCAGAAGAATCAACAGAACACCACTTAGCATATCGCCCAAGACTCATCCCTAGAAGAGGGATATTGGGCAGAATACATCAATGGGGTATTGTGCAAGGGTTTTAAGACCATGACGGGTTGGTCATCTTCCACCTCAAGAAAACCACCAAACCCTAAAAGGTCAAGAGAGTTGGCTCACCTCTCAACAACCAAGTGAGAGGGGTTTTGTGCAACTTCCATCACATATCGGGCAGCAAGGTGGGTCATCGTCATAACGGACAACCCACCAACCTCAACTAGGTCAAGACCAACCAAAGGCTCACCTCTCAAGTCCATGGAAAGAGAGGGGTGTTGCCCAAGAAACTAGAGTGTAGACACACTGAGAGGGGTTTTACCTACACAACTAGAGCTCAAGCTCACCTCTCAAAACCAAAGGGAGAGAAAGGAGTTTTTCCCCAAGAACACACCACACACACTATTGGATTAGGAAACCCTAGGCTCACCTCTCAACAACTAAGTGAGAGAGGGGTTTTGCCCAAAGAATCCTAACCCAAAGGTTCGACCAACAAGGTCCAAGAACACACCTAAACAACATAACTGTGCCACCATATCCAACAAGATCAAGGGCACATACTAGAGCAAGAACATTACTAATAAGGTATGTATGGCTGATCAAGATAACATGTAAACAAGTAATATATAAAGAAGGTAGTATAGCTAGGGTTAGGAGTTATGTAACCCGTCTTAAGCACATTCCTCAAGCTCCAAAGCTCCAAAGATCCAAGCACCAAGCTTCAAACTCCAAGGCACCACCTTCGGCCAACACTAGGAGAAAAGAGAACTCCATAACCACCATGGCTGAAAAGAAAGAGAGAAGAAGAAGAAGAAGGTGCCAAGGAAAGGGAGAGATACTTACCACAAGAGAAGGAAAGGGGTTAGCTAGCAAGGTGTATCGCCCAAGAAACCAGCAGTATCGGCCACCACTTGCTCCACTCTTCTCCTATCTCGGCCACCAAAGGAAGAAAAGAAACTTAAAGGAACCAAAGAGCCTAGCAAGCAAAGGAGGGGTTCGTTTATATACTATGGGGTGAAGGGGGTAAAGCAAGGCAAGGTGGCACCTGCCCCTAGCACACTTGTCCAAGGAACGGGCCACATGCTAGAACCCCAAAAACCCACGCCCATGAGTTGCCACGCACTTAGCAAAGCAACAACCACTTGTTCAAAGATGGTGACACAAATGAGGCTAGGTCAAGAGGGTGTGTGTCGCCCAACATGGAAACCCGACACACCATGGCCGACACAACCCCTTGCCCGATACAACCAGCACACATGGCTGATACACCAAGGTCCAACCTGATAAAAGCTCCAACAAGGCTCAACACAACTCAAACAAGGCTCAACACAGCCCAAAGCTACTCAAGCAAAGAGTCCAACCCATCCGTTCGACCCTAGAGGATGCAAGGAGAGAGAGATATCTCTCAAGGTGACAAACTTGCACACAAACCCTAAAACTTTAGTAAATTGCAAGTTGCATCTCAACCTCTCAACAAAGCACAAACAAACCCTAATCACAACTTCAGGTGATTAGAAAGCATCTAAACACAAGGTTTAGACAAAGCAAACAGGGTAAGCCCAAAACGGAGGTCAGGGTCCTTACAAGCCATAAACCCCTACAAAAGGATTTTGCCCCCAAAATCCAAAGAGAAAAGTGAGGGATACTTCCTCCTCATCTCTTCCTTAAGCTCCCGCGTGGCTTCCTCAATGCCACTATGATGCCAAAGAACCTTCACAAGAACTAGTTCCTTCCTCTTCAGATTCTTCACTCTTATGTCGAGGATCAATACTGGACCTTCCTCGTAGGTCACATCTTCATCAAGCTCAACCTCAACTGGTTGTATCACTATCTCTGTCCCCGAATGACTTTTCTTCAGCATACTAACATGGAACACCAGATGTAACATGTGCAACTCTGGCGGTAGTTCTAACTTGTAAGCTACCTTTCCAACATGTGATATTATCGAATATGGCCCCATATACTTGGGAGCCAACTTTCCTTTCTGGAAAAACCTCAACACGCCTTTCCATGGGGAGACCTTGAGATACACCTTGTCTCCCACCTGGAACTCTAAAGGTTTTCAGCGATTATTTGCATACGACTTCTGTCTATCTTGTGCTACTTTCAACTGTTGATGTATCACCTTGATCTTCTCTGTCGTCTGTTGTACTAACTCAGGACCCAAAAGCTGATACTTGCCATACTCATACCAACATAAAAGAGATCTTCTCTTTCTACCATAAAAAGCCTCATAAGGGGTCATGTCGATATTCCATTGGTTACTATTGTCGTAGGAAAACTCTATCAAACTGAGATGCACGTCCCAACTGCCTAGGAATTACAAAACACAAGCTCAGAGAAGATCTTCCAAAGTCTGAATAGTCCTTTCAGACTGTTCATCTGTCTGTGGGTGGAAAGCGGTACTGAACCTCAACTGCGTTCCCAATGCTTTGTGAAACTGTTCCCAAAAATGACTTGTGAACTGGGGACCACAGTCAGAGACTATCGGTGTGGGCACACCATGCAAACGCACAATCTCATCCACATACACTTGAGCAAGCTTTTCTGCTGTATATGTTGTCCTCGGAAGACCAACTATGAAATCCATGGTTACATGATCCCATTTCCACTGCGGTATCAGCATGGGTTGCAATGTACCTGCCAACTTTTGATGCTCAGCCTTAACATGTTGACATACCACACACTTAGCCACAAACTCAGCCACATCTCTCTTCAAGCCAGGCCACCAATACAGGTCCTTCAGATTATGATATATCTTGGTGACACCTGGATGCATAACATACATTGACGTGTGTGCTTCCTCGAACATTAACTTCCTCAAATCGTCAACATCTAGGACCACCATCCTGTTATGATAACAAACTAGTCCATCCTCAGACTCATGGAAGCCATCCCGCTTCTCGCTACCAAACTCTGATATGATCAACTGGACTGTAGCATCTGCCTACTGTGCTCCTTTGATCTGTTGTCTCAACGTAGGCTTCACTGGCATCTATGCCAATAGTCCTGCCAATAAGGATACCTCCAACTGTACATTCATCTGCCGCAAAGAGATGAACATATCCCGCCTATGGCATATCAAAGAACTCAATTATGCCTTCTTCATAGGAAGAGAAGAAGACTTCCTACTAAGCACATCAGCTACTATGTTCGCCTTACTAGGATGATACTCGATGGTGCAATCATACTCACTTATCATCTCCATCCAGCGATGTTGTCGCATGTTCAATTCACTCTGCGAGAAGATGTACTTCAGGTTCTTATGATTTGTAAAGATCTAACACACCTCCCCATAAATATAGTGTCTCCATATCTTTAACGCATGGACCACCGCTGCCAGCTCCAAATCATGTGTCAGATAGCTCTCCTCATGTTTCTTAATCTTTCGCAAAGCAAAAGAAACCACATGATCTTATTGCATCAACACACATCCTAAGCCTTTCTTGGAGGCATCGCAGAAAACAACATAGCCCTTCCCAGGCTCTGGCAACACCAACACTGGAGCACTAGTCAGCTTCTCCTTCAAGCTCTGAAAGGCTCGTTGACAATGATCATCCCAAACAAAAGGTACATCCTTCCTGGTCAACTTCGTCAACGGCAATGCGATCACACTGAATTCCTTTATAAACCTTCAGTAGTATCCTGCCAAACCCAGAAAACTACAAACTTCAGTCGACGTCTTCGGTTGCTCCCAGTCTGCAACTGACTCCACCTTCTTGGGGTCCACTCTAACTCATTCTATAGATACCACGTGTCCCAAGAAAGTTACTTCAAATCATAATGAAATAACTCCATCTGACCTACCACCACTCGCGGGTTGACTATCGCCTCCGGCTAACTCATAGCATAGAATCGAGCTGTTTCTTGTTGTCCACGTCCTATGCTTCTTTGAGCAGATAATCCTGCTTGTGATGCTTGGCCGCGTCCTCACCCTCAGGCACCACTAAACTGTTGTTTGCCTGGACCTTGTTGACTCTGTCTCGGTTGTTGTGTCACTTCGACATCTCTCCTTGGGCAATTAGACTTCAAATGCCCTGTCTGCCCACAAAGATAGAATGACTTGTCCTCTAACTATGGCCTAGATGGCCTTGTCACTGTTACTGAAGCTGTGTTGTAAGCTCTGGATGGTGAATAACTACACCCTCTTCCTTTACTTGATGACCACTGCGATGGTGTACTAGAACCTTGCCTCACAGAAGGTGCAAAAACCCTCATCTTCTTGTGGTTGTCAAACCTTTACTTCTAAAACTGAGCAAGACTTTTCTTGGTCATAGCTTCTCTCTTCTCTCAGACTGACCATTCAATCCTTCAGACAGACTCCACAAATGTGGAAAACCTCTCTCGATTTTCTAAAGTAGCAGTAGGTGTCGAAAGCTCGACACTCAAACCATTCTCGAAACGTCTGATCCTCTCATCATATTTTGCTGCCATGTGAGGACAAAACCTCAGTAGGTCCATAAACTTGGCTTCATAGTCGGTGATGCTAAGAGAACCTTGGCGCAAATGCTCAAACTAATTGATCTTCTCGTCTAGATATGTCTTCGAGAAGTATCGACACACGAAATCCCACTGGAAGACGTCCCAACCTATCACCTCACCAAGCCGCTTCTCCTCCTCAATGGCCTGCCAGTAGCCAACACTACCCTTCAGAAGGTAGACAGTGTGCTTGACTTTGTCTGCTTCATGGATTACAAGGATCTGGAAGGCCTTCTCAAGACCTATCAGCCACAAATCTGCATCCACTGGATCAGTCGTTCCAGCATAATCTGAAGCACTGACTCGGCGAAGCCGCTCGAAGATCTTCCCAATACCTGAAGATTCACCATGGGGAGCATGTGCTCTTGGAGGAGGCACTGGCAATCTATCCACCATGTGATTCATCATTTCCATTACCTGTCCCATAAGGTGCTGGTAGATAGGGTTCTCAAGAATGGTTGGGCTGATTTGGGGGACCTCAGGCACCCAATCTTCATGTGCCTACACTCATGCTCCATCAACAGATGCAGCAGCACTGCTCTCGGCAGCATGTTCTTCATGACTTCCAGACATCTTTTAGCTTTATCTTCTACTGGGGGCAGAAGGTTATTATGAGAAAATCTGGAAAAATCACAAGAACAAATACAAAACTTAGTCCTAGATCCCTGTAGACTCAGCGTACCTAGAGCGCTGATACCAAAACTTATTGTGACATCCCGCTATCACACAAACAACAAAATATCACGCAAAAACGTGTGGAACTTCCATAAACCACATGTTACCAAAAACACGGGTTAATTAAAATCGATTGCGGAAAGTAGATAAATAAAGAAACTATTGCATATAGATCTTTATCCTACACGAAAACATGTTATATAATCATACATAAACCTTGATACGTGTCCATAGTTCATAGGATCCAGCTGTCACATAGGCACAAAGAGTTCACCACCAGTTTATGTACAAAATAGGCCATACCAGGCCAACAGTAGGATAAACAAGCTACATCAGCTATACATCGTGAAACTTCTTCAAAACACCTCCAAGGACTTGAGAGTACAGAGATGACTCTAGGACTCTACTACAAAACAGCCAAAACAACAACATATCCATCTCTTACCTCCTACTGTTCTTCATGCTGCTCGGCCGCAACCTCACAACTACCACCACGCCTAGCATGATCACTTAAAAAGGTTTAAAACTAGCATGGTGAGACACACAATCCCAACGAGAAACATAACTCCCACTGAATCTATAAAACCTCAAAGGAGATCTAGAACAGATAAAGTAGGTAACTGATATACACAGCTCATATATATGACATACTGAACAGAATTAACTTTATTAATAGCTTACCAAGATATCTAGGAGGCATATAACCAGATATTTCTTTATGGAACATGATTAACTAGATAAGCTTTATAAGAACTTATCACAAGATATGAGGAACGTGTAAATAACTGAAAGATATAACTAGGGCAACTATACAAGAAAGGCCTCAACCAATGTTCCATGTTTTTCCTTAAGCAATACATACTATACGGCTAGACTACAATTTTATTATGCCCTGAGGAAGTGAGCCATACCACTCAAATCCAACCTTCGCCTGCGAAGCCCAAAACTGGTTCCATACAAGGTCAATGGGAGAGTCGGACTCCATGACCTCACCTCTCCATGGTCAGTGCATGATATCCAAATTAAAGTAGGACCACAATCTCTTTCTTAAGTGGCCTCAACCATAGGGTCAGCTCCACATGCTACCCTTTTCTCTAGTCCTCCTTGGTACAAGTCTCGATGCTAGCATACCTTGAGCCACTGACCTATCCACCATGCTCCTGAGCCATGAATGCATTCATGCTCTATTACACTGAGCCATGGGCCTGTTCACCATGCTCTATCATACGGAGCCATGGGCCTGTTCACCATGCTCAATCAACATCCTCAGTTGCACTATAATCCTCCTATTTTTAGCTAGGAGAAACCCCGCATATTCAACAATATGTGCTCCAGGTAATCCCGCAGGATAAACCTATTTCACCATCACCATATACTGATGATGATGGATCTATGGCCAGGGCAAACTACATGAAAGGTTCATCTGTAATTAATTAATACATTTTAAGAAGATTGCAAGATTCAACCAAGTTATGTAACATGCAATTAAAACATAGAACTCATTATCTTATTTTACATTGTTACTAAAACCTTCAATGCCATCAACATCATCTTGATCCATCACAAGGATCCAACATCACATGTTACCACTTGGCCTCTTTCCAAATATCTAGATCCATCACATGGATCACAAGAACTCAATCCCATCATTAGGGCACACATTGCCATTCCATGGGTAACACCCATCATATATCACTAGGTTCATTATAACCCCTGATGTTCCACATCATGTTACTATCGTGCCATTACCATGGCCTCATTGTACAATTGTTACCTGCATGGTTAGTATGCATATCAAGGAAGATAACTTGATCACCAAGCATAGATCTTTAGAGAACATGTTATGATTATCATGCCATTAATATTTAGGGTGCATATGATTTGAAACAACACTCATTATTATGAACACATGAAGCATAAATATTAAAGTTACTAAACCATGAGAATCCACCATGTCCCATCTCTCATGACATCATGAACTCAACCATCCCTAAGGATACATCCTTAAACATCAACCTCAGGGTAACAGACATGTAACTGGTCACAACCTATCTTTCGTATCTCATCAACTAGGGTTCATGGGCTAGGTGCATCCTTCACCAAAGGTATCGCCTACCCTCACTAAAGGTGTGGTGGGCAGCACCATCCCTCACCCAAGGGATATCGGGTAGGGTCATATCCCTCACCCAAAATGCTATCGATCACCACAAAACCTAGGGTGCCAAGCCACACATATCAACCACAAGCAAAAATGCACCCATGCACAAGGAGGGTATCAGTCAGACTAGAACCAAAGGTGTTTCATGCAGCCATGAACCAAGAGGGTATCGGGCATCCAAGTACAAGAGTGTATCGGGCAACACCTTTACCCTATCAGCCAAGACACCCTGTCGCCTAAGCTAGGGTTAGGGTTTCCATACCGGGCAACCATCAAGACCGTGTCACCCACAGCCATAACGCCCAAGGTCAAAACCCTGCCGCCCAACAAGAAACCCCTTGGCTAGAACAACACGGTGCCCAAGGAAACTCTCATACCACCCAAGGCACACTACTTCCATCCATCAAATGACACCATGGCGCCCAAGGTAGCCTATCGTTCAAACTAGGGATGTCTACCAAGCATATCGACCATAGGCATAATGGCCAACAACTCCCTCTAAGGCAAAGGTCCATATCATTCAAAGGCATATCGCCCAACAACATCATCTTGGGTAGAGGTTCATATCGGTCATAAGTGTCAACAGAAAACCACTTAGCATATCACCCAAGACTCATCCCTAGAAGAGGGATATCGGGCAGAACACATCAAAGGGGTATTGTGTAAGGGTTCCAAGATCATGACGGGTTGGTCATCTTAAACCTCAAGACAACCACCAAACCCTAAAAGATCAAGAGAGTTGGCTCACCTCTCAACAACCAAGTGAGAGGGGTTTTGCACAACTTCCATCACATATCAGGCAGCAAGGTGGGTCATCATCATAACGGCCAACCCAACAACCTCAACTAGGTCAAGACCAACAAAGGCTCACCTCTCAAGTCCATGGCAAGAGAGGGGTGTTGCCCAAGCGACTAGAGTGTAGACTCACCTCTCAATGACTAAGGGAGAGAGGGGTTTTGCCTACACCACTAGAGCTCAAGCTCACCTCTCAAAACCAAAGGGAGAGAAAGGAGTTTTGCCCCAAGAACACACCACATGCACCATTGGATTAGGAAACCCTAGGCTCACCTCTCAACAAATAAGTGAGAGAGGGGTTTTGCCCAAAGAATCCTAATCCAAAGGTTCAGCCAACAAGGTCCAAGAACACACCTAAACAACATAACTGTGTCACCATATCCAACAAGATTAAGGGTGCTTACTAGAGAAAGAACATTACTAACAAGGTATGTTTGGCCGATCAAGATAACATGTAAATAAGCAATATATAAAGAAGGTAGTATAGCTAGGGTTAGGAGTTATGTAACCCGCCTTAAGCACACTCCTCAAGATCTAAATCTCCAAGCACCAAGCTTCAATCTCCAAGGCACCACCTTCGGCCAACACTAGGAGAGAAGAGAACTCCATAACTGTTGGTATGTATGCCCTGAGAGCCAATCATGGGATGATTGGTGGGATACATTAAGATTGATTTGATAAACATCAAAGGCAAGCTTCTAATTCATTCTGGTTCAGTCATATGAGATAGTGATAGAACAGATTGAATGTCTAGAGAATGACAGTACTCAATGACGTATGCCTTTAGGTTGAGGACCTGAACGATGAGATCATACGGATGCTAAGAGTTTGTACATTCTTGTTATGTCCCTAGTCGGATGTCATTGTGGAAGGTAGATAGACAGCAATGACACACAAGACTAGATTGTGGTGTTGGTTGATGACAGAATCTCATTAGTCATGATATAGAGATATCAAACCAAACACATAGGTACTTGTTAGAGAACAAGGTACCGGACAGACCCACCGTGAGTTTGACACATGGAACCATGAGATGGTAGTCACAGTCAGTACTCACAGTGATGGTGGTGAGTGTGATTCTTAGACCTGAAATCACTACACTCAACACATGTCGTTGGGCACACTTTGACATCATCAAACGCAGTCCTGAAACATGGGTTGTTATAAAGGTGATGATTGGGTGGCTTTGACACATGGGGCTTTTGAGGGGTGAGTGATAGATATGGTATTTGTCCCTCCTGAGGGAGTTTGATATCCATGGCCACTTGATGAGTAGGATTGAGATAGGCGTGCGCACGCATGTGTGAATCAGTATGTGATATTGATGTCATACATATCTCCTTCAATCTGCTCTGAGATCAAGAAAGTGAATGAACGTTGACAGGATGACTGCTCCATGCCTCGAGTTCATTCGGGATATCAGTGACAAAGGAATTATACATTCACTGTAACACCATTCACGGATTGTAGGATGAAAGTTGTTCTCCAACTTTCTACTTTCACTTGGGTAGCACTGATGTGTGATTAGGCACCGCTCTTTGCTTGTGAAGTCATAAGTGTTATGGACTTTCACTACCAACGTGAAATGGACCTGCAGGGTCACACACATAGGATTTAACCTGGAAGAGGAGTTTTGTCCACAAAGCAATGTTTAGATTGATTACTAAAGGAGTTTAGTAGTTCAATTAAACACTCAATCAGTCGATAGCTCAATATCATATGGTTCAAGGTGTTGGACGCATTGATTGGAGTATCGGATTGATTGAAATCGCAATTGACTGATTTTGCCCAACCTGTGCTCCCAACCGATCGGCTCATGTGATGAACCGGTCGGCTGAGGTGCTGAACCGGTCGGCTGGAGTGTCCAGGCCGATCGGCTCATGCCCAGGTCGAAACGACCGGTTCAAGAGTTGAACCGATCGGCTCAACTGGTGCAACCGACCAGTTGGGAAAGTCATGTCGGCAAGAATTTTCCTTTGGTTTCAAATTGCCCAATTCGATTGGGAATAACATTGGTATTCGATACCAATTGAGAACGAAACAAGGAAAGTCTTTTTGAGCCGGATTAGGACCATGAACCGATTGGTTCAGGGCACCAACCGATCAGTTGGAGTGCCCCAAACGATCGGCTCAGGTCCAACCGATCGGCTCAATGGCCGAACCGATCGGTTCAGTTGTGAACCGATCATTTCAAGTTGCGAACCGGTTGCTTTTTGTGGAAAATTCTCGAACCCTTCTACTCCTGCTTTAGTCCCGTATTGCCGGGCACAGAGAACCCTATCCCATGACCCGCCTATATATATAGGGGTATTGGGGGCTTCTCAAAGTACAACTCAATGCAAGCCGGTTGCTTTGCGAAGTTGTCGTTCTCTCTGGTTTTGGTAACCGTGAGAGATCCCGAGCAAGTGCTTCCCGCAAAAGGGAGGTGCAGCAAGGGAAGGACAACTACAGTTGCAACTAGTAGCAGGAGAGTGTGTTGGCGACTAGTACGTCAACAGGAGGGTGCGACTCCTTCCACTTCCTTGTGGGACAAGGAGAGTGGAGTTCCAGGTGGTCCGTGTGGACTACTTCAGAGGCGGGAGGTTTCTGCCGCTCAGGAGGACAACTGTCATCCGACAGTCTGGTAGGAGGAGGAGTCATCAGTCCCGGTACGACCAGGAGCTGCACAGACACCGTCCAAGACCGGAGTTGAAGACCGCGCATTGCGCGAGGTATTGTCGCCGAGCAAGCCTCGGGACAAGGTATGATTCCACAAACCATCCTTTCCTATTATATAGACGTTGACGTGTTTCCTCGGTATGGGTTTGGGGAGAAAATTTTTGTTTCCGCTGCCTTCTCTGTCTCCCCTAAAACCCAACAGTGGTATCAGAGCCACGTCAGCTGTTCTATATTTTAGGAATATCGATATGATCGATTTTGGTTTGTCGCTTTTATTTATTGCATACGATGCGAATAATATCGGCTTTATGCATGTCCAATCCAAAATCCACAAATCCCTAATTACATATATGATATGTATTATTAATGCACTCGATACGCGTCGCCCTTAAACAAGTTTTGTGGTGGATGTGTGTAGAGTGATTATGGCCTATAAACCCCTATCTGAGTGTGGTTGTTTGTGGTTGCTTGCATCTCGGTCTACGCACCGATCTTCCCTCTCTTATTCCTGATGTAACTCGAAATAATTCGAGATTCTTTCCTACCTTTGCTCCCCCCGAATGTAACTCGGGGTTTCCTTTTAAAGCAATGTAATAATTAGGATAGATTTTATTTCCTGTTATGTCAAAGACCGGAGGACATCAAGACAACTTCTCAGACGATCGGTTCAAGGAGTGAACCGATCGGTTGACGTTCCAGACGGTCGGTTCAAGGAGTGAACCGATCGGTTGATGACCGGTTCGAGGAGCGAGACGAGCGGGTGGCGGACATGACGAGATGCACGACGTCCAGGAGAATCGATCGGTTGGAGGAGCCAACCGATCGGCTGGTGGCACCCAGACGACCGGCTGGAGAGTACAGATCATTCATGTGATGAGTTGATCTACTCGGAAGGCAAGGCACAGAAGTTCATCTTGTACATGTTGCATGTGATGTTGACCTAGATGACCGTGATTCCTCTTGGCTCAAGGAATCACATTAGGATGGCCATAATCAACGCTTTTTATCATTTGTGCATGTTTTCTGTGGGATATAGCATGTATATGATACGTACTATGTATTGTGGTGATTGGATATGTATATGTATATAAAACCAAATCCCTCATTAAAATATTAAGTCTTATATGCCTTCCATTAGCGGCACACATGAAAAGCTCGATCGACCAAGCGTAGGTTACGCCAAAGCGTGGTGCGCCGTCTATCTTGTGGAAGTGTGAAGGGTAGACATGTAGGTTCTGCCAAAGCAGGGTGCATGTTTACCGTGTCGGCTTTTGGGTTAGACTTAACTGGTGATTCTTAGAGCGTCTAGGCCCAGAGGCAAGGAATGTTCATGGCAAGGAGTTGTGCATGTTCATTCAACAAGAGTTGCATATGATGCAATTGGAAAGAGTTGCCTACCTGAGAGATCTAAGTTGTGGGCGATCAGCCAAAGTTGACTCGTGACTTAGAGGATTTCAGGATCTTGCCCACTAGAAGGTTGTACGCTGCAATCTTCCAAATTGATGGTGAGGGCTATCAATTTGAAGTAAAATAGTGGGAGCGATAATTAATTAAAGGCCTAATTCTATCGTCAACTTTTCAAATCAATCAAACAAGTCAAAAAGAGTTTTGGACTAAAATTGCATATATTTCCCTTTTTGTTAATATAAATGGTTAATCAACAAATCACTTTATTTGCGATCGGTCTTTGAGACCAACAAATTAAATGGGAATAATTCCACAACTGGTTAGGATGATGATGAGAAGTGTTCTCAATCAAAGAGCGAAAGCTCTAAGTCCTAGTTATACCAGAACCAGATGAACTCGATCCCACCACATCAATGGCTGAAAGTATGCTTATGGAAGCATACTGAGGATGACATTGATGATGAGTGCTTGATGTTGTGTTCTCTGAACTGTGAGTTGCAGAGACAACATGAGACATATGATGTCTCTAAGACACTGTCCTAGTATGTCATGACAGAAGGAGATCCAGTAAGGGATTCACACACTCAATGTGATTGGGTATGTGGAAAAACTTGATTGAGAAGGATTCCCTCTGAGCCAAGGGTTGGCTATTGGTATAATACTGCAAATGTTGCGAGAATCATACAATTCATGATAAGCTACAACATGAACAACTTTGACAAGTGTTGACAAAGTTGTTAGACATGTTGAGGATAGTAGAGGCAAAGATGAAGAAAGACAAACCATAATCTTTGATGTGATCAAAGAAAAGGTAAGTTTTAAGGGCAAGGACAAGGGCAAAGCAAAGAAGTGTTCTGATGCTAGCCAGCAATCCAAGCCGTCTTCATCCTCAAGGCACATGGGGAAAGGGCGTATGAGGGAACTTCCCTCTATATCTGGAAGAACAGAAGAAGATGAAGGAGGGGATGGAGATCTCCACCTAAGGTATCATGAAATGAACCGCTTCTTTATCCGAGGTATATGATACCAAGATATGGATATGTCATATATGATATGCAATATCCGCAAAGAAGTGATGGCCTTTGTGAAAGGACCAAGAAAGAAGTACCCATCATTGGAGCAAGTGTTGCTGCCATAGATAGGAGTATCTTTCAGTTTATTTCAGCCTAAAAGGGCACGAAATAGAGTTGAGAACTGCTATTTCATATATTTCCAATGGATAGAAACACTTTATTTTGCATATTGTATGACAATGATGGCAATTAATAAAGTTGATGTTTCAATCTTAAAGATATGATCTTTGTGGCAATGCCTTGTTTATCTTGTAATACCTGGTATGTATAAGATAAAATGATACCTTAAAGTTATTGATAACTCAAACAATCAAATTAGCATCAATCATGAGAAATTCATTTCTAGTTTCCATGTGATGGATAAAACTAGACTCTTTTGGTTAGAGAACCAGTAAGGGACATGAATATCTTGGACATGATTAATCAATCTTCACTAATGTAGTGGGAGAATGATTATCCTATTAGGTATAATACATGTGATGTATTTACATGCCTACTGGAGTAAATGCTAATACTTCAAATGGTGTTTAGAGAAATACCAATATGAATATCTTGAAGTGTTCAAGATTATCATAGATGAAGTACAAATTTGGTAAAGTATTAATTCTTGATGAGATCAATGAATGAAATACTTGGACCAAATGTTTGAAATCCTTATGAGTGATTATGATAGGGTATCATAGTGAACTCATGATTAAGGCATAGTGATGTCTAAATCAAGAAGGAATCATACTCTAAGGAGTTAGAGAATGATTATCGAATAACTGAATTCTTCTTAATAAAAGAATACCCCACACTAATAAAGGACATTAAGAATCACAAGGGTTGTGAATTCTTATATTCTTGATAGATACACCTCAATTATCTATATGATGAGTTGTTCATATGATGAGTCAACTATCTAGATGAATATGAGGAATCAGATTTTGAGTTATGGTATAAGACCATTACATCCTAAATGATTTCCATGTGAACCATAAGGTATGACCTTGATGGTAGCACTCATTGGATGAAATCCATAAGTGCAAATGAGTCTTAAATGTTAAGACACATGGATAACATTTTGAGAAGGATGATGCTTGTTGATTGCAACTTAATGACTGAGACATTTGGCATATGGATACTAAAACCACATTCCTATGAGGAATAAAACAAGGATGTGTACGTGACACAACCTATAAGGTTTATGAATCCACTAATGCAAATGAAGTCTATTAGTTACAATGGACTAATCAATGTGATTGATTGAGTACAAGCAACTCAGAATTGGATCTTTACTTTGATGATATAGTCAAAGGGTTTGACTGACATGTCAAAGATAAAGATGGGATCTGTGATTTAGTGGGAGTGTGTTCACATTCCACATGTTGATGTGAAATGGAATTGTTCTAGAATAGAAATCCAAAAGTGGAAATTATCTTTAAGGAAGATAGAGATGTTTCCTATGTGATAGGAATAGAGATCTATATAGATAGTTCTTGAAAACCCCTTGACCTGAAGAGAGAAAACATACATTGGCAATCTGTACTGAAGGGTTCCGTATGCAAAGATTTAGTGGGAGAAAACTTGTCCATGTTATATGGATATTAGTATCCCAAGGCCAAGTGTCCAATTCTTATGAAGAATGGGAACACTAAGAATAGATATGGATCTATCATGTATGTAATCATCCCATTGTCTTGCATGTATGACATGGCAAGAATAAAATGCATTCATCATCTTGTATGTAGGACATGGCAATATGATGTGCTCATCCTGATAACTCGTATGTAGGACATAACGAGTGGATGTCTGTCTACTTCCAGTAATGGTTACTGGAATACCATAAGAACTTGTTAAGTACTTGGGAAGTACTAGTTCTATGGAGATAAGGAAGAGTTTGATGTAAAGAGTTACATTGATGCGAACTTCTGAAAGGACAGAAAATTAATCGCAAAATATACATAGGATGTATAAAAGTGAAAGTTTGTTGATAATTGGAAGTGTTCCAATAAAACCATTTAAAAGGAAAATGCCGAGTATCCGTGTGTTAGAGAACAGCAGTGGATACTATATGGATCTGAAGGTTCATAAGATGAACTTATATTCCACTCATTGATGACAAGTCTGGAATCCTTGATCATGCAATGTGGCTAAAGGTTAGCAATGGAATACTAGATCGCATATTACGGCAACTCCATCTCATACGTGGGATGTACAGTGAAGAAATGAGAGACATGCAATTTATACTGACTTTGGCAAGGTGTTTCCATTACTCACTATGTTGGCACAAGAGCACAGTAACATGTGGGACATGTTTAGAGATCACTATGAATATGATTCAAGGGTGATTGGCTCACAGTGCAAGTGGGAGTCTGTTGGTATGTATGCCCTGAGAGCCAATCATGGGATGATTGGTGGGATACATTAAGATTGATTTGATAAACATCAAAGGCAAGCTTCCAATTCATTCTGGTTCAGTCATATGAGATAGTGATAGAACAGATTGAATGTCTAGAGAATGACAGTACTCAATGACGTATGCCTTCAGGTTGAGGACCTGAACGATGAGATCATACGGATGCTAAGAGTTTGTACATTCTTGTTATGTCCCTAGTCGGATGTCATTGTGGAAGGTAGATAGACAGCAATGACACACAAGACTAGATTGTGGTGTTGGTTGATGACAGAATCTCATTAGTCATGATATAGAGATATCAAACCAAACACATAGGTACTTGTTAGAGAACAAGGTACCGGACAGACCCACCGTGAGTTTGACACATGGAACCATGAGATGGTAGTCACAGTCAGTACTCACAGTGATGGTGGTGAGTGTGATTCTTAGACCTGAAATCACTACACTCAACACATGTCGTTGGGCACACTTTGACATCATCAAACGCAGTCCTGAAACATGGGTTGTTATAAAGGTGATGATTGGGTGGCTTTGACACATGGGGCTTTTGAGGGGTGAGTGATAGATATGGGATTTGTCCCTCCTGAGGGAGTTTGATATCCATGGCCACTTGATGAGTAGGATTGAGATAGGCGTGGGCACGCATGTGTGAATCAGTATGTGATATTGATGTCATACATATCTCCTTCAATCTGCTCTGAGATCAAGAAAGTGAATGAACGTTGACAGGATGACTGCTCCATGCCTCGAGTTCATCCGGGATATAAGTGACAAAGGAATTGTACATTCACTGTAACACCATTCACGGATTGTAGGATGAAAGTTGTTCTCCAACTTTCTACTTTCACTTGGGTAGCACTGATGTGTGACTAGGCACCGCTCTTTGCTTGTGAAGTCATAAGTGTTATGGACTTTCACTGCCAACGTGAAATGGACCTGCAGGGTCACACACATAGGATTTAACCTGGAAGAGGAGTTTTGTCCACAAAGCAATGTTTAGATTGATTACTAAAGGAGTTTAGTAGTTCAATTAAACACTCAATCAGTCGATAGCTCAATATCATATGGTTCAAGGTGTTGGACGCATTGATTGGAGTATCGGATTGATTGAAATCGCAATTGACTGATTTTGCCCAACCTGTGCTCCCAACCGATCGGCTCATGTGATGAACTGGTCGGCTGAGGTGCTGAACCGGTCGGCTGGAGTGTCCAGGCCGATCGGCTCATGCCCAGGTTGAAACGACCGGTTCAAGAGTTGAACCGATCAGCTCAACTGGTGCAACCGACCAGTTGGGAAAGTCATGTCGGCAAGAATTTTCCTTTGGTTTCAAATTGCCCAATTCGATTGGGAATAACATTGGTATTCGATACCAATTGAGAACGAAACAAGGAAAGTATTTTTGAGCCAGATTAGGACCATGAACCGATCGGTTCAGGGCACCAACCGATCGGTTGGAGTGCCCCAAATGATCGGCTCAGGTCCAACCGATCGGCTCAATGGCCGAACCGATCGGTTCAGTTGTGAACCGATCATTTCAAGTTGCGAACCGGTTGCTTTTTGTGGAAAATTCTCAAACCCTTATACTCCTGCTTTATTCCCGTATTGCCGGGCACAGAGAACCCTGTCCCATGACCCGCCTATATATATAGGGGTATTGGGGGCTTCTCAAAGTACAACTCAATGCAAGCCGGTTGCTTTGCGAAGTTGTCGTTCTCTCTGGTTTTGGTAACCGTGAGAGATCCCGAGCAAGTGCTTCCCGCAAAAGGGAGGTGCAGCAAGGGAAGGACAACTGCAGTTGCAACTGGTAGCAGGAGAGTGTGTTGGTGACTAGTACGTCAACAGGAGGGTGCGACTCCTTCCACTTCCTTGTGGGACAAGGAGAGTGGAGTTCCAGGTGGTCCGTGTGGACTACTTCAGAGGCGGGAGGTTTCTACCGCTCAGGAGGACAACTGTCATCCGACAGTCCGGTAGGAGGAGGAGTCGTCAGTCCCAGTACGACCAGGAGCTGCACAGACACCGTCCAAGACCGGAGTTGAAGACCGCGCATTGTGCGAGGTATTGTCGCCGAGCAAGCCTCGGGACAAGGTATGATTCCACAAACCATCCTTTCCTATTATATAGACGTTGACGCGTTTCCTCGGTATGGGTTTGGGGAGAAAATTTTTGTTTCCGCTGCCTTCTCTGTCTCCCCTAAAACCCAACAATAACCACCATGGTCGAAAAGAAAGAGAGAAGAAGAAGAAAAGAAGGTGCCAAGGAAATGGAGAGATACTTACCACAAGAGAAGGAGAGGGGTAAGCTAGCAAGGTGTGTCGCCCAAGACACCAGCAGTATCAGCCACCACTTGCTCCACTCTTCTCCTACCTCATCCACCAAAGGAAGGTAAGCAACTTAAAGGAACCAAAGAGCATAGCAAGCAAAGGAGGGGTTCGTTTATATACTATGGGGTGAAGGGGAAAGCAAGGCAAGGTGGAACCCGCCCTTAGCACACTTGTCCAAGGAACGAGACACATGCTAGCACCCCAAAAACCCACACCCATGAGTTGCCACTCACTTAGAAAAGCAATGACCACTTGTCCAAATATGGTGACACAAATGAGGCTAGGTCTAGAGGGTGTGTGTCGCCCAACATGGAAACCCAACACACCATGGCTGACACAGCCCCTTTCTCGACACTACCAACACACCTGGACGATACACCAAGGTCCAACCTGATACAAGCTCCAACAAGGCTCAACACAATCAAACAAGGCTCAACAAAGCCCAAAGCTACTCAAACAAAGAGCCCATCCCATCCTTTAGACCCTAGTGGATGCAAGGAGAGAGAGATATCTCTCAAGGTGACAAACTTGCACACAAACCCTCAAACTTGAGTAAATTGCAAGTTGCACCTCAACCTCTCAACAAAGCACAACCAAACCCTAATCACAACTTCAGGTGATTAGCAATCATCTAAACACAAGGTTTAGGCAAAGAAAATAGGGTAAGCCCACAACGGAGGTTAGGGTCCTTACACTGTTGGTGTGTGATCCCACCAGATGTTGGTGCCTTATGTGATAGAAGAGCCAGAGAACAATAGCAACTGGTGGTGCTCTCTTATGGTAAGAGAGGGTCAACAATTTTGCTTTAGAGTGAAGTAGTGGCTAACAGTCAATAGCACATTGGTACACTAACAATACAACTCTCTTGTGTATAAGAGAGGGCCAACAACTTTGACTTGAGCAAAATAGTGGTTAGCAATGGGCAACACAATAGTAGTGTATCGACAACATAAGCGGGTTCGAGCAGTAGAGGATGCAAATCAGTTGGTGGCACTTTGTTGGTGTTGTGACATCGACACCGATGATGCTTTGTCTGATTAGCAGAGGATGCACATCATTCGGCAAAACATAGGTGGTGCATCAACCATGATGGCATATCCAAGTAGCGGAAGATGCACATCCGTTGGTGACACACTATTAGTGATGCAATAATTGTAACGGTCCATCTGATCAGTAGAGGAAGTGTATCTCTCAGGCAGAGAGAGATTCTAGTTGGTGGTGAGGTAGGTGACCTCATCAGGAGAAGAGGCCACCTAGTCAGCAATTGCAGCAACAACAACCAATCCCCAGCAATGACAGTGGGGTCGTGAGAAGAAAAAGTAAAAAAGGAGGCTTTGTACACATTGGGTGTAATTCTATTCTTCCTTATCTTTGTTCTCAGGGTGGGGGCTTTCTACATTTAGAGGTGATTAATTATGGCGGTGTGAGTTGTAATTCAGGTTACATAGTGCTTGTTGACCGGCATTACCATGTGGTTTTTCTCTCCTTGTCTTGGGGAGAGTGTTCCACATTAAATTTTGCACCTTCAATCTTGCAAAGCATCGTCACTTGCCCACCACCAATCCCTAACAAGTGGTATCCGAACAAAGTTTGAAGGATGTAGTGAGCATAGTGATATGGCGTCTAAAGATAGGAAGGGCAATGTCGACAAGAAGCGATCACAGAATAGCCGCATGTTTGAGATGTGAGATTCAATTTGGAAGGGAAACAATATGCAGCATAACAACTCTCGGTCAGAGAAGGTCACTCCAAAGACTTCTTGTAGATACCGCGTACATGAGGAAGAAGGACAATAAAATGGACATGTAGTTGATGCATGTAGAATGGAGGATCAGGCTCTTGATGTGGGGTTATGTCAACAAGGGGCATCAAAAGAAGGTTTCTGAGGCTTACTATAGAAGGTCAAAACATGGTTTTCATCCAAGATTTCTTGACTGACCGCTCAGGGGGAGCCAATAAATGTCCAGGTGTGGGCATGGAGATGAAGCGACACTGCCAGGATGCTTTGTCTCAGCTACTTGGAACAAAGTGAAGTCAGGGTGGCACTTCAAGAAGAGGGATGGAAATGAGAAGATGTTGTAATGTTTGAGGAGATTGGATCTATTACATGTGATGGTAGGGTCCAGAAGCTATTCCAGATGATCGTTGAAGACATACTCTCCCTTATAGGCTGAAGGAGGATATTATTGGATATAAAAGGGGTTCCGACCCATGTCCTATTGGGATTTGGACTTAATAGGAATTGGTTTTGTGTTTCCAATCCTAATAGGAGTTGAATCTAAAAAAGGAAAGAAGATGGATCCTTATGTGTGGGATTAATTAATGTTTGGTAATTGGATTAGAAATTGGAATAGGATTCCTAGTTGCAATCACATGTCATGGAGGCCTATAAATAGAGGCCATGGGGGATGCCACTAAATCATACCACCTACTAGTGTGTAATCCCACCAGTTGTTGGTTGTTGGTGCCTTCTATGGTAGAAGAGCCAGAGAATAATAACAACTGGTGGTTCTCTCTTGTGGTAAGAGAGGGTCAACAACTTTGACTTGAAGCTAAGTAGTAGCTGACAGTCGATGGCACATTGGTGCACTGACACTACAACTCTCTTGTAGATAAGAGAGGTCCAATGACTTTGTCTTGAGGCGAAGTAGTGGTTGGCAGTTCGACCACACAACACTATTGCATCAACAACAGAGGCGGGTTTAAGCAGCGGAGGATGCACGCCAGTTGTTGGCACTTTTTGGTTCTACAACATCGACATTGATGATATGGTGTTCGATCAACAAAGGATGCACATCAGTCAGTAACACATAGGTGGTGCATCAACCACGATGGAAGGTCTGAGAAGCAGAAGATGCACATCACTTGGTGGCACACTATTGGTGACACAACAACGAAAAGGGTCTGTCAATAGAGGACGCGTATCTCTTAGGCGGAGAGAGCTTCTAGTTGGCGATGAGGTAGATGACCTCATCAGGAGAAGAGGTGACTCGGTCAACTGTTGCAGCGGCAACAAGCAATCCCCAACAATGATAGTGGTGTTGTGAGGAGAAAAAGTAAATAGAGAGGGTTTGTACACATCGAGTGTGATTATGTTCTTCCTTATCTTTGTTCTCGGGCGGGGAGGGGGGCTTTCCAGATTTAGGGGTGATTAATATGGGCAGTGTGAGTTATAATTTGGATTACATAGTGCTTGTTGACCGGTATTGCCTTGTGGTTTTTCTCTCCTTGTCTTGTGGAGAGTTTTCCACATTAAATTTTGTGCCTTCAATCTTGTAGAGCATCGTCACTTTCCCACCACAAATTCCTAACAAGAGGTTGGGACAGAGGGATTAAATCCTTTATTCCATAATTGGCCTCTATCCCTATCCCAAATTCATCCCAGTTGCACACTCCACTTACAACTTTGCATCTATTATGCATCCTTGTATGAGCACACAGTTGAGATGCAACAGGACAAAGGTTGGGATAGACAATGATTACATAAGGTTTGACCCATGGATAGAGGTTGGGTATAGGAGATTTGGACCCATAAGTATATGGTTTGAGATGAGAAGAGAGCAAGACATAAGCATGACGAAGTGAGCAACAAATGGGAGGGAGAAAGGAGATAGGATCTGACATCATGACTTTAAACAATTGTACATTTACACATTGAAAGTGAATAATATACAACAACATGTACATCTATACTAACTATCAGTCTATCAAGACTCATGGCAATAGGGAAACATGAACACTTCCATCGTATAACAACTTTGCCTTGATTCTAGCTTTGAACCTAAAATGATTTAACAGAATAATCAACACAAATAGTATAAGTATGTGGATACAAAACTTTCAAATCTTCTATATCATAATAATAACTAGAAAATTATTCTGAAAGAATGTACACAACTCATTCTTCTAATTAAATAGGCTAGTCTCATCTTTTACTTATTCTTTTGGATTATTTTAAAGGGAAAAAACTAGCACAATCTGATGATTATATGCACCACTCTTTCTTTATAAAATAGTGAAATCTTTAATTTGGTTGAGTCCCAATTCGTATTTTAAGGCCTAAGCACAAAGTATAGGGTTCACATCTTCTCTTTCTGGGGCAGTGTGCCCAGCACATCTTGGTTTTAAACTTTTCCATGGGCCCCACAAGTCAAGCGATCAGATGTTATGGGCAAAGAGGTGGTCACAGGCGAAGGGTACAAAATATTTAAGTCTTTTTATGGCTAGGGTCATCAAGCATGTGTCAGATATAAGTCATCATGTGCATGTTTATCATGTCAAACCCAAACATTCAAAAGAAAAGTATCAAAATTACATCATTGCCTTGGGTTTTCCTTAAAATGAGATATATAGCATCAAAAAAGTAACTCAAAATAGTTACATGATGTAGACCCCTCTTCCTAAACCTTCACTATCAGAAATGGCCAAAAGTTATTTTTCCTTTGCCACCTTGCCAATCATTTAATTCACGTAATATATATGGAGAAGCAACCCATTCACTTATCAAATGTTTACAATGCTTGTGGATACAATTTTTTAAGACCTTAGCAGTGTCTCTTGTGATTGGATACAGCTGCGGTAGAGCCCCTTAACTGAGTTAGAATTTCAAATTTTAACTCCATCCATAATATATCATGGGTAGTTCTTGCTATCACTTTACTACATCTGGATTGTGTCAAGTACCTATGTAAGGCCCCTGACCTAGCTTAATGCTAATTTGTGCTTACCTTGCTTAATAAGATGCTTATAATCTTAATCTAATCTTTTAAGATGTTTTGTTATCATGTGACATGCATATGTTTTCAGTTTGGTCATGTTTGGATGTTGTTTGAGCTATGTTTTCTTATTTTGAAACAAGTTGCAATTTATCCAAGTTGAGCGGTCATTTTGCAAATTGTCACATGTAGAGTGTGCCCTTAGTGTTTTATCATCATGAGAGAGAGAATAATGCTAAGGGGCATCTTGTTTGGACCTTGGTTGATGATGTGGCATCATGTGGTGATGCTAGGTTTTTAGGGTTTGCTTGGTAGTGCTTGGCATCGACCATGTTGAGTTTGCCCTTGTGTTGTGACCCATGTCTCGACCTTGTGGATTGTCTTGGGTGTGTCTTGACCGAGACTCGAGACACCTTCCCTTGGTGTTGTTGCTTTGACCTTGATGATTGGGTCAAGATGGTTTTCCTTTTTGAGATGTGTCTTGACCCATGTGTGTTTTGTGACCTTTGTTGCAGTCGAAATAAGTTGTCTTGAGGGTTGTCTCGACCTCTAGGGTGGTGGTGACCCATGTGGTCGAGACACCACCTATGTATCACCATGAGTTACATGTAAGTTTTTAGTGGTTGTATGGTTGTTTTCTTGATGGAAAAGTGTCCCTTTGGTGCTCTATTATGTTGACATCTCATACATACCTTACTTCCCTCTTCCTTTGGGTATATAACCCCTACTCTTCAATAGCAAGCATATTTTCCAGCCTTACTCTCTTCCTCTCCCGTATAACCGACCTTGGAGCTTTGGGGGAAAAGGAGATCTGATCTTGAAGCTATGATGGTTGATCAACCTTGCTTGTGGAGTATCTTGTGCTAAATCAACCCTTTGGTGGTGATTCTTTGTTATTCTCTTCTTGGTAAGTGGTTATACTCCCTTGATCACGTTTTTTCCCCCTTGAAACCCATCTTCTTCTTCCTCCTTTCTTTGCAGGAGACTAGGGTTCTACCCAGGTGGTCATCTTGAGAGAAACCCCTCTTCAGAAAGGTCGTAGACTTTGGTTAAACTAGTGAGAGGAAGTTTTATTCTCTTTCTCTTTTCTTCTTTGGTTTGGCTTAGGGTTTCTTGCCCACTTTTCATGAATTGTCTTTTGATCATGGTGTTCTTCTCTTATGAGGTGATCTTGTGGCTGAAGTACTAATCAAGTTGGAGTATCTGCTTCTCTCTTGGAGCTTTTGATCTTGGAGCTTGGATTCCTACATAAGACGGGTTATATAACTTTCCCCTCTTCTATTTTGGCACCATAATCTTGCTATTATATTGTTGTTTCTATTTCTGAAGTGTACTCTTAACATGCTAAAAGTTGTTATCATGATTTAGGGTTTGATCCATGATGATAGTCCCATGAGATTTGCTTCTAATTCTAAACCCTAGTTTTCTTGTACTCGATTTTGAGATGAATATAAGATGGATAGTTTCCCTTGTATTGGTCTATGCTTTCTCTCATCATGTATGGGGTTCAAGTACCTTAGTGTAAAATGGGGTTTTGGTATTGTTTTGCACATGTTGAACATGAAAATTTACCTCTCTTAATTATGTTGTTTAATGGATATTCTATCATATATGTTTAAAGGATTTTGGTGACCATCTTTGTTTGAAGTCGTCTCCTTTGATTTTTATAATTTTTTCCCTTGAGGATAACCTTCTATTTTGATTGTGGTTCATCCCTAATTTGAGGATAGAGATTTGCTCTTGTGGTAGTTTGACCTTGGTGGTCACTAAATTATTTATTTTAGTCTTGGTCAAAAAATATGTTTCGTTGGAGGTTGACAACCATGTTTTGAGTTTTGATTGAGACATATGTACCCCTTGTTGTGTCGGTCGTGACATGTTGCTTTTGTCTCGGTCGGGACCCTAACCCTAAGGGTTGAGGGTCGAGACACCTATGCTATGTTGTGTTTCTGTTGCAACCATGTCCCTTGTTTTGGTCAATACTCTTGACCATGTTGTTTTGGTCGTGATAGCTTGAGTTTGTTGGATAGTTGGTTGAGACACCTTGTTGATGGTGTCTTGTGACACATGACGGTGTTGCAGTCGCATCACCATGTTGGTGCATGGCCGATACACATATATAATATATATTTGCAACACCTACATAACATCCTGAGATGATACACATGCACATGTAAAAAATGGTGATATTTAGTGTTGTTGATATAATAGTCTAATCATGTTAACCAATGATGTTCAACCCTAATCAATTTCAAGAAAGTGGGACATGACAATAATAGGGTTTGGTGATTTAATCATTATATGAAACCCTAATTGACTATGTGTGTGAGCCCCAACCCTAATTCTAGGGTATGCTATATTTGTTGAGTCTAATTGAATTAATAGTGTGTGATTGCACTTTTCTCTCTCCTACATGTATGGTTCTAACCTTGCAAGTTATATAAGTATCATATCTTGTGAATGCTATGAAGATGATTAAAATGATACTAAGTGATGACTGTGAGCCTTGATGAAGTGCATTGGAATCATGATAATGTGAATGTGCATACTTAGTCATAATCCATAGTACTTAACCCTAATGCAATCAAAATATATGGGTGTTGATGAACTAGGGTTTGATGAATGATTATTGCAATAAAACCCTAATTGGCTATACCTGGAACCATAACCCTAAATTTTGGGAGCATATGATGTGCATGCTTACATTGCTTAAGGTGAATAACATATTATGATAATTTTCTCTCCTATTTGTGTACATCCTAACCATGCAAGTAAAATTGGATGTCATAGCTAATGATTGTTGTGGTGAATATGTGTTATGACACAAGTGATGCTTATGTGTCTATTGAGACACGATGAGATGGTGATGAGGTACATGCATGATGTGAATAGTCTTATGACCTAGTGAAGGCTTAATGCATGATGTGAGGTGATATCCTCTAGTGATATAATGAGGGATTGATATTCCCTGTAATGATGGTAATTTGAGCCATATTTGGCAGTGATAACGTGGGATGATGTTGATAGCCTTGAATAAGGCAGTGTAACAGTGATAACAAGTGATAGCATGATAAGTATATACTTTGTATGTTTTATATCTTCCAAAGTTGTATTATTCACGTATCTCTGTAAAAGTTATTTAGGGTTTGTACATTGTAACTTGATTGGTCTAAAAGATACTCAATTGGCTTAGATAATCAAGTGAAACCCTAATCACGCAGTTGCCCTGTACTATAGATCTATCTTCAGCGTTAATATCTTACTGAATGGTGAAACGAGTAACACCTATGGGAAACTTAGAGCGCATATTTCTGAATATGTGGGGTACAAGTAGAGGCATGTCCTTGTATCATTAAAATTTTTAATCATGCCTCAGTGTTTTTAAAGGCAATAGTATAACTGTAAGATGCCTTTTTTAGAACGGACATGCGTGAGCCGGTTCTCTAGCGTCGTGCCATGTACCAAGGTGGGGTAGTTGTTTTATAGGACCATAGCCTTGACTATAAGTTGTTATCTTTATAGGACTATAGCTTTGACTATAAGTTGTTGTCTTTGTAGTTTGACTATATGTCTCTGCGTTGTGGACTTAAACTGACTGAGCAGTGCATGTGAAAATCATGGAGTCCAGCTCTTCCATAGATCTTAGATGGTACTGATTTCAACTTAGAAGTGGTCAGTTGGACTTGAGTGGTACGCCTCAAATCCTCATGGCATATTGATAACATATATAATACAATCGTGTAGTATAATTGCTTAGGGTCAAATACAATTCACAATTGTTGACCATTTACCTTGTTTCTTGTACTAGTTATTTTATAATAGTTATACATTTTTGTTATATTCCTTCTGAAGGTATTAGATGTTCTACTGCTCAGTTATAGATATCTGAACTTTAATAGTGACAATTGTTTTGCTTATATCATTTAGTGAATCTGGTTATCTTTTGATAGTATAATATCCTATTTTAGTTATTTGTACTTATAGTAGATGTTGGTGAAGAGTTATACCTCTCACTGGGACTTTGGTCTCACCCCGTGGGATCCACTTTTTTTAGGTGGATGTGCACACTAAGATAGAGATTGTGTGGTTGAGACTAACCATAAAAGGAGTTGTAGTTTTTGGATCATGGACTTATAGTTAGTGTCTAGTAATAGAGTCTTATGTGTTGTCCATGTACACTCGGGTCCATGGGGGTGTTTTGTGAATGTTATACATCGGTTTGGCATTTTGGCTTCATGCCATGATGGTGCGGATATGATTTGTATAATTGAACAAGTGGTCATATGTAGAAGGATGTGGCTAGTTAGCTAGTGAACAATGATATGTAATATATTTGACAATGAATGAAATACAAGTAGCAAGAGTTTATGGCTTCAATTAGGAATTGTTCAGCTTGAGATCCTGTCATGATATTAGTTTAAATTTTCCCTATATTATGGTAATGTTGTTATTAGTGATAGTTTCCCGCTTTGTTTTGAGTAATCTTGTTGTGTGTGGCAAAGCGTGTCACAACCTATGTGAAATATTGATCCTCTACTTATGTTACAACATTTGATTGAGGGATGGTATTCATGATGACTTTATTTGTGGAAAGAAACTTAAATAGCACTTTTACTTAAAACCTTTTATTATTAAGTGCTCTATTTAAATATGATAGAGGCATTTAGTATCTTGAAGTTGAACTATTTTTATTTTATGGGGTGTTCTTTAAGTAGACAGTTGTGTGGTTTATGAAGTAGGTAGTTTGGTGAAAACATGTCACTAGATGGTGAGCATACTTCTTAGTGATGCAAGTAGATGAGTGGCAGTTTCCTCTCAATTTGACCAATACACCTTTTACCCTTACCATAGCCTAACTGATAACACCCTTTTTGGGGTTATTTATGGTATATATTTTGTTGTCAAAATTGCCCTCTAAACTATTTTTCCTATCAATTTTGTTATGTTTTGGACAAAACTAATATGCACTACGCTCTGACCAATTTTGCATCCTTTTACAGAGTTTTTCCTCGTCTTTCTACCAAAAAGGCCCGTCCCGGCCCATGAACAGCGTTTACCTACATCGGCCCTCCTACCAGTCGGCCGACACACTCCTTACCCATTGTGCAGCTGCTCAATACAGCTTCCGCATGACACGGGTGTGTCACGCAAGAAGACTCTACCGGGCGATACACCGCTTACCCGACAGGGAGCTGTACTCACCATGACTACTCTCCTGATGTAGCGTGTCACGCGATATGAGCCACCCACCGGTAGGCGCCCACCCGTCACGACTACCTGACACGCTTGCAACCCGACACCTGCTGCGCCAGGTGGCACACATGTCGATCATCCCCGAAGCCACGCTAATGGAGCCGATGGAGGATATGTGGTGCCCGGAGAACACAACTTCTTCCAACCGCTACCAATAAATAGCAGCTAGAGGACTCTGATGGGACGGGTCGGAACCCTAGTAAAATCTAACCTTGGAAAGCTTTGGAAGCTAGTGTGACGCGTTCCAAGGGCGTGTCAGGCGATACTAGGTGAGCACACCCCCTACCTGAGAGGGGTGGGAGTGGTTCACTTAGAACCTGTCCCGGTAGCCGCAGCAGCCCGATACGACCAAGACAGCCACCCGATGTGACAGGTTCCTAGATGGGCTCTTACCCGAGACGAATCGCCCCTACACCCAATACAAGGAACCCGAGAACCTAAGCTATCTTTAACCCGACTTGATACCGAGTTCGATATGGACTTCCCATCACGGTGTGCCACCCGAGAGGGTGGTACCCCGATACAGCTGTATCGGGTAGTGAGCCTTAGCCGTCATGCCTGCCCGTCACTACCTCTCGCCCGACATGGGCTGGCCACCCGACATGGGCATGTCGATCAGAGCTCCTGCCCGGTATCGGGTTAGAGGCACCTTAGGGGTCTGCTGCTATATATCGCCCTCCTATATCAAGGAGGTGATACCTATCTTCCCTTTTTCAGTCATTTACTTTCATTTATTTCGCAATGTAACTAAACCTCTTATACAATGCTCATGCTAGTGGAATTAGTGGAGTTTTAATACCTATTGCTCTATGTTTGTCTCCCCTTTTGTTGGATGATTTCTTTTTCTTAGCATCTAAACTCTAGCTTGTATGCTTGGATCATGTTTTGACTAGCTATCGAATCGTGTTTCCCGTTCAACTCCCTCGAGAGAGGTGTTGTAACTCTAGTGTTTGGTCTGATCAGGGAGTACGAGAGTACCTCGGGTCAGAGTTGCTTCAGTTATCTTTCCACTCCAACCCAAGTCCGCTACCTTTGAGAGGGGGTGTTGGTGCTTAGTTGGAGGTACCCTCTTTGAGAGAAGGGGTACTGGATGTTTTCTGCTACCGCTTGTTATGCCTAAGTTTTCTTCGTTCGTTCCATACCTAGGCAATAGTGTTATCTCCTCCGGTTCCATTACGCAAAACTCCTAAAATTTGATGAAATGCCTAAACCTTAAATATTCCTTGCAACTCTAGTTGGAGATAGCTTTTCTTTATAACACTCTCTTTTATCATTTTGTTTTCTTTTATTCTATTGTTTACCATCCTTGATCTGCCGTTCCCTTGGGAACATTTTCTTACCCCTTTTTTACCAGAGTGTAGAGTGTTGATTCCGCATTCTTAGCACGACCACCCTTGTCCCTGTGGTTCAACCCCGATCGCTACTTCGGACCCCGTTATCATTGCAGGGGCCTAAGAGTCAGGTTATTTAAAAGTCTGACTACTTCGAATCTGCTCCCTTTGGACGCACGATTTAGGCCAGTCAACTTTTTGGCGTCGTTGACGGGGATAAGGCAAAATGATACTGTTAACGAACCCGAATCCACTAACTACACTCCCGTGCCTCAAGCTTAGTAATAAGCTTGATACCACAGTTTCTTTTAGTCTTCTAACTTGAATGTGTAAAGAATAGTTTGTTTCATTAACACAGGTTTTCTAACTTGATCATCCATTCAATTCAGGTACTCAGGGAAGAATCACTCTATTCGGTTGAACATCGTTCATCATGCCACCTCATGTGGAACCTCCTCTTTCTGAGGACGAGCGAAATGCTTGAGTTGGACCACACCCACCTCCACATGGGAACAACGACTGTTACAGTAGCGATCATTTACATGAAGAGCTAGAAGAACCTGAATCAGAACAACCTGGGGATGATCATCATCATGAGGGATGTCATCATCACCATAGGCACAGAAGGAATCATCATCATCAAGAGCAGAATCGTAGAGACCGCGACAGTGAAGATTCTAAAGAAGATGAAAAGACTCTTTGGGAGCTAGCCACTACTAAAGTCAACAACTCAAGATGCCCAGTGGTAATCCCAAGGTTTGATGTTGTAAACTTCAAGTTGAAGCCAGCCGTGATCTCCATGATTCAAAATAAAAGTTTTAGATGAAGTTCCAAGAATGACAACCCCTACCATCACCTTGATGCTTTCAAAAATATATGTGACACCATCAAAATGAGGGGGGTTCCACAAGAAGTGATCTACTGTAAGGGTTTCATTTTTTCCTTGGAAGGCAAGACACTGTCATGGTACCTTGGACTGCCACATCAATCTCTGAATGGATGGAATGCCTTAGTAGATGCTTTTGTAAACAAGTTCTACCCTATCGAGAAGACTATCAGGAACAGGCAAAAGATCACATCCTTCACGCAAAAGCCAGGTGAAAACCTGCATGATGCCTAGGAGAGATACCAGGAGTATCAGAGGGACTGCCCTCACCACAACTACAAGAAGAGTTTCCTGATCCATCTTGGCAGATTCCGTGTTAGATGGTATCTTACCCGAAAGATTTTTCATCAACTCTGCCATCTGAGTGAGCTGTTGGTCTATCTAGCGTTGATGTGTTTGCATATCCACCATCTGGACATGCATAATATTAAGTACACTAGAGTTTGATAGCACACTTTGTGCCAGCTGATTGTTTATAGTGTCTTGTCTCTTGACGAAGTCAAAAAGCTAACCCACTAAGTCCGGGTGGCTTTTGTTTTTTGTCTGGCCTTGCCCTTGAGCTTGCACTTTCCCTTGAATCGTGTTAGCTTCTTGAAGGGGTTGGAACTTTCCTTTCCCTTGGTAACTAGCTTTGTTTGTCTAAAAAGAGCTAGTCTTGGCGTACTGCCCTTGTTCGCTTCTTTTCTCAAAACTGGGTGGTTGCTTGGGTGGATTATTCAATTGATGTGATTTTTCTGCGGCATCTTTATTGCCATAGTTGAAACATGGGTGACCAGGCCTCTTGAAATTGACATAAGAGACGTTCTCACCTTCCTCCTCTTCAGTTTCTCTATCGCTTGACTCCTCAGGTTTAGTATATACACAGTTATCTATTCCGTGTCCTCCTTCACCACAGGTGACACACTTCATCACCTTCTCTAACTATTTCTTGCCCTCTCCTCCCGACTCTTTTAGTTGTCTGACATCAGTAGCTATTTTCTGTATCTGAGACGTGATTGCCTCAAGAGCCTTGGATTTTATCGACGAGCCTTCATTTGCGGCTTTCTTAACATGTCCTCTATAGGTCCTGTCGTACTTAGTCCCGGCTTGTAGTTCAGCCATGTTTTCAATGATCTTTTTAGACCTACTAGTCTTCTTCCCAAGAAAGTCACTTCTTGCAGTTGCATTTAGCGATACTCTTTCTTCAGGAGTCAGACCATTATAGAACGTTGTGAAAAATGGTGGAATGCCCTGAATCGGCCAGACCTAAAGAACCAGAACCTAGAATTGTTGTAGAAAAATCAGTTGAAGGAGGCAGCCAAAAAGCTTATGTCAAAGAACCAGAACATGTGGAGAACTTGTTCAGAAAAAGGAGTCAATACTCGCTGAGAGTGCCTTTTCTACACAAGCTTATAAAAGCACATCTTAAGAAGATATATGAAAGGTTTATGGAGTCGGTGAAAAATCTCCATCTCGAGGTGCCATTTCTGGATGCCTTGGAAGAAATGTCGACTTATGCCAAGTTTTTCAAGGACTTGGTCACAAAGAAAAGAAGAGGAGGAAGGATTGAAATGGTACACCTAGCCAGTATGTCTATGACCTTCGTTAAAGCCGATTTACCAATAAAGAAAAAGGATCCTGGAGCCTTCACTATACCCTTTTCTATAGGGGATAACATCGAGAGGAAGGGTCTAGTTGACTTAGGGGCTAGCATAAGCCTTATGCCCTTAAGCCTCACATAATGATTGGGGCTGACTGACATGGTCAAAACCAACATGAGGATCGAGTTGGCAGATCATTCCTTCAAAAGACCCATGGGGGTAATTGAAGATGTTTTTATTTGTGTAGGGAGGTTCTTCATCCCATGTGACATTGTTGTCATTGACACTGTTGAAGACCCAAAGTGCCCCATCATTTTCGGACGCCCTTTCCTGGTAACAGGAAAGCACTGATTGATGTCGCTGAAGGTATCATAACTTTAAGAGTCGGAAATGACCACATGGATTTCAAAGTGAAGGACACCACGAAGGGACCATCCCTGTTAGAGTATGCCTACTTCATGGATAGCTACTACCAATACTGCGAAGAAATAAGAGAAGAGACTGCAGTTGTAGACCCTCTTATGAGGGCGTTAAACAATTATGATTAAGAAATTGGAGATCCTAAGGTTGTTGAGATCCTCGATTAACTAAATCAAAATGAATATGCTCTGAGCGAGGGTGAGGAAGTTATAGAGACAGTCAAATATGCTTCCCTAGAAATGGCACTAGAAGAAGAGAAGACACCTAAGCCCAACCCAGAGCTGAAATAGTTGTCAGAAGGTTTGAAGTATGAGTTTCTCAATCAAGAGGAAAGAAAACCAATTATAGTTAACACCAGTCTGACTGAAGAACAATTGGAAAGACTTCTCAAGGAATTGAGGCTCCATAAACAAGCTATAGGCTATTCAGTAGAAGATATCAAGGGACTTAACCCAGCTCTGTGCATGCACCGCATAAATCTGGAAGAATCTGCCAAACCCTTGGTCCAACCCCAAACAAAGCTGAACCAAATGTTGAAAGAGGTGGTAAAGAAGGAAGTTATCGAGCTGAGAGATGTAGGTATTATCTACCCTATTAGTGATAGCAACTGGGTAAGCCACATTCATGTTGTACCAAAGAAAGGGGGTATGATGGTTGTGAAACGTGAGAAGGGTGATGAAGTAGTCATCCGTGCTTTCACCAAATGGAGAATGTGTATAGATTACAAGAAGCTAAATCAAGCAACGAAGAAAGATCATAACCCACTTCCCTTCATCGACCAAGTGCTAGAAAGACTAGCACATCATGAGTATTTCTACTTTTTGGATGGTTATTTCGGGTTCTACCAGGTCCCTATCCTACCGGATGACCAGGAAAAGACCACAATCACTTGTCTTTATGGTACATATTCTTTTTGAAGAATGTCATTTGGACTGTGCAACGCTCCAGCCACATTCCAACGTTGCATGATCTCAATGTTCTCAGATTTTCTAGAAGATATCGTAGAGGTCTTTATGGATGACTTTTTGGTTTATGGGAAAGACTTTGATGGTTGTTTGAAGAACCTATCATTGGTCCTGCAGCACTATGAAGAAAAGAACCTAGTTCTCAACTGGGAGAAGTGCCATTTCATGGTACAAGATGGCATAGTGATGGGCCATAAAGTCTCCAAGAAAGGCATTGAAGTGGATGTTAGCAAGGTTGAGGCTATTTCCAGGCTACCCCCGCCAAAGTCTGTGACAGGGGTATGAAGCTTTCTCAGTCATGCCGGGTACTATAGAAGGTTCATCAAAGACTTCTCCAAAATATCAAAACCTCTTTCAAACTTGTCGGTCAAGGATGCAGAGTTTGTTTTTTTATGATGATTGTTTGAAGGCTTTCCAGACGCTGAAGGAAGCCCTAGTAACACCCCCTATTCTCCGAGCTCCAGATTGGGAGCTAACCTTTGAGTTAATGTGCGATGCTAACGACTTCGCTGTAGGGGCTGTCCTAGGGCAAACAAAAGATAAGAAGCATCATGTAATTTGCTATGCCAGCCAAACTCTTGATGAGGCGCAAGTAAATTACACCACAATAGAAAAAGAGATGCTAGCAATTGTCTTCTCCTTTGACAAGTTCAGATCTTATTTAATTGGGACCAAAGTGAAGGTTTACACCGACCACGGAGCAATATGGTACCTGATGAAAAAGAAATACACTAAGCCTAGGCTGCTCAGGTGGGCTCTATTGCTCCAAGAATTTGATCATGAGATAATTGATAAGAAAGGCAAAGAAAATGTATTTGTGGACCATCTCTCAAGGATAATCTGCAATGAAGAAGACCAGTTGCCTATCAACAACAACTATGTTGACGAAGCCCTATTAATGGCTTGATCCGATGAGCCGAGTCTACCATGGTTTGCAGATATCTATAATTACCTTGCTTGTGGGGAGTTACCTCTAGAAATAACGTTCAATCAAAAGAAGAAACTCTTTTCAGATGTAAAGCATTATTATTGGGATGATCCTCTACTCTTTAAGAGGTGCTCAGATAATCTATATAGAAGATGTATTCCAGAAGAAGAGGTGCCAAACATTCTAAGGGAATGCCATTCCTCGCCATATGGAGGACACTTGGGTGGCGAAAAGACTGCTTTTAAGGTCCTCCGGTCAGGCTTTTATTGGCTGACCTTGTTTAAGGATGCACATGCTTTTATAAGATCTTGCAATGAGTGCCAGCGAACGGGGAATATCTCCCGTCGGAATGAGATGCCACTCTTTGATTGGATTGAAGTTGAGATTTTTGATGTGTGGGGCATTGACTACATGGGCCCTTTTCCATCCTCTTTTGGCTTCAGCTATATTCTTTTCACTGTCGAATATGTCTCCAAGTGGGTGGAAGCAATCCCTACAATGACTTGTGATGCAAAGGCAGTAATCAAACTTTTCACCGAGATCATCTTTCCAAGGTTTGGAGTTCCGAGGACCATCATTAGCGATGGCGGCTCTCATTTTAAATAAAGACAATTTGAATCGTTGCTATGCAAGTACGACGTCCGTCATAAGGTTGCAATGCCGTATCATCCCCAAACATTAGGGTGGGTTGAGGTCTCCAATCGGCAGATTAAGTAGATTTTAGAAAAGATAGTAGGCAAGTCCCGCAAGGACTGGTTAGCTAAGATGGATGAAGCTTTATGGGTGTATCGAACAGCTTTCAAGACACCGTTGGGTGCCACACCCTACCGCTTGATTTACGGGAAAGCTTTCCATCTTCCCTTTAAACTAGCACATAAGGCGTTCTGGGCGATAAAATGCCTCAATATGGACCAGAAACTAGTCGGGAAGAAGAGGTTTCTTCAGCTATAGGAACTTGAAGAATTGAGACTTAGTGCTTATGAGAATCCCAGAATTTACAAACAGAGGAGAAAGGTGTGGCATGATGCCCACCTGAATAAAAAGTATGTGAGTGAAGGTGATAAAGTTTTAATATTTAAATCCTCTATACGTCTTTTTCCAGGAAAGCTACAAACTAGGTGGTCTGGACCCTTCACCATGGCGAAGATCTATCCATCAGGGATGATGGAGCTATATGACAAAGACGGTCTAGAGAAGGTCTTCCCGGTGAATGGGCACAAAGTCAAAAGATACTACGAAGATGAAGCATTTGTGTGAAGATCAGAAATAGCACTGCAAGAAGCAGAAGGATCTGTATAAAAGGACTTGAAGCATGTCGAGCTGACGATGGAAACTACAGCGCTCTTTGGGAGGCAGCCCAAAATTTTACTTTTCTTAGAATAGGATGTTATTTTCCCTTTCTGAAAAAAACACTACGAACATTATCATTGTAATAAGGCCCGAGTCAGTACACACGCCACATGCACATACTCTCTTGTTTTATGGGCCACCGATTTAGTTTTATGAAGCTCTGATAGGTAATACTATCTGAGGCAGGGAGTCTCATTTCCTGCCAATGATGTTTCACCCATCAACGCTCTCCTTACCTTTGTTTTTCACCTCTACTTTCGATCTAAGTTTTAATCCTTTTTAAATTTCTGTATAGAATGTTCTTCCTAAGGTTTTTCTACCTTACTTCTTTAGCAAAAATCTCGCTCTTTCTATCTGAATCGGGCAGACATTCTCATGTCAGGCAAGGTTCACGCACCAACACAACACACTCATATCGGGCAGGAAGCCCTCGTGTCACGCAATGGCGCTCGTATCGGGTAGGCATTCTTGTGTCGAGCATTGTATCGCGTGACACGCGAACCGTGAGGAGCGAGGCATGTTTAAGAAGCCATATCGACTCTTGAAGTGATGGATTAGACTGCTCATTGGGAATGATTTGTCTCTCTGCACGACACATGCCCCATTTTTACCTGATTTACCCCTGCTAGCAGTCGCTATAAATAGTAACTGTAGTAAACCATGTCGGGCACTTGCATTTACTTTTCACCTACTCTATATTGTGCATTCAACTCTCTCACTTAAGCTCTCGTGTCGGCCAGCATCCCATCTGCTCCCGTGTCGCCCGTCACGACCTTCAGACGACTAAGGTATAACCCGATACATGTATCGCACAAGTTTCCCGATGTGCCTATCGTGTCGTGTAACTCATGTCGGGCATAGCATATCTCGTACTTTTTGTTATACCCGTGTCGGGCGCAAGACTTGAGTTCTTTTTCGTATCGGGTGACACACATCTATCGTGCACCTGACTGATACCTGGTATCGGGAGGGACCCTTGTCGCCCAGTTTTGTTTTAATGAGGTTTTAGCATGTATCGCCTTTAGTTCATTCGTATCGGGCGACATCTTTTCTCACGAGATCGTATCAGGAAAAAAAATTTGTTTTACCATACCACCCCTATCACGTGATAAGTTTTGAGTTCTGATGCCCATAGACATATCGGCCTCTGATCTTGTATCAGGCGACACATGTATCGCGCAAGGGCTTATCGTGTGCCCGTATCGGGCAAGTCCCGTTTTGTTAATGATGCAAGATATCAGGCGTCATATCGGCCAGAATCCTATCGGGCGATAAGACTAATTCACCCATGCCCGATATTGACTTTCTTATGACGGGCTTGGTGTAGTCTTAACTTATTTTGGTTTTTCAAGAAATCACCTTCCCGATATCGGGCGACATGACCTTGTCGCCCGATATCAGACAAGGTGACCCATTCATCAATAATGGTAATTAACATACTTTTGTTTGATATTTACAGAAATGGCCCGCACAAAGCAGACAGTCGTCCAAGCAGATGAGAACGGCCGGAGGATAAACCCCAAGGCCACTGCAGAAGCCACTGCAGCCGGGACAGAAGAGGCCAAGGACAGAAGCGGCGGAAGCCCCTTCAACGGTAGTAGAACCTCTGGCTCACTCTCCAGGACGGTTCGTGCCCAGGGACGAAGAGCATCAACAGAGATACACAGAGTTGGCGGTCAAGATCTACCGGCCAACTCGATTCACCCACCAGCCATCCTTCCACCACCTCAGTATCTTCACCAGACTGGACAATGTCTTGGGGGCTGCAGGGCTAAAGATAATATGCTTCAACCTATCCAGATCATATACTGAGCTCACAAAAGAGTTCATGTCCTCCCTCCGGTGAGTCCAGAATAGGCTGGAGGAAGTGGAAAGATTCGGAGGAGCAGACCGGTTGCAGAGTCGGTTATACAACGCTGAGCACGAGATCTCAGAAAGGCTTCTCAACAAGATATTCTCCTCCTCAGAATTTGAGCTGGAGATACTAAACAATGGCGCCAGGCTTGGCGAGGGTGATGGCTTCAATCCAATCAGTGTCTGGAAGAAACTGACCGACGAATCAAACTACAAGCCATGAAGCAAAGTGGTGGCCATCCACTCCTGCTTCTGGAGGATCATCCACAAGATAGTGGCTTGTATCCTCTTCAGCAAGTAAGAGATGAGCAACATCTACACTGAAGAACTCCATCTCATGTGGTACATTATGGAGGGCAAGGTGATCAATTTGAGACGCTTCTTACTGAATAGGCTTTACCCCATAAAGGATGCCACCAAGGAGTATTGCATGGGTGGCATTGTCAATCTAATAGCGGCAGGGTTGGGGTACCCAAGGGAGCTGCACAGCCTATCAAGAACCAGAGGTGATGACAGGATTGATATGAAGTTCTTGCAATAAGCAAACATTATAAAGAAGGAGAGCAAATGTTACTTCTACAAGTTTGTAAGAACCTCCAAGCTTCTACCCCTCCCATTATGCATCCACTATGATGTAGAAAAGTTGGTCTTCACTGAATCAGAAGTCGAATCCTTAGAGGTTGAATCCGCTTATGCTTCCACCACCAGAATACAAGAAAGGTGGCTGTAATGCGTGGGCCAAACCCTCTCAATGCCCGACGGGACAAATCTTCCACAGTCCCTGCCGAGCCACCCACTGCCCCCGTGCAACCAGCGGCATCCACTGATAGAGATGCCACTGCTACTCCCATCCCAGCCACGGCCGCCACAAGAACAACTTCCGTGGCCGTAGAAGAAGTAATCGCGGTCGTGGAGGTCTCCAAGACAACTGGGGTTGAGAAAACGACGATAGCCCCAAAAGAAGCTGTCGTGGGAGAGATAGTCACAGTTCCCAAAGTTTCTATTGCGCCTTCAATGGCGGAGGAGATGGTACAGCCGGACGTCGGCAATGGGGCATTTGATGAACTCCTTGAGACAGAGCTCAGGGTTGCGCAGCCCATGTCGACGCCGCTGCCTACATCACCGGTAATAGCTGCGGAGGAGGTCACTGATAACCAGATGATAGAACAACGGCCACCCACCTCGTGCCCTGTTCTACCAACACCGACAGGCGAGGAAGAGGCAGCCACGAAGGTGCCAACACCTCACCCTGAAGCGACGCCCTCACAGATAGTACAAATGGGCTCGGACCCACTTGAAGCTGAGCAGTCATCAGGCCGACCTCCATGTGCGAGTAGCGTCACGAGATCGAGAGGGCGATCTGACGCAACACCTCTATCTTTGGGGGAAATCCTTGGTCGAGAATTCGACCATTTATGTGAGGTAACGAGAAACCACTCAGTTACCTTTTCTTCCCTTGCCCACAAATTTTCTATTTTCCAGTAGAGTCTCAGTGAACAGGAGAGGCAGCTACTAGCTCTAGTTGGTCTTCCCGGCCAACTAGAGGCACTTAACGCAACACTACAACATGCCCTCCTATGCCTTGACGCAGTTGATGAGAGGCTTAACCGGAGGGATGGCCACCCCCACTCAAGACAGCTAAGGAGGTCTCCATCACCCCCTGGCTCAGGTTCCCAACCTCCTCATCAACATCATCCTATGGGACGTCGTCCCCTTCCACCTCCAACGGGCCATCCACAACGCCCGAGGAAGGGACGACGCATAATACAGCCGACGAGACTCCAGCAGGACAAGTGAGCTCCCACGGCATGGAAGAAGTTGCTCCCTCAGCCTCCCTGGATGAAGCTGAAGACAACGACGAATCAATCAATGTCGGGGAGGACTCTTCCGACGAATTAGAGGGAGAAAGGGGGGACATCTACTGTGTCAATGACAGACACCCCCACTAGAAGAAGGAGTTCGACAGAAGATGAGTTTTCTGCACCGTCGGAGATCCCTTCCTTCGAGATGGCAGATTTTGAAAGGAAAGCCATCGGATACTTGACAATCAGAGACCAGAAACTGCTAAACAAGGTCCTGAGGTCACAAGTTGATGAAAAAGACATTGTCTGGAGTGATGAGTACTTATCCACACGACGAGGGGAGCTGAGGAACATATTTCGCTCACCAGCCATTGTCTCCAAGAAGCTTTTCAGGGTCTTGGAAGGCGCTATACTCAAGAATCTCAGTACCAGAATAGGCTGATAGCCAATCTACACTGCCACCCCAGCCTTGGCAAGAATACTTATGATGGGTTGTATGATTTTGTGCAAATGGTCAACATGTTGAAGCATATTGAAGACCACAACGCAACCCTGGTGTTGGCCCCTTACAAGCATAGAAAGAATTGGTTCTTGTGCGTGGCAGACCTCCAACATCATGACGTCCAGCTTCTCAGCTGCTGCAACGAGGAGGTTCCATGCTCAGGACACATCTTCATACGCCTCAAGGACAAGATCTTGAGGCTCCTTCCGCTGCATCTTCTCCGAGTGATCAAACATGGAATCCAATGCCACTCCGGCATTTGGAATTTCTTCAGCATCGGAGACTTCCCCGTCCAAGAAGAAGCGGGAAGCGGAAACAACGTATTTATAGTCCTCCGTACCATAGAGTTGCTTCATGTCTTTGGATTCATAAGGCAACTCAACAACCAGAACTTCTATCAGCTCAGGAGCATCTACGTGCTGATGTTGATCAAGGACAAGCGTTATTTCTGGAACGCAGCCATCCCAGAATAATTGTTGGACAGTGATTATGAAGTTGAATCCACCCAACCTAGCAGCCCTCCAGAGGAAGCGGCCGAGATCACCACAGATGTTTACGGGGCAGGCAAGCGGATGGACGTTCTAGAAGAATACTTTCAAAAGAAGGCCCTGCTTTGCCTGATGCGTCGGAAGAAAGGATCAGCAACTTCAACTATTCCTTGTGCTCTACACTAAACAGGAACAGGTAAATGAGATCCTACAGAAGTTAGCTGACTCTACCCCCGTAGATGTCATCTACGAGGTAGACAGTGTCATAGTCCCAGTTGACAATTTAAGGGACATGGTGAAAAAAGGAGGATGTTTGGCGATATCAGTGGCGGCCACCTACATCCAGATACTACAGAAGAAGTTTGAACACACATACATTGCCCATCTAATGTTGTTCAATGACATCTGCCTTGCCGATGAGTAAGGAGAAAAGCAATATTTTCTGGCAGAGATACAGAGCAGAATGCCACATGTCATCTTCCTACCTATCATGCACAACAACCATTGGACGCTCTTGACAATGTACACTCACCCTCGAGCAAGAATTTTGTACAACAACTCAAATAGCAACAAAGATCATCCGGTGCAGTGTACATCAACCGCATTGACACCCCCTCGAACGCCTAGTAAGAAAATATTACAATGAGGTGGCAACGCTGATTCAGCCATTCTTGGAGACGGCAGAGAGCAAATGGCACGAGCTTCAATTCTACCACAGCAGTCCACAACAAGTTCCTCTATCCAATTACTGCGGAATTTTCGTGTTAGAATGGATCTCTAGCTCGGTGATGCTACAACAAACACCTGACAAGCTCCACCACATCGACTACCACAACAAACGTGGAGAATATGAGTGGGAGCTTATATCTGACAGAGGCGCACTCACCATCTAGCCCTCACTGACTTATCACTACCTCACCTTATCTTTTCTCACTACTCTGGGATAGAGTGTGGAATAAGTTTGGGGGGGTACTATATATCAGTGAGGGAGGTACAAAATTTCTCCCATTTTGCATTTTGTCTTTCTTCTTTCTTTTTAACATACTATGTGTATATATACATATATAAGTCTGATACAATATAGTGCATATACTACCCCTTGCCTTTATACAATTGTATAAAGACACACTATAGTAAAAATCTGATACAACTTCTCCCAACTTGTTTTCTCTGTGTCTAAGGTGGTGCAGATTTTTGTTATGTTTTTCTAAAATTTCTGTCTCAAACGACAAAGGCTATAATTTTTCTACGCCAATTTCGAAAAATAATCTCGCAACAGCTAAGAGATGTGTATGCACTACTACAGAAATAGCATTCAGTGACACTTTTCTGGGCGTCGGTTATTAAGGAAAACCGACGCCTTCTATGTTAGGCGTCGGTTGTTTACGAAAACCGACGTCTATATTCGAAGACCAGCCAGACACGGGTAGCGCTTTGTCTTCAGCGTCGGTTGTTTATAACAAACCGACGCTTAAAGTCGCCCGCGAAATCCATATTTCGATCAAAAAAAATAGTGTCATTAGCAGCGTCGGTTATTTAGGTAGAAACTGACGCCTATGTGCGATGAAAATTTGCGTGAAAAGTGTCACCTTCAGCGTCGGTTATTCAAGGATAACCGACGCTGAAGGTGGTTCCCGCCAAACAATTTCATGAAAATATCGTCCAATTGGACGTCGGTTTTTTCAAACAACCGACGCTAAAGATGTTTAGGCGTCAGTTGTTTTAAACAACCGACGCTATTTGGGAACTTCATAACCCTCGATCGCCCGACTCTTCCCCTTTCTTCTGTTTCATTGCGAGCGATTTCCCTATTTCTTCTTCAGCTCCCCTTCTCCGGCGATTTCTTCTTCAACTCCCCTTCTCTGGCGCCCCCTTCTCTGCCACCACTCCTGCTCGCCGCCGCTCCTGCCACCGTTGGACACCAGCTCTGCGTCGCCGCCACCGCCGCCGCCTACTCGCCGCCGCTCCTGCTCCTGCTACTGTGCTCTGAAGTCTCCTGCTCCGTCGCCTGCTCGCCACCGCCTGCTCGCCTGCACCGCCGCCGCGCACTGCTGCTCTCCTCGCCGCGCACAGTTGCTCTCCTCTCCTCGCCGCCGGTGGCTTCTTTGGGGTAGGTCTCTGCTCAGGCCACGCCGCTGCTCTCTAGGCCAGGCATTCTTCCTATTCCCTCAAGGTACTGCTTTCTTCCTCCTTCCTTCCTTCCTCCACGCCGCTGCTCAGGCCAACTAGGGGAAGTAACATTTGTCTGCATCAAAGACACCTCCTTGGGCTTTATTCTCAACAATTCTTAGAACAAGTAATAAATCACAAGCATATATACGTATATGGGTTCCCTTTAGGTCTTCATAATGTATTTATATTCAGTTTATAGTTACCATTGCATACATTGTTGTTTGAGCCTTATGATGGACTTTTGGATTGCAAATGACTGGGATTTTCCTAGTGAATGTTCTAAATTTGTAGGCCCAATCTAGATTAAATTGAGAGCTCATTCTCTCCTTATATTGGCAAGGTGAGGCAAAAATAATTCCACAAGTGATTCAAATCTCCTATCCCACACTTTACCCATCTTTGTCATGCCTCATTACCAGGGTTAGTGTCATGCTAATCCATTGATATTCATATACGGAGTGACCCTGAGTTTATTGAAATATATCACGAGATTGTGGGTCATCTATGAAGATACCCTTGTGGTGCATTATGTGTGATTTTATAGCAAACAATTATATAAGATTTTATTCTAGATTTAATCAAACCCATTGTGCAATAATCATTCCCCGCGAGCATACATGTCT
This sequence comes from Alisma plantago-aquatica, assembly GCA_963693085.1. NCBI lineage: Eukaryota > Viridiplantae > Streptophyta > Magnoliopsida > Alismatales > Alismataceae > Alisma > Alisma plantago-aquatica. Next base: position 835,494,475 of record OY856411.1, on the reverse strand, counting down.
TATTGCAATATATTTTTATGTGATCCCAACATATTAAATTGAATTAGAATGATTTCATGAATTATAGGGTTTTAAAGTTGATAAACATGTACATGATGAAATAGGGTTATTAAACCAATGGTTATAACATAGTATGATCTTAATTTGATCTGGATGTTCATAATAATGTAGTATGTTAAATATGATGATTAGGGATACATATAATGTCTAGTAAAGATTCCTAGACCTTTTGTTTGAAACTATTGATTTCTTGATTTATTATTTAATAATGCTCTGTTGATTAGGATTAACCATGTTGCCTGTAGTTTATAGACAATTATTATATATAAGAATGACAACACATGTATTTGTTGGCCTAGAAACCCGTCCAAGATTTACTCATTAGGAGTAAATCTTGGATAGTCCCCGGTTTGGGACTGTTCTTGAACACCTAATCTCACTTAGGATGTAAGTGTATAATGTTTATTGGGTTTTTGAGAAACTTTCAGTAGCATTTCCCCATTTGTTCTCTAAGTACATATGTACTTAGAGAACAGCGGGGAAATGCTGCCGAAATTTTCTTGAAAACCAAATACGCATTATACACTTACTAGTGAGATTAGGTGTTCAAGGATGGGATAGGTGGTACACATTTATTATATATAAGAATGACATCAAATGTATTTGTTGGCCTAGAAATCCGTCCAAGATTGACTCATTAGGAGTAAATCTTGGATAGTCCCCGGTTTGGGACTGTTCTTGAACACCTAATCTCACTTAGGATGTAAGTGTATAATGTGTATTGGGTTTTTGAGAAAATTTTGGTAGCATTTCCCCGTTTGTTCTCTAAGTACATATGTACTTAGAGAACAGCGGGGAAATGCTGCCGAAATTTTCTCGAAAACCCAATACACATTATACACTTACTAGTGAGATTAGGTGTTCAAGGATGGGATAGGTGGTACACATTTATTATATACTAGGGAAATGCTGCCTAATCTTTTCCTAATATATACTTGTTTCCTAATATATACTTGTTTTCTCTGATCATAGAATGGATAGATCATGGATGTCCATTCGTAATCGTTGCACCCCAGAGTTTATATCTGGTCTTGATCAGTTTATTAGATTTGCCGAGGAACATAGGAAAAAACCTACAGATAGGTTCTACTGTCCATGTAGGCATTGCGGTAACAACTTGAAAGTCAACACTGTTGAGGAAATCAAAAGTCATGTCATGTGCAACGGGATTGTACAAGGCTATACAGAATGGCACTGGCATGGAGAGATTTCAAAATCAAAACCAGTAGATGTCGATAGCAGTGCTTGGGTGGAAGAAGAAATTGCCTCTGATGACGTAAATGTGAACGAACCAGTTCCAGCAGACATCGTTGATGCGATGCTGGATAGTTGTAGGGTAGAGCACACTGATCCACCTCCTATCTTTACAAACATTGTGCATGATGCTGAGATACCGTTATACACAGGCTGTGCTAAGTTTACGAAGCTTAGCGCTGTGTTGAGATTGTATAAGTTGAAAGCTAACAATAGATGGAGCGACAAAAGCTTCACTTCATTGTTGACTTTGTTGAAAGAAATTCTTCCTGAAGGAAACGAGCTTCCAATCTCAACATACTAGGTAAAGAAAATGTTGTGCCCAATGGGAATGGAGGCCAAGAAGATACACGCATGCCCGAATGATTGTGTATTATTTCAAAAGGACTATGTAGATTTGAAAGATTGTCCAAAATGTGGTGCGTCACGGTATAAATTGACGACTTCGGGGGAGTCCAAAACTGGTTCTCCTGCCAAGGTGTTGTGGTATCTACCTATAATATCACGGTTTCAACACTTGTTTGCAAATCCGAAAGATGCGAAGAATTTGAGGTGGCATGCAGATGTTAAGAAAAATAATGATGGGATCCTACGACATGCGTCTGATTCCCCACAGTGGAAGAAGATTGATCTATTGTACCCTAAATTTGGTGAAGAAGATAGGAATCTAAGACTTGGGCTTTGTACAGATGGGATGAATCCGTACGGGACATTGAGCAGCCAACATAGCACTTGGCCAGTCATGCTTGTTATATACAATCTTCCTCCCTGGATGTGTATGAAAAATAAGTACGTTATGTTGTCATTGTTGATATCGGGCCCTAAACAACCCGGAAATGATATCGATGTTTATCTTGAACCTTTGTTTGATGACTTAAAGAAACTTTGGGCTGAAGGTGTGATGACCTATGATGCTTCAGCAAGAGAGACATTTCGTTTGCACGCTATGTTGTTTTGCACTATTAATGACTTTCCAGCATATGGGAATTTGTCTGGATATAGTGTCAAAGGAGCTAAAGCGTGTCCTATATGTGAAGAAAACACTGATTCAATAAGACTAAAACATGGCGGCAAGACTGTATATCTTGGTCATCGAAGGTTTCTTTCAAAATTCCATCCGTATCGTAGGAAGCGCAAAGCGTTCAATGGATGGAATGATGAACGGAGTGCACCTAAACCTATACCAGGGGATGTTGTTTATGAAAGAGTAAAAGACATTGTCAATGAATTTGGTAAGAAATCACAATGTAGTATGGCCACACGGAGTGACAATTCTTCATTCAAGAAGAAGTCAATATTTTGGGATCTTCCTTATTGGAGTTCTTTGACAGTCAGGCATTGTATCGATGTAATGCACGTTGAGAAAAATGTCTGTGATAGCATCATTGGTACTCTATTAAATATACCAGGTAAGACTAAAGATGGGATAAAATCCAGACTGGACCTACGTGAAATGGGAATAAGGTCAGAATTAACAGAATTACGTGAAATGGGTAATAAAAGAACATACTTACCTCCCGCTTGTTACACGTTGTCTAGAAAGGAGAAGAAAACTTTTTGTGAATGCTTGGTAAATGTTAAGGTGCCACATGGTTACTCATCCAACATCTGTAGATTGGTATCAATGAAAGATCTGAAGTTGATAGGTCTTAAATCTCATGATTGTCACACTCTAATGCAACAAATATTGCCCGTGGCAATTCGATCTATATTGCCGAAGCATGTAAGGTTTGCAATTACCAGACTTTGTTTCTTTTTCAACAGTCTATGCAGCAAAGTTATTGACCCTGATACTCTCGATAATTTGCAAAGAGAAGTGGTTGTTACCCTATGTCAGCTTGAGATGTATTTCCCTCCTTCGTTCTTTGATATCATGGTACATCTTGTTGTCCACTTGACTAGGGAAGTGAAAATGTTGGGACCAGTTTTCTTGCATTGGATGTATCCCTTTGAACGATACATGAGCGTTTTTAAAGGTGATGTTCGAAACCGTTATCGGCCTGAAGGGAGTATTATTGAAGGTTATGTGGCGAGAGAGGTTATGGATTTTTGCAATCACTTTCTCAGTGGTAATGACACTCCTGATAATGACAAGAATATTGAGGAGGGCAAAGGAATTTTGGGATCACGGGTGAAAGTAATCAGCCGTGAGCAGTTGGAACAAGCTCACTTGTATATTTTACACAATATGGACGAAGTGAGTGTTTATATCGAGGAACATACCAATTTCATAAAGAGACAACATCCTCGAGCAAGTTCAATGTGGCTTGCTAGAGAGCATAATAAGACTTTTACTAAGTGGTTTGAAGATAAAGTCTTACATCAACTATCTCAAACACCAAATGATATTACAGAAACTATCAAATGCCTTGCCTTTAAACCAAAACCGAATGTTATGTCTTATGAAGGGTTTGACATTAATGGATTCACATATTACACAAAGCGCCAAGATGATAAGAGTGTCGTCCAAAATAGTGGGGTCACTCTTCAAGCGTCGACTATGTACTTTGCAAGTGCAAAGGATAAGAGTCCACGTGAAGCTAAAATGTCATATTACGGTGTCATTGAGGACATTTGGGAGTTTGACTACATAGATTTCAAAATTCCGCTCTTTAAATGTAATTGGGTTGATAACACCAAAGGAGTTATAGTGGATGAATTGGGTTTCACTTTGGTGAACTTTGAAAAGATTGGCGAGAAGGGTGAACCATTCATATTGGCATCACAGGCGAAACAAATATTCTATATCGATGATCCTGTGAATGATAAATGGTCGGTTGTTCTTCATGGTAAAAGACAGTTCATTGAAGATCCTATAGATGAAGAAGAGTACTATGATACGTATGATGACTCCAGTCCATTCTCAGTTGGGTTGCCAACTCCACAAAATATTGAAGCTAATGATGACTTATATGTGCGCGGAGATCACAATGAAGGATTGTTAATTGATAAAAGATCACAATTTTAGAGACATGTATGTTTATACAAATGCTAAATGTTTGCCTTTTTCTAGTTAATACAAATGCTAAATGTTTGCCTTTTTCTAGTTAATACAAATGCTAAATGTTTGCCTTTTTCTAGTTAATAGAAATGCTAAATGTTTGCCTTTTTCTAGTTAATAGAAATGCTAAATGTTTGCCTTTTTAATGACATTTTCATATGGCTGACCATGATGAGCATGATGTCCATGATGAGCATGAAGTCCATGATGAGCATGCTGTCCATGACGAGCATGGCGAGGATACTAATGTAAGTTCTAAAAACATATCCTGTATTTCTATAAAATTCATTATCTTCTAGTTATGTCATATATCCTATATTTCTATATTGGGCTAAGTTAGTGTGTTTTATTTTTGTCAAATTTTAGGTTGATGCACCTGTACCCACTGAAGCACTGGAGCAACTTGATGCGCAACACCAGACACTTAACAAGAAAAGGGGCATCACTCTGTTGAAGAAGTTATTAGCGCTAAGTGGTAGTGGATCCAAATTGGTGGTGGAGTTTGATAATGGAGGAAATCCAATTGGAGTGAACCGCAATAATTTTGTGAACTATCTTGAGTGTACCACTCGGAGCCATTGTGGTGTTAAGTATGACAATTGGCATAAAGTTCCTCAAGGGAAAAAAGACTTGATATGGAAGGATTTATGTGTGAGTTATTATTATTTGCAATTCTATTTTGTAGATTACAAATTCTATTATTTGCAATTCTATTTTGGATACTAGTTAATAACATTTCTATTTTACAGAATCTGTTTGCATTGGATGAGAAGTTGCATCGTAAAAATGTGATGCAACGCGCTGGAAAGATGCTTAGGAATTATAGGACAAATCTGAACAGAGAATACATAAAAGAGGGTGATAAGAAGAAGAACTCAGCCCTTGAACAATGGAACTTCTTGGACAAAGAAGATTGGGACAATTTTGTTGCTTCAAGAAAATCTGAAGAATTCAAGGTATTAGGCGTCACTCCTAATTTAATTAATATACATTGTATTCACCTATTCAAGATTAGCATTTAGTGCTACTAACCAAATCATTAATGTGCATACTAACTAGGCCCTCAGTGACGCACAAAAAGCAAGGCGTGCACTGAATGTGCATGACCACACTATGGGTCCAAAAGGCTATGCAAGCGTTCGCCAAAGACTACAGGCGGAGTCTGCGGCTACTCAGGAGTCTGCTCCTACTCAGGAGTCTGCCACACCCATGCCTCGCCATGATATCTGGATAGCTGGCAGGCAAAACAAGAAGGGTGAAATAAAGAAGCCTGTAACTGCTGAGGCAACTGCAAAAATGGTAAAATACAACTCTTAGAGAAATCGTTTGAATATTGATTATTTGTGGTGTTAACTTACCAATTTCTGTTTATGGTGATTAGCGGGAGCTGCACGAGCAGAGGAAACAAGGCACGTTCATCCCTCAGGGAACAAGGGATGAATTGACAGTTGCTCTGGGTAACCCAGAGCATCCTGGACGTGTTAGAGGTGCCGGCGCTGGTGTTGGCATCAAAGCATTCTTTGGGCCATCCCAGCGCAAACCAAGAGCGGGACTTTCTCAAGAAGAGGTAACATATTCTTTTTTTAGAATGTTACTGCAAAAGGAAATTCATTAATAAGAAGCTAATGTTTCTTTTATCCATGTATAGGAGAATAAGAGAGTTGAGGATTTAGTTGCTAAGAAGATCAACGATGTAGTTGCTGAGAAGGTCAAGGAAGAATTGCTGCGGTGGCAGGCATCTCAGGCTTCCAATACGCCTATGGCGACCCACTCTTCTCCTGATGCACAGACTACGAGTAATCCTGGAGACCCATCGCCTAGCACGTCTGCTGTAAGTATTGTTTATGGCATTGTAGTTAGTCTTTTCAAGTTGTTATGTTTTCAAGATGATATGTATATATGTATAATATTCTTTACGTAAATTTGTAGGCATTGAAGCCATGCCGCTTAAGAATGCAAGACTACGTTGTTGCAGAGGCGCAAGCTTACCCGTCCCTTCCTGGGGAAAGGTTTCACGGGACTCCAATGCCACAGGGCTATGTTCGTGTGGGCCCATTACGTGTGTTACCCGATTGGAGGGAAGTTGCGTTGCCATATGCCCACCCAGATATTGATACACTTGGTGAGGCAGAAGGCGGGGTGATATTGTGGCCCAAAGCAGATGTCGTCTACACGACTGAAATTGTAAGATAAATTTACATTGATTTAGACTGTTAATTTGTATATATGATGTCAACTGATCTGAAATTATATGTACAGGTTAAAAAGAAGACACCAGGAGCACCTAGGCCTCCACTTCCACTTCCCGCATTACCCGATTGGGTTCCAACTGACCTAACATACCCGTTAGGTCCTGCTTGTAGGGGAATGGCATGTTGGCTACGGGCACATAATGTACATTGCCCTATAATTATTTCTTTAGATGCAGATTATGCAGGTCAATCATACGATAGCTCTTTATTTATACAAGATATTATTGAGCTGTTTATGTATGATTGGCTGAATACATCAATGATAGAGACATGGATAAGGTGAGATCTTGTTTATACATCCATATACCTTGTGTAAGATCCGGTGATCTGGTTTCTTATATATTAATGCATACGCCTATATGTTTTGCAGCTACCTAGTCGAAGATCATTGCAAACAATTTGCATTTGATCATGTGGGATTTTTGATTCCATCATTGATTAGTTTGGTAGCTAAAGACCCTGATAATGTTCAACAATACTGTATAGATGCTTTTACAATTTTTGGTCAGCAAAAGAAGACGATAATAATAGCTCCATTCAATGTCAAGTAAGTTTACTTTATTTATAATTTGGACTTAAGAAAATTCCATTTTTATTTTGCATTTTGAGTTATTAATTGTTAACTTCTTACTTCTAGCGGTAGACATTGGGAGTTACTAGTTATTGTCCCCGGGACATTCACTGTTTATTATCTAGATCCTGCGGGGAGTACATTGAACACTAAAATTGGACACGTAATGAGAATGCCATTATTCTGGTGAGAAATATTTCATTTTTATATCCGTTAACATCTTTTATTACATTACTATTTACTTATGCAATTTATTGTGTTATATTAACATGTAGGGGTTTAGATGCATTCAAAAAGGCTGGAGGAACGGTCCCAAGGAAAAAGAACCAGCCAATAAATTGGCAGAACGTACAAGTAAGTTCCCGACTCGAATATATATATTATTGATGTGAATTGTGCTTAGTTGTATTATTTTGTATGTTTCAATTTATAGTGTGCTACACAAGACAATGGCTGGGCATGCGCATACTATGTGATGCGATTTATGCAGATGATTATCAAATATGACGCATTGGACATCGATACCATACATGAGGTATTATATATACTTTCATTAGTTAGTATGCAATATATCAATCTTATCTTATTTTTATATTATTACTTATATATATACATCATTCTCTTTGCAGGTGTTTAAAACTGACAACACTATAGGTAAACGCTTAAAAATATACATGCTCCATATACGATGGAAGCATTAAATGAAGTAAGAGAAGAATGGGCAAAAGCCATACAAGCAGTAGCAACTGTAAGATATAATTGGGATGTTGATAGCGATAATGAATGATACTTTGTAAATGAATATTTCTGAATGTTAATACATGTATTTGAATGTTTCTATATGTGTGAATGTGAGAATTGAATTTATGTCTGAATGTATGTACTTGTGTGAAATTTTGCTTATGACTTTTGCAGGTTTGCGGCCTGTTTGTAGGCTGATATCAATGGATGTCGTAAACCTGCAGTTCAGTTACTGAACTGCAGGTTCTCATCCTGCTGACCAGCCACAGCAGGCCTGCAAACTGATATGAAAAAAAAAACAAATAGGCATCGGTTATTTATAAAAACCGTCAGCAAAGATCTACAGCATCGGTTATTTATAGATAACCGACGCCTTATGTGGCCAAAGCAGTCCTCGAAATGGCGTCGGATATACGTATCAAACCGACGCCTATTTAAATTAGAGGCGTCAGTCTTTTGGTATATAACCGACACCAAAAGTGTTCGCGCCACAAAAAATGGCGTCATTTAGGACACTTTCTGTGTCGGTTATCTACTAAAAGACCGACGCTATAAGTAGTATAGGCGTCGGTCCGTTAGTAAATAACCGACGCAGAAAGTGCCCTAGCTGACGCCGTTTTATGTGGCGCGAACCCCTTTGGCGTTGGTTATCGACTAAACGACCGACGCCGATAGTTTAAATAGGCGTCGGTTAAACAACCGACGCCGAAGTGTTCGACCTTTAGCGGCGCCTGCATAGGCGTCGGTCGAAAACCGACGCCAAATGGGGTTAAACGACCGATGCCAAAGGCCACTTCTGTAGTAGTGATGTGAAGGAAAAAGTTGCCCAAACAACAACTTGTAATTGTTTCCCTACCCATCAAAAATCCCAAACAGAGAGAAAAACCTTATGAGAGTGAATAAAAGCATGAGAGTTGTTCCATATACATATATATATATACACACTTGTTTTTCCAAAAGTACCCATCTTTAGGCATGGTAGATCTGGGGCAGTGGTACGTAGGATGTGAAATCACTGCTCTAAAGCCAACTAGCTTGGACTGCAGGGACCACTCACCCATTAAAGGACTCGTACCTGGATGGACTAATGCGAAACAAGAAAAATCCAAAAAGCCTTAAGTCTACCCAAAAACCCAACTTTCTATTCCCAAAAGATGTTTGGTGTGAAAGCTAACTTCAGAATCATGCACCTAAGTCTCAACAAGGTTGAAGAGGGGATTTTTGTTTAAATAAGGCAGGAAAAATTAAGTCTGTTGCTTGTAGTTAGACAAAAATCTTCATTAAGACATCTCATTACTCGATCAAACCCCTTACCAAAGACTACATCGGGTTCTGAAGAAGTATCGCAAAACAAAGCCTTAAAATATGTACAGATTGATTGGGGACAATCAAAATGCTAAGTTTAGGGGAGTTGATAACACCCTTTTTGGGGTTATTTATGGCCTATATTTTGTTGTCAAAACTGCCCTCTAAACTATTTTTCCTATCAATTTTGTTATGTTTTGGACAAAACTAATCTGCGCTACGCTCTGACCAATTTTGCATCCTTTTGCAGAGTTTTTCCTTGTCTTTCTACCAAAAAGGTCCGTCCCGACCCATGAATAGCGTTTACCTGCATCGTCCCTCCTACCAGTCGGTCGACACACTCCTTACCCATCAGGCAGCTGCTCGATACAATTGTCACGTGACACGGGTGTGTCGCCCAAGAAGACTCTGTCAGGCGATACGCCGCTTACCAGACAGGGAGTTGTACCCGCCAAAACTACTCTATCGATGTAGCATGTCGCACGATACGAGCCAACCACCGGTAGGCACCCACCCATCACGACTACCCGACACGCTTGCAACCCGGCACCCGCTGTGCCATGCGACACGCATGTCGATCATCCCCAAAGTCACGCTAATGGAGCCGATGGAGGACACGTAACGCCCAGAGAACCACAACTTCTTCTAACCACTTCCTATAAATAGCAGCTATAGGACTCCGATGGGACGGTTCGGAACCCTAGCTAAAGCTAACCTTGGAAAGCTTCAGAAGCTAGTGTGACGCGTTCCAAGGGCGTGTCGGGAGATACTAGGTGAGCACACCCCCTACCTGAGAGGAGCGGAAGTGGTTCACTTAGAACCCATCACGGTAGCCGCAGCAGCCCGATACGACCAAGACGGCCACCCGATGTGTCAGGTTCCTAGATGGGCTCTTGCTCGAGACGGCTCGCCCCTACACCCAATACAAGGAACCTGAGAACCTAAGCTATCGTTAGTCTGGCACGATACCGAGCTCGATACGGATTTCCCATCACGGTGTGCCGCCCGAGAGGGTGGTACCCCGATACGGCCGTATCGGGTAGTGAGCCTTGGTCGTCATGCCTGCCCATCACTGCCTATTGCCCGACAGGGGCTGGCCGCCTGACATGGGCATGTCGATCAGAGCTCCCGCCCGGTATCGGGTTAGAGGCACCTTAGGGGTTTTCTGTTGTATATCGCCCTCCTATATCAAGGAGGCGATACATATCTTTCCTTTTTCAGTCATTTACTTTCATTTATTATGCAATGTAACTAAACCTTTTATACAATGTTCATGCTAGTGGAATTAGTGGAGTTTTAATACCTATTGCTCTATGTTTGGCTGCCCTTTTGTTGGATGATTTCTTTTTCTTAGCATCTGAACTCTAGCTTGTATGCTTGGATCATGTTTTGACTAGCTATCAAATTGTGTTTCCCGTTCAACCCCCTCGAGAGAGGTGTTGTAACTCTAGCATTTGGTCCGATCAGGGAGTAAGAGAGTACCCCGGGTCAGAGTTGCTTCAGCTATCTTTCCGCTCCAACCCAAGTACGCTACCTTTGAGAGGGGGTGTTGGTGCTTAGTTGGAGGTACCCTCTTTTAGAGAAGGGGTAATGGATGTTTTCTACTTCCACTTGTTACGCCTAAGTTTTCTTCCTTTGTTCCTTACCTAGGCAATAGTGTTATCTCCTCCGGTTCCGTTACGCAAAACTCCTAAAATTTGATGAAATGCCAAAACCTTAAATCTTCCTTGTAACTCCAGTTGGAGATAGTTTTTTCTTTATAACGCTCTCTTATAGCATTTTGTTTCCTTTTATTCTATTGTTTACCGTTCTTGATCTACCGTTCCCTTGGGAACATTTTCTTACCCCTCTTTTACCGGAGTGTAGAGTGTTGATTCTACATTCTTAGCATGACCACCCTTGTCCCTGTGGCTTGACCCCGATCGCTACTTCAAACCCCATTATCGTTGTGGGGACCTAAGAGTCAGTTTATTTAAAAGTATGACTACTTCAAATTTGCTCCCTTTGGACACGCAATTTAGGCCGGTCACTAACCCTTGTTGAATAACCATTAGTTTCACTTTTTATCTTGACCATTGCATGATTGTGTCACTCATAGGACAATTGTACTTAGTAGTGTGCTACCACACACCAAAAATCATATCCACTCCGTTTAGATTGTAACTCCACACTCCTACATTTCAAGATAAGGGTGGATGTCCCTCTCCTCCTCCTAGACCCTTTCCAAATGATGACTGACAAAGGATAGACAAATAGAAGACTAGTGAAGGATTTATAAGTTAGCATCATGTAAAGATAAACAAATTTCATTTTTGTATGGAAGTTATTGGTGTGCTCGTTAGAATAAAAAAAATTCTAGAGTTAGAAAGATAGTTATGGAGAAAACAAAGTTTGGAACGATCTCATTTTAAATGAAGAGAAGAGAGGAAATAAATACATTCTTATATTTAGGAAAAGAAAGTCAATATCCAACACAAAGTACAATCAAATAGACTTGATAAAAGATGAGACTATGTGTTACACCTACATTCCACAATTACCACTAATCATGAGATTAGGGCATAAGTTTGAGGATTTTACTTAATACAAAGTTCACTCCCAACTTTTTTTCTTTTATCTCAAACTCTTTTTCTTTTCGCATTCAATCACATAAACAAACTTTACAAAGGAATTAAACCTTGATTACTTTAATATGATGTCAACATTAATGATACACATCCAAGCATTCATTTTGTTCCTCACACTTCCATGTACATACAACATGATAACCAGATATATACTCTATTATTAAGGAAACAAAGATACAAATCATTATTTTGAACTCTCTCTCAACTATATCCAAGGACCTAGAGTGACAGGGACTGACAGAATTTAACTAATTTCATACTTAAATCCTGTGATAGATCTACTCTGATGCAATGACATCTTCAGTCCACGAGTTATCCCTAAAAATTATGAGTAGATGGGTGAGCCTACTTGCTCAGTGAATGAGTACTTCAAAGAAATAGTCTAAAGCACTTACATAATTACAGATATACTATTGAGCAACTGATATCAATCATAACAACAGTAAGCTTTAAAGAGACTAATCATTTGCGGACATAAATTTGGCAAGATATCTAGATATCTACAAGAGTGAATAAATATATGAAAAATCTTGATTGATCCTAAATAAAACTAATAATTCAGAAATATACAAAGAATATTGAATAACTGCACACACTTGTTTAACCTCTGATTCATCTTATTATGCCCTAAATCCACATGAGGTGTACCACAACATGTGAAAGAATCACAGCAAGCTACGATCTCATTGTAGAAGGCTTAGAAACATGCCTAGGTTCCTAAGCCTATCTCTCAAGTAAGGCCCCGTCTGTAGTGGGCCTCACCACATCTGTCTCTCAGCGGCTAATGGGAGCGGCCAGATATCTCAAACTCCACCTCTCAACCTGGGTACTCATGCGGTGAGTTAAGGCCCTCATGCTTATTGTGCATTAGTGGACCTACTAACCACTGTTCACTACAACTTGTAACATAATTACCACTGACATCCCCAGTTGGTGTTGGGTACCACACAACTGTAAGGACTTTACCCTACTAGTCAAGACCCCCGCACCCTACCGGTGCGCTCCGGCTTACCTCGTTCTGTACTACCTCCAGTCAGGAAACCATTTCCTCCCCACACCGAAGGCCTCATCTTGTGAGGATTCTACAATGTTCAGGGCATATAAATGTCTAATTCACTCTTTATGTTCACAATTCAATAATCACATCATCATATCTTAGTTTAGCCTTATAAATCATTCATTTCATAGATCATCTGATAATATTTACCACAAACCAAACTGTTAATCATCACCACATCTCATACTGAGAAACATTGATATCACAATACTTGATTCAATGAACACCCTATCCTTATGGATTCATTTACCTCATTCACTTCTCATATGACTTGCATAAGGATTTAATGCGTCATAAACATTCACTAACTAAAGATTGTTATCAACAATTCATACACAATCAACTTATGTATGAAACCATGGAATTGAGTTGAGTATGGGTTTCCATACCATTCATTGAGATATCATGAATCAAGAATAAAATTATATAAATAAATTCTATGATGTCAAGAAAAGCACTTCAAATGGATTTCACATTATCTATTCACAAATTTTCAACTTTCCACTCATCTAGGATTTCACCCTCTTTACTGAAATATCAAGCAAACACTATGAACATCACATGAAATCTAAGATAGTATCTGACATATATGTACTACACATTTAGATAAACAATCATTCATAATCAATGAGATTTAGATAGACACATTTCTCTTTTTAATTATACAACAATTTCAGTCATAGTCGAAAACCCTAAATATTAGTTTACTCTTATAACCTCTGCAAATACTTAGGGAATTCTCATGAAGATGGATTGTATCCATTTCTAATATACTTTTATCATATGAAATTTATCAAAATAGAGGAATAATCCATTTCATATCATTTTGCAAAAACTTGATCAAAAGACAGTTTAGGGTTTGTACTCGCATACTAAGCAATTGAAAACTATTGATGACTTAACTCATTTTCGTGCAATATACTATATAAAGGAAGTATACGCTCACCCTAAGATGTGTAAACACCTTTAAAATACAGTCCATCTCTAAAAATCGCAAATCCATATCAAAACCCTAGCAAATCGGTTGTTTCTTCTTCCTTTCAACCCGAAAATCCTAGAAATGGGGGATTAAGAAGAAAGAGTGAGAAAAAGGGGAATATTTGATACCATTTTGAATCAAATCAGAGAAGGGATGGAATCTTGACATGTGAGAGAATATTCACCATGAAAGGCTATGCAAATAAGCTAAACTTACTTTATTTCATCATATCTCAGATAGAGAAACCCTAGGTCAGCATCTCCATCACTTTCTCCTCTCAAAACCCTAGCTCTCCTCTCTCTCTAGAATTTCATTTCTCTGGAATGGATCACGAGGTATGAGAGCTTCTTGGGTGCTAGATTTCTCATATATTGCAATTGAGGTGCTTGGATAATTTACACATTAACCCCTCACTATACTTTTTCTTATTTCAGCAAAATTTTTCTGTTATAAAAAGTTGTTGTAATTCATTTATTTTATAGGTCAAACATCCTCCAAAAATTATGAAAAATTTTCATGATGTCCGGAATGTAATTTTAGAGCTCCAATATAAATTTTAGATCATTCAGAGTTACCATAAATAATTAAAAAATCAAACACTACATTGTTGAACATCACTTTGTCAACATTTCGATAGAAGTATAGTTCAACTGAGAAACACATTCAAAGAACATCCAAATATTCTAAAATTTTTCTCCAACATGAATAATTGAGTTATCCATATCATACCCAAAATTCAATTAAATAAAAAATATGTAGAAATATGAAAAATCATTTACCACACTGCTATCCTGATCAAATTCCATATTCATGTACTACCAAAATCCTAATTTTTGCCGATTCGAATTTACATTAATCAAACCCTAATTCTTCAAACTAAAATCATAATTAGAGTTTCTTGTTAGGTTTGAAACATCACAATTGAGCTACTATCATGAATCAAGTCTAAACAATGTTCAATCTAATCAAGCATGTAATCATTCAGGAAAATCCTAATTTACCAATTAAGCACAAATGCGGTCATAACAATTCTCATCCCCTTAAAAAGTTTCATTACCGAAACATAAATATGCAAACAAATTATATTCAAAGTTTCTTTTAAACTTATGAAATCTTATGGGCCACTATACTCTTGTGTTTCATATTAGAATGTTATTTTCAACATTAAGTCATTTGTTTCTCTTCTAATCACAATAGATTTTAAGCAAGCCTTCTCAATGATAGAAGGAATGTTTTTTTGTCATAATCATTAATAGGAAAGAGATAGATAAACAACTATTTTTTTAATCATGACATACCCTATTGAGATGTTACCTCAGTACTGGTAATATGATCCCACTATCTTAATTCATACACTTCAATCTGTACTTATTTTTTTGCATCACATCAGAGTTATTAAAGACAATTCACCTTTCTATTTTGAATTTCACTATTTTTCCACTCTAATAGAAAACCATTCATATATGCAAGACTAGAAGTAACAATAATTGTATAAAACTGAGTCAGACTACTGATATGAATGATGAAAACAATAAAACTCATTCCAATTTAGTATATTTCTCGCACATGTACAATTGAAGTCATATGTAAAACAAATTTTCATCCTTTGAAATTACTTAACAAACTATACTTTAAAACAAATTCACATATTGCTAAAAGCCGCTTGTTTTTTTTCTTTGATTTCTCTTCTTATGCATTACAACTTCTTCTTACATATCCTTCTCATTCTGATCGTCTAGATAAACATCCCTAACATTGAAACATTTAAGGTAAGAATAGATTATTCATAATTCTTGCTATCACTTGCTCATGTTGCACTTCTCCTTTTGTTCAAATCACACTTCTTATATTTCAAATCTTTTTCTTATCCTTCGTTCATACTCATTTCCATATTGTATATCTATCTTTCACATTTGCAAACTGCTATTTTCTTCTCATATTGATGATCTCAGGATTTTATTTTATAGAGATGTTCATTCTCAAGGTCAAATCACTATTGACATCCATGTCACTATTACAACCCTAAACTATCTAGGGTTTGATCCTTATCAATAACATGAGGTTATTATGACATGATTTTACTCCCTTATTTTGATATGCAAACCTTAGCTCTCTTGAGGTTTACTAAAGTCTTCCTTGCCTTTACCACTTGAATTTTCTTTCTCTTGCTTGACCATTTTTATAGATTACTTTCTTGATCTACCCTATTAGGGTTTCATCATCATATTATGTGTCATTAATACATTTGATAGATTTCATAACGATGGTGGGTATGCATCATATATGATTTATTTTCTTATTACTTCATCCCCACATTACTCTCATTAGGGATGACACAAAAGAGAAGGTGATTCTGATATTTAGAATTCCAATCTTCAAGTATTCACTTAACACATTTCTTGTATCTAGGTTTAATTACTCATCGTCAAGGAGACTAGACTACTTCACATATTCTCACATCTCCCAATCTCTTTCTTTTATCATCTATATTACTCCTTCATGTTTCAAATACTTCTTTATTTTCCATAATCGTCTTACCATATGCTACTCTTCTAACTTTCATCTTTATCTTCTACTTATATCTTATGATCATATTTCTCACTCTCGTATATGATTCCATATTTTTTGATATATATAGTTCTTATCAATTTGAAAGTCCAGATCATTCTTTTACTTTTATCAAGTTGAAAGTCCAGATCAATATTCTCCTTACTAGTTTCATCTTCTACATAATACACTACATGTCTTTCATTTAAAATCAAATGACTCATGTAGGGCTCAACCATAGTTTCTTTCTCAATCAAGCTTTTCATTCCTCAATCTAATCCACCTCTATATGATTTATTCATTTTTTTAGCTAGACTATGTTCTTCCTTTGAGAATTACTTCCATTTCATCACTAGGAGGCTATTGAATATATCAGATGGAAATGAGGTTGTTATTCTATAGACTAAGAATTCAAAGGTAGTAACTATGAATGTATTAAACTTCATAATAAAGGTATACATTCCATGCTCTCAATTATATCATGCAACCCTCATTCTTAATCAAGCTCATCATTTCCAACATTTCTCTTTGTTTCAACTAAGTTTCTTATCCTAGTCTTATGATTTACATATTCATCTAATTCTCTTTACTTTAACTCTTCTAAAGACTCTTCACTTCTATGTACTTATTTTATACTTAACTCTTTTCTTCTATTTTCCTTTTGTTGTAGAGTACATAAGTACATTTTACTCAATTATATGATCCATTCATTCTAATTGATTCTTTCTATCTTGGCTTTCCATGTAGTTTTCTCTTATCTTTCCTTGATTTCAGATTAGATAAAGTGCCACAATTAGTTATATAGTTCAATTATCTTTATCCATCCTTTATTCTTCATTTTGTATGTTACATACTCATGTATGTCTTGTATCTATATCCCTCTTCTTTCATTCCTAATTAAGTGTTTCTCATATGAGGTCCCAAAGTTGGATCTTAGATAACAGTTCCAACTGATTCTTAGTTATTCCAATCTTTCCCATATGTTTCAACCTATAGTGTATGTACATACTCATTACATTTTTAGTTTGCCTCCCTGTAGTTTAATTAATCTTATTAGATTAATTAATATGACTCATTAAATCCCAGTAATGCATCCTGCCAGTCGGACCAGGCCATACCTATAGTCCTGAAGCCAAGAGCTACTCAGGATTAACCAACTCATGTTCATCTCAAACATGTGGAAAGAATATCCACTAAGGGAAAACTCATTTAAACATAACTTCTAGTCTATTTGATACAAATAATGCAATAATAACTAAATAAATTTCATAGTGTACAACAATCTTAAAGGACCACGTATATTTCTAAAAATGGAATATTTGAATTCAAATATATAAGAGTATTTCTGTTGATCTCCAATCAAAGCATCAATATAAAGCAAGAGTTGTATCACATTCTATCTTTACGCTCTTATTTCCTTACTACTTTCTAGTCTTCTAACCCTATAATATCTAGGGTTTCTCTCTAGTCCATCCTCCCTCTGTATACTTGGCCAGGGCATCCAGAGAAGAATAGACAGATTAGCTTGAAACTGGTCAACCTAAGTATTCAGATACCGGGCCAGGGTATCTAAATACTCAGAACTCCTAGAGTTGTCGACACATCACCTCCTATCCACCACATTTATAACTCTGACATTCTATCCTAATGGTCCCTGACAACTCATCCTAAGCTCGGATACCAAGCTGTTACACCCACATTCCACAATTACCACTAATCATGAGATTAGGGTGTAAGTTTGAGGATTTTACTTAATACAAAGTTCACTCCCAACTTTTTTTCCTTTATCTCAAACTCTTTTTCTTTTCGTATCTAATCACGTAAACAAACTTTACAAAAAAATTAAACCTTGATTACTCTAATATGATCTCAACATTAATGATACACATCCATACATTCATTATGTTCCTCACACTTCCATGTACATACAACATGATAACTAGGATATATACTCTATTAATAAGGAAACAAAGATACAAATCATCATTTAGAACTCTCTCTCCACTCTATACAAGGACCTAGAGTGACAAGGATCGACTGAACTTAACTAATTTTATACTTCACTTATGTGGCCGATTTACTCTGATGCACTAACATCTTCAGTCCATGAGTTATCCCTAAGAATTGTGAGTAGATGGGTGAGCCTACTCGCTCAGTGAATGAGTACTTCAAAGAAATAGTCTAAAGCACTTATATAATTAAAGATTTACTATTGAACAATTGATATAAAATATAACAACAGTAAGCTTTAAAGAGACTAATCATTTACAGACATAAATTTGGCAAGATACTCTAGATATCTACAAGAGTGAATCAATATATTAGCATGCTTGATTGATCATAAAGAGAACTAATAATTTAGAAACATATAAAGAATATTAAATAACTACACACTTGTTTAACCTCTCATTCATCTTATTATGCCCTGAACCCACATGAGGTGTACCACAACATGTGAAAGAATCGCAGCAAGCTACGATCTCACTGTACAAGGCTTACAAGCATGCATGGGTTCCTAAGCCTATCTCTCGAGTAAGACCCCATCTGTAGCGGGCCTCAGCACGTCTGCCTCTTGGCGACTAATGAGAGCAATCAGATATCTCAAACTCCACCTCTCAACCTGGGTACTCATGCAGTGAGTCAAAGCCCTCAGACTTATTATGCATCAGTGAACCTACTAACCACTGATCACTACAACATGTAACATAGGTACCACCGACATCCCCAGTCGGTATTGGGTATCACACAACTGTAAGGAGTCTGCCCTACTAGTCAAGAACCCTGCACCCTACTGGTGCACTCCGGCTTACCTGAATCTGGACTACCTCCAATCAGGAAACTATTTCCTCTCCACAGTGCAGGTCTCATCCTATGAGGATTCTACATTGTTCAAGGCATCTAAATGGCTAATTCAAAAAGGACTAGCGACGTAGCTTGTTGCCCACTTGTCTTCTATTTCGATGTAATCTAGAGAACTATGAAAAATAATATTTGTAAATGCATTCAATCTTTAAGTTCACAATTCAATCATCACATCATCATAACTTATTTCAGCTTATAAACCGTTCATTTCATAGATCATCTGATAATATTTACCACAAACCAAACTGTTAATCATCACCACATCTCATACTGAGAAACATTGATATCACAACACTTGATTTACTAAACACCCTATCCTTAAGGCTTCATTTACCTCATTCACTTCTCACATGACTTGTATAAAGATTTTTTGTGTCATAAACATTCACTAAATAAAGATTGCTATCAACAATTCATATACAATCAACTTATGTATGAAACCCTAGAATTGAGCTGAGTTTGGGTTTCCATGCCATTCATTGAGATATCATGCATCAAGGATAACATTGAACAAATAAAGTCTATGATGTCAAGGAAAGCACTTCAAGTGGATTTCACAATATATATTTACAAATTTTCAACTTTCCACTCATCTACGATTTCACCCTCTTTACTGAGATATCAAGCAAACACCATGAACATCACATGAAATCCAAGACAGTATCTAATGTATATGTACTATACATTTAGATAAAATTCATAATCAATGAGATTCAGATAGACACATTTCTCTATTTATTTATACAACAATTTCAGTCATTGCTGAAACCACTAAATTTCAGTTTACTCTTATAACCTCTGCAAATACTTAGGGAATCCTCATTAAGGTGGCATGTATCCATTTATAATATACTTTTATCATCTGAAATTCATCAAAATAGAGGAAGAACCCATTTCGTATCATTTTGCAAAAACTTGATCAAAAGACAATTTAGGGTTTGTACTCGCATACTAAGAAATTGAAAATTATTGATGACTTAACTCATTTTTGTGAAATATAATGTTTAAAGTAAGTACAAACTCACCCTAAGGTGTGAAAACACCTTAAAAATGCAGCCCATCTCTGAAAATCTCAAATCCATATCAAAACCCTAACAAATCAGTAGTTTCTTCTTCCTTTCAACCCAGAAACCCTAGAAATGGGGGATTATGAAGAAAGAGTGAGAAAGGGGGAATATTTGATACCATTTCAAATAAAATCATAGGAGGGACGGATTATTGACATCTGACAGAAGTTTCATCATGAAAGTCTATGCAAATAAGCTAAATTTACTTGATTTCATCATATCTCGGATAGAGAAACCCTAAGTCAGCATCTCCACCACTTTCTCCTCTCAAAACCCTAGATCTCCTCTCTCTCTCTCTAGAATTTCATTTCTCTAGAATGGATCAAAAAGTATGAGAGATACTTGGGTGCTAACTTTATCATAAAGAGAAATTGAGGTGCTTGGGTAATTTACACATTAACCCCTCACTATACTTTTTCTTATTTCAGAAGATTTTTCTGTTATAAAAAGTTACTGTAATTGATTTATTTCAGAGGACAAATATCCTCCAAAAATTATGAAAATTTAGCATGATGTCTGAAATTTAATTTCAGAGCTCCAGTATAAATTTTAGATCATTCAGAGTTACTCATAAATAATTAAAAAAATAAAACAGTACACTACTGCACATCACTCTGTCAGCATTTCGGTTAAAGTATAGTTTGACTGAGAACCACATTCAAATAACATCCAAATATTCTGAAATTTTTCTCTAACATGAATAATTGAATTGTCCATATCATATAAAAATTAAATTAAATAAAAAATACATAAAAATATGAAAAATCATTTACCACATTTCTATCCTAAATAAATTCCATATTCATGTACTATCAAAACCAAACCCTAATTCTTTAGTTTAAAATCATAATTAGAGTTTCTTATTAGGTTTGAAACATCACAATTGAGCTACTATCATGAATCAAGTCTAAATAATGTTCAAACCAATCAAGCATGTAATCATTCAGGTAAACCCTAATTTACCAATTAAGCACAAATGCAGTCATAACACTATCTCTCTCTAATATATTCATTATGCATGCTTGTCCCTATTGAACTTAAGCATATTGAATCTCTATTTCCACTCATGGATCCTTTATCTCTCTCATTATTCTCCCTAATAACCTCTCATTATTCACCCATATCTCCTACCGTACGCGTGGACATAATTAGCACAAGAGTCCCACCCCACATTATGTAAGCCAGGTTTTTTTCCAGAGTGGTTGCCATTTGTGAAGCATCAGTCAATATTGGACTACACCATCCCTGAGAGAGACATTCTCATGAATGAATTGTGTTTTATGTCAGTCGTGTTTCAACAATTCTTTTCACCCAATACAGTTCTTCATTTTCTTTAACCACAAATCACAATTTGTTGTATACTTTCAGACATCATTCTTGCCTATAACTACACAATTGAACATTTGTATAGTTGTACACTTACTTGGAATTGACTATGATATAGTCAATATTCATTAGTTCCAAAAACAACTTTAATATGTAAAAATTATCAACCTAAATAGTCAACGAAGTGCACCTTACCTCATTGGGAAACTAAAAAACAATGATCCATAAATCTCTTCCATAATCAACCTAAATATTTATGTTTGTTGCTGTAGACGTAATATATGGGATGTGTTGGTAAAGATCATTCAGTATGTCAATTAATGTGATAAAAAATATTAAACCTAGTCATTCCGCGTTGGTACAACACAGGAAAGCTTATCAATTATTGATGTATTCGTTTAAAATAATAGGCTCTACAGGAGTAGAAAAAAGGAATCATGTTTGTTGCTGAAAAAGATGTAGTGTTAATCGACCTAAATCATGTGTCTAAAAGGAGGCAGACTCATAAAGAATCAAACTTTAAATTTAACACCCAAACCTTCAAGGACACCCGCAACTTTATTACGGGGTCGAAGTAGATATACGAGGTCAAACACAGGGACGTGGGGACGTTTAAGACACTTAAGATCTCACTGTTAAGTCAGATGAACCATTCTGATAGTCGATAAAAGTATGGAGCTAGAACTAGTCTAATAGATTTTTACGAAGTAAAACAAAACAAAGTAAAGAAAACAAAACAGAGTCCATAGGATTCTACTAATCAAAGAGAAGGAGTTCTTGACTATGTTACCACAAGTTGGGCAGTCTATGCACCCGTTCTCGGGCGTAGACAACCCTTGAACACCCCAGCAAGCAATCTACATCCAAACATAGTATGTATTGGGGTATCTGTTCCTGTGGGGTCATCCCACTCACTTTCGCGCAGCGTGACTAAAACCCAACAATGACATGAAACCCCTCTCGAGGATGACAAAGCAACACCCTAGAATATTCTAGATACCCTCTCAGGTCTAGAACATTCTGATATACTAGGAATAGGTGTAATCTGGGTAGAACCCGGTATTGGGCCCGACCGTGCCAGGCTGGGTTCAGTCGTGCCCAGGTCTATATTTCTGCATTGATCACATTGAATCATCCTCCTTTCATATTTCGATGCAAACTATCTTCTCTTATCTATTTCTACAATGACTCTCTTGATATAGGCAGAAATAAAAGTTCAAGCAAGAATGAGATCAACCAGACTAGCAATCATAACCAGAAAGAGAAGATAGAACTAAAAATGTACTAGATGTGAAATAAAACTACTTGCTTAAGGTAAAAGTACATAAACATGCCCAAAACAAACTACATAACCAAGAAGGAGCTCAACTAGCCATTGACAAGCATAGTTGGCACTGAACAAAGATGGAAGAACATCATTTGTACAGAAACAAAAGAGAACAGTAGAAGAAAGGAGAAGAAGAAGAGATTTAGCCCATAGAGGAGAGGTGGCTCTCACTCCTTAGCCTCCGTATAGGCCATATCTCGTCTTTGGGTCATCCTCCTTAGTCTTTTGGACTCCTTGGCCTCCTTTCTCTTTGATTCTTCCCCAAACTGCAACTTAGTGGGTGTATGGAGGTGGAAGATGGGTAGGAATGGTAGGACGTGGGTGTACGGTGGTGGAAAATAGTGGTAGATGGAAGCAAACTAGAAGAACAGATATAGAATGAGAACTTCAACCCTTTCATACCTTGGAATTCTCCCATGGGGCTCTGTAAACTAAGAATGTGCAAAACCACAATGTGAAACCAAAAAGAAAATCTCCAAACCGTAGACCTCCCAATAATAGAACCCCCCTCCAAGTAGCGAGGGGTGGGTATTTATAGGTCAAGGTGGAGTGTATGTAATGAGTGGTTGCGACACCTGTCTCGGTCGCTACACTTGTCTCGACACGGCCGTGCTGGGAGTTGAGGCAGACGTCGCGGTCGAGGCAGACGTCGCGACTGAGGCAGATGTCGTCGGTTCATGATCAAATGGATGTCACGGTTGAGATGTTTGTAGTGGTCGGGGCAGACGTCATGATCAAGGCAGACGTCCCAGTCAAGGCAGATGTCACGGCTGAGGCAGGTGTTGTGATTGAGGCTCACGGTCGAGGCACGTGTAGCTAACCCTTTTCTTCGGCACAGTCATGGCGAGAGTACCGATCGTGATATGTGTCGCAAGTGAAACAAGTGTCGCAGTCGCGACAGGTACCGCAGTCACAATAGGTGTCGCGGTCGTAGAAGGTGTCGCAGGAGAGATAGATGCCATAGTCGAGGCAGGTGCAACTGACCCTTGTCCTTGACACGGCCGTGTCGGGCTTGGCACGATTGTGTCGGGCATCTCAATCACGTTCGGTGTCCCGTTCGTGACAGATAGAAGCCTAGCTGCTGTAAAAACTATGTGTTGGGGAGAAATCTTGGAGAATATATGTCTTTTCAGGTTCGGTTCCTGCATGTCCCAAAATTGCCTAGGTGATTGACTTTATCTCTAAAAGATATATAAATTGTGAAAAGATAAGTATGTAGAGTTATTTTGGGCATATTAAGGCTATAATGACACAAAACTATAAATGAAAGTTTAGCATAAATGCCTGAATTTGGGTGTTATCAACCACCCCAAGCTTAAACCTTTGCTTGTCCTCAAGCAAGACTGTGCTCAAGGAACAAAAAGATAACATCCAAATTAAGCTTGGCGATAAATACTAAGGTTAAGAAAAATAATTTAAAACATCAATTCTCTTGACCCATGTCGTTTCAGAGCAAACCCCCACCAATCGAGAATAATCCTGCTAAAGTATGATCAAAGAGCATCTGGGCAAGATTAAGCAAATTTACTAAACCCATCAATACTTACGGGGTTCGAATCATAATTATATAACATTAGAACATTGTCACATAGGTAATTTGGCGGGTGATGAATAATGAACTATTATCATGTATTCATGTAGACCAATTAGGAATAACATACCTCCCACTTATTCAGGTCCTAAGTAGCAACAAAAGCAAAAAAGACTCTAATGACTTCTAAGGATCCTGATCTGCGTCAGGTTGGTCCATGCAACAAGCAACAGCCCCTACAGTCCAAGCCAGTTGGCCCAGAGCAGTGAGACAAATTAACTTCTCATATTGTGCTCAAACCAACCCTGCTGCTGGGATGCTCTCATAGGTCTCTTAGGGGTTCCTAGTGACTCTCTAATGAGCTTTTGGGGAGGCACTGCGAGGCACGACATACCCGAATTCACGAGCACAGTCATACACTAACTGGGCACCATCCTCAACTCTCCTAAAAGAGAAAACAATGCTCATTTATTCACACTCAGGCTTTTATTCTCTACATTCTATTTTATAGGTTTTGGTGCGAACTATTTTGATATTTTTGGGATTTTGTGGGCGGCCAAGCCTCTTTTACAATTTTTTTAATTTTCATCTTTTTGACTCAATATAAGGGGAGAGGGCGCGCAGACCATCAAGGAAAAATACTTCAACTTGATTATAGCTCAAAACTCATCATTATCCTCTTGATACATGTATGGAGAGATAGTAATTATGATTCAAGGATCCTTAGAGTAGAGGCAAGTTCACGAAAAATGCAGCTTGGAGTTTTGATCAAACTCTAGCTTCTTTTCCAACAGTCCTATACCTTGGATTTGTCGCTCACAACATAGATCAAGGGAATAATGTTTTAAGTTGTGAAAAAGACGCATAACTTTAGATTTATTACCAAACTTAAGGAACAAGTCAATGAGCAAGTCGTGTAAAATATTAAGCAATTTAAGATGAAAATTATGCATTTAGGTGCATGGATAAGCATTTAAGTATAAGATTTGCATCACATGGCCTTAATTGCAAAGCTACAAATTACAGACTAAAGTCCTACAAAACAATAAGGCTAAATATAAATTTACGCCTAAATGCAAAAAGTAAACATGCATGCCTGAAAAATGAAGAGATAGAATGGCGAATAGCCCTACCCACCCCAAGCTTAAAACTTTACTCATCCTCGAGTAAGACCTAAACTTGAGATGGTAGGGAAGGAATGCATGGATGTATAGAAAAGAAATTTATGAAAGTCCTAGCATGGTGCATGTATGCAAGGATATGTAAATGTAGTTAGAGGAAAGAAACTATCTAAGAAAAAAAGGAATTTGTTTTAACAAATAGACAAAAGAAAGGAGTAAAAGAAAGGGGGTGGTTGCCCCATGATACCAACACTGGGATCCCAAATCCTATGTTTTGGGACCAGTGTCACCTTTGTCTTGCCGATTGGATCTGCCATGCATGAAAACAAGAGGCAGAGGAGATACTAGGCCCTTCTGAGTCTGAAGTAGAGGAATAGAATATGATGACTCAGTGTATTCATCCTCGTACTGGAATTGACTTGAACTGCACTGAAAGGAATTCTTCGACAAATCACCCTCAAGGTACCTTCCAAGATACGAATCTGAGCAGGAAGGCCCTAGGATGTGGACACAGGATAAGATGGATGGGAGAGGCTGAAAGTGTTCTAGAGGACTCCTCTCTTCTCTCTCCACCTTTAAGCTTGAGGTTGGATGCTCGGATAAATTTTCATGTACATTCTAAGTCATCCAATCATCTTCTGAACATGAAATATCCCCATATGATTATGTTTCCAGTTCTACTACCCCAAGTTGGTCACATTCCATGGGGTCTGGGGTATCTTCATGTTCAACAATCGTGTTATAGTAGATTGTCCATCCTACTCCCTTAATGTCAACTTTTCCTTGAAAAGGGGTTGTGGACGATGTCGGCTCATGCCACTCTAGTTCGTAATCGTCATCATACTCACTACTCCAATTTGAACAAATGTTGTTGTCTTCCTCATTGAACAAATTGTTCCAAACCATGACTGACGTACTACTCAAAGTGAAGTGGCAAATCTCAATATGAGAGACATCACTCTGGTCTGGATCAACGTCTAATTCAGGTTCTTCAAATTGACCCTCCTGTTGTGAGGTTGTTTGACTGCCCTGGTCATGATCATCATAGAACCATTCATGTGTGTGGCTTGTATCTTCCATTTGTTGATCGATTGAATCATTTGGACAAAGTGAAGGGCTTCCCCAAGTGGGTCAGTCTTCACGAAAAAATCCTAGTGAATCTAGTTGATGGTTTGAATAGGATGGAGAGGCAAACTCCATTTCAAGCCCAATGGCTCTTATGACTATAATATGCATGGTTGTGTGATGGCATTTGCAATTGGATGTTAACCAAATCGATGAGCTCTTGAAGCCTCCTGCCCTATTCAACATCCTTATCATGAAGTTGTTGTGCTTGAGCAACACTACTATCAAGATCCGTCATTTCCGCCATACACTTTTGTTGGGAATTTGTTGTATTAAACTGATGCAGTTGGACTAATCCTCGTTCAACAGTCTGAAGTATACGTCTACTGCGGTCTGCGATCTCAGTGGCTACTTGGAGATGATGATCCTTCTTTTCTAGTAGTTGTCAAAGCAGATCGTCTTATCCAATGGAGTTGAGGAGATAAGGAGGAGGTGAGTGCATTGACACTTTCTCCAGCTAGCTCTACTACTCTGATTAGTTCTTGATCCCATGTCATTACTGAGGTCAAGGGTTGATTGGCAATCTCCCTTGTTGAGACATCCAGTAATGACGATGGTGGGGCGAGTATAGTTCAACTAGCTATAGAGCACAACTTTCAATTATTTTCCAACAGTAGGAACTGCGGAAGAACTCGAGAGGACAGGTGGACATGATAATTTTCCTTGCTGAAGCAAGGTCCATGGTTGTAAAAGTATAAGAAATAGGAAAACAATTCAGTATATATGAACAAGTATGCGTAAGACAAAAGAAAAAATATGCATATATATACAGGATTACGGATGATAGAACAAAATCTTTGTGCGTGTAAACGTCGAAAACCACATCTCCGGCAATGTCGTCAAAATTTGATCGACCTCGAGAGGGCGGATCGAAAGGAGGCAGACTTAGAAGGAATCAAACTTTAAATTTATAACCCAAACCTTCAAGGACCCCTGCAACTTTATTACGGGGTCAAAGTAGATATACGGGGTCGAAACATGGATGTGGGGACGTTTAGGATGCTTAAGATCTTACTCTTGAGTCAGATAATTCAATTTGATAGTCGATAAAAGTATGGAGTAAGAACTAGTCTAGAAGATTTTTACGAAGTAAAACAAAACAAAGTAAAGAAAATAAAATAGATTTTGTAGGATTCTACTAATCAAAGAGAATGAGTTCTTGGCTATGTAACCACAAGTTGGACAGTCTATGCACCCATTTTTGGGTGTAGACAACCCTCGAATACCCCAGCAAGAAAACTACATCCAAATATAGTACGTACTATGGTATCTGTTCCTATGGGGTCATCTCACTCGCTTTTGCACAGCGTGACTAAAACACATCAATGACATGAAACCCCTCTCGAGGATGACAAATCAATACCCTAGAATATTCTATATACCCTATTAGGTCTAGAATATTTTGAGATGCTAGAAACAGGTGTGATCTGGGTAGTACTTGGTAGTGGTCCCGACTTTTTCGGGCATGGTCCGGCCGTGCCCAGGTCTACGGTTCTGCACAGATTACTTTGAACCATCCTCCTTTCAGATTCCGATGCAAACTATCTTCTCTTATCTATTTCTATAACGACTCTCTCAATATAGACAGAAATAGAAGTTCCAGCAAGAAAGAGATCAACCAAATTAGCAATCATAACTAGAAAGAGAAGATAGAATAGAAAGCATACTAGATCTGAGATAAAACTGCTTGCTCAAGGTAAAAGTACATAAACATGCCTAGAACAGGCTACATAGCCAAGAAAGAGCTCAACTAGCCATGGATAAGCATAGTTAGCACCGAACAAAGATAGAAGAACATCATTTGTACATAAACAAAAGAGAATAGTAGAAGAAAGGAGAAGAAGAAGAGATTTAGCCCGTAGAGGAGAGGTGACTCTCGCTCCTTAGCCTCCATATAGGTCGGATCTCGTCTTTGGGTCATCCTCCTTGGCCTTCTGGACTCCTTGGCCTCCTTTCTCTTTGATTCCGCCCCGAACAGCAGCTTTGTGGGTGTATGGAGGTGGAAGATGGCTGGGAATGATAGGATGTGGGTGTACGGTGGTGGAAAATGGTGGTAGATGGAAGCAAATTAGAGGAACGGGCGTAGGATGAGCACTTCAGTCCTTTCAGACCTTCGAACTCTCCCACAGGGCTCTGGGAACCAAGAACGTTTGGAACCACAATGTGGAACCAAAAAAATCTCCGAAACGCTGGCGTCCCAATCTCGGAACCCCCCTCCAGGTAGCGAGGGGTGGATATTTATAGGTGAAGACGGAGTGTATGTAATGAGTTGTCACGACACCTGTCTCGGTTGCTACACTTGTCTCAGCACGACCGTGTCGGGGGTTACGGTCAAACAAATGTTGCGGTCGAGATGTTTGTAGCGGTCAGGACATACGTCGTGGTCGAGAAGGCGTCGCAGTCGAGGCAGGTGTCGCGGTTGATGCAGGTGTAGCTGACCCTTTCCTCGATACAGTCGTACCAGGAGTACCGGTCGCGATATGTGTGATGGGCGAAACAGGTGTCGTGGTCGCAACAAGTAATGTGGTCGCGATAGGTGCCGAGATCGAGGCAGGTGTTGCAGGTGAGATAGATGTTGTGGTCGAGGCAAGTGGAATTGACCCTTGTCCTCGGCACGGCCGTGCCGGGCATCTCAGTCACATTTGGTATTGCGGTCGCGACGTATAGAAGCCTAGCTGTTGTAAAAAATTATGTGTTGAGGAAAAATTTTGGAGAATATATGTTTTTTCAAGTTCGGTGCCTGCATGTCCCAAAATTAGCTAGGTGAGTGACTTTATCTCTGAAAGATTTATAAATTATGAAAATATAAGTATCTAAAGTTATTTTGAGCATATTAAGACTATAATGACAGAAAATCATAAAAGAAAGTTTAGCATAAATACTTGAATTTGGATGTTATTAAGTGCTGACAACTCTTTTTTCAGGACGTGTTGACACCGACCTCAGCCGTCCGGTCCCAACCCCCTAGAGATCTGTGTACACAGTGAAAAGCAAATATGCATTTCGCTTTGCACATGGATCTCTAGGGAGCTTTTGGGAACGGACGACTGGAATGGTGTCAGTATTGGATCCTGGTTGGTCTGGTGCTTGGTGCTCGACGTGTCTTAGCTTTTGAAGGCACTGTCAATATGAGGAGGACATAATGAACTTGATAAATATCCAAGTCGCGATTGTAGCTGATTCTAAAAAGCAAAAACCATCAAATAATGGTTGACAATTACTCATTGAGCATCCACGGACATGTAATCTGAGTATGAAATAGTAAAAGTCACCTCAGTAAGAAGGAATTACTCGTTTCAAGATTAAATCGACACATGAAACAAAACAAAATGACATCGAGATTGTCCAAAGAATGATGGATCTGGTGCCAAATATTATACCTGGATTTTGTTGGGCATCTATGGCCAATTACAATGATGATGATGGGATAGGCATCACTGATAGTGATGCACAACGGCAACGGTGGCTGTAAGAACTCAGCCTTAGAAGCAAAGGTGCAGCGTTTGGAGAAGGCATCCGGAGCGAAACAAAGTGAAAGCGTAAGACACATGAGGCGCACACTCTTGACAAAGGAGTTTTTGATTTCTCTCCCCTATGAATTTTTCAATAGATGGATATCTTATAACATTGCATCCCCGAAGAGAGGATCAAAACTCATATATATAATAAATTGTTGTCTTTTTTTCCATCATGAAGTGAAACAACGGTTTTTTTGGAAGTTGCCCATCCCTATATATGCCCCTTCAAAAAATATTTAATAATAAATATATACATAATTATTTTAGACCACACCAAAAGAGGGGTATTTTAACACAATGAAGAGAGTCATCGTCAGGCGTTGTCACTTTGTCACTCGCTGCTCTAAAGAATTGTTTGTTTTGGTCTTCCATGTTTCACTCACATTCGAGGGGTATTTAGTTGGCACGGGATCCACACGTAGGATTTGGGTCACAATCTCAAAGAGTGGATTCATGTTTTCATGAGCTGTTATCATGTTGCTGCTATCGAAGGCTGGTTTGGCTGGATATAGTCAAGTGTAGTGGCGTGAGTTCAAAATGTGAAAATTGACGGAAAAAAAGATTAATGGATCAAAAATGCAATCAGATTTGAGACCCTAAGCCCCTGTTTGGTTCCGGACTGAAACCGGATCGGCGCCTGTCGCGTAGCGCCAACTCAGCGTTTTTCGATCCGGATCGGCGCAGATCAGCGTTTGGTTCAACATCTCGGAACGGTGCCGTTTCGGGGTTCCGTAATCTCAAAACCCGGACCAACTCAGTCCCGGTCTGAGCTGGATTTCATTTGCAACCCGGTTTCAACCTCACTCCCGTCTTTCCGTCCCGATACTCCCCCACCCCCGCGCCACCCGATACCCTCCTTTACTCCGTCTGAGCAGTGCTGCTCGAGGAATACGATAACTGGGTCTAGGAGTAGGTGTAGGTCGGCTTTACCTGTTCCCCGTCCACTCGGCTCTGTCCCGGCGCCGGCGTGTGGTGGTAGCATGTGTTTTGAGAATGCAGCCGGTAGGGCGTCGCCATGGCAGTGCTGTTGGGAGGCTGTTCACGGGGCGAACAGGAGGCCGTAGCAGACGGCGAATTGAAAGCAGGTAAGGGCATTGTGTTGTCCAATCTCTTCTTCCCCCTACTGCTGTCACGGCGCTTATCAATTTTGCAGGACATCGACAAACGTCGAGCAGCCCCAGTCGAAAAGGCAGCAGTCGAAAAGGCATTTCTGCTATAAATTGGGGGCAGTGGTCCTCCAACTCCTCCCGTTTCACCTTGTGAGTGTCGTGAACCTCCTCGCAGACGCCTTCGGTTCCGGCGATTTGTGTAGCTGCTCGAGAACCTGGTCGGATCCAACACCAGTCCTTCCACGGTAAGTGCATTGTGTTCTTCCATTGTTCTTCCGTTGTTATTCGTTTGTAGTTGTGTTCTTCCGTTGTTGTTCCAGTTATTAACCAGTGTGTTTGCCTTGTGTTTCTGTTTTTTTGCTGCTGTGGTGCGCGTGGACGGCGACGACACTGTGGTGTGTGTGCGTGGACGGCGATGGCACTTCCGGTGTTTAGGTATGCTCTCGCTCCTTGTGTTTCTATTTTTTTGCTGCTGTTGTGTCCGTTTTTTTGCTGTTGTGGTGTCCGTTTGAGGGCAACCACATCCCTTCCTTCTTCTGTTTTTTATCCTATCCCATTCCACCTTATTTTGAACGGTGCTTTTTTTTCATTGTTGCGAGCTTTGTTCAAACTGAAATACAATTCAACGTTGATAATTTGATTGTCCATTGGTTTCTGTTTAATCATATATACTATTTTGGATCCGTGCAATAGTGTATATCTGAAATGAATTCCTTGTGTAAAATGTTAATAAATGTAACAAGATTAGAAAAGCAAATACAAAAGAACACCATGTTTGAGTACAAATAATATCTTCCTAGCTTGGGCAGTCAGTTAAAATTTAAGTGTGTTCCCCTGTTTGAATATGAGCTCATTGAATGTGAATATATAATTACCATTTACTAACAATAGTATTCATGCATTTTGTTTTTATACAAATATGCTTAAATGATATCATCATCATCATTTTCGACAAAGTCTCCTTGATAGGGCCTCCTTGAGAGGGCCTTATGATCCATGTCTCCTATGTGTTCTAAGGAAGAACAAGAGTGACTATTTTTTGTTGTGGGAGAAAACTAGGGTTTAATTTGGGTACTTGATTCGTTTGTGATTGGTATAATAATTTGGGGTAATCAAGCAAAGGCAAAATTGCAAATGATTTGTATAATAATTATAGCACTGGGGTAATCAAGGAATGGCAAAATTGCAAATGATTTGTATAATAATTATAGCACATGATTATTCAAATTACATATGTTTGTTATTATGTTTCTTATTCTACACATGTATTTTTTGATGTGTATGTATAAGTACAAGTACTACAAAATTTACATACAACTTGCTAAAAACTGAATTGAATTATCACTTGACTCCCTTCAATGCTTGTTGATTGTTAATATATGATCAATAGTCACAATATATTAAAAGAATCTGGTCTCCTGCCATCCCGTCCCATACTTTTGTGCTAAGATTTCAGGGTTTCACATTTTAAGCAATGCATCAGTAATTACCTGTGTTTGTTTAAAGTGAAAGTCCAAATTTGAGAAAATGCCGATATTTTGGAGAAAGCTGTGAATAGTTGAGGTTTTAGGTGTAAAACATGCGCAAATCAGACCAATAATAATGTAAGTATTTGGTTTGACAGTTCAAAAATAATTGCACACAAACATGGACCACACACTCACCTTAAGATAGTCATGCATGTACTGCTGTGGATTTAGGTATGCCTTGTGTTTCTGTTTTTTTGCTGTTGTGGTGTCCGTTTGAGGGCAACCACATCCCTTCCTTCTTCTGTTTTTGATCCTATCCCATTCCACCTTATTTTGAACGGTGCTTTTTTTCATTGTTGTGAGCTTTGTTCAAACTGAAATACAATTCAACGTTGATAATTTGATTGTCCATTGGTTTCTGTTTAATCATATATACTATTTTGGCTCCGTGCAATATTGTATATCTGAAATGAATTCCTTGTGTAAAATGTTAAAAAATGTAACAAGATAGGAAAAGCAAATACAAAAGAACACCATGTTTGAGTATAAATAATATCTTCCTAGCTTGGGCAGTCAGTTAAAATTTAAGTGTGTTCCCCTGTTTGAATATGAGCTCATTGAATGTGAATATATAATTACTATTTACTGACAATAGTATTCATGCATTTTGTTTTTATACAAATATGCTTAAATGATATCATCATCATCATTTTCGAAAAAGTCTCCTTGATAGGGCCTCCTTGAGAGGGCCTTATGATCCATGTCTGCTATGTGTTCTAAGGAAGAACAAGAGTGACTAATTTTTGTTGTGGGAGAAAACTAGGGTTTAATTTGGGTACTTGATTCGGTTGGGATTGGTATAATAATTTGGGGTAATCAAGCAAAGGCAAAATTGCAAATGATTTGTATAATAATTATAGCACTGGGGTAATCAAGGAATGGAAAAATTGCAAATGATTTGTATAATAATTATAGCACATGATTATTCAAATTACATATGTTGGTTATTATGTTTCTTATTCTACACATGTATTTGTTGATGTGTATGTATAAGTACAAGTACTACAAAATTTACATACAACTTGCTAAAAACTGAATTGAATTATCACTTGACTCCCTTCAGTGCTTGTCGATTGTTAATATATAATCAATAGTCACAATATATTAAAAGAATTTGGTCTCCTGCCATCCCGTCCCATACTTTTGTGCTAAGATTTCAGGGTTTCACATTTTAAGCAATGCATCAGTAATTACCTGTGTTTGTTTAAAGTGAAAGTCCAAATTTGAGAAAATGCCGATATTTTGGAGAAAGCTGTGAATAGTTGAGGTTTTAGGTGTAAAAACATGCGCAAATCAGACCAATAATATTGTAAGTATTTGGTTTGACAGTTCAAAAACAGTTGCACACAAACATGGACCACACACTCACCTTAAGATAGTCATGCATGTACTGCTGTGGATTTAGGTATGCCTTGTGTTTCTGTTTTTTTGCTGCTGTGGTGTCCGTTTGAGGGCAACCACATCACTTCCTTCTTCTGTTTTTGATCCTATCCCATTCCACCTTATTTTGAACGGTGCTTTTTTTCATTGTTGTGAGCTTTGTTCAAACTGAAATACAATTCAACGTTGATAATTTGATTGTCCATTGGTTTCTGTTTAATCATATATACTATTTTGGCTCCGTGCAATATTGTATATCTGAAATGAATTCCTTGTGTAAAATGTTTAAAAATGTAACAAGATTGGAAAAGCAAATACAAAAGAACACCATGTTTGAGTACAAATAATATCTTCCTAGCTTGGGCAGTCAGTTAAAATTTAAGTGTGTTCCCCTGTTTGAATATGAGCTCATTGAATGTGAATATATAATTACTATTTACTGACAATAGTATTCATGCATTTTGTTTTTATACAAATATGCTTAAATGATATCATCATCATCATTTTCGAAAAAGTCTCCTTGATAGGGCCTCCTTGAGAGGGCCTTATGATCCATGTCTGCTATGTGTTCTAAGGAAGAACAAGAGTGACTAATTTTTGTTGTGGGAGAAAACTAGGGTTTAATTTGGGTACTTGATTCGGTTGGGATTGGTATAATAATTTGGGGTAATCAAGCAAAGGCAAAATTGCAAATGATTTGTATAATAATTATAGCACTGGGGTAATCAAGGAATGGAAAAATTGCAAATGATTTGTATAATAATTATAGCACATGATTATTCAAATTACATATGTTGGTTATTATGTTTCTTATTCTACACATGTATTTGTTGATGTGTATGTATAAGTACAAGTACTACAAAATTTACATACAACTTGCTAAAAACTGAATTGAATTATCACTTGACTCCCTTCAATGCTTGTCGATTGTTAATATATAATCAATAGTCACAATATATTAAAAGAATTTGGTCTCCTGCCATCCCGTCCCATACTTTTGTGCTAAGATTTCAGGGTTTCACATTTTAAGCAATGCATCAGTAATTACCTGTGTTTGTTTAAAGTGAAAGTCCAAATTTGAGAAAATGCCGATATTTTGGAGAAAGCTGTGAATAGTTGAGGTTTTAGGTGTAAAAACATGCGCAAATCAGACCAATAATATTGTAAGTATTTGGTTTGACAGTTCAAAAATAGTTGCACACAAACATGGACCACACACTCACCTTAAGATAGTCATGCATGTACTGCTGTGGATTTAGGTATGCCTTGTGTTTTTGTTTTTTTGCTGCTGTGGTGTCCGTTTGAGGGCAACCACATCACTTCCTTCTTCTGTTTTTGATCCTATCCCATTCCACCTTATTTTGAACGGTGCTTTTTTTCCTTGTTGTGAGCTTTGTTCAAACTGAAATACAATTCAACGTTGATAATTTGATTGTCCATTGGTTTCTGTTTAATCATATATACTATTTTGGCTCCGTGCAATATTGTATATCTGAAATGAATTCCTTGTGTAAAATGTTAAAAAATGTAACAAGATTGGAAAAGCAAATACAAAAGAACACCATGTTTGAGTACAAATAATATCTTCCTAGCTTGGGCAGTCAGTTAAAATTTAAGTGTGTTCCCCTGTTTGAATATGAGCTCATTGAATGTGAATATATAATTACTATTTACTGACAATAGTATTCATGCATTTTGTTTTTATACAAATATGCTTAAATGATATCATCATCATCATTTTCGACAAAGTCTCCTTGATAGGGCCTCCTTGAGAGGGCCTTATGATCCATGTCTGCTATGTGTTCTAAGGAAGAACGAGAGTGACTAATTTTTGTTGTGGGAGAAAACTAGGGTTTAATTTGGGTACTTGATTCGGTTGGGATTGGTATAATAATTTGGGGTAATCAAGCAAAGGCAAAATTGCAAATGATTTGTATAATAATTATAGCACTGGGGTAATCAAGGAATGGCAAAATTGCAAATGATTTGTATAATAATTATAGCACATGATTATTCAAATTACATATGTTTGTTATTATGTTTCTTATTCTACACATGTATTTGTTGATGTGTATGTATAAGTACAAGTACTACAAAATTTACATACAACTTGCTAAAAACTGAATTGAATTATCACTTGACTCCCTTCAATGCTTGTCAATTGTTAATATATAATCAATAGTCACAATATATTAAAAGAATCTGGTCTCCTGCCATCCCGTCCCATACTTTTGTGCTAAGATTTCAGGGTTTCACATTTTAAGCAATGCATCAGTAATTACCTGTGTTTGTTTAAAGTGAAATTCCAAATTTGAGAAAATGCCGATATTTTGGAGAAAGCTGTGAATAGTTGAGGTTTTAGGTGTAAAAACATGCGCAAATCAGACCAATAATATTGTAAGTATTTGGTTTGACAGTTCAAAAACAGTTGCACACAAACATGGACCACACACTCACCTTAAGATAGTCATGCATGTACTGCTGTGGATTTAGGTATGCCTTGTGTTTCTGTTTTTTTGCTGCTGTGGTGTCCGTTTGAGGGCAACCACATCACTTCCTTCTTCTGTTTTTGATCCTATCCCATTCCACCTTATTTTGAACGGTGCTTTTTTTTCATTGTTGTAAGCTTTGTTCAAACTGAAATACAATTCAACGTTGATAATTTGATTGTCCATTGGTTTCTGTTTAATCATATATACTATTTTGGTTCCGTGCAATATTGTATATCTGAAATGAATTCCTTGTGTAAAATGTTAAAAAATGTACCAAGATTGGAAAAGCAAATACAAAAGAACACCATGTTTGAGTACAAATAATATCTTCCTAGCTTGGGCAGTCAGTTAAAATTTAAGTGTGTTCCCCTGTTTGAATATGAGCTCATTGAATGTGAATATATAATTACTATTTACTGACAATAGTATTCATGCTTTTTGTTTTTATACAAATATGCTTAAATGATATCATCATCATCATTTTCGACAAAGTCTCCTTGATAGGGCCTCCTTGAGAGGGCCTTATGATCCATGTCTGCTATGTGTTCTAAGGAAGAACAAGAGTGACTAATTTTTGTTGTGGGAGAAAACTAGGGTTTAATTTGGGTACTTGATTCGGTTGGGATTGGTATAATAATTTGGGGTAATCAAGCAAAGGCAAAATTGCAAATGATTTGTATAATAATTATAGCACTGGGGTAATCAAGGAATGGCAAAATTGCAAATGATTTGTATAATAATTATAGCACATGATTATTCAAATTACATATGTTTATTATTATGTTTCTTATTCTACACATGTATTTGTTGATGTGTATGTATAAGTACAAGTACTACAAAATTTACATACAACTTGCTAAAAACTGAATTGAATTATCACTTGACTCCCTTCAATGCTTGTCGATTGTTAATATATAATCAATAGTCACAATATATTAAAAGAATCTGGTCTCCTGCCATCCCATCCCATACTTTTGTGCTAAGATTTCAGGGTTTCACATTTTAAGCAATGCATCAGTAATTACATGTGTTTGTTTAAAGTGAAAGTCCAAATTTGAGAAAATGCCGATATTTTGGAGAAAGTTGTGAATAGTTGAGGTTTTAGGTGTAAAAACATGCGCAAATCAGACCAATAATATTGTAAGTATTTGGTTTGACAGTTCAAAAATAGTTGCACACAAACATGGACCACACACTCACCTTAAGATAGTCATGCATGTACTGCTGTGGATTTAGGTATGCCTTGTGTTTCTGTTTTTTTGCTGCTGTAGTGTCCGTTTGAGGGCAACCACATCACTTCCTTCTTCTGTTTTTGATCCTATCCCATTCCACCTTATTTTGAACGGTGCTTTTTTTTCATTGTTGTGAGCTTTGTTCAAACTGAAATACAATTCAACGTTGATAATTTGATTGTCCATTGGTTTTTGTTTAATCATATATACTATTTTGGCTCCGTGCAATATTGTATATCTGAAATGAATTCCTTGTGTAAAATGTTAAAAAATGTAACAAGATTGGAAAAGCAAATACAAAAGAACACCATGTTTGAGTACAAATAATATCTTCCTAGCTTGGGCAGTCAGTTAAAATTTAAGTGTGTTCCCATGTTTGAATATGAGCTCATTGAATGTGAATATATAATTACTATTTACTGACAATAGTATTCATGCATTTTGTTTTTATACAAATATGCTTAAATGATATCATCATCATCATTTTCGACAAAGTCTCCTTGATAGGGCCTCCTTGAGAGGGCCTTATGATCCATGTCTGCTATGTGTTCTAAGGAAGAACAAGAGTGACTAATTTTTGTTGTGGGAGAAAACTAGGGTTTAATTTGGGTACTTGACTCGGTTGGGATTGGTATAATAATTTGGGGTAATCAAGCAAAGGCAAAATTGCAAATGATTTGTATAATAATTATAGCACTGGGGTAATCAAGGAATGGCAAAATTGCAAATGATTTGTATAATAATTGTAGCACATGATTATTCAAATTACATATGTTTGTTATTATGTTTCTTATTCTACACATGTATTTGTTGATGTGTATGTATAAGTACAAGTACTACAAAATTTACATACAACTTGCTAAAAACTGAATTGAATTATCACTTGACTCCCTTCAATGCTTGTCGATTGTTAATATATAATCAATAGTCACAATATATTAAAAGAATCTGGTCTCCTGCCATCCCGTCCCATACTTTTGTGCTAAGATTTCAGGGTTTCACATTTTAAGCAATGCATCAGTAATTACCTGTGTTTGTTTAAAGTGAAAGTCCAAATTTGAGAAAATGCCGATATTTTGGAGAAAGCTGTGAATAGTTGAGGTTTTAGGTGTAAAAACATGCGCAAATCAGACCAATAATATTGTAAGTATTTGGTTTGACAGTTCAAAAACAGTTGCACACAAACATGGACCACACACTCACCTTAAGATAGTCATGCATGTACTGCTGTGGATTTAGGTATGCCTTGTGTTTCTGTTTTTTTGCTGCTGTGGTGTCCGTTTGAGGGCAACCACATCACTTCCTTCTTCTGTTTTTGATCCTATCCCATTCCACCTTATTTTGAACGGTGCTTTTTTTTCATTGTTGTGAGCTTTGTTCAAACTGAAATACAATTCAACGTTGATAATTTGATTGTCCATTGGTTTCTGTTTAATCATATATACTATTTTGGCTACGTGCAATATTGTATATCTGAAATGAATTCCTTGTGTAAAATGTTAAAAAATGTAACAAGATTGGAAAAGCAAATACAAAAGAACACCATGTTTGAGTACAAATAATATCTTCCTAGCTTGGGCAGTCAGTTAAAATTTAAGTGTGTTCCCCTATTTGAATATGAGCTCATTGAATGTGAATATATAATTACTATTTACTGACAATAGTATTCATGCATTTTGTTTTTATACAAATATGCTTAAATGATATCATCATCATCATTTTCGACAAAGTCTCCTTGATAGGGCCTCCTTGAGAGGGCCTTATGATCCATGTCTGCTATGTGTTCTAAGGAAGAACAAGAGTGACTAATTTTTGTTGTGGGAGAAAACTAGGGTTTAATTTGGGTACTTGATTCGGTTGGGATTGGTATAATAATTTGGGGTAATCAAGCAAAGGCAAAATTGCAAATGATTTGTATAATAATTATAGCACTGGGGTAATCAAGGAATGGCAAAATTGCAAATGATTTGTATAATAATTATAGCACATGATTATTCAAATTACATATGTTTGTTATTATGTTTCTTATTCTACACATGTATTTGTTGATGTGTATGTATAAGTACAAGTACTACAAAATTTACATACAACTTGCTAAAAACTGAATTGAATTATCACTTGACTCCCTTCAATGCTTGTCGATTGTTAATATATAATCAATAGTCACAATATATTAAAAGAATCTGGTCTCCTGCCATCCCGTCCCATACTTTTGTGCTAAGATTTCAGGGTTTCACATTTTAAGCAATGCATCAGTAATTACCTGTGTTTGTTTAAAGTGAAAGTCCAAATTTGAGAAAATGCCGATATTTTGGAGAAAGCTGTGAATAGTTGAGGTTTTAGGTGTAAAAACATGCGCAAATCAGACCAATAATATTGTAGGTATTTGGTTTGACAGTTCAAAAACAGTTGCACACAAACATGGACCACACACTCACCTTAAGATAGTCATGCATGTACTGATGTGGATTCCAAGTTCTTCAAAATCACAGTTAGTTTGTGTGCTCTTGGTAATCAAATTTGCAGCTTCTCAAGGCGTATGTGCTTGATAATTAACCAGCTTGCATAGCATCATGTCTGTGAATGCAATTGAGGTCCAGAGTAACACCGTCTAATTTAGTTGTTAGCGATGACCTTTCTTGCTGCTTACAGTTATGCAGCTTTCTGTGACAATAATTTTGTTAACTGTGGGCTCCATTCTTGCATATTATATGGCATTCATAGAACAAGTCTGAAACTTGAATTTTAGCAATTTTTTATTCCATTTACAGAATGTCTGGACATAATTGACCAAATGTAAATAGGTAAATGTATAAGGTAACATTGATGGTAGAAAATCATGCTTGGATGTGTATGGAATATATTGCTTAAACACCGCTTACATTATTTATATATTGCAGCAGATACGGGAGTATGTATGCCACTGACCCGAAGTTGCATTTTATATGGTTGAGAGACAGTGACGACAATTTAGTTTCAACACTGAGGAGGCAGTATGATATGGGTAGGTGTATCGATGGACAGTTTACAAGGGATGCATGGAGGGAGACGGTCCGTGAGATGCAAAATAGGATGTCGAGGCCGGACTTAACGATGGACCAGGTGAAAACTAGGTGGAAGAACCTGAAGAGGGACTATGTCAAACTTAAGCTTGTAATAAACAAGAGTGGCGTCGGATGGGATGAAGTTAGGAACAAGCCAAGGCTGCCCGACACCCCTGAGTGGAAGGAGACCCTTGCGGTACATACAATAACCTTACATTGACCGAAAACTAGTCTTTGCCACATATAAATATTGTTATCGTAATAAACTCATATTTTTCAAATTTAGGTAAACAAAGATCTTGCTAGGTTGGTTAATCGGCCATTTCCCCACTACTACGACATCAAGCTGATGGCGGGGAGGAACATTGCTAGAGGACATCATGTAATGTCTTCTACGGATAGACAAATACCATCCGACGTCGCCTCCGAGGAAGAAGTTTCTGCCGACCTAGATTCATCTAATACAACAATGCCCTCAGAAACGCCCATTGCGGAACCGGACTTAGGCGCACCCGGGATGCAGAGTGAGGCCGACACCGGGGGAGGTGGCACAGATTCCCAGGGCGTTGGGGGAAGGACTCCTCGTAGCCACAGGCGCAGGAAGCGGACATCCTTGCCACACGAACGATGCACCCTTTCTAATGAAGTGTTATCTGAATTCACACAAGTGTACACAAAGGTACACGAGTTGGGCACAGGTGTCGCCAGTAGAGCCATTGAAAAAGAGGAGTTTGCAA
Organism: Alisma plantago-aquatica; assembly: GCA_963693085.1. Classification (NCBI taxonomy): domain Eukaryota; kingdom Viridiplantae; phylum Streptophyta; class Magnoliopsida; order Alismatales; family Alismataceae; genus Alisma; species Alisma plantago-aquatica. Next base: position 835,452,681 of record OY856411.1, on the reverse strand, counting down.
CAATTTTACAACATTTCAATGAAAATTTTCCCGAAGCCCCTACACAAGTGTTTACAACTCTTGTGAACGCCATCAAGGATTCGACAAACCGTACGATCTACCTCAGCCTCACTGACACCCCACATAAACTAACTATATGGTTGCATGATCTTTGGGAAAGGTCCCACATAGGGAGTGCACCAGCCCGACCTTCAATGGCATCCGATTATGTGCCATCTCAGCAGGGATATGCTTCGCAGTCACCATCATCAAACTTCAATGCCACGACAAGTATACCATCTACGTGGTATACTTTTAGCAATGTTGGTGGCAGTAGTGGGAATAACACAGGTCCTTCAGCATCCTAACTCCTAACTTATAGGAGGGTTCGAGTTGTGGTTTGCTTTCCAGTATCGTTTATCAATTAACTAGTATCGTTTATCAATGAACTTCAAGATTTTAGTTTGTGATGATGGTTTATTTGTTTACGAATAGGAAAACAATTTCATTGTTGTAATAAATACGATGCATCGGTACATTTGTAGCGCGTCAATTTTATTCGTATTTAATGTTCATGTTGTTCAATTTCATTCACATATATCATATTATGATCATGTTACTACTCTTTTTAATGTACCAATCATGAAAGTTTGAAATCGTTTTGGTTGTAGGAATCATGTCGGGTAGTGGGCATACAGAACCAATAGACCTCCTACCACATATTATAGATATCGTGACTAGTACAGCAAATCGTGTTGCTGATGCAATAGCTGAGTCAATAGCTAACTCCATCATGGATGATATTTCTGATGATGATGACGTACCTCCTTCAATACCTAGATCAGTTAGTATTAGGAGTGGGCACCAAAAGGTGCTAGAAATAATGTTTGGTCATGAACAGAGGGCTTATGACCTATTCCGAATGCGTCCACAAACTATAAATACCCTTGTAGACAAGCTTGAGGATCGTGGCTTGTTAAAGAGTAGTAGAGGAGTCTCATCAATTGAGGTTGTATGCTACTTCCTTCAGATGGTTGGCCATGGCCATACCAATCGTGCTTTAACGGAGGACTACATCCACTCTGGTGAAACCATCAGCAGAAAGTTCGACGAAGTATTGGACGCGGTATGCGCGTTGTGCAATGACTATATTGTGATGCAAACCACAAACACAAACACACATCGTCGTATATCGGAGAACCCAAGGTTCTACCCTTACTTCAAGGTAGTAACAGTCATCTCATGTACTATTTATTACCGTCGCATATTTTTTGTATGTTGAAACTCGATTATGGTATTGTAGAATGCCATTGGTGCTATTGACGGGACACACATCCCAGTCTTGGTAAGACGTGACAAGCAAAATCGTTACCGAGATAGAAAAGGGAATGTCTCCCTGAATGTCATGGCTGCTGTAGACTTCTCAATGGAGTTTACATATGTACTCACTGGCTGGGAGGGCTCGGCCACTGACCAAAGGGTCCTACAAGCAGCAACGACTACAGGCAGTTTTAAAGTCCCTGCAGGAAAGTATTACCTAGTGGATGCAGGATACGCAAACACTCGGCAATTTCTTGCACCATATCGCAACACAGCTTACCATATATCTGAGTATCGTGGTAACAGACATTCGTACAACAACAAGAAGGAAATGTTTAACCACCGCCACGCTCAATTGCGTAATGTCGTCGAAAGAGCATTCGGAGTGCTTAAGAGGCGGTTTGCCTACCTTAAAAAGGGGGCGACATACCCTATTCATTCCCAGTGTCGCCTCGTAATGGCTTGTTGTATCCTCCACAATTTCATACGTCGCCAAAATGATGGTGACGCTATTATGGAAGAAATACTTGACAATAGTACAACATATGCCGTCCCACCTAATGGCGTCAATCTAAGTTCGCTACACCGAACAAATGCGACAGATGCAAGGGAGGGTGATGTACAACGTGAAACTATTTCCACTTTTATTTGGGATACTCGTTGAACTGACTTCGTAGTTATCCTAATTTCTATACAATATGAAAACTAATGTAAGAGTTGACATGTGTTGTGCCCCTCTTTGTTTAATAACAATGTATGTTTCACATGTGTTCTCTAATTATTCTAGCCCCTCAACATTTTATATGGCCCATAATAAAAAATATCCCATTTTGTTTGATTAGGTTGTCAGTCTTCAAATGGAGAATGGAATGCCTCAGTGTACATGTGGGCTCCAGTGCACCGTACGAGTGTACATGGATGCCACAGATGCGGCAAATGGCCGGTTTGAAGACAACAACCCCCACAGGCCATATTTTACATGTGGTAGGGGAGTTGTTCCAAACAGATGTCACATGATGTTGCCCGCGCACCGCGTACATCATACACTTGCCACGTTAACTGCAGTTAGGGATGCGCTGGTAACACAACTTGCATATGCACGCAATGAACGCAAGACATGGTCAGAACAATGTGACTTTGTAAGTTCCACTAGAGCAGACACAGACCGGCTAAGAGAAGAAATTGAAGTGTTGCGGGGGAGGCGTCTATATCTACGCGAACGACTCGACCTCCTGAGTGATAATGACTCTTCAACGGAGGAAGAGGGATACAATACATCTTAGATGTAATATAATTATATGTAATTAAGTGTGGCTTCACTACATGTTTCAACATTCAAATGCGACTAACGAACTACGTTCAAACCTAAGTCTCATACATAGACATATGTTTTGAAGCCAAGTTTATGTTACTAATCATTAATCGTGTTTTAGATGTCAATCAATCTATCCGAAGTTCCGAGGTGTGATTGTGGTCTGGTTGCAGCATTGCGAGTTAACACAGAGGATGCAGGGTTATATGATTTTGGCATTCTGAGTCAAAGGCCGGGAGAAATGTATTATATATGTCCTTCTAGACAGGTGCACTAGTACAACCACAAATAATCAGTTGCACTAGCTAAGTAAATGGTGAATTGTTGTTTTTAACTCGGATTTGGGAAATATTTTTAGGGAAAAGACCGATGCAAATACTTTCATTGGGCAGTCGATCTCCCCCGAACAACTGATTCGCTGAAGGCTGAAATTACGTTAGTAACTTACGAGTGCAAGTCGGTATGGGGGCAGGCGATGAACATGAAGGACTTTGTTGAAATCCATCACGACTTCCAACATGTTTACACCTCTAAACAGTACGAGTATGAAGTTTTACAAGCCTCCGTTCGGAGGTTGGAAGACAGTTTTACTCTGCTTTTGGATACTCCTTCACCCCCGATGACTCCACAAAGTTGTTGTTACACTTACATCGCAAACTTTGTATTTTTCTTAATTCTGTTCCATTCTTATGGATGTATCACATTTTATACCCACAGTTATGTTATTTTCTTAATTCTGTTCAATTCTTATGGATATTTATTGCAATATTATATACATACAGAATTTTGTAATATGGCTGCACAACAAAATATGACTTATGTTATATGGTGTAGAGAGCTTGATATGGTTCTGAGAGGTTTGATGAGAACCCAATATGAAATGGGGAGATGTGTGAATGGAGTATATACTGCTCAGGCTTGGAGGGAGGTGTGGCGTCAATTTCTGCACATAACAAAGGTGTCTTACATTTCTTTGAGCGAGTTGCAACTGCGGTGGCAGCATATCATGAGAGAGTTCATAACATATAATCTTTTCATTTTAGGAGATTTAGTGCCTCCCCCGCCATTGACCGTTCAACACAGCGTTTGACGCAACTTTGTGACTACTCGTCGCACCTATCCACCAGCACTTGCTGAGTACCTTACGAATGACGAAAACAACAATAATGCATGAAGTTGTAACATAGTAGCTCAAGTTTGTATTTGTTTATGTTTGGTTGTCTCTAATTTCTATTTCTTTATGTTGTACAACTTATGGGCACAATCAGTTTTTTTCCATCGTTTGATTAAACATCTACTTTATGCACATCTACTTTACGCTTTTGATTACAAGACTTACATCGCGTTCAAACTTGCATTTGTGTATGCTTGCTGGACAACTTATATTTCAATACATTACTATAAGTATTACTTGCATTGTGTGCTCATATTTGTAAAAAAAAAATTAAAATATAGATGCCGCCATCGAGATCAAAGTCACTGGGAAAATACGAAAAGATATGGATGTCTCCATCAAAGATAAAAAAATATGTTGAAGAAAATCTTGTATGCAAAAAAAAAATGTTGCGAGACTTCAGTTAATGGGGGCAAACCTGGGAGTCAGGAACAAGGAAAGGAGGAAGGGGTCAATCAAACTAGGGTTTGTCATCTGCCATTGTTGTTTGACTGGCCAAAATATGATGTCAAACAACCCATGCAGCCTGTGCAGGAAGAATGTCCCGTTTCATGGGACGAATATGATGAGGCCCAGAAGTGGGCCAACTGGGATGGTCCTACCTGGGATCAAAATAAATCATCGTTCAAATGAAAACTTCTTTGTCATTTCTTTAATTATTATGTAAGAATTATGTGTAACTGTGGTATGGACATGTTTCTATTCAAATGGTTATGCTACATGTGTGTAATTTTATGTTCTATCATGACAATTTCAATTATTTTATCCGTTACAAATTATTGGATCGCATACGCATGACTATATACATAAATACAAGATGTCACACAAGACAACACATATGTATATTATATATTTAAAATAAACATATAAAAAGAGCATACTCATCTTATATCCATACCACTAAACAACAAATAATATCATCCACATTGTGTATGGATATATTTTTTTCTAAAATTGTTACTTGTATTTTAGTGTCATCACAGCTGCACATATTGTGTAACTGTTAAGTCATTTCTGTTAGAAGAGGACTGAATAGACAGATCCTGACAAGGTTGCCAAACAGAATCAGACTACAGTCAGACTGATAACCAAATAGAATCAGACTGAAATCAGACTCAAATCAGATCAGCTGACCAGAATCAGACTGGGTTACCAAACAGAATCAGACTGGATCCAGACTACACCAATCCAGATCTACTGACTAACCCCGCCCAGTCCAGTCCAGACTACGGAATCTCAGTCCCGAACCAAACAGGGGCTAATAGCTAATCTGGCACTGTCACCAGAATGACACCCTACCAAATATGCCCCTAGCTCTAGATCAGGGGCACATAATTTATAATAATATGTCGAAATGCCTCACACGCATGGAATCTGGTGTGTCCTTGTTCCTGTTTTAGTCCTTGATCGGATGCTATTTGTGCAGGTGTTTTTTAAATTAGTAGTGCGTGCTCGACACTCTTTTTGAGTCCTGGTATAATGCGCATTGAGCTCCGTTCGCGCCATGATTGTTAAACAATGAAGATACTGATGATCATTATTACATAGAATACTAGCCTACGACAGTCATTATAACCAAGGGATCATTTCTTCTCATCATGCGGAAGCATGTGATTTAAACTTGCAGTATAGTATCATCATTGGCAATTAAACCGCCGATTCTCTCGTATTGTTGACATAAATCCCGATACCACTTGTTCTTCCAGCACTGTATTGAGAGCCTGAGGCAACAAAGCACAATAAAGAAGGTTTAAATGGGAATATATATATATATATATATATATATATATAAAAACAGCAGGCAGGTTGCAGAACCGTAGCATCAAGGTAGAGCGAGGAGCATTGTACATCCCTGGTCCAATCGCGTGTGAAATCAGGGTCAGGGATTAGCACAATGTGTAGCAGCTTTGAACTCTTGCAGGCAGCCTGCCTGGTAGTGACATTATTATCACAATGGGCGATCCAGAGGTTGAAGCCTAATGAAGAGCATCATTATTATCAATCACCCCTCTCTCCCTCGGCCTCCTCTCCGACCTAGTCCTGCTCTCACAACTGTTTCTGCTCTAGAGACCTCTGTCCCTTCCGGCTCTCCTGCTTCCTGACCTGTCTACCTCCTACACTACCCGGCAATGCAGAATGGATTAAAGGAGGTGTGACGAAGGAGGGAAGGAGAGAAGGAACAGGAATTGGGTGTGGGTGAGGTTCAGACAGAGCAGCCTGCTGCAGACTTTGCTAGCACGAGCAGGAGTAGCCACGGACTGGAGTAGGACCGACAGGCGACAGCCCAGTGGGGTGTTGGATACGGAGGAGTATATCTGGATGCAAAGCGGTTAGATGGGGAGTTCATTAGTGAGTAGCTAGGCGTAGTGGTAGGACTTGTAAAGGGAGCGAGTGGGTATGTCCTGAAGTCCCGTAACACCCGCAACGGTTTGCTCAATTTATATACCAATCCACATCCATACCGGCACGGGATGACCGTGTTTCTTCCTTGCTCAATTTATATAGAATAATGCTATGCATTTGGGAAATTTTTTGGTATTTAGCTTGCTGGATAACAAACTTCCCTCTTCTCTTTTGTTATTTAGCAGGCTAAATGTCAAAAAAAGTTCCAAATTGGATGCAACTTTCACTCTGCATAACAGATCTCATTTCTATATGCCAAAGATTGAAAGAAACTAGCTTTGTTATCTCCTCGTGGTGTTGTAGGGCATTTCCGCGGAGAGAAACTCCACAAATCCACACACCTCCCTACCGTTCGGAAGTTAAAAGAAGGTTGGCCCAGTTTGTTTGGCCACTGCAATCTGAACTTCCTGTAGTTGATTCATAATATATACAGCAAATTAACAAAGAGAGATCACGTTCTGTATTTGTTTTGTACCGTTGTGTACTAAATTAACATACAAATGGCAGTTGTAAATAACGCCCGGAACGGCGGGTTTCGTGATTGCTGAATTGGTTCCAGGTCTCCGCCAGAATGACTAGTCGCCCGCTGTCTCATCTCATCCAGAATACCGGAATTCGTGAAGTTGGCATCCATACGGCCCCTGAATTCTTTACAAAAACCCGTGGCAGTGTTCACAACTATACCCTCCAATTGCCAACCAGAGCTGAATCACGCAGACAGAGAGCTTTAGTAGCCCTTTCATCAACCTTTATAGTAAAGATTCAAAATTTCACGGATGCCGAAAGACCAAACAACAAAGTTTGAAACTGAAACCTGCAATCCATCGCCTGCTTTGAAATTGCAGGGCAGCAGAGGGTGGTGGTAAAGAATCGCCACTCCCACTCACACCAGAAGTCAATCAGTAGTCTGTCTGTCTCCATTCGTCATGAAAAAAGAGAGAAAAGATGCAAATCGTGTAAAAGCAGCTTTGGTATGTATGACATACTTGGTTTGACTGACAAGACGCAGCCACCAGACTGAGCTAGCTGAGAAGCCACAAGGACAAAGCATGACACTGGGTATTGTATTGTATTGACTCGAAGAAGAAGAGAAAGCGAGGAGAGACCTGTATGTATTACACATTGGAATGCTCTCGCCGCCGCATTTATGCAGCTCCAGGTTTGAGAATGACTATTCTTTTTTTTTTTTTTGAGGGGGTGGTAATTACTAATTAGAGGAGGCTCATTCATCCCGCCTCCCCGTCGGGCAAAAAGTAGCAGGGTACTACATCTCATATATATCACTCCTCCACAGTAGTCAAAATAGGACACTATTTCGGTTCCGTTTGAATCGTTTGATATGAAGAATGAAAGGACATAAATTAAGAGCGTGAGCACCAATCAATTCATGCATGTAGCTAATTAAACAATGATCGCTCCTTTTTGGGTAGAAATGGGAAATGGGGGGATTCGGCATATGTAGCTTTTAATGAGGTGAAGAAGGAATTAACCATTGAGCCATTTGACTCGGAGATTATGATGAGAAATGAACCCTGCACAGCCCTGTATACACAGACATGCTCGGCCGCCGCATTATATATACATATGCCTTGGTGTGTCGCAGCTTCGGGTTTAAGCTTTGGCTGAAGAATGAAATACATGATTAAGAGAGTGAGCACCACTCAATTTTATTCATGTAAGTATGTAACATAACCAAGATGGTGTGGATAGGAACTAATTCACCCAGCCATTTACTTGAGCAATGGAAAAAGAGATGACATCTACATTCCGAGGTGGGAGTTAGTAGCCTCTTTTCAATTTCCGTTGATAGTTATAACAAAAGATACATATACAAATGCATGAGCACCAAACAGTCCATATATAGCGTAGAAATTGGGGGTGAGGTATATAAGTATTAAGTACTGCCCAAGAAGATACATATACAAAGATCCATCCATCAACATCAAGTCTTTTCTATACACACAGCGGGCATAAGTTGCAAACGAGTGTTATCAGACATGTTGGAGCACAAAGATGCAGCCCGCCAGCCAGAGCCAGCCTTTTGTATGCACAGAGGGCATATGATGCAGATGAGTGGTATCAGACCAGGACCAGTACTGATCAAGGAGAATGCTTTGCTGGGTTTTGAGCAAGGAGCACAAAAGCAAAGAAAAGAGAGAGGGGGTGCTAAATAAGAACCGTACACAACACAGTACCCCCAACAAAAAGACCGTGCCTTGTGAAAATCATGGATGAAAAACACCAAAAAGAAACAAAATAAAGAAAAGCCTTCTAACGATTCTGTTACACCCTTTCGTTTCCGGCGAAGGAGGACGTACTGTCTTCTGCCTCCACCTCGGCTTCCCCTTCCTGGTCCGATTCCACCGCCGCCTCCAGCACGATTGCGGCTTCAACCTCCGAGTCCGCTTGTTTTTCTTCCTTGGTATCCGCATCCGCGAGCATTGCGGCCTCAGCCTCTGGCTCCGCTTCCTTTCCATCTGATGCGGCGAGCATTGCGGCTTTAGCTGAGCTGACGATGGTGAGCAGCGTCGGGAACAGCGTGGCGACACCGTCGTCGAAGTTGAGCGCGTAGCTGAACGGGTCGTAGTGGAACCTGCCGTTGGAGGATCGGCCGCCGCGTCCTCCTTTCTTGCAGCTGCGGCATGTGCTGGTGGCAGCCATCACCTTGGCGACGTGCCTCCTGATCTCGGCACGGAGTTTCCAGAACAATGCTGTCCTCCACCACTTCCTACCGCTGCCGCCACCACCGCTGCTGCTGGCCTCCAGTGTGGCCTCGACGGCCTCGGCTAGCGCACCCGCCATAACAACAACGATCGGCATTGTGCCGGAAATGGGGCCAGTGGCTCAATGGGAGTGATCGAATGTCGAAAATGGAGAAAGGGGGAGGAAAGGAAAGGATTGATTTTGTAAGTGGGTTGATGCTGCCCACTGGTACTACGGGTTTATATATGGTAGGAACTCGGAGCTGAAGGTTGGAGGGTTTTGAGCTTGAGGGGATTTGGCTTCGTGGGGAAGGACGGACGATCGAAGGAGGGAGCTATGAGAGCCGATGCAGCTGGCTTGGTGTGCAAGGGAGCCAGCAACAGTCCGTGCAGGGCCTCTCAGTTATGTAGCAGCAGCAGTAGCACACTCCAAGCTCTCACACCACTTGAGAATCTTCTTTCTCTCTCTGGCCCCCACTCGCCATTCCTATAATAAAAACATTCTCTCTCTTTCTGCTGCGGCAGTCTGAGAGAGAGAACAAGCGAGCAACGCCGATCTTAGCCACACATCTAACCTAAAAACCACCCGGGGATTCGTTGAAACATCTTTGGAACAGGGAATTCGGACTCGCAACGAACGGGGTAGTGAGGTTAGTGTATCGCCGCCCTCCACTCCCTCTCTCATCATCCGTCCCGTGCGCCGGTCACATGCGACGTGCCTCTCCTCTCGCTCTCGTACCACTCGCCATTCGGTACATAGGGGGCCGTTGCTATTGCTGGGGAGACGAGATAGAGAGGGACTAGTCGCCCTACGAGGGCTCTAGGGTAGAGACCATTGTGTAGTAGCTACAACACACTGTAGAGTCCGATGGGAATGAAAACGACACCACCACTCCTCTCTATCTCTCCCTTCCTTCTATACTGCTCATTAATTAGTTAATTAAAGGAATGGCTACAATGCTTTATGCGGATGGATGTTGTGTAGGCTACAGTGCACAATAGCTGCAAAAGGCCAGCCACACAACAGATGTAGCCATCAGATCAATCACCATCCATCCGAGCTCCCAAAACGACCAGCGCCTCCATTACTCTCAGCTCCGACTTTTGGCCCATGTTTGGGAACGGACTGGACCGGGATTAGCGCCCGTCGTTTAGCGTCACGAGGGCCGTCCGATTTGGTCGAAAAATGTGTTTGGAAGCCAACCCAGTTCGATCCCCGTTTTGGGATAACGGAATCCCATAATCCGCATAATCCCAGTCCCGGTCGAGGCTGGATCGCGAATCTCAATCCGGTTTACAACCCCCCGACCCTGATCCCTCGTGCCCCCTCCCTGTCGCCCCCTCCCTCTCGCCCTAGCCTTCTCCCTCTCGGCGGTCTGCCTCCCGACGCTTCGCATCTGTTCTCTGCGGGCAATACTGTTGGTCCGTGTGTGAGAGAAGTAAAAGCGATGTCTGCGACCTCGACGAAATCGCGGATGGAGGTAGGTCATCGTCGGGCGAAGCGCCCGCGTGGAGAATTTATTCAGCCGTCTACAACCGCCGGTCTACTGGGGCGGCTACATCCCTCAAAATCAAGGTAACCCATACCCTGCCCTGGTCTTCGACTATCTCAATCTGACATTGTCCCATCTTGTCGATGCACAGGAGAAGGAGAAACCCTAGCTCCAAGCCGAAGCCCCCGTCTGCCTTCATATTCGGCTTGTGCTGCGAGGTTATTCACTTCCACTTACGCCTGTTGGAGCAACTGTTCGCGGAAGCTGATCGTCCGTGGCTGAAATCCGGCGGTTCTCCTCCCTGGTGCTCCGACGGCGCTACACACAGCCAGGATTCTGCAGTGCTTCTTCTTTCTCGCCCCTTGCTGCTAAGGTTGGTTATGAAATAGGGTAGCCGACGCTTTGTTTGTGATGTCGATTAGGGCAGACTTTTCTGAGGTGGATTGCTCATCAATTTGTGTATTTATTCACCCGACATTGGTTCCAAACAAGTTATCATTGTGTATGACAGTCACATTTTATCAGTCGATGGCATAGTTTAATCAATGTTTGTCGTTGTTATGCTTTTTCCAACAATATATCCATCTCTGTAGTATTATTGTTAATCGTTGTGTATGACAGTCAGAATCTGTAGTATTATTGTTAATCGTTGTGTTTGAATACGGCCAGGGAATAATACAACTTTTTTGGTTGATATCTACCCCAAAGTTCCTTCTTTCTAATAATGAGCTTTACCCTGGTTGAAAGAAATTGTCGACACTGTCATTTCTTCTACGACTATTTAATTTAAAATGTATGCTTCACTGGACAAACACATCTTTAGTCAACTATTGAAACTTCTATTGGATGCCTTTCCACATTTGGTCACATTCCCATCTTATCATGAAGCTAAGAATACCTAGGTCTGTAAAAAATGGTATGTATTCTGTATAGAATACGTAGGTCTGTAAAATAAATGATTTTCTTGACCCAACTTCCTCTATTTCAACTCATATAACAAATATGTTTGTATTGCTATAATACAAGTTGATATCTAGCCCAAAGTTCCTTCTTTCTCTCCCTTTTTGGTTGATATTATTGTCGAAAAAATAACTGTACTAACAGATTACAGGTCTTCATGATAAGTTTTGATAATTTTTAGATAAGATTGACCTATTCAGTAGATGCTTTTCAGTAAAATGCTATATGATAGAAAAATTTGTTGAAAAAAAAAAGTGTAACCTATCAACCAAGGAGATCTCATACCTCATGATTGGTTCTAGATAAATGAAATCCTAGATAGAGAAGAGAGCTAGGGGTTTGAGAAGACAAAGTGGTGGAGATTTTGACCTAGGGTTTCACCATCTGAGATATGATGAAATCAAGTATGTTTAGCTTCATAGAATAGCCTTTCATAGTGAGTCTTATCTCACATGTCAATATGCCATCCCTCGTATGGTTTGATTCAAAGTGATATCAAATCTCCCTCTTTTCTCACTTGTTGTCTCCTAATCTCCATTTCTAGGGTTTTTGAGCTGAGAGGAGGAAGAAATGGATTCAGTTTCTAGAGTTTGATTTCTAGAAATTTAGAGTTTAACCTACATTTGTATATTATTGGAATCCACCTATTATAGCACAACCCTTGACTGATGTCTGACCCCTTGACCTAGGTCTAGATAGTTGGTCCAAAATTGGAATCCACCTATTATATATTATTTTTATTTGAGTTGGAACCTATTATTGTGTAATGTACATTCTCTATGCTCATAAATATAGCCAAATCAACTGTACTGATTGACCACAGTACCTATTATTGTTCAGTTTAATGTGCTCTGAGCCCTAGAATGAGGTCTAAATTCTTGCTTGAGCTTCATTTAGTAGCAATCAGTTTAATAGGTCTACTATTTAAAAACTAAACCCTCATGCCACATAATTCAGAATAAATATGAATGATTTACCCTCAATTGTTGGTTGACTATTTTCTGTCCAAGAGTGCCTGATGTGCATTACTATTGTGTGCTGAATATTTTATGTGTTCATCCACCTACTTTGTTTTATGTTGAATTTAATTTGGTACCTTGTCCACAACCCTTAACTGAGGTCTGACCCCTTGACCTAGGTCTACTATGATGGTCCAAAATTGGAATCCACCTATTATGTATTATTTTAATTTAATTTGGAACCTATTATTGTGTAGTGTACATTCTCTATTCTCATAAACATAGCCTCATCAACTGTACTGATTGATCACAATACCTATTATTATTTAGTTTGATGTGCCCTTAGCCCTAGAATGAGGTCTGAATTCGTGTTTGAGCTTCATTCAGTGACATTCAGTTTCAAATCTATTATGTATTGTTTTTATTTAAGTTGGAACAACTATCTGATCCCCTTAAGTGTGCTCTAAGCCCTGCATTGAGGTATGAATTCGTGCTTGAGCTTCATTTAGAACCCAAAAAAAATTATCTCATTATTGAACCATTATACAATCATACCAAAAAAATCAGATTGATTTTACAACTGTGTATTGAATAATTTCTGTTGCATTTCATGTCCAATAGTTTACTTGGTTGCATTTCAATGCCCTACAATTAGGTGTATTATGATGGACCAAAATTTAACATATATCGGATCCCCTTAAGTGTGCTTTGAGCCCTACAATGAGGTCTGAATTTGTGCTTTAGCTTGATTCAGTACCGATCAATTTAATAGGTCATCATATGTTCAGTTTAAAATCTATTATGTATTGTTTTTATTTAAGTTGGAACAACTATTTGATCCCCTTAAGTGTGCTCTAAGCCCTACATTGAGGTCTAATTTCATGCTTGAGCTTGATTCAGTACCAATCAATTTGATAGGTTATCATTTGTTCAATTTAAAACCTTTTATGTATTGTTTTTATTTAAGTTGGAACATCCCCTTAAGTGTGCTCTAAGCCTTACATTGAGGTCTGAATTCGTGCTTGAGCTTCATTTAGAACCCAAAAAAATTCTCATTATTGAACCATTATACAATCATACCAAATAAATCAGAATGATTTTACAATTGTGTACTGAATAATTTTTGTTGCATTTCATGTCCAACAGTTTACTTGGTTGCATTTCAATGCCCTACAATTAGGTCTATTATGATGGACCAAACTTTAACATATATCTGATCCCCTTAAGTGTGCTTTGAGCCCTACAATGATGTCTGAATTTGTGCTTTAGCTTGATTCAGTACCAATCAATTTAATAGGTCATTATTTGTTCAGTTTAAAATCTATTATGTATTGCTTTAGCCCTAATGAACGCATGTGCACTAAGATAACATGATCAGTTTTGATAATTTTTCATTTCCAATATCTACATTTTTCATTGATAAATATCTGCTTTGTAGAGTCCAATATCTACATTTTTCATTGATAAATATCTGCTTTGTAGACTCATGTGCACTAAGATAACATGATCTGTTTTGATAATTTTTCATTTCCAATATCTACATGTTGCATATATGGCAATACTATTTTCAATTATTGTAGAGCCCAAAAACTTAGCATAAATTGATGTTTCTTCTATGCAAAAGTTGTATATAGAATACCTAGGTCTGTATTACAGGTCTGTATTTTCAATTATTGTATAGCCCAACAAACCAACTTCCTCTGTTTCAACTCATATAACAAATATGTTTGTATTGCTATAATACAACCTTTTTGGTTGATATCTAGCCCAAAGTTCCTTCTTTCTCTCCTTTTTTGGTTGATATTATTGTCGAAAAAATAACTGTACTAACTGATTACAGGTCTTCATTGTTGTATAGAATACCTAGGTCTGTATTATAGGTCTGAGACAAATTCAGAAGGTAGAGAGTGTTTCTGTATAGAATACCTAGGTCTGTATTACAGGTCTTCATTGTTGTAATAAGGGGGAACAATTTAATCTACTGATTTAATCTATGATAATACCTAGCATGTGTCTGAATTTAGGATCAGATAATATATTTTATACTTTGAAATTGAGTCCATCATTTCCACTCTGAGACAAATTGAGAAGTCGGTGTAAAATCATCTAATTCACTACTAGGTTCACTTCCTCTTTCCCTAAATATGATCATCTTACTTGTCACCACTCTTGCTAGATATTATAGTTGGTTCTCTTCTCTGTCTTCTAAATTGCCTCTTTTGCAGATATTTTATATTTACCAATGCTCTAAATTGCCTCTTTTGCAGAAACAGGACATTGGTTTGTTGAAATTTGTTAATCAATATTAATGGCATTATTGAATAAGTGGGGAACTCGTATAATGCTCTCATTAATACACTGTTCCAGCTTGCTTCGTTTTGAATTATTTTTTGTGGTTGCTGGAGTGCCAATATTAGATCTGAAGACCTTAAAATTTGTTACTGAAAAGTTCTGAATTCTTTTTTGTGGATGTTTAACCTAAAATTTATATAACACGGCTTCAGATCGTTATATATTTTATTGGAACTAATATACAGAAATTATATGCAACTGATGAACAAGGTAATTTCGTAGTGTCATTACAGCTTAGACGACACTATCTAAGTAAATACTTTATCTGAAAAGATAAACGATATAACGATTTGTGTATCATAATATATTGCAGCACCTACGGGGGTATGTCTTCCGCCGACCCCAAGTTTCGTATTGTTTGGCAAAGAGACTCTGATGCCGCTCTAGTATCTGCATTGCGCAGACAATATGACCTAGGCAAGTGTGTCGATGGTCATTTCACTAGGGAGGCTTGGAGGGAGGCAACTGTGGAAATGCAAAATAGGATGGGGAAGACGGCCTGCAATACAGACCAATTGAAAACTCGGTGGAAGAACTTGAGGAGGGACTATGCCGCTTTGAAGCTTGTGACGAATAAGAGCGGCGTTGGATGGGATGACACAAGGCATAAGCCAACGCTGCCCGACAACCCTGAATGGAGGGAGAGCCTTGCGGTATATCCAATAACCAGTCCCTTAAATTGAAAAAAAAAGTCATCTATTAACACTTTAATTTCATAATAAAAAAATTTTTATACTTAGGCAAACATGGACCTTGCTAGGTTGCTTAACAAGCCGTTTCCCCACTACTATGACATCGAGATGATGGCGGGGAGGAACATTGCTAGAGGACATCATGCAATGTCTTCAACGGACACACATATCCCTTCTGACGTTGCCTCCGAGGATGAAATCGCTGTCGACTTAGATGACCCAGACACACCCATGAACACTGGAAGCCAAGCTGGGGAACCTAATATGGGCGCATTTGGGATGCAAAGCGAGGGAGAAACCGGGGGAGGTGGAACAGATACACCGAGTGGTGGCGGGAGGCCTCCTGTCGTTAGGCGCAAGAAGCGGCCATCAATGGCTCAAGACCAATGTGGGTTATCAAATGAAGTGTTATCTGAATTCACACAGGTTTATGCAAAGGTTCACGAGTTAGGCAGTGGTGTGGCAACTAGATCCTTTGAAAAGAAAGAATTTACAACCATCTTACAACATTTCCAGGACACTTACCCAGATGCCCCCACTCCTGTATTTACAACACTTGTGAACGCCATCAAGGACTCAACAAACCGCTCCATCTACCTAAGCCTTATAGACACACCTCAAAGATAACCATATGGTTGCAAGACCTTTGGGAAAGGTCCCAAGCTGCCAATGCAACATCAACACCTTCAATGCCATCCTCGTTCCAAGCTGCCAATGCAACACCAACACCTTCAATGCCATCCTTGTTTATGCCATCTCACCATGCATTTTCCCGCAATCCCCAACACCCAACTTCAGCAACATACCAAGTATGGCATCGTCGTTTGCGTCATCTCACCGTCCATTATTTCCTTCGTCCAATGATGCTGGCCCTTCCGGACCAACAAACTTTGCGTCATCTCACCGTCCATTCATTCCTTCGTCCAATGATGCTGGCCCTTTTGGATCACCAAACTTTACCAGCCAGGCATTTAACTCATCAAATCAGTAGAAAGTTCTTTCGTTGTTGTAATAATCTATTTCCCATCCAAACATTTTCTTTGGGCTTTATCTTATTTGCCGAATTGTTGTAATATTTTTATTCCCGTCCAGACATTATTGATTAACTGTTGTAATATTTTATTTCACTGCCATGGTTTTATTTTGCGATCAATGTATTTCGCTTTATATCCTGGAAGGCATTATTTTATGTGTCCACAATTACATATGATTGTAGCCTAGTTATTTTCCTTGTCCTTGCCATGACAACGTTGCTATGCTTCCACTTGTAGGCATAATGTCAACCACTGACCAAACAGAAACACCTGGCCTCCTCACGCACATTCTACATACATTGTCTGGTCCAGCTAATCACATTGCTGATATAATAGCTGAGTCCATAGCAAACTCCATCATTGACGACATTTCTGACATACCACCTACAATACCTAGGTCAGTTAGCATTAGGAGTGGCCACCAGAAGGTCTTAGAAATTTTAAACGGTCATGAACAAAGGGCTTATGACCTATATCGAATGAGACCACATTCTATATTGGCCCTTGTGGACAAGCTTGAGAGTCGCGCCTTGTTACGAAGCACTAGAGGCGTCAGTTCGGTTGAGGCTGTGTGCTACTTCCTATAAATGGTTGGCCATGGACATACAAATCGTGCTTTGGCTGAGGACTACATTCACTCTGGTGAGACCATAAGTAGGAAGTTCAACGAAGTCTTGGACGCTGTGTGTTCGTTGTCCAATGAGTACATTGTCATGCAAACTGCAGCGACATGCACGACAACACATTCTCGTATATTGGAGACCCCAAGGTTCTACCCTTACTTCAAGGTAATAGTTAGCCCCTACAATCTTTAATCATTTGGAAATATTTTGTATGTTGACAACCTATTTTGGTGTTATAGAATGCCATCGGGGCAATTGATGGAACACACATCCCCGTCTTGGTTAAACGAGACAAGCAAAATCGCTACCGAGACAGATTAGGGAATGTCTCTCTTAATGTCTTGGCTGTAGTTGACTTCTCCATGGAGTTTACATATGTCCTAACTGGGTGGGAGGGATCGGTTGCTGACCAACGGGTCCTACAGTCAGCGACGATCACAGGCGGGTTTAAAGTTCCGCCGGAAAAGTTTTACCTAGTAGATGCAGGGTATGCCAACACTCGGCAATTCCTTGCACCGTATCGCAACACAGCTTACCATATTTCTGAGTACCGAGGAAACAGACATGCCTACACCAGCAAGAAGGAGATGTTCAACCACCGCCACGCACAATTACGTAATATTATAGAAAGAGCATTTGGGGTGTTGAAGCGGCGGTTTGCCTACCTTAAAAAGGGGGCGACATATCCCATACATTCGCAGTGTCGCCTCGTAATGGCTTGTTGTATCCTCCATAATTTCATACGCCGCCAACATGATGGCGACAGTATAATGGACGAACTCACAGATGACATTTCAACATCTGTCGTTCCCCCTGCTGGGGTTGACCTGAGTTCCCTCCAACAAACAACTCAGGCCGATTCAAGGGAGGGCGAGCGTTTACGTGAATCCATTTCTAATTTACTATGGGATGCCCGTTGACTTACAATTGTATCTGTAATAGTCTTCGACATTATTTGAAAAATTATCCACGACATTACTTTGTAGGCTTTAGTTGTTTTTTTTACAAACTTTCTTCTGCATCCTAATAATATACATGACATAATGAATCACTAGGTTGTCTTGAAATGGAGAATGGAATGCCTTACTGTACATGCGGCCTTACATGCACTGTACGTGTGTATATGGATGAAGCGGACGCGGCAAATGGACGTTTTGAAAACAACAACCCGCACAGACCGTATTTTACATGTGGTAGGGGCCTTGTTTCGAACAGATGTCAGATGAGATTGCCTGCGCAGCGTGTACCACCCACGGTTGCCACACTTACTGCAGTTAGGGATGCTATGCTAACACAACTTGCATATGCCCGCAACGAACGCAAGTTATGGTCTGAACAATGTGACTTTGTCAGTTCGACAAGAGCAGACATCGATAGGCTTGAACAAGGTATTACCACTCTACGTGAGAGGTGCCAATATCTTCAACAACTACTTCACATCACGAGCAGTAACGACTCTTCAAACGAGGACGGATACAATACATCATAGATGTAGAACAAGCACTTAGGCCTATTTTATGTTCGGAAAGTTGTATTTGAAATCTATGTTCAGAAGCCGACAATGTTTTTACTAATCCTCAATTATGTTTTAGATGTCAATGGATCCATCTGGAGTTCCGAGGTGTGATTGTGGGTTAGATGCAGCCTTGCGGCTTAACACAGAGGATGCAGGGTTGTACGATTTTGGCATTCTGAGTGAAAGGTCGGGCGAAATGTATTACATATGTCCTTCTCGTGAGGTGCACTAGTAAATACATACATAATAGGTTGCCGTTGTGTATGCTGCACATTCGTTGTCATTCATTAAATTTTATTATACATTGTAGGGAAGAGATCGGTGCAGATACTTCCGTTGGGCAGTCAATCTCCCCCCAACAATTGATTCTTTGAAAGCTGAGATTATGTTACTAACTGTCGAGTGCAAGTCAGTGTGGGGCCAAGCAATGAACATGAAGGACTGTGTTGAAATTCATCACAACTACGATGATATATACACCCAAAAAAAGTATGAGCATGACAGTGTAGAACGCTACGTTGCCAGTCTGGAGGAAGAATGTAGTCTTCTTTTAGACATTCCTTCACCCACGGTGACGCCATAACGTTTAATGGCAGAGAACTACATTTAGTTTGGTGTGTCGATTTTTCACCGTTATTCATCATAATGTTGTTGTATGTTTTATGGAGGGTGTATGTTTTTTCACCGTTATGTTGATAAATGATAGCTAACATTGAATATGCATTTTATATTCCCTTAATTATGCGATACACACTTACATCTAAAACATATTACTTACAGAATCTGTAATATGGCTGGGCCTCAAAGGACGCCTTCCTTTATGTGGTGTAGGGAGCTTGATATGGTTCTCAAAGGTATGATGAGAAACCAATATGAATTGGGGAGATGTGTTAATGGAGTATATACTATACAGGCTTGGCTGGAGGCATGGAGTCACTTCCGAAACATAACTGGGGAGCCCATATCTTTGACTGAGTTGCAGATGAGGTGGCAACACATAAGGAGAGAGTTCATAACAGACAATCTTTTTATTTTGGGAGATGTATTGCCTCCCCCGCCATTGGCCGTGCAACGCAACTTCATGACGACTCGTCGCATTTACCCACCTGGCGTTGCTCAATACCCTATTAACAATGATGAGTGAATATTGTCATAGTTTGTAGTTGTTTTTGTTTACCTCGCAACATTTATTTGTATGCAACTAAGTTTGTTTGGACCTTTTTGTTTATGTATTGAATGCATAAATCACTTTCTTACTTGTTTGTAGCTAAGTTTGTTTGCAGCATTTATTTTTATTCAATATTGTCACAGTTATCTTTATATTATTCATATTTGTAATACTAAAATTTGTTTTATTAACTATAGATGTCATCATCGCGGTCACGGTCGCGGTCACGGTCAAAGGCAAAGACAGAATTTGAAAAAATATTGATGTCTCCGTCGAAGATTAAAAAATATGTAAAAGAAAATCTTGTTTGCAAAAAACCATGTTGCGAGCCTCCACGCGATGAGGGCCCAAATGAGAGAGCTGAAGGAACAAGCCAAATGAGGGCCCAAATGTTGCGAGCCTTGTTTCCTCCTACTCACCATCTGCCGTTGCTGTTCGACTGGCCAAAAGACGCCAGCAAACAGGAAACAAATCAGGTGTTGGACGAACCTTGTCCTGTGTCGTGGGAACAGTACGACGAGGCCATGAAGAATGACGAGGCATGAAGTTGCCTGCTTGATCACCAGCTTAGATTGTGTTACTATGTCGTTGTCTAGGTCCAGGGCAGACCTCTCGTTTCATTTTCTACTTTACATATGTATTCGCCCGAGAACCAACAATATATTATCTTTTAATTTATGTGGTATTACGTTCTTCTACAGACATGCTACGCACCTTTGCTACTATTTAATTTAAATACATTAATTAAATTATGTAATTGTTATTTAATATAATACACTTCAGCCAACTTCTGCTTAAAAGCGGCAACACAACTACACATACTTATTCTTGTAAAAACAGTTCTACAACATCAGCACAGAATCAGCAGATACTGACTACGTTGCCAAACAAAATCAGACTGAATCCAGTCTAGTAGCCAAACAAAACCAGATTGCAATCAGACTCAAACCAGACCAGCTGACCAGAATCAGACTGTGTTGCCAAACAGAATCAGGCTGGGTTGCCAAACAGAATCAGACTGAATCCTGACTAACCCAGTCTAATCCAGTCCAGACTACGAAATCCCAGTCCATTCCCAAACAAGGGCTTGGAATTGGGTTGACCGGAAAGGCAATGTTTTGTTTTAGAAGCCCATTACATTGTTCATCGATCGAGAGAGTACTCCATACACCAGTCTTCCATTGTTTAGACAAAGACAATGCACGGTTTCTTTCACTCTACTACATCTTTGGATCCTAGTCTTGACGAACATACTAATCGATTTTGTTGTCTCTGCTATAAACATCAAAATACGCCTAGATGATGACATGATTACTTCTTAGTTGACTCTCGTCATGCCAATACATATTATGGATATTGGGTCTTCATATATGTTCTTAAGTCATTAGCATATTTACATATATAATCCTTGTAGGTCTTAACTTGATACTTGGGATATTAATCCTAATGTTGATAAACAATTTGGTGATCAATACTCTTAGCATAATTATTTGCTTGCTGAATGTGATCCGATGATCATTCAACTGAAATAAGATAGGTGGGATATTATGGATGATCGGTCTTAATTGTGTACTAGTTTCGTCGTAGTTTTTTTGGAGTTTTACTCTTTACTATAAACATGTTTGTTGTTTTAAGTTCTACAAAAAGTTGTAAGATTCAATGTATCTCGTTAAAATCTAGATGATGATCAAACTTTTCTCACAATGGTGTGTATCATAAGAGGAATACACACCTAGAAACAAACTTGAAGAGGGTTATTAGGAATCGGTGTGCAATTGAAGTTGGGTCTATATGGAGCACCAAGAATTTAAGAGAGTTCTCAAGGAAGCATGTACTGATTTTACCTAGTGGTATATCCAAGACTCGGCTAAGGGAATGTACACTGGTTCACAGTCCAAGATTCTGCTAAGGGAATGTACACTGGTTCACAGAGTGAGAATTACGAGTTACGGTTGAATATACTAGATATCAAAATTGTGATGTTCATTACCTATAATTATTTGAACAAATATTGTAATATATGTTGTTACGATTATATTACACACTTTTTGTTGCACCCACGTACACAAAATAGTGACAAACTAACATGCATTTTATTTCTTAGAGTTTTAGAATAAGAATGTCAATATAATGTTTTGATTCAACCTATGTGGAAAAAAAATAAAGCTCATGTTGGACAAGGAGGATTAGATAGTTTCTCTCTCACTCTCTCTCTCAGTTGTACATGAAGTTAATGTTGTAAATTCTAGTTTTTCTAGTTATGTAACTCCAATTGGAGCAAACTCTTGTAGAACATCATGGGATACTTCAATGGAGTTACTAATTTTCATTGGTTATTTTGAAAAATATGATCTTGGAAATGTTAGTTAAGTAGCATTGCCTCTCTGGTCCCAGTTTATGGGGATAATGGGAGGAGGGAGTCCTTGCATTGGTATCGAATCCGTATTCTAAAATAGCTTTCAAGAATTAATAAACTCACTAGAAACATAAGATAAGTATTAGGATTGTATCAAAAGGCAATGGTGTGTAGTATTGGATCACAATATGTGGATGATAAACCACACCACTAGTTGGTTTACAGGGACTAACAGACCACTTTGTAACCTACCTGGCCAAAGCCTTAATTTTCTCAAAATAACATACCTTTTAAAACTTCTCTCCTAAAACTTTGTCTCTTACTCGTCTCTATTGTGTCAACTGATACTCCATTTTAAACTGTGGAAAATTCTTCTCTCCTTGTCTAAGTTAGGGTTCCAAGTCAAGTTAGAGTTAGGGCCTCGTCCACCAAATAATGCATATGAAACACCAATTTGAAATATATATATATATATATATATATATATATATATATATATATATATGAAACATGTTTTCTAATAATAGGGAAAACCCCTAGAAAGTTCTAGGAACCTTGGACGATCTAATATAACCTAAGAATATACTATACCAAAGGATGATAAAATAAGAGAAAAACTATATGGGAGAAAGTTAATTCATGATCCCTTATTCAAAATCACAATTTTTGGTATACATGGCTAATGAAAAAATTAATACTCATGTAGGTGCAAACCCTAGCAGTAAGTGAAAATAGAAGAATGATAAAGACCAATGAAAAGAGAGTTGAACCTTGAATCCCAACCAAAATCATGACCATGAGTGAATGGGTAGAAGGAAGGAATTGGTACTGAAGTATGTACACAACTTAAATAGATGTAATGTTTATG
Source organism: Alisma plantago-aquatica (assembly GCA_963693085.1). Classification (NCBI taxonomy): domain Eukaryota; kingdom Viridiplantae; phylum Streptophyta; class Magnoliopsida; order Alismatales; family Alismataceae; genus Alisma; species Alisma plantago-aquatica. The sequence goes on along the minus strand of OY856411.1, from coordinate 835,429,770 downwards.
GCTATACCACCTAGGATCCCAAGGAGGGACCCATCTTTCTTGAATTTGTTAAACCCTAGACTAATACCTCCCAAGGATGGGACTCTATCCTTAGAAATGAGCTTATGGTCCCTGACAAACCTGAGGTGAAGGCAGTGGATTGTACCACCTACATGCTATAAAGACTACTATGGTGATAAATTATTATGTGATAATAATATCCTTTTAAATCCTATCCTAGGTAAAGTTGAGGCATAACCATGTCCCCCCCCCCACACACAGATATATATATATATATATATATATATATATATATATATATATATATATATATGTGTGTGTGTGTGTGTGTGTGTGTGTGTGTGTGTGTGTGTGTGTGATTTTTTTGTAATACCCCCGCGACTACCCGTCATTGTAGTCCACAGATTTTGTAAGTTTAAGTTGCATTTCACAGATATTTAGCTGGATTCAAGCAATTGAAACCTGTGTGGTAGATAAAACCTACCAAAATTTCCGCTGAAGCACAACATGTGATTTTTTCCGTCCAAAGAAATCCCCAAATTCGTGATCTTCCATTCTTCACACAAATTTGTAATCTTCCATTCTCCATTACTGTAAGACATATTTGTGGTCTTCCATTCTCCATTACTGTTGTCATTTGTTGAAATGGCAAGAACAGAAGGAGGAAAAGCAACTACTAGGGAGGTAACAAAGAGAAAGGAGAAGTGGAGATCAAGGGAAGAAGATGAAAATGTAACAAAGCATTACAATGTCATTGACAAAATTGAAGATGTTGAGAGCATTACGATGTCATTGACGAAATTGAAGATTATGACCTTGTGGAAACTGTGCAAGAAGAGAATATAATGAAATAAGGTTTTGAAGAAGATAACGTAGAGTCTGCGTAAAATACTATAATGAAAAGTAAGAAGAAGAAGAATAATAGAAATAGCGGAAAGCAGAGTACTAGTACTGGAGATGATGGTGATGCAATTGATAGTACAAATGTTGATGAAGAGAATGATATAACTGATGATGCTAAAGAAGAAACTAGGAGAAGATTAGAAGACAATGAAACCCAGGAGGGAAAGAAGCAGATGATTGTAAAACAGACAACCAAAAATAAAGGCAAAGGCAAAGGCAAATGCTTAGAAGTTAATGTCTCTTTGCATGTTAGTATTTGGTTTTACTATTATTGATATCAATTGTCATAAAATATAATGATTGTGGTGAGATGTGAGGTGATCTTTTAAATGATAAAAGAACTCTACGAATGGAAAAGTAACTCTCTGAACTAAAGAGTAACTATGTGAAATATCAAGTAACTATTAGAAATCTAAAGTAACTATGGCAACTAAAGAATACCTTTATGAACTGAAAAGTAATATTTGGATATATAACGTAATTTTAGAGACACAAAAGTAACACAAGGTTCTGAATGTAAATACAAGTAACTCTTAATAAGAATGAAACTATATGAGCATAAGGTTACACAGTTATTGTGTTATTGCAGATCAAATAACAGAGTATGATCATTGTAGGTATAACTATTTGTACTTAACAATAACTATTTGAACGAGAAAGTAACTATATGAAGTTACAACTAACTTTTTCAAATCAAAAGTAACTGAGTGAACTACAAAGTAACTGTTTGACATATAAGGTTACAAAGTTTTAACTCTATAAACTATAAAGTAGCTATTTTAATATAAATGTAACTTTATAAACTACATTGTAACTATCTGAACTATAAAGTAATTATTTTGAATATAAAATAATTGTATGTCATCGGAGAGTAATATTATGTCTAAAAACGTTAGGTTCCATAAAATGACTACAAGGGACGACGTGTAACTATTCATGGTAAAGTAACAATATAAACTTAAAATTAACATCAAGTAACACAAAAATTAGCAAGTTAGTAAGTAATTTAAATCACATTTTGATATTGCTACAAGTAAATAGATTATATACCATCGATGCTATATCAAGAGTTACAACAATATTCAATATAGTTTGGCACTTACCAAAAATTAGCTTAACATGATGAGATCAACTGATTTTGTGAACATGATACCAATGCCTCATCTAACTATAGAAGTGGCATTTATGGAGGATTTGATAGAAAGATATTTTGATGATGATTGATTCATGATAGCTCTAGGGATTGAGGCTAGGATGACAATTGATTATGTTGCAATGATACTAGGTATACCAAATACTGGTATAGAAATTGTGGCAAGGAAAAAGTAAAAAATTACAAAAAAAGTTTGGGAAGATATGTTTCTTGGAAGAAAAGATGGGGATGAAAGTGGGGAAAATGTTAAGGCCAAAAAAAAAAAAGATGAGCTGCCTAAGGACAACCTGGGGAAGCTACGACAAAAATTTGAAATGAATGATGTGGAAGAAAATTACCAAAACATGTGTAGAGCATGGATGTTGTACTTGTTGAAAACATTCATATTACCAAATTCAAGTTATTGTACCCCCTATTTTTTACTCCACTACTTGGATGATGTAACTATAATAGGGAAATTACATTGGATTAAGTCAGTCCACTATCACATCTTCTAGAAGATGAAAGAACTAAGAAAATATGAGAAAAAGGAGGAGAGGGGAGATCAGTTGAAGCACATTCTATAGCACTAGATGTGTTATGTGCCTCTATGTAAGTAAATTGTTTTGTCTTGTCTTATTTATATGAACAATTCTATATGAAGATTTGAACTATAAAGGCTACATTTCATATGTAAGACAACTGACCTTGCTTTTAGTTGAACTTGCTTGCTTACCTTAATTGCATACCTAAAACCTTAATCAAACCCTAATATGTTCTTCGATATCATGCGACAAAGTTAAGTTTCAAGTTTGTGGGTAAGCTTTACTATATATGTGCTTTTAAGGACTTTTATGCAACTTACCCATATCTAGGGGTTTTTTCTTATAATTTGTCACATGTTTGTTGTGCCTCACATTTTTTCATATCATATTTGATATAGTTGTACCTTGGGGAGCCTTGTTGCACCTTGGTTTATTGGTGACATCTAACCTAGGGTTGGAATCTAGGGTTTCCTCACCTAGATGCCCTAAATTGTTGGTCTACTCCTTTAGATGTTGGCATCTGATGGTCCCCCTGGTGTTAAGACTCGATGGCTGACCTGGTTTTGCATGGTTGAGATGTTTTTATCTTGGACACCTGGCATGCATGGATTGACACCTCTTCCTTTCTTTCTGTTTCATCCCAAGCTTTATATACCCCCCTTCTTCCATGCAAATGAGCTCTTTAGACCCTCCCTTCTTCTTACTTCTTGGAGATCATCCATCTTCCTTAGTGGAAGAGAATGAGCTCAATGAAGAAGAAGCTTGTATGATCTTGCTTGTAAGTGCACCTAGGGTTTGGAACTACCCTCTCTTCGAGGTTGTGGAGCTTCCTTAGCTTGCTCTTGACCTAAGCAAGTAAGATCTTCCTCTTTCCCTTTAATTTCCTTATTGCCCTACCTTCTCTCTCTTCCTTCTTAGTTGAATCCATGGTGTTCTTGGTAGATCATGTGCTAGAGTTTGAAGAACATCTTCATTCTTACTTCTTTAACCTAGGGTTTGCTTGTTCTTAGAGAAGGAACTTGGATGTGTGCAGTGCTCAAGCTAGGGTTTCTTATCTCTCTTTCTTCTAGCTACCTTGATATTTGGACCTTTTTCATCATCTTTGAGGTGAGTCATAAAACTTTTTCCTCGTTTATTGCTTACTTTTAACTTGCATGTACAAGATCTTGCTCTAAAATGTAAAAATGAATAGAAAGATGCTATCTTTGCCTAGGGTTTGAGCTTATATGGTGGTTCTTGAGTAGATAACCTTCCTTGATGTACCCTTAACTTGGGTAAATGTTCCCTCCTTGAAAGTAGGATCTCTAGTCTTTGCATGTCTATGAAACGACGGTCCCTTGAGTTTTACAAATGATGGTTTTGCCTTAGGGTTTTGAACTGATTTCCTCCCTTGTGTTGAACTCGATTGTTTGTTTTTTGTGTGTCAACTGATGGTTGGGACTTAGTGCTATTTTGATGGTCCTTCTTGTGCTTACAACTAACAGTTTGGTTCCTCTACAAACTATGGTCTTGATGCTAACCTAAGTGGTCTTAATTGATGGTTTTTCCTCTTCTACCAAATGATAGTTGTGCTTGGTGCTTTAGATATGTTTTTCACCTAGTCTTGATAGCCAATGGCTTCATTGGGTCATGACTCGATGGCCTCCCTGTGACATGGTCGATGGTTTCACTGGGTCCATGGTCAATGGTTTCACTAGATCCATAGTCTATGGTTTTACTAGTTCCATGGCTGATGGTCCACAACCAATGGTTCCATTGGTTTGTCAACAAATGATGTTCTCTTTGGTTTGCCCACAAATGATGGTTCTTGTACTTATCAACAAACAATGGTCTTCATAGTGACAACATCTAATGGTGGTTCTAACGTCCAAAATTGATGGTTCCTCTTATGTCAACAAGTTATGGTGGTTCTAGTGTTGACATTCAATGGCTTTCCTATGTGTATTCTTCAAAGGTTTTGCTAGTATGAAATATGAATGTCTTGTCTCTACTACATCTGATGGTTTTTGACTGATGATGCAACCCAAAAGTTATACTTTGGGTTATGTATATGCCTATGTTTATGCTTGGTGTGTGATCCGATGGTTTGAGTTTGAAATATGGTAATTGAAGATAGTGCTTTATCTTGAGTGTACATGTGACCCAATGGAGGATATAGGGTTAGGGTTTGTGCTTTTACCTTAGTAAGTATATGAACTAATGGTTAGTTGAATGTTGAATTGTAACATCATCTTAATAAACCTTGTTGAACCTAACCGTAATGCAATTAAATAATGATGGTTAATCATACATAGTTTCTTATACGATATGATAAAGGAATATTCTCCCAATGTTATGGTAACCCTAATATGGTACCTTGAGAGTATCATAGCTCTTAAATGTAATTTTATGCAGAACCTGTATATCACAAGTATGGTAATGGTATGTTGAATCTTTAATATGGTGTGAAAAGATAATGATATTCTTGTAGGGAATAATGTGAGTGGTCTTAATGACCTTCAGACATGGTTGATCTTAATGGAGGTATAATCCTCTTCATGATGTGACAAGGACTGGTGATGGTGTGATTGGATTTATATTTCATACATTTTATATCTTCTGGCATTGTAATATACCCAAGTTTTTATAAAAAAAAATCTTTTAGAGTTTGTATGTAACTTGATTGATGCAGTTAAAAGACATCCAATTGACATTAACTAATCAAGTGAAACTCAGATCATGTAGTGCCCAATTCCTTAGAACCATTCCAATGTCAAGACTTGTTGGATGGGGAAATGAGTGTTCTTAAGGGAAGGTCAGAGTCGCATACATAACCATTGAGTACGTGCGGGTGCAGGGAAAGTACATTCTTGACATCTTGATCCCAAGATTTGGAGGATGGTTGTGGTCATGTCTTTGTTTGAGAGTGGTTGAGGCCTTGTCTTGGATATTTGTATATGTGATGTGATTGAGGACAACTGTGGTTGTACCTCGGGTGATAGGGTTTTGTATACCCTGGTTACTAGTGTCGTGACCTATATACCAAAGATAGACTAGGCAGTTTGCAGCTTGACTATATGTCACTATGGACAATTTGACTAATATGTCACTATAGTTGACTCGTACTGACCGAGGGGATGAGATCTTAGGATTTCATCTCTCCTAAATCTTATACGGAACTGATTGTAACTTCATAGTGGTCAGTTGGACTATGAGTGATATACCTCAAACTCCCTAGGGCTTAATAAAAGACGTAATCCAACCGTGTTGTATGTCTATTTAGGTTTAAACACGATTTACATTGTTTGATGACCCTTGCTTGTTTCTTATAATGTTTAGTTGTTATATAATGCCATAAGAGAAATCGACTATTAAGAAATGATAGTTTTATTTGTTCCTTTATCATGTTAATCATCCTTGATGTTATGCAATCAGTTTAATCTACTTAATCTATTCAACTGGTTTAATAAATAACCTATTGTAATCAATAATCATTGTTGGGAGATATATATCTCACTGGGACATGGGTCTCACCTCGTGGGTCACCACATCTTTTTAGGTGATCGTCGACGACATCTTTAGGTTTGTGCAGGTGAGGAAGAGAAGCTTTAAGAGAAGTAGGAGAGGAAGGTTGGCTAGTAGTTAGAGTGTTGTAGAGTTGTCTCTGTACTCTCAGGCCTAGTCTAGGGGATGTTTTGTAGATGATATGTATATCGAATCAAGTTTTAGGAAGTATCCTGATGATGTATATGGCATGTATTATGTGGAACATATCTTTTGTATACATGTTGTAGCTGAGGCCACTTGACATATATGTAAATATCTAATATGGTATGTGCTTTTATACAGCTAGTTGGCTCTTATATGTAATTATACATGAACTTGTTGGTGATGTTTAATTCAGTTTTAATTTACCCTCTTTTCTGGATATGTGATTAATTAGTGATCAATCATGTGTTTTGTTTTGAGTAATCTCATTTAGCATCGCGGAGCGCCACATTATATATATGCAAGTATGGACTTTTGAGATTATAGAAATGGGCTGCTCCTATTAAGAAGAACAAGGATTTCACAAGTTTGGAGAGTGAAACGGTACAATTGAATGTCACTAAAGAGTATGACAATGTAAACGTTTATAAAATATATATGACAATTATATCATTTACATGATAATGTGCATATGTTTTTACAAAGATGAATAAGGATGTTAAAGATGAGTGGGAAGCTACAAAATAGTCAAAGAAATACCATATTACCTTGCATCAAATTGTGCAAAAAGTAAGGCACTATCTAATAAGGTAGTTGCCGTAGCTGGCACAAGGTATAGTCTATGATATCTTGGAGCAAAGAGTCCATATTTTAGAGGATGCACTCAAACTTAAAAAGGAAGTATGTAATCATATAGCACTATAAGCATTTTCCTCTTTAATATAAGAAAATGAGAGATTGAGAAAGAAAAAAACATCAAAAGTTAAGAAGAAAACAGAAGGTACATGAAAGGAATTGAAGATGGCAGGCAACTAGTAGATGAAAATACAGTCACTCCAAATTTTAGTGGAGAATGCAAGATGGAATTCAGTAGATATCAATGAAGTGAGAAAGAGGATAGAGGAGTTCAGAGAAAAGTTGGTAAACATAGAACAATGTGATACACATGGGGATGATAGTTTAAACAAGGTGGAGATGAAATCTAGAGATTCAGTTACTAAATCAACAAGAAACAATAATGAAAAAAAAGAAACACCAAAGAAAGGTGTTGAAGAAATGGAGTTTAAGAAGAGGACAAGTAAAGTTTGGCTAAAGAGGAAAGTGGTTGAAGAAGAAAGAAAGCAATATTCAATTAGAATAGAAGAAGATGAGACAAATGATATAGGAAATTCTCAACCTTTAGAAGATGTTCAGAAGATGCTCATCCTGGAGAAGAAGTTCCATTGGAAAAAGATGAAGGTGAAAAATAAAACATATTTATGGATGCAAACATTTGAAGATGATCTTAAAGAAGCTAAGACAAATGATACATAAAAGGATGTTGAAATACATACTAATGAAGGAAGAAGAAAACACCTAAAGTATTGAGAAAGAGAAAGGGGAACATGAAGAAGGATATTGGAAGTATTGAAGAAAACATCATGCAGTGGTAAGGGTAAAACATATTTGATTGTTAAATTTTAATGTACAAAAAATAGTTTTGATAAGTACTAACAAAAGTTACACTTCATATACAACAAAAAAGCTCCACATTTATTGGATTAGAGAATTTCAAGACAAAGGAGATGAAAGAGGATGTGCAAGAGTTTGCCCAAAATATAGGCGAAGTGTAAGAGGTTTCTTTTACATACTCCTGGTTTAAAAATTAGTTACACATTAGATATTATACTGACTTTCTAAATGCCAATGTTAAAATCCATACCAATAACTCAAACATCAACTACAATAGTTACTAATAAGAGACAACAACACATTTAATTTACATTTTTTGCTCAATTTATAAATTCTATGTTATATCTTTTGTATGAAACTTTTGGAAAAAATAAACAATGCACATGTCAAAGAGAGGATGGAGTTTTGGAAAAGATATTTAGTACACGGGAAATGACCTATCAACACTATTATTCAAAGATAAAATTATGCAATCACTTATAAGAACTAAAGTAGTAATTAACTATCTTTATACTATGGATTGGTAACTGATGAGTCTGGCTTTTTAGGTTATGGATAGCTTTGTAAAAATGTTAAAAGAAACAACAAGCAAAAAGATGGTATTGTTTGAGGACTTATGTACCTGTAAGAAAAATCACTATCACACTAGAATATAGCAACTTACTTGTTATAACATGGTTTTCCACATGTGTTTACATATTCAAAATGTGAATATGGGATTGTTAAGGATATATTAGAAAACTTAGTATGCCTTGTTTTTAATGTATGGATTTAAAATGTAATTTCTCATTTGCAATGGATTTCATGGCTAATACATTAATAGAGATTGGATTTTTAAAGAAAGGAAAATTATGATAATAAAAGAATTACTAAAAGTAATGGACAACGGACACTTCAATTATGGAATTATGTGGAGTGTTCTAGAAAAGATGTGTTGATGATAACTTCACAATTTGTGTTCAACCTAATAGTGCACACAATGAGAAAGTACATTGAATAGGATAGTTTTCCTAAATTGGATAAAAAAAGGAATTAATTGATGCCTAAAATAAATCAAATAAAGCTTTTTCTTAAGGGGCAAGGAAAATGTATTTACTTTGTGTATTTTACCACCAATCTTGCCACACCAAAATCTAATTATTTAAAAGGTTTCATATATTTTTGGGGCCAATTGGATAAAATATGAGAGAGAGGTATGACTTTTATTAATCAAAATGTGCAAGTAGGTCCATGGGATACAAACTAGGAAAAAGGGGTTGTTCATGCCCATATTAAATGTCCAATATAATGTTTAAATGGTAAATGATCCCAATATAAGAATATGGAAGAAAAATCAGAACATTCCAAGATGTCCTGTGATCTTGGAAAATAATTATGTAATTATCTAAATTTGCTAAAAAGGCAAGTTTGGAGTTATCAATTGCATCCAGTATTTTTCCAAGAAAAGGATAATAAGAAATAGGAAGTTTCCCTAAAATTTGATAGGAGAAGAGTTATAAGAAGAAAAATATAATTATCTTGTTGTTTTGGGGTTTTATCAAAAGGAAAGATGTTTTCCTTTTGGAAAGGATTTTTCCTACCCTACAAACTAGGACCACCAAGTATCATTTTCTCTTGCAGCCTACGGATGGTTTGTAGAGATGTGAGTCTCTACCTTCTACCCTATATAAACCCTCACTGTCTTCGGCTGAGACCAGAGAAACCCCTACCAAGACACATAGGACTGTGCTTATGGCCAGAGACACACCATGATTCCATGTTGGGAGTCATCATGAAGATGAGTGGTTGATTGAGGCAGCACGAGATTGGAAAGCACCCAGTAGGATCTGCAAGTGTGTCCCTCTTCCTCTATTGACTCAAGTGAGTCATACACTCCTTCCTCAAACTCTCACTCCACCATCTATAGTCAGTAGTGTCTTAATCATCGTATACACGCCTGGACCATATCTGCCCAGCGCCAACCATGTCAAAGGGTTATCTAGGTCTGACGAGGGCCATAGAGGTTGTCAGACCTCCCACACCTTCTGGTCTCAAGGGCTGAAAGACTCCATACTCACTCAATCACGTTTAGGGATGGAGTCCATCGGTGTTGTGAGGTTAGGGAAAACCTCAAATAAAAAGACCAGGACACCCCCACACATGTACGTAAGACACATGGGGATGGTGGTCCTTTCATAAAAAAATCATGTTGGCTTGGGTAGTAATAGGAAAGGCAGTCTCCACCGACGTGTCCTTGCCTGATTGGCTAAAAATATAATCAACTTGTAAATAATGTAGTAATCAATTGGAAACTCAAATCAAGACAAGTAATATATAAAAATTGATAAAAAAAAGAGGGGAATATGAATAAAATATAATTGAGTCCTAATTCTAATCCTAATTCAAAATGTAGGGTTAAAACCAAAATGAGTGGTGATTAATACATGGGAACCATAGAATTGGGGATTATTATGATGAAAGATATCAAATAACTTTCCCTTGTATTATAATCTGATATAGTTAATTATAATAAGATCTAACATGGTGATAATGAGAATGGTATATAAATAGGGTTTGTAGATCCATAATCATTAATATATGAAATTAAACTTTGAACACCAGTGATGTAACATGTTATGATCTTAATACTCATAATATAATCTAAATGTCCATGATAAACTAGGTTTATCAATATAATGAGAATAGAAGTCTTGAATATGTTTCGGATAACAATAAACATGATAAAAGGTTTTGAGTCACAAGTATGATAATTTGGGTTTAAAACATAACCTACTCTAGCATCACAGACTTAAGTTGTATAATTTGACATAATTACTCAAAATAGTCTAAAAGGCTTAACTTAATAATTTTGGTTTCACCTAGTATCTAATATGGTTTAATAACTTAATATATGGTGTGACATAATTAGGGTTTGATACCCCTATTCCTTATCCAAAACTCGAGACAACCCTATACCCTGGATTAGAACATGAGTAGGGTTTAATGTGAATAACATTGTAACATCCCTGACTTGGGTTATGTTTTAACCCTAGATGTTTTGTTTAAGAAAGATAATTATATGCTTGCTCTTATCTTTTGCAAAGTAATTAAGGCTCAAGAGGAACTTATGTTTCAATTTTAGTCCTTTTTGAATAATGTTGAAAACAATGTGTTGCCTGTTTGGACTAAAGTGCAAATGACCCAAGTTGAGGGGTTAACTTGCAAATTTTACATGGTAAATTGTTCCTCAAGTGTTATAGCATCCTAAGAATGAGAATGATGCAGAGGTATGGATTTTGGTAGCCTGAGCACCAAGAAAGAGGTTATTAAGCAATGTTTGTGCATTAAAACCTAGTTTTGGTGTAATGTACAATTTACCCAAAACCTAGGGTTCAATATGCAAAATACCACTCCTAGAGAGTCCTTAATGTTTCTTGGTATCAATTAGAGACAATAAAATCAGAAGGGCATCTCATTTGAATCTCTTTGGAAGAAAGAGAATCTTGATATTAAAATAATCAAGATTTAAGCATAATTGAAACCCTAATTCAATTTAATGCAAAAATAAATATATTAATGGAAGTGCCCTTCAACCAAAAATGAGATGGTTGAATTTGTATAAGTGTGGACGTCTCTGTTCCTTGCAATGGCACCGAAATATCTAAAGTGAGTGGAGAGCCCACTCACATTAGTTAAAGAAAAAGTAATATCCACTCATTTTTGGATATTATTATTATATTGATTAAGGTGCTTAATTTTTTTTCTTTTTATTCATGGATAAAGAATAGAAATTTGAAGGGAAGGATGATGGCTTCGTATGAAAGAAAGTGAGGGGTATAAGTGGCACCAATTTAAGGAATTAAAGGATTTTTATAACACTTTCTCTCTCTTGAAATTCCCTTACATATATCCCATTTTTCACCCACATGAAAGACTCTTTTTCGACTCCACTTTCTTTCCTTGCTTTGTTCAAACACAAGGAAGCTTAGGAGCAACAGGAGGACGTATCCCAACCTGTAGGTAAGTTCCATATTCATCTTCAACCTTGATTTCATGGTGAAAGTCGAAATTCAATGCTTATTTTCTTCTTTTCTCCATTCAATCTTCAACTTTAGCCAATCCTTTCACTCAAAGACTTGAGAACGGACCTTGGACAGTTTAGAGAGCTTCATTCACCATTGAGGACGTGAATCTTGAAGCTTGGATTCAACTTTGAAGGCGGGTTATATAACTTGAACCCTTAAACATCATTATTGATTTCATTTCTTCATCATGTATTGTTTCCTTTTTCTTTCCCGAATTTCTTTGTGATTAATTGTTGAAATCACCACAAAGATCACAGAAAATTTCAAAGGTTTGTATCTTGAAGATGATGATGTCATATTAGCACACACCTCAATAGAAATCATGAGCATACGATCTTCAACTTTGATGACCAAACGGTTTCAAGACCGTTTGGTGATCAAACGGTCTCAAGACCGTTTGGGGTCAATTGCTGATGTGGATGATGAAGATCCAATGGTTCAAATTGATTTAATTATAATGGATTCAAGAATGGGTGATTCATTGACCACAAACCCTAAATGGATTGAATGGTTGAAACCCTAAATTGATTGAGCTGATTTCTAAGTTGAATGGCTCAAACGGTCTGAAGACCGTTTGAGGGAAAACGGTCTCAAGACCGTTTGAAGGTCAAAGTACTTCAAGAACATTTGAGGGTCTAATACCTCAAGACCGTTTTATGGTCTAACGGTCTTAAGACTGATTGAAGGTTTTGGGACCAAGACCGTTTAAGGTCTAAACGGTCTCCATACCGTTTGGAGGTTTGGTCCAAGACCGTTTGAAGGTCTAAACAGTCTCAGATTGATTGGAGTTTTGGACCAAGACCGTTTGAAGGTCAAAGTACTTCAAGACCGTTTGAGGGTCTAATACTTCAAGACCGTTTGAAGGTCAAAGTACTTCAAGACCATTTGAGGGTCTAATACCTCAAGACCGTTTGAAGGTCTAATTGATTCAAACCATGTAAGTACAATTAACCCCATGATTGTTGGTGATGTTTATAAAAAAAAATTACAATGGTTGTACCTTTAAGGTACTCAAGTAATTAGTACCTTTTGAGTGGTTAACCTTTAATGTTTATGAAAGAAGTAATTCAACACACTATGCTAACCCTAAATGTATGTACTTGAATGAAGGGTTGATCTAATCTAATCAAGTTTGAAGTAATCAACATCCTAAAGAGGATGAGAGAGAGAGAGAAATTCATACATGTATAATAATCATGTAGTGGTTAATCCTCAATACTTCACACGAATAAAATATTTGATTAGGGTATGAACCTTGATAAAGAGATCATGAAACCCTAATTGAGAAGGTTGATGTTCCCTAACCCTAATTTAGGGCAATATTAGATGAAACCCTAATCTAGGGTAATGGTGTAACCCAAATCTAGGGTGATGATATGAGAAATCCCAATTCAGAGTAATATAATGAAAAACCCTAATTCAAGAGGATGCTTCATGAAACCCTAATTTCGGGTAAAGTAACATGAAACCCTAAATTGGGGAAAAGTTATAAGGAACCTAAATTCGAGACAATGATGTGTGAAACCCTAATCATGGGTGATGACATGTGAAACCCTAATCTAGGGTAAGGCCATGTGAAACCCTAATGCAGTGATGTGATGTGAAATCCTAATCAAGGGTAATGTTATGTGTAACCCTAATTCAATGATGAGATGTGAAACTCTAATCCAGGGTGATGCTATGTGAAACCCTAATTTTGGGGTATAGTGCATGAAGCCCTGTTCTTGGGCAATATAATGATAAGCCATAACCCTAATTTTGGGTAATGGGATGAGTATCCCTAATTGACATGAATTTGGAAATCCTAACCCTAATGAGGGAATAGTGATACTACCCTTACATTGCATAGTGCTGATATGTAATTGATATAAATGTTATCATGTGTACTAATCATGCAGGTATCATGAGATGATGAGCATAGCCAGGTATGAGCTATGATGAGTTATTTATTCAAAATGTTTTATGGACCTTGTGAGCCATTATATGCTATGTTGCCTATTAAGAGGTAACAAGAGATTAAATGGGCTTTGAGAGCCATGTGAGATGCTTGTGTAGCAAGTATCATGTTTACCTTGGTCAGTTGACCTGAAGGTATTAGTTACCTGATAAGTGGTAACAAGTGTTCTTTGATGAACTGAGGGTTTGAATACCCCTATTTCATAATCATGATGATGAAATGATAAGTGATGAGAATGTCCATGATGAGATAAGGGATTGAGATCCCAATGTTTAATAAAGTTATGAAAAGTACTTGATAGAAGTATTACACATTCTTTGTAGCCTTTATCATAATAATTAATGTTTGGAAACTTGTCTGATGCTAAAAAGAATATGTAATACACTTAATTAATCAAGTGAAATTTTATCATGTAGAGCCCTGACAATAGATCCATCATCGTCAGTAGTTGGTGATGGTGAAACAGATTTTCCTATGGGAATTCCTAGAATGCATATTTTTTAATATGTGGGGGTAATGGGCGAAAATATCCTTACACCTCATAGGAATGACTGCGGGCCATATCCTATGCACAGTAATGGTTATGGACCATATCCAAATAAGAGTATGGCTATGGGTCATAACTCCACAATACCAGGCATTGGCTATGGGCCATATCTTGAAAAGAGTATATGCTACAGGCTATAACTCTATAGTGAAGATGCCAGTATACCCTGGAAAGCTATTTAGCAGAGACACAAGATGTCCTGCATATGATCTTGTATTGACCGAGACAGATGAGGTAATGGAGTCCGGCTCTTCCATTGACCTATGTATGGTACCGATGCTTTACATAATAATGGTCGGTTGAAGCATGAGTGGTATACCTCATCTCCACCGGGAATAAGTATGATTGGAAAATGTAATTAGCCGTGTAGCGTATTTGCTTAAGAATTGAATATGAAAATCATTGGTTGATGTTACCTTGTTTAGCATATGGATAAATGTTATACATGTTCCTCATTTCCTTAATGGATAAGTGACATGCTGCTTTATCAATTATAGCTGAAATGCTTTGAATAAGAATATTGTTCTAATCTGTTAGACATTGACTTATCTGTTGTTGAATATATATGATTCCTCTGCTCAGTTTTATTCTATTAAATTGCAATAATAATGTTTCTAGCAGAGAGTTATATCTCTCGCTGGGAAAATTTCAATTGTCTCACCCCCGTGGGATCTAACCTTTTTAGGTAGATGCGGAAGAAAAGGCAAAAACCCTATAGCATAGGAAGAGCAGCAACAACAATAGGGACATCAGTGATATTCCAGGTGGAGGCACTGGCTGTCATATTTTTGTTTAGAGATTCCTATGTGTCGTCTCTATACTCTCAGGTCCTCAGAGTTAGTAGTTAGTACCTTTAATGAATCAATCTGAGATTTTGGCTTGATGCCTCGAGGTTTTTATGTTGTCTGTGTATAGTTTCAACAAGGCAGTTGATGCTTGTAATCCTCAAGAAGAGACAGTACAGAATATGTACTTATGAACCAGGATGTAAATGAAATACATTGGTTCTTGATAAAAGAGTTTTCCTGTGTTTGGATCTCTTTGTAAATGGTTTTAATTTTTAGTGATTTTCAGTAATTCCACTGTTAATGATCACTTCCGCTTAGTTAGTGACAGTTTGTTCGGACGGAGCGTGACAAACATGATGGTGACACTTTAGGAATCACATATGTGCAGATTAATTGTTGATTGCTTACACATGTTGATTGGATTTCTTGAGCATACTTGAAGTATAATTTCATGATCTGCATGGTTCTACAAAGTTATGTGGTTACTCCTATGACTACCCACATTAACCAACTTCTATGGTTTCTCTGATGTTTTCCCAACTAGATTGCAATTAATTGCATGCATGTTTATTTATTTCCTACAGTCTATAAAGTCACTATGGATATCATCTTATTATAATTATAACCTGCTCAAACCCTATATCATCTCTGATGAGTTAAAGAGCATGGGGTGAATAAATTCATCATGGGGATGACTGGTGATCAAGCCCATAACAGAAGGTCACCTCAGGCCAAGATTGGAGCGGAAAGTCTATGTATGAAACCAAGCTTGGGTGAGAGAAGGTTATGATATATCCAATGTAGGGACCAAAACCTTAAAAGAGGGTTCCCCATAAAGAGGATCCCCTAAAAAGAGGGCACACCATTGAGAAAAGAGGATAAGGGTGGCGAGGTTAAAACCAGAAAATGCTTGTTCAGTTTTGTAATCATAATTGTTGCAATGGTCGATTATATTGTTACAACTACATGTGAATACTTTGTTTCTCCCACATACCAGTATACCTTGTTATACTAACCTTGTTTTATTTCACGGTCCATTAGGTTAAACTACTAGTATGATGAAAAATGGACATCATGTGAAGAAGGAATAAAAGGAAAGATACTTAAAGTTACCATGGAGGGTCTAGTTAGATGTTTTTGATACAAGTTGCAAAAAAGAAATAGTTTTCCATACCATGTAACTCCTTAGTAGAGAGTTAATCTTTTTATATTGTATCAAACACTTTTCCATGTAATAAAATTTATAATTTTTTAGTTAATTGATAAATCTCTATCCTAAAAATATGATAATGCCCCTTTCCCTCTCTGTCTTCCTTAATTGGGGATAACATGGAGAGGGGGTCATCACATCTGGTATCAGAGCTTGGTTTATCATTTAAAGTTTCAATAATTATTAATATTTAAGAGTTCTGTAGAGCCAAAGGGAATTATTAGAGTATTTTCTAAAGATGATGGTGTCTACAAGGGACCATGACCCACGGGATGGCAAAACTTTCCTCTACACCTCTATTCGGCTTACGAGGACTCCCAGGCCCATGCATCCTTCCTGGACAAAGTCGAATGATTTTACTCAAAAGAAAAAAAAATATCTAGGATTTATTTTCATCTCAAATTTCATCCACTTCTCATCCTTTTGCTTAATAAATACTAAAAGATACTTTCCTCCTCATCTCAAGGTATGGTTTTTAGAGGAAGTAGGACTAAGGAATCCTCTACCAATTAATGCACATGTAATGTGGAAATAATGATAAAGTGAAGAAAATATTCTATGGGTTAGGATAAATCCTACATGGACTAGGGTTGGTTTAGAAAACCCTAGGGGGGGTTAAGGGATATATATAAATCCTTAGAGGTGGGATGTAGTCTTTGAGCCTAACCCTATCCCTACTCCTAGGACATGAGAGTGGTGTGAGGGGTGCATAAACCTTACCCATACAAACCTTAAGCAATGGATAGAGAAAGAAGGACACCCAATGAGTCGGGATACCTTAGTTTATCCATGCATGCAAGTAGGTAGGGTAAGGCATGTGTGATACACGTGAAGGGTTGGATATACATGTGAAATATAGATAATGAGTAGTTATGTAACCCTTAGTGAAACTTTTAGCAATGGTACCCTGGCTTGGGGTGGGTCAACCCTAGAGAGGGGAAAAGGTCTAAGTGAGAGATAACACCCTAAATTGGAAGGTTAGTTTGTCACTAGAAAGTCTAAAATCCTTCTGGTAGGCACCCTAATAGGAAGTATGTCCCCACACCAAGTGAGGGTCATCAGGCTAAAAGAGGAATTTGGTGTAGACCAGATGCCTAAAGCCTTGTTGGAATACATAATAGATAAAATGGATGAAGTGAGTTTAGTTTTACATAATGAGATGATATGATATATGGTGACCTCAGTGGGATTTGAGTGTTTGACTTTAGGATTGACATAGGACTAGAGGATGCAAGTTTGTGTGCTTCTTCTAAATTAAGTAAAGATATGATGTGAATATGCAAGAGCCTCAATCTCTTCTACAAAGGGGGATCTCTAGTGTTAGGACCAGACATGGGGTTAACTCTAGAGAGACTGGGACCCAGAGGGAAAGGTTAGAAACCTAGACTCCAAGACATGATAAACTATAAGAAATATTCATTATGATATGTCCTAAACTAGATTACCCGTAAGTGAATGAGTTGAGTGGCTTATGCTTGCATCCTAGAGGCTTGTTGTACCTTTTATGTCCTTGGAGGGCCAAACCCTACAGACCAAAAGGAGGTTGCTTATATATATGTGTATACAATATGAGTACCTACCATATAGGTGAGGGATAGAGAATCCCATGACCTTGAAGAAGGAAAAATTGGTAGTAAAACCTCATGCTCGGGTTGGTGGTTCCTCGTTAGGACTCTAGTGGTGGTTTATGAGAAAGAGTATGTTAGATAAGAGTATCCCACAAATAGAGATATAAGAAGAGAATGTCATATAATGTACTGGTTTGGTATGTGCTTGAGTGTCTAGATCACGTGGATTTGATGATCGACCATAAGGAGGTAAACCTAAGGACCCTAGACCAAAGAGGGGAAATGACCCTAGTGCACATAATACTCATAGAGTTGAGTGGGCTTATAAAGATTGAGCATGGAATCCCTCGGATACGGGGAAAACCCACTTGGAATTTTGATAAAAGTTTGACAAACCACTCATACAAGCTTGTTTAGCACCCCCATAATACCATATATATGTAAGAAATTGATCTAACCTAGAGAGGTGATGTATGGGTATGACCTAATCGAAGACTTAGAAATGGTTTAATAAGTTCCATGTCTAAAATTGGTTGGCCATATGCATGGCTTATGATAAAACAGAGTAATTAGATAACCTCAAGATGAACCTTTAATAAAGATTGCAAACAATTGTGAGAGAGTAAAATGAGATAATGCTCATGATAAATATAGAATGAGGTTTCAGTTGACATGAAGGATATATGGTAAATAAATTTGTCTTCTTCAAAGTATGTTCTATCTCTTACTGGACTACTACATAGTATGGATCTTATTATGTGAGTATAAAATATAGGGCACATGGTATTAAATGGAATGATTGTTCCTATGGTCTTGAAACATATGAAACATAATATATTGGTTCCATTATATCTAAACACTCCCACCCTTAGTGCAAAGTGTTAGATAGTGATCCAACTCTTGGGTGGTGAATCACACGGTATAATGATATAACTCTCAGGAAGTAAATGCATGGATGATATAATGGAAAATATGCCAAAAGTCATGTTCCTTGTGCTCATGTAAATTCTGGTTCAAGTATGCTTTTGTGACCCTCAATATTTCTAAGTTTTAGTTTTTGTCATGGAATAGGATGCAATCGCAAATTAGTTTAAGAATTGAGGTAATCTTCTATGTCTCCTAAAACTTGAGAGATTAACTGCATGAAACATGAAAGCACATATGTTGAGTATGATTCTTTGGACCCCTATATTCCATCTCTAAGGGACACAAGGAAAAGTCACTATCGAAGTGACCAATAATGTGAGACCAAGCCCGGATAAGAAGGTTGCCATGAGTACAATGAAGGGACATAAAGTAAATTATGTGTGCCCTAAGAGATGAAGGAAATTTGGGTTTAAAGGATATGATGTGCTTAGATTTTATCAGGGAAACCTCAAGGAAAATGTGTAACGAAACAAAATAAAGTTTTGACATCTCAATAGAACCCTTAGGAAGGATAGAACCCTAAATCCACCCTAAGATCAAGTAGGATTATTAAAGGTACATAAGACTTATGAGGATGGGGGATGATCATGTACTAGGTGCATAAGGCCCTTGGGGGTCAAGAGGAGATCATTCTAAATGTACATATGCCCTAGAGATCTTAAGGGAATGAATGAGACCAATGTTACATGATATGTAGATGAAAAGAAGACATGGATTCATGTGATGATGTTTGAATAAGAAAATTAAAAGGAGTTATGCATAAACTCATGTGACACCCTGCGCCATACAAAGCAAGATTACTCAAAACAAAACCCAGAGTTAACACTAACTAGGTTACT
This sequence comes from Alisma plantago-aquatica, assembly GCA_963693085.1. Classification (NCBI taxonomy): domain Eukaryota; kingdom Viridiplantae; phylum Streptophyta; class Magnoliopsida; order Alismatales; family Alismataceae; genus Alisma; species Alisma plantago-aquatica. Next base: position 835,410,151 of record OY856411.1, on the reverse strand, counting down.
AGAAAACATAGGAAATTAAAACCATTTGCACATAAGAACAAAAGTTGAAACTCCTCACATCTAAGTCAGCAAAGGCCACCTATATATGTGTGTATATATATACATATATATATATACATATATATATATATATATATATATATATATATATATATATAATGCCTGCCAAAAGATTATTAAATAGCACTATTTACTGGCTCACTGGATACAACCTATACATATGATGACCTGTCACATATACATACATGCCATATCTATACAACAAAGGCACAAAGCCAAAACGTCGTCTCCATATACAACATCTACAAAACTCCCCCAAGGACCTGAGAGTACAGGGACGACACATAGGACTCTACTACAATACACAAGCAACTCACCCAACCTTTACTCTGCTATTGCTCCTCTTGCTACTCAGCCTCAACAACACGACCTCTACCTCCTCGTGTACGAACACCTAAAAGATGTGGAAACCCATAGGGTCAGACCAAATGTCCCAACGCGAGATATAACTCTCCGCCATCGTCTATTAAAAGCATAGATAAATAACATACTTAACATGTTGAGCAGATTCAACTAAAAATATGTATTAAGTAGATAACACAAATTGAACAAACTACGCAGTTGCCACTAAGCAGCAGAACAATTATTATTTTGAGAAGGAATATGAAGAACATGTATGATAGTTGATTTTTCTTCCCACATTATAATTCAAGAAATCGGTAAAAAGATAAGGAAAAGGGGGCCATCCAATGTTATTCGTGTTTGACCCTAAGAAAATACACATACAATTGTGTTACGTATTTTATTATACCCTGAGGAGATGAGGTATACCACTCATGCTCCAACTGACCACTGCTAAGTCGAAATAAGTGCCATACAAGATCAATGAAAGAGCCGAAATCCAATGATCTCTCCACACATCTCAGTCAGTCTGAGTCTGCCTAGTGACATGTCAAGTCCAACTACAAAACTACCTAACCCGCCTTGGTATATAGGTCATGGTGCTAGTAAAATTGAGTTACGACTACAGTCGTACTCCTACCGAGGTATGAGTATAGCCATCCTCAAAATATATCATATAAATATATTGAATCACATCATTGAGATGTGGCCTCAACCATTCTCCTATCAAGGTATGATCACAACCAATCCCGTGATATGAGTATACTCACTACTACAGAAATGCCTTTTAGCGTCGGTTGTTTAACCCCCTTTGGCGTCGGTTTCCGAGCGACACCTATGTGGGCACTGCTAAAGGTCGAACACTTCGGCGTCGGTTTTTTAACTGACGCCTATTTAACGTAAAGGCGTCGGTTGTTTAGTTGATCACCGATGCCAAAAGGGTTCGCGTCACAGAAAACAGCGTCATCTAGGACACATTCTGCGTCGGTGTTTAATTGGTAACCGACGCAGAAAGTGTCCTAGATGACGTCATTTTCTGTGGCGCGAACCCTTTTGGCATCGGTGATCAACTAAACAACTGACGCTATATGTATTATAGGCGTGGCTATTTCCAGCATGGCCGTGGCCACATGAGGCGTCGATTTGTTTTAAAAAAACCGACGGTGTAGGTCTTTGCTGACGGTTTTCTGTAAATAACCGACGCCTATATCTTTTTTTTCATATCAGTTTGCAGGCCTGCTGTGGCTGGTCAGCAGGATGAGAACCTGCAGTTCAGTTTTCTGAACTGCAGGTTTACGACATCCATTGATATCAGCCTACAAATAGGCCACAAACCTGCACAATTAACAAAAAAAATTTCACACAAGTAGATACATTCAGACATCAATTCAATTCTAACATTCACACATATAGAAACATTCAAATACATGTATTAATATTCAGAAATATTTATTTACAAAGTATCATTCATTATCGCTATCAACATCCCAATTATATCTTACAATTGCCACTGTTTGTATGGCTTTTTCCCATTCTTCTCTTATTTCATTTAATGCTTCCATCGCATATGGAGCATGTATATTTTTTAAGTGTTTACCTATAGTGTGTTCAGTTTTAAACACCTGCAAAGAGAATGATGTATATATATAAGTAATAATATAAAAATAAGATTGATATATTTCATACTAACTAATGAGACTATATATAATACCTCATGTATGGTATCGATGTCCAATGTGGCATGTCGGATAATCATCTGCATAAATCACATCACATAGTATGCGCATGCCCAGCCGTTGTCTTGTGTAGCGCACTATAAATTGAAACATACAAAATATTACAACTAAGCACAATTCACATCAATAATATATACATTGGAGTCGGGAACTTACTTGTACGTTCTGCCAATTTATTGGCTGGTTCTTTTTCCTTGGGACCGTTCCTCCAGCCTTTTTGAATACATCTAAACCCCTACATGTTAATATAACACAGTAAATTGCATAAGTAAATAGTAATGTAATAACAGATGTTAACAGATACAAAAATGAAATATTTCTCACCAGAATAATGACATTCTCATTATGTGTCCAATTTTAGTGTTTAATGTACTTCCCGCGGGATCTAGATAATAAACAGTGAATGTCCCGGGGACAATAACTAGTAACTCCCAATGTCTACCACTAGAGGTAAAAAGTTAACAATTAATAACTCAAAATGCACAATAAAAATGGAATTTTCTTAAGTCCAAATTATAAATAAAGTAAACTTACTTGACATTGAATGGAGCTATTATTATCGTCTTCTTTTGCTGACCAAAAATTGTAAAAGCATCTATACAGTATTGTTGAACACTATCAGGGTCTTTAGCTACCATACTAATCAATGATGGAATCAAAAATCCCACATGATCAAATGCAAATTGTTTGCATTGATCTTCGACTAAGTAGCTGCAAAACATGTATTATGTATGCATTAATATATAAGAAACTAGATCACCAGATCTTACACAAGGTATATGGATGTATAAATAAGATCTCACCTTATCCATGTCTCTATCATTGATGTATTCAGCCAAGCATACATAAACAGCTCAATAATATCTTGTATAAATAAAGAGCTATCGTATGATTGACCTGCATAATCTGCATCTAAAGAAACAATTATAGGGCAATGTATATTATGTGCCCGTAGCCAACATGCCATCCCCCTACAAGCAGGACCTAACAGGTATGTTAGGTCAGTTGGAACCCAACTTGGTAATGCGGGAAGTGGAGGTGGAGGCCTAGGTGCTCCTGGTGTCTTCTTTTTAACCTGTATATATAATTTCAGATTAGTTGACCTCATATATACACATTAACAGTCTAAATCAATGTAAATTTATCTTACAATTTTAGTAGTGTAGACGACATCTGCTTTGGGCCACAATATGACCCCGCCTTCTGCCTCAGCAAGTGTATCAATATCCGGGTGGGGATATGGAAATGTAGCTTCCCTCCAATCGGGTAACACACGTAATGGGCCCACACGAACGTAGCCCTATGGCATTGGAGTCCCGTGAAACTTTTCCCCAGGAAGGGACGGGTAAGCCTGCGCCTCTACAACAACATAGACTTGCATTCTTAAGCGGCATGGCTTCAATGCCTACAAATTTACGTAAAGAATGTTATACATATATACATATCATCTTGAAAACATATCATCTTGAAAAGACTAGCTACAATGTCATAAACAATACTTACAGCAGACGTGTTAGGCGATGGGTCTCCAGGATTACTCGCAGTCTGTGCATCAGGAGAAGAGTGGGTCGCCATAGGCTGATTGGAATCCTGAGATGCCTGCCACCGCAACAATTCTTCCTTGACCTTCTCAGCAACTACATCGTTGACCTTCTTAGCAACTATATCCTCGACTCTCTTATTCTCCTATACATGGATAAAAGAAACATTAGCTTCTTATTATTGAATTTCCTTTTGCAGTAACATTCTAAAAAAAGAATAGGTTACCTCTTCTTGAGAAAGTCCCGCTCTGGGTTTGCGCTGGGATGGCCCAAAGAATGCTTTGATGCCCACACCAGCGCCTGCACCCCTAACACATCCAGGATGCTCTGGGTTACCCAGAGCAACTGTCAATTCATAATTTGTGCCCTGAGGGATGAACGCGCCTTGTTTCCTCTGCTCGTGCAGCTCCCGCTAATCACCATCAACAGAAATTGGTAAGTTAACACCACAAATAATCAATATTCAAACGATTGCTCTAAGAGTTGTATTTTACCATTTTCGCAGCCGCCTCAGTAGTTACGGGCTTCTTTATTTCACCCTTCTTGTTTTGCCTCCCAACTATCCAGATATCATGGCGAGGCATGGGTGTGGCAGACTCCTGAGTAGGAGCAGACTCCTGAGTAGGAGCAGACTCCTGAGTAGCCGCAGACTCCGCCTGTAGTCTTTGGCGAACGCTTGCATAGCCTTTTGGACCCATAGTGTGGTCATGCACATTCAGTGCACGCCTTGCTTTTTGTGTGTCACTGAGGGCCTAGTTAGTATGCACATTAATGATTTTGTTAGTAGCACTAAATGTTAATCTTGAATAGGTGAATACAATGTATATTAATTAAATTGGGAGTGACACATAATACCTTGAATTCTTCAAATTTTCTTGAAGCAACAAAATTGTCCCAATCTTCTTTGTCCAAGAAGTTCCATTGTTCAAGGGCTGACTTCTTCTTCTTATCACCCTCTTTTATGTATTCTCTGTTCAGATTTGTCCTATAATTCCTAAGCATCTTTCCAGCGCGTTGCATCACACTTTTACGATGCAACTTCTCATCCAATGCAAACAGATTCTGTAAAGTAGAAATGTTATTAACTAGTATCCAAAATAGAATTGCAAATAATAGAATTTGTAATCTACAAAATAGAATTGCAAATAATAATAACTCACGCATAAATCCTTCCATATCAAGTCTTTTTTCCCCTGAGGAACTTTATGCTAATTATCATACTTAACACCACAATGGCTCTGAGTGGTACACCCAAGATAGTTTACAAAATTATTGCGTTTCACTCCAATTGCATTTCCTCCATTATCAAACTCCACAACCAATTTGGATCCACTGCCACTTAGCGCTATTAACTTCTTCAACAGAGTGATGCCCCTTTTCTTGTTAAGTGTTTGGTGCTGTGCATCAAGTTGCTCCAGTGCTTCCGTGGGTACATGTGCATCATCAACCTAAAATTTGACAAAAATAAACACACTGAATTAGCCCAATATAGAAATATAGGATATATGACATAACTAGAAGATAATGAATTTTATAGAAATACATGATATGTTTTTAGAACTTACATTGGTATCCTCGCCATGCTCGTCATGGACAGCATGCTCATCATGGACTTCATGCTCATCATGGACATCATGCTCATCATGGTCAGCCATATGAAAATGTCATTAAAAAGGCAAACATTTAGCATTTGTATTAACTAGAAAAAGGCAAACATTTAGCATTTGTATTAACTAGAAAAAGGCAAACATTTAGCATTTGTATAAACATACATGTCTCTAAAATTGTGATCTTTTATCAATTAACAATCCTTCATTGTGATCTCCGCGCACATATAAGTCATCATTAGCTTCAATATTTTGTGGAGTTGGCAACCCAACTGAGAATGGACTGGAGTCATCATACTTATCATAGTACTCTTCTTCATCTATAGGATCTTCAATGAACTATCTTTTACCATGAAGAACAACTGACCATTTATCATTTGCAGGATCATCGATATAGAATATTTGTTTCGCCTGTGATGCCAATATGAATGGTTCACCCTTCTCGCCAATCTTTTCAAAGTTCACCAAAGTGAAACCCAATTCATCCACTATAACTCCTTTGGTGTTATCAACCCAATTACATTTAAAGAGCGGAATTTTGAAATCTATGTAGTCAAACTCCCAAATGTCTTCAATGACACCGTAATATGACATTTTATCTTCACGTGGACTCTTATCCTTTGCACTTGCAAAGTACATAGTCGACTGGAACATCATGCACAATGTTTCTAAAGATAGGATGTGGATCGGTGTGCTCTACCCTACAACTATCCAGCATCACATCAACGATGTCTGCTGGAACTGGTTCGTTCACATTTACGTCATCAGAGGCAATTTCTTCTTCCACCCAAGCACTGCTATCGACATCTACTAGTTTCGATTTTGAAATCTCTCCATGCCAGTGCCATTATGTATAGCCTTGTACAATCCCGTTGCACATGACATGACTTTTGATTTCCTCACCAGTGTTGACTTTCAAGTTGTTACCGCAATGCCTACATGGACAGTAGAACCTATCTGTAGGTTTTTTCCTATGTTCCTCGGCAGATCTAATAAACTGATCAAGACCATATATAAACTCTGTGGTGCAACGATTACGAATGGACATCCATGATCTATACATTCTATGATCAAAGAGAAAACAAGTATATATTAGGAAACAAGTATATATTAGGAAAAGATTAGGGTATACACTTACATCCTAAGTGTATAATGTGATGTCATTATTATATATAATAAATGTGTACCACCTATCCCATCCTTGAACACCTAATCTCACTAGTAAGTGTATAATGTGTATTGGGTTTTCAAGAAAATTTCGACAGCATTTCCCCGCTATTCTCTAAGTACATATGTACTTAGAGAACAAACAGGGAAATGCTACCGAAATTTTCTCGAAAACCCAATACACATTATACACTTACATCCTAAGTGAGATTAGGTGTTCAAGAACAGTCCCAAACCGGGGACTATCCAAGATTTACTCCTAATGAGTCAATCTTGGATGGGTTTCTAGGCCAACAAACACATTTGATGTCATTCTTATATATAATAAATGTGCACCACGTATCCCATCCTTGAACACCTAATCTCACTAGTAAGTGTATAATGTGTATTGGGTTTTCAAGAAAATTTCGACAGCATTTCCCCGCTATTCTCTAAGTACATATGTACTTAGAGAACAAACGGGGAAAAGCTACCGAAATTTTCTCGAAAACCCAATACACATTATACACTTACATCCTAAGTGAGATTATGTGTTCAAGAACAGTCCCAAACCGGGGACTATCCAAGATTTACTCCTAATGAGTCAATCTTGGACGGGTTTCTAGGCCAACAAACACATTTGATGTCATTCTTATATATAATAAATGTGTACCACCTATCCCATCATTGAACACCTAATCTCACTAGTAAGTGTATAATGTGTATTGTGTTTTCAAGAAAATTTCGGCAACATTTCCCCGCCGTTCTCTAAGTACATATGTACTTAGAGAACAAACGGGGAAATGCTACCGAAATTTTCTCGAAAACCCAATAAACATTATACACTTACATCCTAAGTGAGATTAGGTGTTCAAGAACAGTCTCAAACTGGGGACTATCCAAGATTTACTCCTAATGAGTAAATCTTGGACGGGTTTCTAGGCCAACAAACACAATAATAGATATCTACAATGAAGCCGGACTCCATACAAACAGTATATAATTTAGTGATTGTTCATTCTAATTTATACCAATGTACAAGTAATATAAAGAACAATGATTGTTCACTTTCTAGGATCATACAAATAGTATAATAATCACTAGGATCATACAAGTAGCAATGTTAATTTAATTCTATGTGATTAAAGATCAAGGAGTGTAATAAAATAGGATTTACCTCTGTTTGGGAGAGACAGAGGGTAGGCGAGTAGGCAGGCAAGCAGGCAGGTGAGCAGGCGACAGTCAGGGAGACGGCGGGCAACAACAGATGATCAATTAATTCCTGAAACAATACATAAATAAATACAAATCAGTACATAAATAAACACAAATCAGTAAATAACTTAATAAAAAAAATACACAGCAGCATTGTGCCTTGGCATAGCCCAAGCATCGCCCAGGCATCCCAGAGGCCTAACTAGGTTGGGCGCCTGGGCAAACCCTAGGTGAACGCCTGGCCGCCTAGGTGCCTGGGTGCCGCCTGGGTAGAACGGCAGGTACCTGCTTGAGAACAAGGCTGGAGGCAAGGAAGAAGACGGCGGCGCAGGGCAGGCGTGGCGAGCTCCAGGAAGAAGACAGCGGCGGCGGCCGGAGCCAAGGAAGAAGACAACCGGCGGCGGCACTCAGGCAGGGAGGAAGCGGAGGCGGTGCAAGGAGTAGGGAGGAAGGAGCGGGCAGCGGCGGCGCAAGGAGGAAGACGACGGGCGGCGGCGGCGACGCAGAGCAGCAACACGGATCGTCGGCGGTGAGTGAGAAGCAGCAGGCGGCGATTTTGGGAGAGCGGCGACGAGCTAGCGCACAGAATCGATGAAACAGGAAGAAAGGGGGAAGAGTCGGGTGATCGGGTCTCTATTAAGTTGGGCAACGGCGTCGGTTATATAAGATAACCGACGCCTATTATCTTTAGCGTCGGTTGATAGTAATAAAACTGACCCCAAATTAGTTGGCGGGAACTATTATCAGCGTCAGTTATCCAAGGATAACCGACACCTAAAGTGGAACTTTTCGCACAAAATTTCATTTTAAATAGGCATCGGTGAATAGTTAAAAAACCGACGCTGTATGTGGCCCAAATTTTTTTCGCTCGAAAATTGGATTTCGCGGGCGCTTTTAGGCATCGGTTGGTAATAGTAAGCCGACGCTGAATACAAAGCGGTACCCGTGTCTGGCTGGTCTTCGAATATAGACGTCGGTTTGCCTAAATAACCGACACATGATATTATAGGCGTCGGTTTTCCTTAATAACCGATGCCCAGAAAAGTGACACTGAACGCTATTTTTGTAGTAGTGACTCAATAGTATACGACTCTGAGCTTACACTAAGGGAGAACATGTTTCACCATCCAACAAATACTGACGTTGAAGATGGATCTATGACAAAGGACAACTACATGATTACGGTTTCACTTGATTATTTAGCCAAATTGGGCGTCTTTTAGCATCAATCAAGTTACAAAATATAAACCATAAATAGACCGTATAGAGATAAGGACATAATACAACAGTAGAAGATATAAAATGCATAAGGTGTGAACTTGTCATATCATCATCACATGATACTTGTAGCATTGCCAAACACAAGGCCAACATCAATGTCACATCACTATGGTATATCAATCCCTCAATCACATCGTTGGGGAATACACCTCACACTAGGCATTAAGCCTCTACTAGGTCATAAGACCCATCACATAAATATAATCTCATCATGTCTCATGAAGGCTCTTAGCCATCACCCTGTGCCATATAATTACCACCATAGCATACACAAGTTGTGTCATTCATTCCGCATGCAAGGTTATGGGTTCATACATGAGGGAAAAACATCATAATGTGGCAACTACTCTTAATGAGTCAATCAAACACATCATATTTCCCAAAAGTAGGGTTAGGGTTACATGTAAGGCTGATTAGGGTTCCATACAATAAATCAGTTCCATATGATAAATCAATCACTAAACCCTAACTCATAAGGATTAGAGCATCATCATTGATCATGATTAGATTATTATATCAACAACACTAAGTATTAATCACCAATTATTTGTACATGTACATGTGTGACCATCTCACAGTGTTATGCATGTCTAGAGACCATGTATCATACATGTGTGTGTCGACCATCCTTCAAACACATGTCACAACCAAGCTCAAAATAGGTGTCTCGTCCACCTTCAAAACAAGGGTCATGACCATAACAAAACCAAATGTCTCGACTACTACCAACATGGTGTCTCCACCACCAACTAACATTGTGTCTCGACCACCATCAAGAACATGTCTTTTGACCACTAACCATCATGAGTCATGACCAACTTGTTGTTAGGGTTTCGACCAAAACCAAAAGCACATGTCTCAACCAAGACCAAACCACATGTCTCGGCCAAACAAGAGCATGTTTTGACCAAGACAAAACCAAGAGTCATGCACTACAAAAAAAACATGGTCGTTAACTACATGTTCTTTGACAACATTTCTTTTATATGTAGTAAAAAATACCTTCATTTACAATTTATAAAAGTATAGTTTAAAATGTAGCTAATAATTGGAGTCATTTGATAACTAAAAAATAATTACACTTCTGATTTTAACTCGTCATTTTACTAATGGGAGTACAACTTTTTCAAATGGCCTTCCTAAGCGCGTGTCCCAAATTTCATCTTGGGCCATTTGTTCTTAAAAAAGTATATAAAATTTCAAAATGGCCTACCTAAGCACGTCCTAAATTCTCAAATCTTCAATTTCCACTCATCACTCATCACATCCCTACAAGCATTCATCTACTTCCATATACTCACCCCCAGAATTTTGGGCGGTTGTGGCCTTGCTTTCTCCTACAATTGATGAGCATGGTATGCATCTGGTTTCATGGTAGAAGGCAAGCGAGGCATCGACACCATTAGAGGTTACACATGTTGCCAACATCTGGGCGAATCGGGCAACGATGTGCCCTTACTTAGTGGTTTGTGAGCATAGGAGGAAGCAGTTTATAGCCAAGGTTCTACCATCCTGCAACTTGTGTAGTTCCTTATCAGGATCTACTAAGGAAAGGCGAGGAGTTGAATGATTCAGATGGCTGAAGTTGCCAGCGGCAAAGATTTGTAATTCAATGAAAGGTCCCAAGGAGGGGAATTAGACATAAGCTAGCAAATATCTATGCAGGATGTGCCTTTAACGTCAGTCTGTGCAGCACCAGAAAAATAGAGGAAGATGACATCAATCAAAATGTTCTAAAAGGGGAACAAATTGGTGGTGGCAGGTGGCCGTTGTAATATCATGGGCTAGCAGGATCATGAGGGGGCAAAGGCATTACGGAATCTGGGATCCTATTAAATTCCTCAACTAGAGACGGGTCGGGCCGGGTCGTACACTTGCAGTGGAAGGGGGCGAGTTTATCCACCGGTATGGAAACATCTCTGAGGATTTCTCAAAAATCTAACAAGAAATTGAGGCTAGAGTACCCGTATCTGTCATGCATCATGACATTACTTTTATATATTAGTAGTTTCAAAGAAGTGAATTGGAAAGATGTAATATGGGGTTTTCTACTGAGAACTAACTGACATAAAAATTGACCAGTGAATCGTTACAATTTTTCCTAGTGAGTCTATGATTGATTAAGTGTTCACCGACAATTGATTTAAAACTGTATACTAAGACATTGATTTTATTCTCCCTACCAATATGGACAATAAATATGTACATGCTTCATATTTTTAAACTAAGAAACAAACATCATTTATGAAATCTAACTTTTGGAAAGTATCATCAATATATTTTCAGCATGACGAAAGTCAAACTGCATGGAGATACTATTTGAAGCAAGCACAATGTGTAATAATTTAGCAGTTGTTGTTCAACAAAACAAATGATCTTTCTTCCTCCACATAGAATGTTTCTACATGTTTTAGGTGGATTCCACTTTGGCATTATTGCTTTCAATCTAGTTCAAAATGGTTCATCTCTTGCTACTAGCCTTGAATATATAATGTTCTCAACATCATAACAATTTTTCCACTTCTGATAGTAGGAAAACAGAATGAATCGCTGGAGGTTAGAAAAGTGTTCCAGACGTAAAAGTTCATTTTGAAATTCTTTCTCATAAATATTCTTAACAAACTGTTTGACATGCTTGGACTTACAATAGTTGCAATAGGCAATCAACCTAGATTAAGTGTAAGACCTGTAGAATTCTGGAAGTCACACCTATGAGTTATGATCTACCTAACTCGGACACTCTAGAAATAGAAAATGCTGACGGAGACTATATTCTTTGCTCTTCTACTGTATCGACTAATTTTCAGTATGATACATATCTTTAGTAAAGTTTGTGTTGATATCTTTCTGAAAGTAGGTTCTGATACAGCTGGTGTCATGATGAGCATGATACATTCTATTACCACATTTTTGCGCTGATAGCTTTCTGAAAATAGGCTCCCGTACAATTGGTTTCATCATGACGGTCAGAATTTTGTATTATTAGTTGGATGTTGCATTATTACTTGCTTATTTTCGTTATATTTCATCTTTCCATCAAGACACCATGCTTAAAGGAACTAATACTGTAGTAAACATATCTTTCTCAAAAGACTCCTGCATCTTTAGATATGTATTCGGAATGTTCACATTTAACACAGTTTTTTGACAGTATATGGATGATAACAAAAGCATCATTCAAGTTCTTATCAATAAGGAAAACTTCTTTCATCAGTTTCTATTCATCTCACTTTCTTGGATGGTCATTTTAGATTGGAATTATTTAATCATTAATTCCATATGTTAAATCATAATCTTCGATGCAAATATATGTAGAGAGAGTAACATGTATGTATTTGAGTGGCCCCTTTTCTTTAAAGAAAACAAATGTCAATTTACATTGGTAGTGGAAGATCCTATCATTGGACCAAAATGCAGATGGATGCTGCACCATATTCGATTACTATACCAGAATAATTTTGTACATCGGTAACACTACCTTTTTATTAGTTGTACTTCTTTACCATGTGTGAAATTCTTCAAAATTGCAGTTCACATTTCTATTTATTCTAGGAATATTCTACGTGTGGTAGGACATTAATCATGTCTCTTTATTGATGGTTTTGGCACTGACCCATATACTAAAACTAACGATATATTATCATATTATCTTGTGCACTATTTGGGCTAATATACTTGAATACTATATGAAAACTCCACACAACATCATTTCATGCTACAACATGTGTGCTTTAAATAGAATATATGTTCTTACAAATAAAGTCTATATCCTATACGTGACCAATGCATGGCATTGTCATAATGGTATGCATACTGTTCTGTAATGTAGTGACAGACAACAGTTCCTACACCCCACACTATGTAGTCCGTGGAGGCATATTGATCTATCAAAGAAATAAACAAGTACACAATTCAATATCTCAATATGTTTGTCTAGCACATTCCATAAGAAATACAAAAACAAATCCTTAACTAGCTAGAAAAATTAGGCTTCCCTACTCCCTACCACTGTGCTTTGGATTTCTATCTCATGGAACACACCATTGCTGGAGAGATTCACTTCGTCCCTCAGCTTGACCCATCAAACATGCCCATTCTCCAACTACTTCCATGTCCTCCAGGCTTTCTTGTTACAGTATCTCAATTGTCGGGTCACCTCCATGACCAAGTTGTTCTCCATGCTTATGTCAGATTGGGTACTTTGCTGCTACCTATTCAAAGGGGAGGCAACAACTGTAACTTGTTGAATCATCCGCATATAATATGTGCTTATGTTACATGAGTAGTGTATATAACTGAGGGACTCCTGGTTTTCTCAATTATTTTGCTATAAAAAATCATTATGACAACTTTCCTATTTGTATGTTTGATAGCAAGGTATTATTTACTCTAGAACACTCATTCTAATAAGTAAATGTTCTTGTTCCATAAGATATAATGTGACATACAAAAGGGCTACTGTGGAGTCCAGTGTTACTCAGTGAAAAGTGGTTCTTTCTTCTTATTTTCCAGCTGATCCTCTCTAACAGCTTTTACACCTAGTCTCCATACTTCCATGTCCAAATTATCAGGCACACTCTAGCATTTTCAAGCTTTATATTCATGTATTGATCAACTGAATGGAGTGACTGACTTCACTTGAATTTCTGCTATAGGATAATCATCATTCATGCCCATTGTGCATCAAGTTGTGAGTGACTATTTATGCATCTAGGTACCATCTTTGTTCTTCCTGTGTGCTTATTTCCCCTAATGACTGCACATCATTAGCTAGGCGCAATAGCTGAAATACATGTCTCAAGTATGATTTTTTCTTGATCTCACAAAGAAAAGCTAGGGCCTCTTTATCTATTAGCAAATGCTCAACTTGTGCATGAATGAATAATATCTGAATCATTTTCTGCATGATCTTCATTGAAGGTCAATTGTTATGTGCTAACAAGAGTCTTGCATTTTACCTCTAGAGATGGATCCCATTGCATGTGCTTGCCTAGGATATACCTCACAACACATGGCAACAATAAGTTGGGCACTAATGTAGAGGTCCTTTTGATCCTTTTTGTCTTGTATATCATTTTAGTTCTGCCCCCATTATAAAAGACACCAATCATTTAATGTATAAAACTTCATAATTTAGAGAATTTTTTAGGGCTATTCTATTGGAGCAACATCTGGTTCTCTTTGAACTTACATACTAAATTGATTTTACATACTATTCTAATTTTACATAAGTAACTTTTCTTTTTGTAGGTCTCTAATTGTATCTGCAAGCATAATATTGGATGGTGTCATTTTTCTACATACAATCAATAAAATGGTGAATAGAGATAACAAACAGGGGGCAAGCTGTAACATGTCCTATACACATTACTGGAGTGAATTTGTTTCACAACAATCAGGCGGCACTAAAATAGGTAATATACTATACACACTATTGGCTTCAATCATATAATCACCCACCAGGCTGCTAATATCTACTACATATTCAATAAGATAGATTTTCCAACAAAGGCCTTAACTATTTCATATCCATGCTCAATAGAGGCCTATCATGTTAGTTGTTACAAATTCCATCTATGTTGTATTTGATGGGAAATTTGTTAAAGTGTCTGCAGTAGTTGTGCCATTAATCAAGATACTTGGTAAATTATTTCAAGATGAATACAAAATTTATGTAATATGAGACTCACAATGACAGTCACTAGATCCAAAATAGAATGTGCTAAATAAGTGAAGAAATTGATCCTTCTCTGCTTTGCTACTCAAATATTGCTTTCCCATTTTGGCTATTGTTCTTCAGATGTTATTGCTTCTTCCAAAATATAACGTGCTAAGGTAAGTTTTTCTTCATATTTCTTCAAGTTTTCTTCTTTTCTTCTCTTCTTTCTTTCTTCCGCACAATTCTGATGGGTCAATGTCTTCTCTACTCTTCTTTTTGTTTATTCAAGGCCACCATTTGCTAAGAGTGGAAAAAAAACATGTGTGGATGGCAAAGTTCAAGTCATCTAGAAAGACCCAAATCTAAGATATTGGATTTTGGGTCCTCTCGAAGGCCAAAAGGTCAGTTTATTTTTCATGCTCACGGTGAGTTGTTTGTAGTTGCTTAATATGGTACATCTAAATAATGAAATGTATGCGTTGAGAATGTTGTATGGTAATGACAATGACATTTGACATCTAAATAATAGATTAGGGATTAATACTATTAAACATGCAATACAAAATTTCTATCAGGATGGAGATGGGAACTGATAAATCATACAGATCGAATTTGACTTAGGCGCCTTGGCTGTGGTGTGATAAGTATGTTTTTTTCTTGAACTTTCATCTATTCGTCTTTTTGACTTCTTATTACTGAATTCTTGATAACCATAGAGGGTAGATAAAGAAATATTTGCTTGGAAGTTTATAAGGGTTCTTCTTGGGTGCAAGTTCTTTGATGCTGTCATTCATTTATGGTTTTATGCACTATGCATAAAAGTACAGTCTGGTTGTTGAGTCTGAATTAAATTTATATTGTGCACATTCCCCTCTAATTGGTTTTACCTAGACTAACATTTGTTTCTTAAGCTTGAGGATAGTTTGGAAAACTAAAAAATATAAGGTGTATTGTGTTTATACCTTAATTAGTTCATTTTATTATCTGTCATGTAAATGCTTTGGCGTTATCTAAGGGAATGTAGGGACATTGATAAGTGCTTCCTAAAATTTATTTGATATTATACAAGTGGCGATGACACATCCATCTTCCCACCCCATATCCCATCATTCATGACCTGATGAATGATTGATTGTAGGTACCATATGATGAGTTGTTTCATATTTATTCAGTACCAAAGGAGGTGAAATCTCAGCCTCTTGCTGAGAAAAAGGCCCATGGTAAAAAGCAAACTGGTTTGGGGACCACACATGCTCCGACATCAGCTATTGTTTTAGATGCTATAAAGTTTTGTTCTGATCTGACTACCACATTGCCACAACAGTTGTTGGTAAACAATGATGCCATTATAACTCATATATAGCTATGTTTTGTATAAATTCTGATATGTATAACTTTTAACAAGGCAACTTGATCATTCGCTATGACCTTTTTGCAGGTCATGCTTTAATTGATGCCAAGAATGATTGTAGAGAAGGCCTTCATATCACATCTTCATGCTAGACAAAATAACCCATTGCATAACCTTGATTGGATATATCATAAACTGGTGTTCATGTACATGTGAATGATTTTAGTTCCAGTATACGTCATTTTCTCAAAATTAGTGTCATACTCTCTTACTTTCACTCACATAACACAATTTATGTTATTACATGTTAAGTTATAGCTAGCTACCATATCTCTTGTACAGGAACAACTGCCACAACAAAAGGAAGAGAGCACAAAGGAATTATCCAATATATAGTCTTAGATTCATAAAATATGTGATGAGATATATGGAAACCTAAAACTTGGGGATTGGGTGGAATTGCCAGTTGTTGATGAGAATGATTTGTATTTCAAGAATATCCATGCATATCAATATCAACTATAGAGCTTCCTATGGCCAATCAGAAGCAGAGAACGAAGTAGTTCTCTATTTTCAATCAAGAAGAGCAATACCTTAGCAGTCTTTCTCTTCTTATGAGTTTATCAATGTTATCATATTCATTGACGATACAAGTGGCAAAATTAATACAAAAGAAAAACCAAGATAGAAGAAGATGCACATGATCATGTGGCATATAGAGTCTGTAGTGGATAGAGGCAGTCAGAAGAAGATATTGTATACATGTATCTTTTTTCAATGCATATTGTAATACAGGGGTGAGGTTAATGTCCTCCCCATGTGTATTCATTGTTCAAATATAAATATAAGTATAATTGTTGACATTGTAAGCACAACTCGATCTTGATTAACATTCATCTATTTTCTTTTTGAAAACCCCTCTATATTGGCAAGCGACTGACTGGATACATAATGTCTCTTACTACATATGTATGTATAGTACATGGTGTCTTTCACTACACACTAGCTATAATTACATCTGTAGTAAGTGCTAATTTTTGTTATACATGAACGGCATATACAAATTATAACCAATTTTTGAGAGGGCTTTTGCTGGCTCTGCTTTGCCAGTGTCTGCTTCAATATTTGGAAAGAGAGAAACAATCTTAACCATGGCTGACAACCAAGTAATGATGTGTTTATTTATGTTAACAGAGATGTTTGTAATGTTGTAAAGGCCAAAGGCCTGGAGAAGGGTCTTAATCTCATAGACAAATGATATTGGGGTATTTTGTAGTTGGACCCCGTATACTTTTTGTTGCAAGCTCTTATACAGTATAGCTTAGCTATACAAACCTTTTTGGCTATATACTAACCTATTTCTGAAAAAAAATATAACCAATGCCATCTCCCCCTACATATCATAGATACAAATTGAATTGTAGTCATATATTTAGCTACAATGGAAACTACATTTTTATGTGTAACGAATTTTTTTACCTACAATTACGGCTACATATGAATTTGTAGCCAGAGGAACAAATAACTACAACTTTGAAAAATGTAGCCTAAACAATCAGCTACACGTGTATTAGCTTCATATTTTAAATGTAAGGATAAATGTAGCCAAAGCTTCTAGCTACAAATTTTGGGGTTTTCGCTAATTTTTTTTTTGTAGTTAAAGACCAGGTTTTTCGTAGTGATGACCGAAACAAAAACATGCTTCTCAACCAAAACCAAAGCATATGTTTCGACAAAGGCAAGATCAAGGTATAGTGACCACCAACATCAAGCTACCCTAACAACACTTAGCCAACATCCAAAATGGATTTAAACCTCATTCAAATGGAAGGTTAACATCAAGGAAGGTCACCATCAACAAGGTGGAAAAACTCCATGCAAGATGGACATCAAAACTCTAAAATCAATCTTCAACATGATCCATCAAGAAACCAAATGAGGATAAAGAAGACCAAGCTTCAACCTCAAGAAAACTAACTCAATACCTTAAGAAAACACAAGGACCAAACCATAGCATGATGATAAAACCAAGAACCGTGATGCATGTAGGATCATCACCTCAACCATCACTTAACAAAAATTGGTATGAGAATTTAGGGTTTAGGGTATGAAGCAACTTTCAAGAGATTATCAACAAGACTTAAACCCTAGGTTATGATAACATCATCTATCATATTAGCATCAAGTTTAGAGATCAGAATAGTAGCATTCAAGTGCAATTAAGGTGCAAGTAATAGAAGAAAGTAGGGGGTTATATAACCTGCATGATTATAGAGAGTCAAGCTCCAAAGCACAAGCTCCAAAGAGAAGGAAAGAAGCTCCAACCAAGATCACCACTTCAGCCACAAGATCATCTCCAAAGAGAAGAACACCATGATCAAAGATAGATCAAGAAAAGATGGAAAGAAACCCTAGGCCGAACCAAGAAGAAGGAAGAAAGAAGAGAGCTCCTTCTCACTCAGTTGTTACCATGTCAAAACATAGTCTATGACCCCTTTGTAAGGAGAAGATCTTCAAGGAAGCCACCATGTTAAAACACAGTCTTAAGGCTGAAGGAAAGGGGAAGAAGAAAGGTAGGGTCCAAAGGAAACATGTGATAAAGAAGGTAGAACCACTTACTAAGAAGAGAAACCACCAAGAATCCCCACAAGGAAGGTGATTAAGATCCAAAGAACCACATGCAAGGTGGATCGGCCACTAAAACTCCAAGATCAGCCCTTCTTTGCTCCACCAAGCTTCAAGGATGAGAACAAAATAGGGATGAAGAAGGAGGGTCAAAAAAGATATTTGCATGTAGGAGAAAGGGGTTATATACCCAAATGAGGAGTGAGGTGAGGTGGGATATGAGGTGTCAACACAAGAGACCACCAAAGAGACACTTGTCCACAAAGGAAATTGACATGCAACCACTACAGACATAAATGCAACATATGGTGATAAAACCTAGGTGGGGTCCCTACCACTTGGGTCACCACCACCCTAGAGTTTGAAACAAACATCAAGATACCCTATCTCGACCACAACAAAAGGTCACCAAACAAACCTGGTCGAGACACACCACAAGAAGACAACCATCTCGACCAAAAACACCTCAAGAGCATAAAGGTCAAAACAAACCACTCAAGGGAGGTGTGTTGGTTGAAACACACACAAGGCACACCATTAAGGTAAAAAAAAGGTTGCAACACTCAACCAAGCTTAACATGGTCAACACCAAGCAAACCCTAGCATCACAACATGAAGCCACCTCATCAACCAAGGTCCAACAAGGAGCCCCATAGAATAATTCTCTCTCTCATGATGCTAAATCACTAAGGGCACACTCAACATGTAAAAAATTGCAAGATAACCCCTCAACATGGGTAAATTGCAACTCGGCCTAAAACAAGCATATAAAGCTCAAACATTACCAAAACATGACCAAATTAGAAACATAAGATTGTCACATGTCAACAAAGCATCTCAAAGGATTAGATTAGGGTTCTAAGCAATTTATTAAGCAAAGAAATCATACTCAAGTACTAATCTAGGTTAGGGTCTTTACGACCATAAACCCCTAACAAGGATTTCTCACCCAAAATCCTATGCAAAAAGTGACAAGTACTTCCTACACATCTCTTCCTCAAGATCCCATGTGGCTTCCTCAATGCCACGGTGATGCCACATAACCTTAACCAAAATGATATCCTTCTTATTCAACTTCTTGATCCTCCTATCCAGGATCAATACAAGATCATCTACATAAGACATATCCTTGTCAATCTCAACCTCCACTAGCTGCAAAACAAACTCAGTATCGGGGTGGCACTTCCTCAACATGGACACATGGAGCACTGAATGCAACCTGTGCAACTCAAATGACAACTCCAACTTATATGCCACCTTCCCAACACATGCCACCATAGGGTAAGGTCCCATATACCTGGCAGCCAACTTACCCTTCTTCCCAAACCATAAAACACCTTTCTAAGGAGAGACATTGAGATACACTTTGCCTCCCACTTGGGACTCCAAAGGTCTATGATGATTATCTTCATACAACTTCTACCAGTCTTGTGTCACCTTCAACTATTATTGAATCACTTTGATCTTCTTTGTTGTTCGTTGTACAAGCTCGAGACCCAAAAGCTGGTACTCACTTGTCTCATAAAAACATAACAGAGACCTACAACGTATCCCATACAACGCCTCAAAAGTTGCCATATCAATGCTCCTCTGGTAACTTTTATTGTAGGTGAACTCTATCAGACTAAGGTGCATATTCCAACTACCCAAAAATGGTAAGACACAAGCTCTCAGCAAGTCTTCCAAAGTTTGTATTGTACTCTCAGACTGCCCGTCTATTTGTGGATGAAACGCAGTGCTGGACCTCAATTGTGTATCCATAACTGTGTGCAAGTGCTGCCAAAAGCAATTGGTGAACTGAGGACCTCTATATGACATGATGGTATCTGGGATACCATGCAAATAAATAATCTCATCGACATATATCTGTGCAAGCTTCTCTACTGTGTACGTGGTCTTTACTGGAAAAAGTGTGTTGACTTGGTTAACCTGTGAATGATCACCCAAATGGAATCATGACGATTGGCTATCCTGGGAAGACCAACCACAAAGTCCATCATAACATGATCCCATTACCACTATGGTATAGGAAATAGTTGCAATGTTCATGTAGGATTCTGATGCTCTGCCTTAACCTGTTAACAAAATGCACACTTTGCAATGAACTCAGATACATCACGTTTCAAACCAGGTCACCAATACAAATCTTTAAGGTTATGGTACATCTTGGTGCTACCTGGGTGCATAGCCTACATCAAAGAGTGAGCCTCTTCCAAAACCATCTTTCTCAGATTGTAAACATTAGGAATCACAACTCTGTTGTGGTCACACACTATCCCATCCTCTTCCTCATGAGAACCATCACGCTTCTCACTGTCGAACGTTGATCGAATATTCTATATCACAATATCACTCTGTTGTGCGTCTTTAATCTACTGCCTCAATGTAAGCTTCACTTGTAGCTATGCTAGCAAACATGCTAACAGGGAGACTTCCAACTTCACATTCATCTAATGTAAGGAGACCAACATGTCTCTCTTATGGCACATTAAGGAGTACAACTATGCTTTTTCTACAGATGACGACGATGAAGACTTCCTGCTCAAGGCATCTTCCATGACATTCACCTTCCCTGGATGATAATCAATGGTGCAATCATAGTCCTTATGTAACATACCAGAACTTGGACCCTACCCTAGAGCTTTGACCTTTTGGGTTTGACCAAAAAAGGTTGAGGTTAGAATGATCCTAATAATCTAATGTATGAATAATGTAACCTAATATGTCACATAATTCATTTGGATGGTAATAAGAAGATAACACACTTAAATGGTTAAGTAATGTAGCTAATGGGCCAATAATGGGCCATGTAACATCCCTGACTTGGGTTATGAATTAACCCTAGGTGTTTTGCTTAATAAAAGTGATTATAGGCATGCTCTTATCTTTTGAAAAGTAATTAAGGCTCAAGAGGAACTTATATTACAATTTTAGTCCTTTTTGAATATTGTTGAAATCAATATTTTGCTTGTTTTGGACTAAAGTGCAAATTACCCAAGTTGAGGGGTCTATTTGCAAATTGTGCATGATAATATGTTCCTCATATGTTGAAACATCATGAGAGTGAAGATGATGCAGAGGTATGGCTTGTGGTAGCCTGAATTCTAAGAAAGAGCTGATAAAACAATGTTTGTGCATGAAAACCTAGTTTTGGTATAATGTGCAATTTACCCAAAACCTAGGGTGCAATATGTAAATTACCACTTCAATAAGGTCCTAGATTTATGGGGCCTTATCCGATAATTGAGAAGATGTGAAAGGTGGCCTATAATCTAGAGTTACCACCTGAGTTGCATAGATTGCACCCAGTGTTCCATATATCTATGTTGAGGAAGTGTCATCCTAACACTGAGTTAGTTCTACAACATGTGGAGGTAGAACTAAATGATGACATATCTTATGTAGAAGGGCCAGTGTTGATTCTTGACAGAAGAATCAAGAAGTTGAAGAAGAAAGACATTAGTCTTGTAAAAGTCCTCTGGAATCACCGTGGCGTTGAGGAAGCCACATAGGAATTAGAGGAAGAGATGAGGAGGAAATACCCTACTCTTTTCTCTTAATGTTTTGTTGATGATTTCGGGGATGAAATCATTGTAAGGGGTGGATAAACTTGTAACATCCCTGAACTAGGTTATGAATTAACCCTAGGTGTTTTGCTTAATAAAAGTGATTATAGGCATGCTCTTATCTTTTGAAAAGTAATTAAGGCTCAAGAGGAACTTATATTACAATTTTAGTCCTTTTTGAATATTGTTGAAATCAATATTTTGCTTATTTTGGACTAAAGTGCAAATTACCCAAGTTGAGGGGTCTATTTGCAAACTGTGCATGATAATATGTTCCTCATATTTTGAAACATCATGAGAGTGAATATGATGCAGATGTATGGCTTTTGGTAGCCTGAATTCTAAGAAAGAGCTGATAAAATAATGTTTGTGCATAAAACCTAGTTTTGGTGTAATTTGCAATTTACCCAAAACCTAGGGTGCAATATGTAAATTACCACTTGAATAAGGTCCCAAATGTTTCTTGGCATCATGTGGAGCAAAGAAAATGAGAGGGGCTCCTCATTTGAATTAAGTTGGAGGAGAGAGAATCTTGATATTAAAATAATCAAGATTTAAGCATAATGGAAATATTAATGCAAAAAATAAATAAAGTAATTGAAGGGCCTTCAACCAAAATTAAAATTGTGGTTTTCAGATGTGTGTGGACGTCTTTGAGCTTTGAAAGGACCACAAAATATCTTAAGGAGGTGAAATTCCACTCACCTTATTATAAGGAAAAGAATTTCCACTCAAAAAGATATATTAATATTATAAGGGATTAAGGTGCTTAATTTCTTTTTTCCTTAATCCATGGTTAATGGAAGGGAGATCGGTGGGATTGAGATGCCTTTGCATGTAAGAAAACCAAGGAGAAATAGGTGGCAACATTTTTGGAATTAATTGATTTTTATAAAGACATTTTTCTCTTTCATCAATTTTCTTATAAAAGAGCCTTTTCCAACCCACCTAAGGACCATTTTCGACCCCACTCCTTCTCCTTGCTTGCAAAACTGACCAAGGAATCTAGGAACAGCAGGAAGCACGTCCCCAACCTGTTGGTAAGTCTTTGACCTTCGTTCTTCTTGATTTCATGGTGAAAATCATAAAACAATGCACGATTCCTTCATTTCTTCACTCCATCTTCAACCCTAGCCGATCCTTTCACTCCAAAAGCTTGAGAAACGACCTTGGGAGGTTGCTAGAGCTTCAATCACCATTGGAGCCGTGAAACTTGGAGCTTGGGATTAGATTTTAAGGTGGGTTATATAACTTAAACCCTTAATCTTTGTCATTGAATTTGATTTCTTCATGCAATTGAGTTAATTGTTATTATTGCAATAGCCTTGCTTGATTAATGGAGTAGCCATGGAAAATGGCAGTAGTTCCGTGAGTCTAAAGGTTGAGTATGACAACCTATTCATAAGAACACACCTTAATCAAAAATCAAGATCAAACGGTCTTGGACCTTTGGTCCAAACGGTTTCACCAAACCGTTTGGGACCAAACAGTTTGCAAACCGTTTGGTGAAATTGGACTCCAAACCGCATGGACGAGTTGACCGTTTGAGGTCTGAACTTAATCATATGTTGGATGATGATACAATGGACTCAATTGATTGATCCAATGTGTGCACGATCCTTTAAGAGGAAACCCTAATCAAGTTGATTGAAGAAACCCTTGATTGGTCCTAACGATTTCAAGACAATTTGGGACGGACCCAAATTGTCTTGAAATCGTTAGGACCAATCAAGGGTTTCTTCAATCAACTTGATTAGGGTTTCCTCTTAAAGGATCGTGCACACATTGGATCAATCAATTGAGTCCATTGGATCATCATCCAACATATGATTAAGTTCAGACCTCAAACGGTCAACTAAACTAAACGGTCAACTCATCCATGCAGTTTGGAGTCCAATTTCACCAAACGGTTTGGTGAAACCGTTTGGACCAAAGGTCCAAGACTGTTTGCTCTTGATTTTTGATTAAGGTGTGTGCTTATGAACAGGTTGTCATCCTCAACCTTTAGACTCACGGAACTAATGCCATTTTCCATGGCAACTCCATTAATCAAGCAAGGCTATTGCAATAATAACGATTAACTCAATTGCATGAAGAAATTGAATTCAATGACAAAGATTAAGAATTTAAGTTATATAACCCGCCTTCAAATCTGATCCCAAGCTCCAAGATTCACGGCTCCAATGGTGATTGCAGCTCTAGCAACATCCCAAGGTCGTTTCTCAAGCTTTTGGAGTGAAAGGATCGGCTAGGGTTGAAGATGGAGTGAAGAAATGAAGGAATCATGCATTGTTTTATGATTTTCACCATGAAATCAAGAAGAACGAAGGTCAAATACTTACCAACAGGTTGGGGACGTGCTTCCTGCTGTTCTTAGTTTCCTTGGTCGGTTTTGCAAGCAAGGAGAAGGAGTGGGGTCGAAAAAGGTCCTTAGGTGGGTTGGAAAAGGCTCTTTTATAAGAAAATTGATGAAAGAGAAAAATGTCTTTATAAAAATCAATTAATTCCAAAAATGTTGCCACCTCTTTCTCCTTGGTTTTCTTACATGCAAAGGCATCTAAATCCCACCGAGCTCCCTTCCATTATCCATGGATTAAGGAAAAAAGAAATTAAGCACCTTAATCCCTTATAAGATTAATATATCTTTTTAAGTGGAAATTCTTTTCCTTATAATAAGGTGAGTGGAATTTCACCTCCTTAAGATATTTGTGGTCCTTGAAAAGCTCAAGGACGTCTACACACGTCTGAAAACCACAATTTTAATTTTGGTTGAAGGCCCTTCAATTACTTTATTTAATTTTTGCATTAATGTTTCCATTATGCTTAAATCTTGATTATTTTAATATCAAGATTCTCTTTGCTCCAACTTAATTCAAATGAGGCGCCCCTCTCATTTTCTTTGCTCCACAGGATGCCAAGAAACATTAGGGACCTTATTGAAGTGGTAATTTACATATTGCACCCTAGGTTTTGGGTAAATTGCACATTACACCAAAACTAGGTTTTCATGCACAAACATTGTTTTATCAGCTCTTTCTTAGAATTCAGGCTACCACAAGCC
This sequence comes from Alisma plantago-aquatica, assembly GCA_963693085.1. NCBI lineage: Eukaryota > Viridiplantae > Streptophyta > Magnoliopsida > Alismatales > Alismataceae > Alisma > Alisma plantago-aquatica. The sequence goes on along the minus strand of OY856411.1, from coordinate 835,384,961 downwards.
ATACCTATGCATCATATTCACTCTCATGATGTTTCAACATACGAGGAACATATTATCATGCACAGTTTGCAAAAAGACCCCTCAACTTGGGTAATTTGCACTTTAGTCCAAAACAAGCAAAATATTGATTTCAACAATATTCAAAAAGGACTAAAATTGTAATATAAGTTCCTCTTGAGACTTAATTACTTTTAAAAAGATAAGACCATGCCTATAATCACTTTTATTAAGCAAAAAACCTAGGGTTAATTCATAACCCAGGTCAGGGATGTTACAAGTTTATCCACCCCTTACAATGATTTTGTCCCCGAAATCATCAACAAAACATTAAGAGAAAAGAGTAGGGTATTTCCTACTCATCTCTTCCTCTAATTACCATGTGGCTTCCTCAACACCACAGTGATTGTAGTGGAATTTTACAAGACTAATGTCTTTCTTCTTCAACTTCTTGATTCTTCTGTCAAGAATCAACACTGGCCCTTCTACATAAGATATGTCATCATTTAGTTCTACCTCCACATGTTGTAGAACTAACTCAGTGTCAGGATGACACTTCCTCAACATAGATATATGGAACACTGGGTGCAATCTATGCAACTCAGGTGGTAACTCTAGCTTATAGGCCACCTTTCCCATCCTCTTAATGATCAGATAAGGCTCCATAAATCTAGGAGCTAGCTTCCCTTTCTTTCCAAATCTCAGGATACCTTTCCAAGTTGAAACCTTGAGGTACACCCTGTCTCCGGCTTGGACTTCTAAGGGTCTATGACACTTGTCAGCATAGGATTTCTATCTATCCTAGGCTGTTTTTAACTGTTGTTGTATGATCTTTATTTTCTCAGTTGTTTGCTGAACCAGCTCAAGACCCAAAAGTTGATATTCACCAGTTTCATACCAACATAGAGGAGATCTACAACGTCTACCATACAAAGCCTCATATGGTGCCATGCCAATACTGTGCTCATAGATGTTATTATAAGCAAACTCTATCAAGCTCAGATGTAGATCCCAACTTCCTACCAATTGAAGGACACATGCTCTAAGCAAGTCCTCCAAGGTTTGGATCATTCTTTCAGACTGTCCATCTGTCTGAGGATGAAAAGTTGTACTAAACCTCAGCTGTGTGCCCAAGGCTTTATGAAGTCGTTCCCAAAAATGACTCATAAACTGAGGACCGCTATCAGAATCTATGGTAACTGGTACCCCATGCAAATGCACTATCTCATCTATATATAGTTGTGCCAGCTTCTCAGCTGTATAGGTTGTTTTGACAGGTAAGAAATGTGATGTCTTTGTCAACCTATCAACTATCACCCAAATGGAATCATGACTTTTGGCTGTTCTAGGTAAACCAACCACAAAGTCCATAGTTACATGATCCCATTTCCACTGCGGTATAGGTAGGGGTTGCATTGTTCTTGCGGGCTTCTGGTGTTCAGCTTTAACTTGCTGACACACTGGACACCGCATAACAAACTCTACAACATCCTTCTTCAAACCAGGCCACCAATACATATCTTTCAAATTATGATACATCTCGGTGCTTCCTGGATGCATAGCATACATTGAAGAATGAGCTTCTTTCAGGACTAACTTTCTTAAGTTGTCAACATCAAGTACTACCATCCTACCATGGTAACAGACTACATGATCATCAGAATCATGGAAACCATCCCGTTTCTCACTACCATATTTTAATCTGATCTGCTGAATCATAGAATCAGTCTGCTGTGCTTCTCTAATCTGCTATCTCAAAGTTGGTTTTATGTGCATCTCAGCTAACAACCCAGCTAACAACGACACTTTAAGCTATACATTGTCTTGCCTTAAGGCGATAAACATATCTCTCTTAGAGCACACTAAGGAGTTTAGTTGTGCTTTATCTAGGGTTGGTGTTGCTGATTTTCTACTTAGTGCATCAGCAACCACATTGGCTTTCCCTGGATGATAATCAATTATACAATCATAGTCCTTGATTAACTCCATCCAGCGGCATTGCCTCATGTTAAGCTCATGCTGAGAAAAGATATACTTCAGATTCTTATGGTCTGTGAAAATCTGGAATGTTTCTCCATCGAGATAATGTCTCCAGATCTTCAAGGCATGGACCACAGCAGCTAACTCTAGATCGTGTGTCGGATAATTCCCCTCGTGTTTCTTAAGCTGTCGAGAAGCAAAAGAAATCTCTTGCTGATCCTGCATCAACACACATCCTAAGCCACTCTTAGAGGCATCACAGAAAACTATATACCCTTTCCCTTGCTCAGGTAGCACCAGCACAGGTGCACTTGTCAACCTTTCCTTTAGCAACTGAAATGATTGTTGACACTTGTCGCTCTAGACAAAAGGAACCTCCTTCCTCATCAACTTGGTCAGGGGTAAGGCTATTGAACTGAAGTTCTTAATGAACCTCCTGTAATAGCCTGCCAGTCCTAGGAAACTTATTATCTTTGTCGGTGTCTTCGGTTGTTCCCATTGTAGGACAGATTCTACTTTCTTAGGATCAACACGAATACCTAAGGCAGATATTATGTGTCTAAGAAAGAAAACTTCTGTCATCCAAAACTCACATTTGCTAAACTTAGCATATAACTTATGCTCCCTTAGCAAAGTCAGAGCTTGGCGAAGATGATGCTGATGTTGTTGAGCATCTCTACTATATATCAGAATGTCATCTATAAAGACGACAACATACTGATCCAGAAAAGGTCGAAAGATTCTATTCATAAGTTCCATTAATGCAACTGGTGCATTAGTTAGTCCAAACGACATAACTGTGAACTCATAGTGACCATACCTCATCCTAAAGGCAGACTTGGGTATGTTACCCTCCTTGATACGTAACTGGTGGTATCCCGACCTCAGATCTATCTTAGAAAAGACAGTCACACCACACAACTGGTCAAACAAGTCATCAATCCTTGGTAAAGGATACTTGTTTTTTATAGTTACTTTATTCAACTGTCTATAGTCAATGCATAATCACATTGACCCATCCCTTTTCTTAACAAAAAGGACCGGAGCACCCCAGGGTGAAGTACTCGGTCGGATAAAACCCTTCTCAAGCAAATCTTGCAGTTGTTTCTTGAGCTCTGGCATTTCAATAGTCTCCATCCTATATGGAGTTTGTGCTATTGGTTGTGTGCCCGAGATTAGATTAATCTCAAAATCAATCTCTCGGGGTGGAGGAACACCTGGAAGTTCTTTAGGGAATACATCTTCAAATTCCCTGACTATAGTAACTTCAACAGGATTAGAGCTCTCCATGGTGATATCTACCACATGGGCCAAGAATGCAAAACATCCTTACCTCAACAGCTTCTCAGCTACCATAGCTGACACAAGACAGGTTGGAAGAATCTTTCTATCTCCTTGAATGATCCATGTGTCACTATTATCTGTGAACACAACCTGCTTGGATTCACAATCCAAGACACCCTTATACATTTCCAAGGTATCCATCCCAAGGATTATATCAAACCCGTGCATCTCAAGTGGTATAAAATCCACTTGAATGCGATGATCAGAAAAGAAAAGATTGCAGGGAGAACACACTTCCCGCAATACAGTAGATCCCATCAAAGGTGTCTCTAACAACAAGCTATCTGCTCTATGACTGACAATCATGTTGCAGTCATCAATCACTTCTCGAGTGATAAAAGAGTGCGTAGCACCCTGATCAATTAACACAGATATGAAGCAGGATAAATATATATCAGAATAAAGCAATTCCATCTGACCTGTCACAACCTGAGGGTTGACTACTGCTTCAGGCTGGTTCATAGCATAGAACCTAGCCGTCACTTGTTGTTGACCCTGTGCTCAGTTATTGGATGTCGAAGAACCGGATTGGGATGCTTGTCTATGTCCTCTAGCACCACTGCCAGGATATTGCCTCTGAGAGCCCTGCTGACTCTGTCTCAGTTGCTGGGTCACACTCCTGACCTTCTCAGGACATTCTCTCACCACATGGCCTTCTTTTCCACATTTATAATAGGTTACATTCCCCCTCGGTGGTCTGGGTGGTCTTGTTACTGACATAGAAGCTGAGTTGTAAGCTCCCTTCAGTGGTAAACTATGGTTTCTACCCTTACTTGACGTCCACTGCGTCTAGGTATTGAACCTTGGTGGTGGTGTAGGCACAAAATACCTTGGTTTCTTGAAACTTCAAGCACTCTGTCCTTGAAACTATGGGTATTCCTTCTTACCCTTGGTCTGTTGCTTATCAACTACAAACCTCTCTATGTGTCTTACAGACTCCACAAAAGTTGCAAACCTCTCTCGGTTCTCCAAGGCAGACACCGGAGTGGTTAATTCAGCGTTCAACCCCTTCTCGAACCGTCAAATTCTCTCCTCATCATTCGATGTCATGTGCAGATAGAACCGCAACAACTCAATGAACATAGCCTCATACTCGCTAATGTTCATAGGTCCTTGTTTAATCCTCTCAAACTTAGAGATCTTCTCATCTAGATACCTCTTGGGGAAGTATCTAGCGATGAATTCATGCCTGAATTCATCCCATCCAATCACAACTCCATGTCTTTTGCCTTCCTCGATGGTCCACCAATGTCCAACACTCCCTTTTAAAAGATATACAACATGCCTGACCCTCTCATCATTAGGAATCATGAGGATTCTGAAGGCTTTCTCCAAATCAGTCAACCATATGTCAGCATCTGCTGGATCGGCGATACCAGCATACTCTAAGGCTCCTACCCTCTTCAGCCTTTCAAAAGTCTTTCCGGCACCATGTCTTTCATCATGAGCTGGTGCCCTTGGTGCAGGTAATGGCATTCTATCCGTCATGTGGGTCATAGCTGCCATAAAATGCCCAAACATCACTTGGAAGGCTGGGTTCCCCATATCAACTGGGTTGAACTGGGGTTGTTCAGGTACAGGTTCCTCCCTGTCCTGGTCTCTTGCACCACCTCCCGGTGCAGCAACACTGCTCTCAGCAGCGTGTTCATCGTGTAATCTAGACATCCTTAGTTCTTCTTCTCCTATATGAGCAGAAGACACTATCAGATAAACTGGAAGACACTTAGAACATACTCAACAACCTTAATCCTATGTCTCTGTAGACTCAGCGAACCAAGAGCTCTGATACCACTAAATTGTGGCATCTGACTCACAAAAACAAGATTAACTATGCGGGAGCATATTATTAGCAACTAATTACTAAAAATCACTAAAAATTAAAACCATTTATCAAGAGATCCATTCACAGGAAAACTCTTTCATTCAGAACCAAAGTATTTCAAGAACATACTGGATCACTAGTACATCTCTTGTACTATTCTTCTCAAGAGTTACAACATTGACTGCTCTGTTAAACTATACATCAGCAGTATAAAAATCTCGAGGCATCAAGCCAAAATCTCAGATCGAATTGTCAAATCACTAACTCCTAGGACCCGAGAGTACAGAGACGACTCATAGGACTAACTATACAGAACCAGACAGCCAATGTCTCCACCTAATGGATCACTGCTGTCCTTGTGGCTGCTGCTGCTCTCCTCCTTTAGATGAGTTTCTGCCTTGATGTCTACGTCTACCTAAAAACATTGAATCCCATGGGGGTGAGACAATTATAAAAATTGCCCCAGCTGGAGATATAACTCTCCACCAAAACATTGTCATTGCAGTTTAATAGAAATAAACTGAGCAGTGGGATAATATAATCTAGTAGCAGATGAATCAACATCTATACAAATTAGAGCAACATTCTTATGCAATTATTTCAGTTATAAATTGATAAAGCAGCTTGTCTCATATTCAATATAAATTAAAAGAACATAAGTAACATTTATGTACTAGGGACATGCTAAGTAGTGTAACATCAACCAATGATTTTAACTAATGCGGAAGCGATTACTAGCAGCAGATTACTGAAAATCACTAAAAATTTAAACCATTTATCAAGAGATCCATTCAAAGGAAAACTCTTTCATTCAGAACCAAAGTATTTCAAGTACATACTGGCTCATTAGTAATGAGCCAGTATGTACTTGAAATACTTTGGTTCTGAATGAAAGAGTTTTCCTTTGAATGGATCTCTTGATAAATGGTTTAAATTTTTAGTGATTTTCAGTAATCTGCTGCTAGTAATTGCTTCCACATTAGTTAATCTTGTTTTCGTGAGTCAGACGCCACAATTTAGTGGTATCAGAGCCAAGTTTGAGCTATGATGTTTAATTCACTATTGTGAATGGGCTTTGAGTGCCATAATATACCTTGTTGCCTGGTAAGAGGAACAAGAGAGTTAATGGGCCTCAAGTACCATGTGTGATGCTTGTAATAGCAAGTATCATGTTTGCCTTGGTCAATTGACCTAAAGGTGATGGTTACCTGGAAAAGTGGTAACAATGCTTAATGTTGAATCAAGGGTTTAATTACCCAGGGCCATATGATTATGGTGATGAAATTGTGAAGGGATGAGAATTCCCAGTTTTGAAATAAGGGATTGAGTTCCCAATATCTTTTAAGACTGTTAAGTAGTTGATGAAATTAGTACATGTTTCTTTATAGCATTGATAGAATAAGTTATGTTTGAGAACTTGCCTGATGCTAAAAGAATATGAAAATGTACTTAATTAATCAAATGGAATCTATTCATGTAGTGCTCTGACCATAGATCCATCATCGTCAGTAGTTGGTGATGGTGAAATAGGTTTTCTATGGAAATCATGGAATTCACATATTTTGAATATGTGGGGGTAAATGGGCAAAAATATCCTTACGTCCGAGTGAAGAGGTTGAGGGAAGGTAAACACCAAACCTCTCAATCCTTCATGTGTCGGGATAAATGTATCATAAATCTCCCGATGGTTGGGATGGATGTATCATTAATCTCCCAATGTTATTTCATGTCGGGTCGATGGAGATAAACATTAATGCTCTCGATTGCCGATGAGAATGCAGTTGACGCCGTAACTCTATAGCGAAGTTCCAGTATACCCTGGAAAGCTATTTGAGCAGTCGACACAGTCCTGCTTGTAGTCCTGTGCTGACCACGATGTGGGAGGTAATGGGAATCCAGCTCTGCCATTGACCTATTTATGGTACCTATTTCGATTCTAGAAATGGTCGGTTGGAGTATGAGCGGTAAACCTCATCTCCTCAGAGCTTAAATCTGTTTGTAAAATATAATCAACCGTGTAGCGTATTTTGCATAAGACTGAAATACGAGAATCATTGGTTGATGTTACACTACTTAGCATGTCCCTAGTACATAAATGTTACTTATGTTCTTTTAATTTATATTGAATATGAGACGAGCTGCTTTTTCAGTTTATATGAAATAATTGCATAAAAATGTTCCTCTAATATGTATAGATGTTGATTCATCTGCTACTGGCTTATATTATCCCACTGCTCAGTTTATTTCTATTAAACTGCAATGATAATGTTTTGGCAGAGAGTTGTATCTCCCGTTGGGGCAATTTTTATAATTGTCTCACCCCTGTGGGATTCACCATTTTTAGGTAGACACAGACATCAAGGCAGAAACTCATCTGAAGGAGGAGAGCAGCAGCAGCCACAAGGACAACAGTGATCCATCATGTGGAGACATTGGTTGTCTGGTTCTGTATAGTTAGCCCTATGAGTCATCTCTGTACTCTCGGGTCCTAGGAGTTAGTGTTTTGACAATTCGATCTGAGATTTTGGCTTGATGCCTCAAGATTTTTATACTGCTGATGTACAGTTTAACAGAGTAGTTAATGTTGTAACTCTCGAGAAGAATAGTACAAGAGATGTACTAGTGAGCTAGTATGTGCTTGAAATACTTTGGTTCTGAATGAAAGAGTTTTCCTGTGAATGGATCTCTTGATAAATGGTTTTAATTTTTGTGATTTTCAGTAATCCGCTGCTAATAATACGCTCCCGCATAGTTAATCTTGTTTTTGTGATTCAGACGCCACATACCATATGACATATCTCATAAAAGAAGTCCCAAAAGTAAAATCTAAGTTTAAAATCACGTTCCTTGGGTCCCAATTACCTTGGGAGTCAAGTTTTACATTATTCACATAATAATTCATTTAATTCGAATTGGAAAAGAAGATGTGAAGTTTCCCCCCAAAATATCAAACAAAATAATAAATGACTCCAAAAGAGGAAAATAATCTTAGATTCAAAATCTACATAACAAATTTAGCCTTTGGGTGAATTTTCATCCAATTTGGAGAAAGTTTGCTTAAAAGGTGAAATTAAGAGAGAGAAAGTGTGTAGAACCTTCAAAATATTAAATAAATATACAGACAACTCCAATATGCAAAATTGATGGAAAATTCATATCCAACACATTGAATATGACTTGTGGGTGAAGTTTCATCAAATTTGGATAATCCTAATGCCATTAGTGAGGGAGGAAAGAGAAAATGATATTTGATTTATTTAACACATTAAAAGTTTTCAAAAGACAAATCTAAGTTCATATTTCGAATCTACATGTCTTAATTGGCCTCTGTGCAGAATTTCACTTAATTTGGATAAGGTTTGAGCCCTCAATTTAAGAAAGAGAAAAATAAGTAAATAATGCTTTTCCAACTTTGGTTTAATCGGATTCAGTTTTGGATTAAATGTCACACCATTAAATTAAGGTTCCGCATATAGTCTCATTTTCATGTAGTTGAACGGTATTTCTCAATTTTATGTTTGCTTTGGGCCGTTCGATTCACAACGAGCGGTTGTGATTGTGTCTCCTACCTCGGGTAGGAGACAATCACCCGTGTGAACAATAACTTCCCCAACAATCTTTGGTATTTCTTTCCTTTCTCTCTCAATCCTCAACCATTTTTAAATTTTTTGGTGCATTGAATCCGTGAGAGGATTTCAAATCTGTCAAACTATTATTTGATCATTTTCCCACTACAAATTGGATTTTCCCAAATCACACCTTTTCTTCCCCAAATCCCCTAGACACCTAAGCCCAAAAATGCGACCTTATATATTGCAACCGGTGTCCCTAGCTCCGTCCGCCTATGCCGAGTTTTCTCCTTCTTTCAATTTCTTCATGAGATGCCTTTATACCCTCGGTTGAATAGACTTATACATTGAGATTGCGGTGCCTTTGGCCAGGCGATAGGTGGCTTCAGACTTCAATTGTTGCTGGAGGCAGGTTCAATGAGCGTTGTTGTTCCTCTCGGTACCTTCTCTTCTGTGAATCGTGGTTCTCCGATATTTCACCCAATTTCCATCAGGCCATGTCTGTTGCTTCAAGAAGCAATGGCGGGCAGGTGAGGGGGATAGAAACCTCACATCAATCGTCCTATTTTACCCCGAAACTTTTGATCTTTCGTTTACTTTTCTAATAGGGGTATTTCAGTAATTTCACGTGTAAGATTCTTTTCTCCCGAATAAGCGAGTTTGATGAGTTGGCATGGGGATGACCGAGTTGGACAACATTGATTGGCCCAACTTGGCACTCGGGTCCTCTCCCTCTCTCTCTTCTCTCTCGACTCTGATTTTCTGACTTGTAATTACCTGATTGGCCCAGGTTTGAAAATTAATAACTACTAATCTACTGGTAAAAAAAATATGGAAAAATACTCATTGGAATCAGAAAAATAAGACCAATCTAATGGTATAAGTTTTGATTCCTAAATACAATTTTTAATAACATGTGTTTTCAATGGATCAAATTAAAATAGAATTATCTTGCAAAATTCATAACTAATGATTTATAAGTCAGAAAAATAAAGTAAAATATGTTTTGAACTCAGAAAAATATAACCTAAAACATGGAATGGTTTTTATAACCTAATTCATAAATAATAAAAAGGCGATTTTTAGGGTTTTGAATATTTAATGGAAACCTAACCCTAATTCCACATATATGCATCATAGGTTCTTTGGAGGCCTAGGCTTGGACCTAGACTTGGCTTTGGGTAGAGTAGACTCTAAAGTTGAGGTATGTTGTATCCCCTATTATTCTATGTTGAGAAATTCACATATCTTATCATTCTTTTAACTATGGCCTACACATATGTCTATTTTCTTGATATCATGGTTCATGTGAACTATCTTGCTTATTGTGGTCTTGGATATTCTTTTGATATCTTATCTTGTGCTATGGTCCATGATAGACTTGTTAATGGTATCTGCCCACTGTGATGTGAATGTTTATTTGTGGATGCATGTGTTGTCCATTGTGTGATTTGGCAACATTGTATAATTTTGACTATACTTTCTACTTGCCTCTACATTTACATGCTATGTGATTTAGTAGCACTAGAGTAGTGTAATTGCATTGGTTTTGTCTCATTGTGAGTTATGGCAACATTGTGATATTTTGGATGGTGTATGTGTGATTCCCCATGCCAAGGTAGGATGTGTGATTCCATGACCATGTTATATATATTTGGGTGGTGGATGTGTGATTCTCCATGTCATGCCAGGATGTGTGATTCCTGACCCATGTACCATCAGGGCAAGATGTGTGATTCTTGGCCCATGTCTCACCAGGTTTAAGATGTGTGATTTTTGGCCGCCATTTTTATTTATATTGTTCTAGGGCTATGTTTATCTCACATGCATGCAAGATATTGATTATGGGGTGTGTGCCCTACTTGTGCTTCATTTCCCACCATGGTAGTGGATGTATATATGGCACAACCTTTTTATGTTGTTTTATGGCAAGTATCATTCTTATTGTGATTTGTTTCTCTTGATACCCACTTGGGTGGTACTTATCTTTTCTATGGGAAGCCTTTTATATTTGTTGTCCTTTATTCCATATATTGCTCAATTTACTTTTTAGTATGCACATACCAGCCTTTGCTGATGTTGTCTATTTTTCTCTTCTTGCTGGGGTATGCTTCCAACCCTAGGTGAAGGATATGGTGGACATGGTACAAAGACATGGACTTAGATTGAGAAGTTAAAGCTTGGAGACAATCTTGAGGTGGTTTAGATTTCTCTCTACAAGGATCCTTACAGTGTAAGTTTAAGATGTTCCCTTGTTTTATAATTGAATATAGTCATGTTTTTATTCTGCTGCTACACTTTGGTCATTTTTTTATACCATTAATAAAGATTTGAAAATTTTACACCCACTCCAAGCATACCTTTGAAGTGTGTTTGGATTGGAGGTTCTATTGTTCAAAATTTTAGTAGAGAGGTGGTTTCACTTCTTTACACCTTGATTAACTCCATTCAACGTCACTGCCTCATATTCAACTCCTGTTGTGAAAAGATGTACTTCAAGTTTTGTGATCTGTGAAGTTATGACACTTCTCACCATCAAGGTAGATCTCTTCATGCTTATTTAATTGTCGTGACACAAAGGAGATCACATTCTTGTCTTACATCAGCACACAACCCAAACCATTCCTTGAGGCATCAGAAAAGACAATATACCCTTTCCCTTACTCAGGCAGAACTAACACTGCTGCACTTGTCAACTTCTCCTTTAACAACTGGAAGACACGTTGACACTTGTCATCCTAGACAAAAGGTACATCTTTCCTTGTCATCTTCATTAGGGGTAACACTACTGCACGAAAGTTCTTGATGAACCTCCTGTAATAGCCTGCTACACCCAAAAAATTACACACTACTATTGACATCTTCAGTTGTTCCCACTCTATCACTGAATCAACCTTATTAGGGTCCACACAAACACCCTCAACAAATATCAAGTGCCCTAGAAAAGACACCATGTTTACCCAAAAATCACACTTGTTGAACTTAGCATACAACTGATGTTGTCTCAATAAGGTCAATGCTTGGCAAAGATGTTGTTGGCTGTCTAGACTATATATCAAGATATCATCTATGAAGACCAACACAAACTGATCAAGATATGGTCGAAACATTGTAACATCTAAGGATTTGAGGCCTAAGATAAAATGATCTTGAAGGGAATGATTGGACTACCCATATCACCAAGGTGCACCTCCTTTTCAGGGAGCCCATCACTAAAGAACTCCATAGTTAAGTGTGCTCAGCTTGGAGTAGTATTAGGATGGGTGACCAGTTGGAAAGTTGATCCTGGCTTGCGCGTGAGTGAGGAAAAAGTACCTTGTTAAGGCTAGTGGTGGTCTGTGGGGTCATTCGTCATTCCTGAAACTCTACTAGAGCCTTGGGTAGTGGGACTGAGTGTTATAAATGGTATTAGAGCCATCACCCCTCCAGTAGGTGGGGCCCACATGGGCATGTGGCATGCCGGTCTTGAGTCGTGCGGTTTAGGCATGTTGGAAAGGGATGTCCATGGTTGACGTATCCACCCTTACGCTGGTATTCCGTGATAGAGAGCTGGGTGTCCATGAGCCATTCTGGGTCTGCACTGAAATGGGGTAATATTATGAGGCCATATAGTTGAGTCTTAATGAGGACGTCAAGAGTCTAAGTGGGGGAGATTGTAACGTCATAGGATTTGAGGCCTCAGATAAAATGATCTTGAAGGGAATGATTGGACTACCCATATCACCAAGGTGCACCTCCTTTTTAGGGAGCCCATCACTAAAGAACTCCATAGTTAAGTGTGCTCAGCTTGGAGTAGTACTAGGATGGGTGACCAGTCGAGAAGTTGATCCTGGCTTGCACGTGAGTGAGGAAAAATCATCTTGTTAATGCTGGTGGTGGTCTGTGGGTCTAGTCGTCATTCCTAAAATTCTACCAGAGCCTTGGGAAGTGGGCCTGAGTGTTACAGACACCTTGTTCATCAAGTCCATGAACGCTTCCAGTGCATTGGTTAGCCCAAACAGCATAACCACAACTTGTAGTGACCATACCTCATCTTGAAAGATGACTTTGGAATGTCATCTTCCTTGATCCGCAACTGGTGATACCTTGACTTCAGGTCTATCTTGGAAAACACTACAACACCTCCTAACTGGTCAAATAGATCATCAATTTGTAGCAAGGGATACTTATCTTGATCGTCACTTTGTTCAACTGCCTACAATTGATGCACAACCTCATAGATCCGTCTTTCTTTTTCACAAACAACACGGGAGCACCCCAAGGATACGTGCTCGGTCTGATAAAGCCTTTCTCAAGCAGCTCTTAGAACTATTTCTTTAACTCTGCCATCTCAGTTGGCACCATCCTATATGGTTTCTGTGCTATTGGCTGCGTGTTAGGTACTAGATTGATCTCAAAATCAGTCTCTATGATTGGGGGAACACCTAGGAAATCATCTGGAAATACATCATCAAACTCACACAAAACTAGTACCTCCTAGATACTCAGACTCCTTACCTTGATATCCACCGCATGTGCCAAAAACACATCATATCCTTGCCTCATAAGCTTCTCTGCCACCATCGCTGACCCCAGACATGTCAAAAGAATCTTCCTACCTCCTTGGAAGATCCACGTCACACCATCATCAACAAACATAACCACTTTGGAACTACAATCCAAAACCACATAATACTTCTCCAAAGTGTCCATTCTAAAGATCACATCAAATCCATGCATGTCAAGTGTTATGAGGTCCACTTGAATTCTATGTCCTGAGAAAGAAAGAACACATGAAGGAAACACCTCCCACAACTTTGCGGAACCAACCAACGGGGTTTCTAAATGAAGACTATCACGTCTATGACTAATAGGAAAAGAACAACTATCAATTACTTATCAAGTGACAAAAGAGTGTGTAGCACCTAGATCAACCAAAACATATATAAAGCAAGAAGAAGACAAATCAGAACGAAATAACTCCATCTGACCTGTCACAATTCACGGGTTGACCACTCCTTCCGGCTGACTCATGGCATAGAATAGAGACGTTGCCTGTTGTCACCCCCATCCTCTACTGGACTGTCTAGAAGAACTATCCTGTGATGCATGTCTACATCCTTGACCTCCACCACTACCAAATTGTTGTCTCTGCAAGCCTTGTTGACTCTGTCTCATCTGTTGGGTCACTTCATCATCTTTCACACGACATGCACACTTTAGATGTCCTGCCTACCCACACTTATGGCAAGTCTTGATCTCGTATTGTGGCCTAGATGGCCCCATCACTAACACTGATGATGTGTTGTGGGCTCCTACTGGTGGAAAACTATGGCCTCTACCCTTACTTGGTGACCACTGTGTCTGTGCACCTGACCTTTGTTGTGATTGTGATGTTGAGAACCTAAGCTTATTGAAGCCTCCACATGACTGTCCCTGGTATTGCGTTTGTCTCTTCTTGGCACTCTTCTCACGTTTCTCAACTATTGACCTCTCTATCCTTCTAATTGACTCCACAAACATAGTGAACTTCTCATGATTCTCCAAAGTTGACACTGGTGTAGTCAACTCTGTGCTCAAGCCCTTCTCAAAATGTTTGATCCTCTCTTGATCCTTCACAACCATATGAGGGCAAAACCTCAGTAGCTCCATAAACATGGCATCATACTCGTTGATTGACATGGATCCCTACTGGATCCTCTCAATCTGGTTGATCTTCTCATCCAGGTTGGTATGAGAAAAGTGCCAACTCACAAACTCCCATCAGAACTCCTCCCAATCAATATCAACACCTAGTCTCTTCTCCTCCTCATTGACCCACAATTGGCCAACACCCCCTTTAAAAGATACACAACATGCTTCACTTTGTCTGCCTTAGGGATGTTGAGGATCTTAAAGTCCTTCTACATCTCCATCAACCAAAGGTCAGCATCCACTGGGTCTGTCATACCAGCATACTCCATAGCCCCAACTCACCTTAACCTTTCAAAGGTATTCATAGAACCAAAAGATTCCACATTGGGGATTGTTGTTCTCCATTGAGGAATGAGCATTTTGTCCACCATATGTGTAATCATGGCCATAAACTATCCAAACAGGACTGAAAAGTAGGATTAGACACCATTATAGGGTCTAATTTGGGCATCTCAGGCAAAACATACACCCTCTCCTACCTCCTTGCACCACCTTATGGTGTAGCAACACTACTCTCTACAGCATGTTCTTCAGCTATCTTTTCTTCTCTTCTTCTTCTTCTTCTTCTTCTTCTTCTTCTTCTTCTGCATAAGCAGAAGTAACCATTAAGAGACTGGAGGACACTACAATAGACACAAACCCAAGTCCTATGTCCCTATAGACTCAACAAACCTAAAGCTCTGATACCAACCCTAGCTGTGATGCCCTGTGCCACACAAAGTGAGATTACTCAAAACAAAAAACGAAATTAACACTAACAAACTAGGTACCATAAAACATAGGAAATGAAAACCATTTGCACATAAGCACAAAAGTGGGAACTTCTTAATATTTGAGTACACAAAGGCCACATGTATATATATAATGCCTGCCAAAAGATTATTACATAGTTCTATTTACTGGCTCACTGGCCACAACCTGTACATGTGAACATGTCACATATACATACATGCCATATATGTACAACAAAGGCACAAAGACAAAATGTCATCTCGATATACAACATCTACGAAACAACCCCAAGGACATGAGAGTACATGGATGACACATAGGACTCTACAACAAAAGACAATTAACTCGTCCAACCTTTACTCCACTACTGTTCCTCTTACTGCTTAGCCTCAACAACAAGACCTTTACCTCCTCGTGAAAGACCACCTAAAAGATGTGGAAACCCATAGGGAGAGACCAAACATCCCAGTGAGAGATATAACTCTCCACTAATGTCTATTAAAAGCATAGATAAATAACATACATAATAGGCTGAGCAGATTCAACCAAAGATATGTATTAAGAAATTAACACAAATTAAACAAACTAGCCAGTTACCACTGAGAAGTAGAACAATTGTTATTCTGAGAAGGAATATGAAGAACATGTATAATAATTGATTTCTCTTACCGCATTATAATTTAAGAAATTTGTACAAAGATATGGCAAAGGGGATCATCCAATGTTATTCGTGTTTCACCCTAAGAAAATATACTACACATCTATGTTACGTCTTTTATTATGCCCAGAGGAGATAAGGTATACCACACATGCCCCAACTGACCAATGCTAAGTTGAAATCCATGCCATACAAGATCAATGGAAGAGCCATAATCCAATGATCTATCCACATGCCTCAGTCAATCTAGGTCTGCCAAAGTGACATGTCAAGTCCAACTGCAAAAAAACCTAGCCCGCCTTGGTATATAGGTCATGGCATAAATGAAATGGAGTTATGACCGCAACAACACTCCTGCCAAGGTATGACCACCACCATCCTCAAAATATATAATATAAATATATTGAATCACATCATTGAGATACAACCTCGACCATTCTCATGCCAAGGTATGACCACAACTGATCGTGCGATCTGCATATACTCAACAATATACGACTCTGAGCTTCCACTAAGGCATAACCAATTTCACCATCCAACAAGTACGACAGTGAAGATGTATCTATGGCATATGGAAACTACATGATTAGGGTTTCACTTGATTAGTTAGTCCAATTTGGTGTCTTTTAGCATCAATAAAGTTACAGCGTATAAAACATAAACAAACTCTATAGAGATAAGGATATAATACAACTTCAGAAGATATAAAATGTATAAGGTGCAAACTTGTCACATCATCATCACATGATACTTGTAGCACTTCCAAAAACAAGGCCAACATTAATGTCACATCACTATGGGATATCAATCCCTCAATCACATCACTGGAGGATAACACCCCACACTAGGCATTAAGCCTCTTCCAGGTCATAAGACCCATTACATCAATATAATATCATCAAGGATCTTAGCCATCACCCTGTGACATATAATCACCACCATAGCATACACAAGCTATGACATTCATTTCACCTGCAAGGTTGGGGGTTCATAAATGAGAGAGAAAACATCATAATGTAGCAACCACTCTTAATGAGGCAAGCAAACACATCATATTTCCCAACATTAGGGTTAGGGTTACATGTATAGCCGATTAGGGTTCCATATCATAAATCAATCACCAAAACTTAATTATGTTATTCTCACTTTTTTGGAACTCATAAGGATTAGAGAATCATCTTTCATCATGATTATACTATTATATCAACTACACTAAGTATTAATCACTAATTACTTGTACATGTACATGTGTGACCATCTCACTATGTTATGCATGTGCATCGACCATGTATCATATATATGTGTGTAGACCATCCTTCAAACATGTGTCATGACCAAGCTCAAAATAGGTGTGTCAACCAACTTCAAAATAATGATCATGACCATAACAAAATAAAATGTCTCAACCACTACCAATATGGTGTCTCGATCACCAACTAACATGGTGTCTTGACCACCATCAAGAAAATGTGTTACAACTACTAACCATCATGGGTCACGACCAACCTGTGGTTAGAATTTTGACCAAAACCAAAACACATGTCTCAGTCAAGACCAAACCATATGTCTTAGCCAACAAAGGCATGTCTCGATAAGACAAAACCAAGAGTCACAATCGAAACAAAAGCATTAATCTCGACCAAAACCAAAGCATATGTTTCGACCAAGGCAAGATCAAGGTGTAGAGACCACCTAGGTCAAGCTACCCTAACAACACTTAGCCAACATCCAAAGTAGAGTTAAATCTCATTCAAACATAAGGTTAACATCAAAGAAGGTCACCATAAAAAATGTAGAAAAACTTCATAAGATGGACATCAAAACTCTAAAATAGATCTTCAACATGATCCATTAAGAAACTAAACAAGGATAAAGAACACCAAGCTTCAACCTCAAGAAAACACAAGGACCGAACCATAGCATGATAATAAAACCAAGAACCATGATGCATGTATGATCATCACCTCAACCATCACTTAACAAAAATAGGTATGAGAATTTAGGGTTTAGGATATGAAGCAAATTTTAAGAGATATCAACAAGACTTAAATCCTAGGTTATGATAACATCATCTAGCATATTAGCATCAAGCTTAGAGATCAAAATAGTAGCATGCAAGAACAATTAAGGTGAAGTAATAGAAGAAAGTAGAGAGTTATATAACCCACTTGATTGTAGAGAATCAAGCTCCAAAGAGAAGGAAAGAAGCTCCAACCAAGATTATTAGTCGGCCACAAGATTACCTCCAAAGAGAAGAACACTATGATCAAAGGTAGCTCAAGAAAAGAGGGCAAGAAACCCTAGGCCAAACCAAGAAGAAGAAAGAAAGAAGAGAGACCCTTTTCACTTGATTGTCACCATGTCGAAACATAGTCTATGACCCCTTTGTGAGGATAAGATCTTCAAGGAAGCCACCATGTCAAAACATGATCTTAAGCCTCAGAAAAAGGGGAAGAAGAAAGGTAGGGTTCTAAAAGAAAAATGTGATCAAGAAGGTAGAACCACTTACCAAGAAGAGAAACCACCAAGAATCACCACAAGGAAGGTGATTATGCTCCAAAGCACCACATGCAAGGTGGATTAGCCACTAAAACTCCAAGATCATCCCTTCTTTACTCAACCAAGCTCTAAGGATGAGCACAAGAGAGGGAGGAAGAAGGAGGATTGAAAAAGATACTTTCATGTAGGATAAAGGGGTTATATACCCAAAGGAGGAGGGAGATGAGGTGGGATATTAGGTTTCAACATAAGAGACCACCAAAGAGACACTTGTCCACAATGGAAACCCACATGCAAACACTAAACACATGCATGCAACACATTGTGATAAAACCTAGGTGAGGTCTCACCCACTTGGGTAACCACCACCCTAGAGGTCAAAAGAAACATCAAGATTTTTGGTAAGGTATGACCATTGAGAAAATTATGTGATGATTGACATGGCATATAACATAAAGGATTTGATTAATACTAATAAAGGCAAACTTCCAATTTATTATGTTTCACTCAATTATGATATATGAGGAAATATTATGAATGTTTAGAGAATAGTAGTACTTAATGACGTGTGTCTTCAAGTATTAGTCTTGGGGAAATGAGATCATATGAATGTTAAGAGTACATATACATATTCTCATTATGTCCCCTGTTGGTTATTACTATGGAAGGTAGATAGACATTAGTAACACATAAGACTGGAGTGTGAGTTGGTTGATGACTAAATCTCATTTGTCAAGATATGAAAATATCAAACCAAGCTCACAGATACATGTGAAGAACAGTGTATCGAACAGACCCACCTTGAGAAGTGACACATGGAGATGATAGTTGGTAGTCACAATCATATCTCATAGTGAAGGTGGTGATTGTGATTCTTAGACCTAAAATCACTACACTCGTCACATGTCGTTGGGTGCACTTTGACATCATAAAATGCAATCTTGAAACATGGGTTGATATAACAGTGATGATTGGGTGACTTTGACACATGGGGATATACTTTGAGTGATATAAATGGGATTTGTCCCTCCTACTGGAATACGATATCATGGCCACTTCATAAGCGAGACTGAGAAACGCTTATGCATGCACATGTGAATCAATATATGATATTGAGGTTACATTATCTCAGACAATCTACTCTTGGTTCAAAGAACATGAGATGAACATTGAGAGGATGATGAGTTCATGCTTTGATTTCACTCCGAATATCAAAGACAAAGGAATTATACAATCACTGCAACACCTTACACATATTGTAGGTTGAAGTTATTCTCTAACTTTCCATTGATCACTTGGGTATCAATAATGTGCGGCTAGGCACCACTCTCTGCTTGTGATGTCATAAGCTAGTTTTGGACATTTACTAACAACATGATATGGGACCTATAGTATCACATACATAGGAACTCATCTAGAAGAGGAGTTTAATCTTGAATGGTAATTGGATTGATTACTAAAGTGTTTAGGTATTCAATTCACACAACATATTGGATCACTAAACTACCAAATGACCATCTCAAATGTTGAGACAGCTGTTTGGGCAGACTGACTAGCATCTCAAGTGTCGAGACGTCTGTTTGGGTTGTCAGGCTAATCAGAATTTGAATTGGCTAAGTTATGCTTAGATTGATGAGTGAACCGACTGATTCAATATGTTGAACCAATCGACACGACTCAGGCTCATCAGATGGTTGTCTGGGTGAGTGAAACAGGCATATTGCATAGGTGCGATGGCTCGGTTGGGCTGAACCAAGGTTTTAGATGTTTCCTGAACTTATTTCGATTGCACATTACTTACGGTGCAAGGAATTAATATGTAATATTAATTGGAATTAAAATTGCCAAATTTGTGTGCGATTGGAAAATTTTCAAATGACCATTTGGTAGTACGAGACACTGTCTCATGTAACCAAATGACCGTCTGGGTGACCAGATGGCCATTTTTACTATTGTAGGTTGTGAAAATTCAAGATCTTCCAGTCCCTTCCACTCCCACATAGATCTCGAACAGAGTGGGAACCCTGGCCCTCACCCTGCCTATAAATAAAGGGGTACTGGGGGATTTGCAAAGTACAACAACATCAACTGAGAATCAATTTCTCTGACAATTGCTGTCCTATCTAGTTGTGGTAACCAAGAGAGCCCAAGCAAGCCCTACCCGACAAGGGAGGGATAGTGACGAGAGAGAACAACTAAGGATCATTTTTGTGGGAGAGCAAGTTGGTGTATAGCACACCAACGGGAGGGACAACTCCTTCATGTTTGTTCTAGTTGAATGAAAGGGGTTCTAGTTGGTTCATGTGGACTACTCTAGAGGCATGAGTCCTTTAGCTACTGCTAGGAGAGCAACGTCAGCCTACAGCCCATGGTGAGACCACATGATTCATTGTAGAAGTTGTTCTGTTCATTGTTCGTGGTGAAGACCAGGAGCTGCACAACCAATGTCCAAGAACAATTAGATATAGTTGCATTGAAATGAGTTGTTGTCACTGGACTTACTCCAGGACCAGGTATAACTCATTAAACCATCCTTTCTATTTTATAGTAGTTGACGTGATCTTGTTGTTATGAGAATACAGATAGATAAATTTTTTGTTTCCGCTACTATACTCTGTGCCTATATATCCCAATAGTGGTATCAGAGCCACGTCAATTTACTATATTTTAGGATGATTGATATGATCAGTTTTTTATTTTATCATTTTTATTGCATATAATGTGAATATTTTAATGATCTCATATGTGTATTCGATCAAAGACCACATGATCCCGAACTAATATATATATATATATATATATATATATATATAGAGAGAGAGAGAGAGAGAGAGAGAGTCAGGCTAGAATACACTCGAGTGTACAGATTACGCCGTACACCTCAATGGTGTTTTCCTATCCAGACCTTGTCTTTCCAAAATCCAATCCATTGATCTTCTTGGTTACAATAATAATAGGCCACATACAAAATTTGAGCTCATTTGGATGAGTGTAAGTCACTCATCCAAGGACAATAAAATCGACGCACAAAACTAATTTAAAATGCATGATTCTTGCCTCATTTAGATGCACGACCTATAAGTATCGAAATGAGCTAAAATTTATTATATAGTACGTTCTTAAGATATTTAAGAATATCAATGGTTTAGAATTTTCAAAAAGTTACTGCATTTTCAAAAATGACTGAGGTGTACCGTTCCTCCAGTACACTCGAGTGTACACTAGTCTGACTCTCTCTCTCTCTATATATATGTGTGTGTATATATATATATATATATATGAAATTTACACTCGTCACCATAAAAGTAGTGTTGATGGTAGATTTGCAGTGTGGTTATAGCCTAAACCCTATATTTTTGTGTGGTTGGATGGTTTGGTTCCGGTTTATCTCGATCTGTGCATCGAGCCTCTACCTCCGTATTCCCAATGTAAAGTTAAATCTTTCCTACCTTTTCTCCCCTCGAATGTAACTTGAGGTTTCTCTTATTCAATGTAATAAAGTAGCAATAGATTTTTTTTTTCTTACAACAACGAAGAAGATGATCATTTTTGGGTGAGACGACCAGTTTGTGAGATGAGATGACCATCTGGAGGACCATGGAGGACAGAACGATGGACCGGACGATCGCCTAGTGGATCCAACTGGCCTTTTGGAAGGAGTCCATACATCGATTGGATAGGAGGTCTGATGACCATCCCTGGAGGCCCAACTGACCATTTTGGAAGGAGTCCAAACATCAGTTGGAAAAGAAGACCAACCAACTAGGCCTGGAGGCAAGACGACTGGTTCAAGGGTTGAACCGATCTATCGGGATTGACAAGCACATATTTACACCAACAACATGTTCATAAATTTGATGTGATGATTGCCCTAGGTGGTAGTAATTCCCTATGGCTCCAAGGAATTAAGTAGACATGGCCATAACCATCACTTTCTATTTTATATTGCATGTTTACGTTATGGGATATACATGTATATGATACATACTATACATGTGGTGATTGGATATAGTATATGTATATATATGATATATATAAATCCCTCAATCAAATGATATTAAGTATAAGATGATTTCCAATTGCAACCCACATGAAAATCTTGTTTGTCTAAGCATAGGTTATGCTTAAACGTAGTGTGCCATCTACCTTGTGGAAGTGTGTTGGTAGTAATGTAGCTTCAGCCTCCGCGGGGTGTATTAGTATCGTGTTGCCTATTGGGTTAGGCTTAGCTGGTGATTCTTAGAGCATCTAAGCCCAAAAGCATGCAGGTGATTATGGCAAGGAGTTGTGTGTATCGTCTATCATGAATTGCATTAGATGTAATTAGTAAAAGTTGCCTACCTTGATAATTAACTGTATTTTGTGACATTGGTTGGGCCATAGTTGGATTGTCTTGGATCTTTCTTATTAAAAATTGTTGGTTGTAGTTTTCCAAATTGATACTTGAGGGTTATCGATTTGAACAAAATAATGAGAACGATAATTAATTGAAAACCTAATTATTATCACCCAAACTTTAATCAAATCTAAAAAAAATGAGTTTTTGACACAATTACAAATTCTTTTGTAGGATTAAATGGCAACAAACAACAATCACTTTTCTCTATGATCGGTCCTTGAGAAGGACAAACTTATTGGGAACAACTTTCATGACTGCTTCAGGATGTTGAGAATGATTCTCATGTAGGAGTGCAAGCTCTATGTCCTGGAGATGCCAGAACCAGATGAACCACTTCCAACTGCACCAAAGGCTGATAGGAATGTTTACAAGAAGCATACTGAAGATGTCGGGGATGTCAAGTGTTTGATGCTATGCTCCATGAACTATGAGTTGTAGAGGCAGCATGACAACATGGATGTGATTGATATGGTCACACATCTTAAGAACATGTTCTAAGATCAGGCAAGACAAGAGAGATATGTTGTCTCCAAGGCACTGTTCAAATGTAACATGGTAGAAGGAGATCCAGTAGGTCCTCATGTGCTCAAGCTTATTGGGTATGTGGAGAACCTTGCTAGACTAAGATTACCCTTGGGTCAAGAGTTGGCAACTGATGTGATTTTGTAGTCTCTGCCAGAGTCATATAGTCAGTTTGTCATGAACTACAACATGAACGACTTTGACAAAACATTGACATAGTTGTTGGGCATGTTGAGAACAGTTGAGTGACAGATGAAGAAAGATAAGCCCAAGTATATGTGATGATCAACAAGATAAAGGGAAAGTCTAAAGGCAAAGACAAAGCTAAGAAGACTTATAAATCTAGCCAAAAGCCCAAGTCTTCATATCTCAAAGCAAATGGAGGAGTGAAGAAAAGAGTCAAATGTCACCATTGTCAACAACCTAGGCATTGCAAAGAAATTGCCCACTCTGGTTAGAGGAACTAAAGAAGAAGAAGGAATGCATTGAGGCCTCCACTTCAGGTATAAACATTATAAGATAAATTTGATTACTTCTTTATTTGGTATATGATACCAGATAGAAACCTGCATACTTGATGTGCAGGATCCAATAAGAAGTAAAAGCCTTTAAGGATTGACAAAGATGGATAAAGGTAGAGCAAGAGTTGCAGAAGCTTTAGTCTACATTTAAATTTATCTTACCCCAATGGACATGTAATAGAGTTACTAGAACTGCTATTTTATTATGCCAAGAAAATAGAAACATTTACTTTAAGCATCTTGTATGACAAGATTGATGAACCAATATAGTAAGATATTAATGTTTCTATTTTAAAATATATGATCATGCATGGAAATGCCCAAATATATAATGGTTTTATTTTGAAAGAATCTTGGGATAAAATTTATAACGTTAATACCATATGATTGTAATTGATAACTCAAGATTACCATTAGAAATAGTCACCTTGGATGTATATATAAAAATGCATATCTAGAATACATACTGATGATATCTAGACTCCCTTGGTTATTGAACCTAAGGAAATATGAAATTCTTGTACATAACGTGACATAACATCCTTCACTAGATGTAATGGGAGGATAAGCCTTCCATCATACCTCATACATATGATGCATGAAGATCTTATGGAATGATTACTATATATAATTGATTATACCTCATTTCATTTACTACTAGTATGATGATATGTACTTAGTAAAATAAGCCTCTTGAAGTGTTCAAGGAGATTATAAATGAAGTATAAATTTGATAAAAGTATTAAGAATCTTTGATGAGATCAAATGAAGAAATACTTTGCATTAATACCTTGAGAACCTTCAGGAAAGAACTGTGTAGTGTATCACAAGTCAAATCCATCTGAGCATGATGATGTGTTAGAATGAAGGAATTATACCATGACGAGTCATGATATAATTATAAATTAATCTATTCTTCGTACACCCTTAAAATATAAAGCTATCACTAAATGATGTACCATCTGAATGGTTTATAAGACATCATATGTGATATGATTTGGGAATGACCCAATATGTCTAAAAGGATTGAAACCTACATTGAGAAAGTAGTTTCTTGAAGAAGGTTTGTCCATAAACCATGACTATTGAATATTACTCTTAATGCCAAATCCAATAACATAAGTGTTTTATTGATAGGATAACTGAGTTCCTAAAGAATCAGTGGGAGTAAAAGTAAGACTTGAAATGTTCAAGAACAACAAAGAGGGACATTGAGAACTAAGAGAATCACAAGGTGTTGTGGATCTCAAGTTCTTCATGTAACATAGAACAAAATAGTTCTAGTAGAATATATCTGAAATTGAGGATTGTGAATCCAATGACTCAGACAAGTTGGACATGGTATTATGAGCCAAATAATCAATTAGAAACTATAGAGTATCATAATCTGAGAAATGGCTTAATGCCATTATGGAATCCATGTAAGCTAACAAGGTGTGACCTTGATACCTAAGGGGTAAAACCCAAAAAGGTGAAGATAGGGTCTTGTGGCAAAAACCTACATGGATAACATAGAAGGACAAATTGGTTGGAATGTTTTTCAAATTAGTTCAAATTGTTGAAAATGATAGAAATTCCTTTACCATTTGTCATGCTTGTTGTTGTAGTTAAAATAGACTATGAGATTTTGCATGTGAAGATAGAAACCAGATTCCTTCAAAGGAATACATCGGTGGATGTGTGCGTGACACAACCTAAAATGTTTCATAACTTCAAGAAATACAAATAAAGTCAATAAACTACAAATTTCAATATGGGATTGAAACAAGCAACTCATAGGAGGAACCTTTTGACCTGACATGATAGTCAAAGAGTTTGACTTGAATCATGATAAAAGATGAAATTTATGATTACAATAGATTTAGTGGGAGCATAAATGAATATTCCACATATGATGAGGAATAATATATCGTTATAGTGAATATTGACATCTGACATGGAAAACACCTTCAACAATGAAGGATAAGGTGATGCGTCTTATGAGATAAGGATCAACACCTATATGATAGTTCTTGAATGTTTCACAATGGAAGTTTGAGAACATACAACAACAATGTATTGAAGGAGTTTAACACAAAAGGATTCAGTGAGAGAGAATTTAGATTAGTCTCTCATGAACCATATGTTCCAATTCTTGTAAAGAATGTAAATAACATAATAAAGATGCCATAGGCTGTAGCATTGAATCTATCACAAATGCTATAAATGTACTTATCCCATAATCTTGTATATATTAGACATGAGAAGATGATGGTAAAATCTAATAAGGGTTATTGGAATGTCATTAAAAGATATCTATTAGTAATTGAGAAGTACCTAAGGATAGATTGCTAGTAATTAAAGATAGCAATGAAGGAAGAGTTGGATGTAAAGGGTTACATCAATGATAGCTTCCATAATGACAAAAGTGATTGCAAATTTAAATATGTTTAATTTAAAAGGAGAAACTTTGTTAGTTGGAAGTGTTCCGAACTAATAGCCATTAGTTCTATTCTATGATAGAATCTGATTATACTTGTGTTATGAACATAGAGTGATACTATACAGATCTAGAAGTTCATATGATGAACGTATAGATGTTACAACTATCTATGACTTAGTAGTGATACTGTGACAATAATGGAGCTAAATTGTTAGGCAAGGAATATTAGATACCATATGACGGCAGTTCCATCTCATATGAGAAATTGTACAATGAAAAGATACAGAAACATGCAATATACCAACTATAAGCAAAGTGTTCCTGACCCGCTGAATTATCACTAGCGCAGTAGAAACATGGTGGACATATTTAGATCACTAAGAATATGATTCTTAGGTGATTGTCTTTAAGTACAAGTGGGAGTCAGTTGGTAAGGTATGCCCATATAGAAAATCATGTGATGATTGACACGACATATACTAGAAAGGATTTCATTGATACTAATAAAGGCAAACTTCCAACTCATTCTATTTCACTCAGTTATGAGATAATGAGGAAATATTATGAATGTCTAGAGAATAATATTACTCAATGGCGTATGTCTTCAAGTATTAGCCTTGGGGAAATGAGATCGTATAAATGTTTAGAGTACATATACATTGTAAGGACCCTGACCACCGTTTAGGGTTTACCCTGTTTGCTTTTCTTAACCCTGATGCTTTGTTGCTTGCTAATCACCTTTGGTGGTGATTAGGGTTTGGTTGTGCTTTGCTGAGAAGTTGGAGGTGCTACTTGCAATTAACCCAAGTCTAGGGTTTGTTGACAAGTTTGTCACCTTGTGAGGTGTTCCTCCCTCTCCTTGCTTCCTCTAGTGTTGAGAGGAAGGTTTGGGCCCGTTGCTTGGGTTCCTTTGGGCTTGGTTGAGTTTGTTGGGCCTTGTGGTGCCTTGCCTTTGTTCCTTTGGACCTTGTGTCGAACAAGTACATGCTTGTGTCTCCCAAGGCTGTGTCGCCCAGGGCTGTGTCACCCATGGTGGTGGTGGTGTATCGCCCAAGTGTGTCGCCCATGGAACTTTGACTCTCTTTGACCTCGTTTGTGTCACCACTAGAGGGCACTTGGTGCTTGATGCTTGCATGTGGCAATGGCCTTGGACATGTGTTTTAGACATGCTAGAGTGGTGGTTTTTGCACATGGACAAGTGTCCCTAGGTGGGCGACACCTTGCCTTGCTCTACCATGTTTTCTCCTCCATCTCCTTCTATATATGTATTCTTTTTCTCTTGCTAGGGATCCTTTTAGTCTCTTGGTCTCCCCTCTCCCTTGGTGCACGATACACCTCTTTTCTTTGCTAGCTTGGTGGCCGATCCTTCCTTGGAGTTTCCTTCTTCCTTGGTGGTGCTTGGAGCTTGGTGCTAGGAGCTTGGAGCTTGCTTAAGGCGGGTTGTATAACTCCTAACGCTAACTATATTACCATCTTCTATGTTCTCGTTCTTGTTGCTTATGATCGGCTATGCTTGTTGTTAGTTGCACCTTGTTGGCCGAACTTATGTTCTAGGGTTTCTTGGTGAGCAACACTCTCTTCTCTCCTAGGTCTTGAGGAGTGAGCTTGAGTTCTGGTATCATGAGCAACATTCCTCTCTCGTTTAAGTTGAGAGGTGAGCTTGTGTTCTAGTAGCTTGAGCAACACCCTCCTCTCACCTGGAACTTGAAGGGTGAGCTTGGTGGTAGATGTGGACCTCATTTAGGGTTGTTCCTTGTGTTGCCCGATGGATGCTAAGAGATGTGCAAGACCCCTCTCTCGCTTAGGTTGAGAGGTGAGCCATCTCCTTGACTCTTTAGGGTTTGGTGCCCTTGTGTTTGAGGTTAGTGACAAGTTGGTGGAGTTACATCTTGGTTGTTATGATCTTGGGGGAAGTGTTGCCCGATACCTCTTGACCTTGAGCCTTGGATGACACATTGGGGTGGTTGTGATAGATGATACTCTTGGTCCCTGACTTTGTGACGGGAGTCACATTACCATCTTTGCTTTGTGATGGCTTGGTATCATTATAGCCTATTGTGGTAGAAACGTTGCTAGCTGATGGGCGTCACCCCTTAGCCTTAGCTTTCTGTGTGTGTCGGCCATCAACACGACACCTGACGAGTGTTGCACAACACCCTAGTGCCGCTTCGGGTGGTTGTCCGATATGCTTTGGGTGCCCGTCAGTAGGTGGTTGCACGATACACCTCTTGGAGTTGCTGGCCGATAGGCACTATAGCTGTCGTCCCGGTTGCATGACCCAGAGGTGCATAACACACCGTTGCATGACTTGGACTGGGCTGCATGCCTGTATTTGATGGTAGCATAACGACCGTTACACCTTAGATGGCCGACGGGGTGTTGCACGATAGGTGTTGTTTTGCTTGGACAACATGAGTAGAGTGTCGGGCGATAGGGAGGGTGCCCTGCCCGATACCTTTTTAGTGAGGGTCCCGTCCCTTATGAAAAATGATATGTTACATGTTGTTCTTGCTATCACATTTAGTTATGTTGGTGACCCTTAATATGCTTGATGGTAATTTGTTATGGTAGAGCTTGTACATGTAACTTAGCATGAATCTACCTAAGTATGTGATCATTTTGATATTATTAATAATGTTGAGGAAACGATAAGCATATAGAATGCTTTGCTTAATGATGTAACCTATGCTTATGATCACAAGCTGAGGCATGATTGATAGAACATCAATGTCACCCTATGTTGATAATATGATGTTCCTATGATGATTGTGTATACTAAACATGCAGGTGTTCCATGCAGTTGCATATCCAGGTCAAGGGCTATGAGACATATGTAATTGAATAACACTGCCTGAATAATTACTCTTGATGATGAGATATCATATATGCTGTGATCTGGTCTGAGGACCTAAGTTTGACTAAAGTACCTAAGTTAATGGCACCATATGATGAGGGATTGATATCCCATGACAATGTGATGATCCTTGAGATGGATCTAGATGATTGGCAAGATGCCAAGTGATAACATGTAATGTTGGATCCTTGTGGTGGATCAGGATGATGTTGATTACAATAAAAAGCATAACATTGAGTTTTATGTTGTTTATTCTTGTTATAGTTTGCATGTTACATTACTTGGTTGAATCTTGCAATCCACTTAAAATATATTAATTAATCACAGTGGAATATATCATGTAGTTTGTTCTGTCCATAGATCCATCATCGTCAGGAGCTGGTGATGGTGAAATGGGTTCTCCTACGGGTTAACCCAGAGCGCATATTGTTGAATATGCGAGGTTTCTCCTAGCCTAAAATAGTGAGGATTCGAGTGCAGCTACAGTTGCAGACTCGGGATATGTATAGGATCATGGTGAACAGGCACATGGCTCAGGATATGTGATACGAGAGCATGAATGCATTCATGGCTCAGAGCACGGTGAACAGGCCCGTGGGTCAGATATACTAGCACTGTGACTTGTACCAAGGCAGGCTAGAGGAAGGGTAGCCTATGGAGCTGACCCTGTGGCTGAGGCCACTTAAGCATGAGACTGCGGTCCTGCTTGTGTTGTACTCGTACACTGACTACGAGGTGGGAGTTCGTGGAGTCCGACTCTTCCATTTGACCTTGAATGGCATCGACTTTGGGTTTCGCAACCGAAGGTTGGATTTGAGCGGTACGGCTCACTTCCTCAGGGCATAATAATACGTAATCCAGCCGAATAGTATTTATTGCTTAAGGCAAAATATGGAACATTGGTTGAGGCCTTGCTTGTGCAGTTAATCTTGTTATACATGCAGTTACTTATACATTCCTCATGTTATGTGATAAGATCTTATAAACCTTATCTTGTCAATCATGTTCCATACAGAGATAATTGGTGATATGCCTTCCATACAGCCTGATAAGCTTGATGGTATGAATAAACCTTGCTATATAGACTGCTCTTGTTATACCTTTACCAGTTATCTACTGCTGTTGCTTTATATTCCTTTGGTTTTATAGTTTTGGTGGGGAGTTATGTTTCTCGCTGGGACAATGTTCAATTGTCTCACCCTGCTGGTTTTCAGGTGTTAGAGCTAGACGTGGTGGTGGTCGCGGAGTTGCGGTCGAGCAACAAGACGAGTAGTAGAAGGCAAGAGATGGATATGCTGCTGTTTTGGTTGTTGTGTAATAGAGTCTTAGAGTCATCCCTATACTCTCAGGTCCTTGGGAGCGTTTTGACGTTGTTTCACGATGTATAGTTGTTGATCCTTTGTATATCCTGCTGCTGGCCGAATGTGGGCCGTTATGTACATATAACAGGTGATGAACTCATGTGATGACAAGACAGCTGCTGCTCTAAGTTGTGGGCACATATCTAGACTCGTATATGTTTATATAACATGTTTTTCTACAGGACGAAGACTGGAATGTAATAGTTCCTCAGTTTATCTACTTTCCGCAATCGGTTTTAATTAACCCATGTTTTGGTAATATGTGGTTATGGTGTTTTTCGCACGTTTTCGCGTAACACCTCGTTGTCTGTGTGATAGTGGGATGTGTTGCCACAAGTTTTGGTATCAAAGCTCTAGGTTCGTTGAGTCTATAGGGATTTAGGACTAGGTTGTGTCTGTTCTTGTGAAATTTCCAGATTTTTTATGATCATCTTCTGCCTCAGCGGAAGAAAAGCCAAGATGTCTGGAAATCATGAAGAACATGTTGCTGAGAACAACGATGTTGCATCAATTGATGGAGCTATAGGTCAGGCACATGAAGATCGGGTGCTTGAGGTCCCCCAACCTGACCCAGCCATTCTTGAACACCCTGCCTATCAACAGCTTATGGGGTAGATGATGGCTACGATGAATCTCATGGTGGAAAGACTACCAGTGCCTCCACCGAGAGCACATGCTCCCCATGGTGAAACATCGGGTCTTGGGAAGACCTTTGAGTGGCTTCGCCGAGTCGGAGCTTCGGATTATGCTGGAACGGCTGATCCATCGGATGCAGATCTGTGGTTGACAAGTCTTGAGAAGGCTTTCCGGATCCTCGACATCCCCGAAGCAGACAAAGTAAAGCACGTAGTCTACCTTCTGAAGGGTAGTGCTGATCACTGGTGGACCATCGAGGAGGAGAAGCGGCCTGGTGAGGTGATCGGTTGAGAAGTTTTTTGGCGTGAGTTCGTTAGCAGATACTTTCTGAAGACATATCTGGATTGAGAAGATCAGTCAGTTCGAGCGCTTGCACCAAGGAACGATGAACATCACTGAGTATGAGGCTAAGTTCATGGATATGTTGAGGTTTTGTCCTCACATGGCAGTAATAGATGAAGAGCAGATCAGACATTTTTAGAAAGTTCTGAGTGCTGAGTTGACAACACCTGTCTTTGAGTTGGAGAACCGTGAGCGGTTTGCTACGTTTGTGGAATCTGTCTGAAGGATTGAACGATCAGTAAGGGAGAAAAGAGAGTCTATGTCTAAAAAGAGGCCTGCTCAGTTTCAGGGACAGAGGTTTGGTGGCTTCAAGAAGCCAAGGGTTTCAACACCTTTTGTGATGAGAGGTTCCAGTGTACCGTCACAGGGGTCTCCGAGTAAGGGAAGAGGATATGTTTCTTCACCGTCTAAGACACATAGTACTGTTTCAGTGGCAGTGACAGGGCCATCTAGGCCATGGTTTGAAGATAGGGCAGGCTATCTTTGTGGTCAGACCAGGTATCTCAAGTTACATTGCCCAAATAGAGATGTTTAAGTGACACAACAGCCAAGACAGAATCAATAAGGATCAGATAGACAACAACCCAGTAGTAGCAGAGGGTGAGGATGCGGTCAAGCGTCGCAAGCTGGATCGTCTGCTCAAGGAAGCAGCGGACGTGGACAGTAAGCAACGACTCGATTCTATGCTATGAGTCAGCCAGAGGCGATAGTCAACCCGCGAGTAGTGATAGGTCAGACAAAGTTATTTCATTCTAATATGTCTTCTTCTCGCTTTATATCTGTTCTGGTTGACTCGGGTGCTACACACTCTTTTATCACCTATAGTATGATTGAAAATTGTCGTTTACCTGTTAGTTGTAAGAAGGATAGCTTGTTGTTAGAAACCCCTCTTGATGGTTTCTCGATGCTTTGAGAAGAATATCCATCTTGTGTTTTGTCTTTCTCAGGACACAACATTCAAGTGGATCTCATACCACTTGATATGCATGGTTTCAATGTTATCCTTGGGATGGATACCTTAGAGAAGTATAAGGTTGTTTTGGACTGTGGTTCCAAGCAAGCTGTGTTTGATGATGATAGAGAGAAGTGGATCTTCCAAGGAGATAGGAAGATTCTTCTGACGTGTCTGGTATCAGCTATGGTAGCTGAGAAGTTGCTACAACAAGGATGTGAGGCATTCTTAGCTCACATGGTGGATACCGTTGTGGATACCAAGGTGAAAGGTCCTAGCCTTGAAGAAGTGTCGGTTGTTCGAGAGTTTGCCGATGTGTTTCCTGATGAGTTCCCTGGTGTTCCTCCACCCCGAGAGATTGATTTTGTGATCAATATTGTCCCAGGAACACAACCACTTGCACAGACACCATATAGGATGGCTCCAGTCGAGATGGCAGAGCTTAAGAAGCAATTGCAAGAGTTGTTGGAGAAAGGTTTCATCCTACCGAGTACGTCGCCTTGGGGTGCTCCAGTGTTGTTCGTCAAGAAGAAGGACGGGTCGATGCGGTTATGTATAGACTACCGACAGCTGAACAAAGTCACGATCAAGAACAAGTACCCGTTGTCGAGGATAGGCGATCTGTTCGATCAGTTGCGTGGTGCTATAGTGTTTTCAAAGATCAACCTACGGTTCGGATATCATCAGTTGAGGATTAAGGTAGATGACATTCCAAAGTCATCTTTCAGGATGAGGTATGGTCACTTCGAGTTTGTGGTTATGCTGTTTGGGCTAACCAATGCACATGCTGCTTTCATGGATTTGATGAACATAGTGTTCTGTATGTTCCTAGATCAGTTTGTTGTAGTCTTTATAGATGACATCTTGATATATAGTCGATACAGGCAAGAGCATGAGCAACATCTTCGATGAGCGTTGACTCTTCTTCGCCAACATCAGCTGTATGCCAAGTTCAGTAAGTGTGAGTTCTGGTTGGAAGAAGTGACTTTCTTGGGTCATGTGATATCTGCTGAAGGAGTCAAAGTGGATCCGAAGAAGGTAGAGTCCGTTGCAGATTGGGAGCAACCGAAGACACCGACAGAAGTTCGAAGTTTCTTGGGTTTAGCAGGTTACTACCGTAGGTTTATCAAGGACTTCAGTGCGATTGCATTGCC
The DNA here is from genome assembly GCA_963693085.1 of Alisma plantago-aquatica. Taxonomy (NCBI): domain Eukaryota; kingdom Viridiplantae; phylum Streptophyta; class Magnoliopsida; order Alismatales; family Alismataceae; genus Alisma; species Alisma plantago-aquatica. The sequence goes on along the minus strand of OY856411.1, from coordinate 835,351,524 downwards.
AATGATGAAGCTGACTAGAAATGATGTATCTTTTGTCTGGGATGATCGTTGCCAGTAAGCTTTCCAGAGTTTGAAGGAGAAGTTGACCAGTGCTCCATTATTAATCCTGCTAGAGCCTGGGAAGGGCTATATCGTTTTCTACGATGCTTCCAAGAAAGGTTTAGGTTGTGTGCTGATGCAGGAAGATCATGTGGTTTCTTCCGCTTCGCGATAGCTTAAGAAATATGAGGAGAACTATCCGAATCATGACTTGGAGTTGGTGTCGGTGGTTCATGCGTTAAAGATTTGGAGACACTATCTTTACGGGGAAGTGTGTCAGATCTTTACAGATCATAAGAATCTGAAGTACATCTTTTCACAACATGAGTTGAACATGCGACAGCGTCGATGGATGGAGTTAATCAATGATTACGACTGCACCATCGAGTATCATCCTGGTAAGGTGAATGTGGTAGCTGATGCGCTTAGCTGAAAGTCTTCTTTTCTTTCTACAAAGAAGGTACAGTTGAGTTCCCTGGTATGCCATAGACGTGATATATTTGTTTCCTTGCGGCAGATGAATGTACAGATGGAAGTCTCCTTGTTAGATGGACTTTTGGCATAGATGCAAGTCTATCCTACGCTGAGACATTAGATCAAAGATGCACATCAGACAGATGATACAGTACAGTTGATCTGATCAGAGTTTGGCAACGAAAAGCGTGATGGGTTCCATGAGTCCGAGGATGGACTAGTTTGTTATCGTGATAGGATGGTGGTCCCCGATGCTGATGATCTGAGGAAGTTAGTACTCGAGGAAGCACACACATCGATGTATGCTATGCATCCGGGTGTCACCAAGATGTGTCATAGTGTGAAGGACTTGTATTGGTGGCCCGACTTGAAGAGAGATGTGGCTGCGTTTGTGGCTAGGTGTGTGGTTTGTCAGCAAGTCAAGGCTGAGCATCAGAAGCTGACAGGTATGCAGCAACCCCTTCCGATACCGTAGTGGAAATGGGATCATATAACCATGGATTTCGTAGTTGGTCTACCCAGGACAACTAGGAATCATGATTCCATTTGGGTAGTAGTGGACAGATTGATGAAGTCTACCCATTTCATACCAGTAAAGACAACGTTTACAGCTGAGAAGCTCGCTCGGGTATACATGGATGAGATAGTAAATTTGCATGGTGTGCCAACAACGATAGTCTTTGACAGAGGTCCTCAGTTCACGAGTCGTTTCTGGGAATAGTTGCACAAAGTGTTGGGAACACAGTTGAGGTTCAGTACCGCCTTCCACCCGCAGACAGATGGACAGTCCGAGAGGACTATTCAGATTCTGGAAGATCTCCTTTGAGCTTGTGTTCTGCAGTGACACACATCTTAGTTTGATAGAGTTTTCCTACAACAATAGTTATCAGCGGAGCATTGACATGGCTCCTTATGAGGCTTTATATGGCAGGAAGTGCAGATCTCCGTTATGTTGGTATGAGTCTGGTGAATATCAACTTTTGGGTCCTGAGTTAGTACAACAGACAACAGAGAAGATCAAGGTGATACAACAACATTTAAAAGCGGCACAAGACAGGCAGAAGGCTTACGCAGACAATCGCCGACGACCTTTGGAGTTCCAAGTAGGAGACAAAGTGTATCTTAAAGTCTCACCGTGGAAAGGTGTGCTAAGGTTTGGCCGGAAGGGTAAGCTAGCACCCAGATATATGGGGCCCTACCCAGTCATAGCACGAGTTGGCAAGGTAGCTTACGAGTTAGAGTTGCCGCCAGAGTTGCACAGGTTACATCCAGTGTTCCATGTCAGTATGTTGAAGAAAAGCCATCCGGATACAGGAACAGTGATACAACCAGTCGAAGTTGAGCTTGATGAAGATGTGACCTACGAGGAAGGTCCTGTGGCGATCCTTGACAGAAGAGTTAAGAAGCTGAAAAGGAAGGACCTGGTTCTTGTGAAGGTTCTTTGGCATCATCGTGGCGCTGAGGAAGCCACGTGGGAGCTTGAGGAAGAGTTGAGGAAGAATTATCCCTCACTCTTCTCTTCAGATTTCGGGGACAAAATCCCTTTGTAGAGGGTTAGTTTGTAAGGACCCTGACCTTTGTTTAGGGTTTACCCTGTTTGCTTTGCTTAACCCTGATGCTTTGTTGCTTGCTAATCACCTTTGTGGTGATTAGGGTTTGGTTGTTCTTTGCTGAGAAGTTGGAGGTGCTACTTGCAATTAACCCAAGTCTAGGGTTTGTGGACAAGTTTGTCACCTTGTGAGGTGTTCCTCCCTCTCCTTGCTTCCTCTAGTGTTGAGAGGAAGGTTTGGGCCCGTTGCTTGGGTTCCTTTGGGCTTGGTTGAGTTTGTTGGGCCTTGTGGTGCCTTGCCTTTATTCCTTTGGACCTTGTATCAGACAAGTACATGCTTGTGTCGCCCAGGACTGTGTCGCCTATGGTGGTGGTGGTGTATCGTCCAAGTGTGTCGCCCATGGAACTTTGACTCTCTTTGACCTCGTTTGTGTCACCACTAGAGGACACTTGGTGCTTGATTCTTGCATGTGGCAATGGCCTTGGACATGTGTTTTAGACATGCTAGAGTGGTGGTTTTTGCACATGGACAAGTGTCCCTAGGTGGGCGACACCTTGCCTTGCTCTACCTTGTTTTCTCCTCCATCTCCTTCTATATATATGTTCTTTTTCTCTTGCTAGGGATCCTTTTAGTCTCTTGGTCTCCCCTCTCCCTTGGTGCACGATACACCTCTTTTCTTTGCTAGCTTGGTGGCCGATCCTTCCTTGGAGTTTCCTTCTTCCTTGGTGGTGATTGGAGCTTGGTGCTAGGAGCTTGGAGCTTGCTTAAGGTGCGTTGTATAACTCCTAACCCTAACTATATTACCATCTTCTATGTTCTTGTTGCTTATGATCGACTATGCTTGTTGTTAGTTGCACCTTGTTGGCCGAACTTATCTTCTAGGGTTTCTTGGTGAGCAACACTCACTTCTCTCCTAGGTCTTGAGGAGTGATCTTGAGTTCTAGTATCATGAGAAACACTCCTCTCTTGTTTAAGTTGAGAGGTGAGCTTGTGTTCTAGTAGCTTGAGCAACACCCTCCTCTCACCTGGAACTTGAAGGGTGAGCTTGGTGGTAGATGTAGACCTCATTTAGGGTTGTTCCTTGTGTTTCCCGATGGATGCTAAGAGATGTGCAAGACCCCTCTCTCGCTTAGGTTGAGAGGTGAGCCATCTCCTTGACTCTTTAGGGTTTGGTGCCCTTGTGTTTGAGGTTAGTGACGAGTTGGTGGAGTTACATCTTGGTTGTTATGATCTTGGGGGAAGTGCTTCCCGATACCTCTTGACCTTGAGCCTTGGATGATAGGTTGGGTTGGTTGTGATAGACGATACTCTTGGTCCCTGACTTTGTGACGGGCGTCACATTACCATCTTTGCTTTGTGACGACTTGGTATCGTTATAGCCTGTTGTGGTAGAAACGTTGCTAGCTGATGGGCATCACCCCTTAGCCTTAGCTTTCTGTGTGTGTCGGCCGTCAACACGACACCTGACGAGCGTTGCACGACACCCTACTGCCGCTTCAGGTGGTTGGCCGATATGCTTTGGGTTCCCGTCAGTAGGTGGTTGCACGATACACCTCTTGGAGTTGCTGGCCGATAGGCGCTATAGCCGTCGTCCCGGTTGCATGACCCAGAGGTGCATAACGCACCGTTGCACGACTTGGACTGGGCTGCATGCTTGGATCAGATGGTAGCATAACGGCCGTTACATCTTAGATGGCTGACGGGGTGTTGCACGATAGGTGCTGTTTTGCTGGGACGACATGAGTAGAGTGTCGGGCGATAGGGAGGGTGCCCTGCCCGATACCTTTTTAGTGAGGGTCACGTCCCTTATGAAAAATGATATGTTACATGTTGTTCTTGCTATCACATTTAGTTATGTTGGTGACCCTTAATATGCTTGATGGTAATTTGTTATGGTAGAGCTTGTCCATGTAACTTAGCATGACTCTACCTAAGTATGTGATCATTTTGATATTATTAATAATGTTGAGGAAACGATAAGCATATAGAATGCTTTGCTTAATGATGTAACCTATGCTTATGATCACAAGATGAGGCATGATTGATAGAACATCAATGTCACCCTATGTTGATAATATGATATTCCTATGATGATTGTGTATACTAACCATGCAGGTGTTCCATGCAGTTGCATATCCAGGTCAAGGGCTATGAGACATATGTAATTGAATAACACTGCCTGAATAATTACTCTTGATGATGATATATCATATATGCTGTGATCTGGTCTGAGGACCTAAGTTTGACTAAAGTACCTAAGTTAATGGCACCATATGATGAGGGATTGAGATCCCATGGCAATGTGATGATCCTTGAGATGGATCTAGATGATTGGCAAGAGGCCAAGTGATAACATGTAATGTTGGATCCTTATGGTGGATCAAGATGATGTTGATTACAATAAAAAGCATAACATTGAGTTTTATGTTGTTTATTCTTGTTATAGTTTGCATGTTACATTACTTGGTTGAATCTTGCAATCCACTTAAAATATATTAATTAATCACAATGGAATATATCATGTAGTTTGCCCTAGCCATAGATCCATCATCGTCAAGAGCTGGTGATGGTGAAGCAGGTTCTCCTACGGGTTAACCCAAAGCACATATTGTTGAATATGCGAGGTTTCTCCTAGCCTAAAATAGTGAGGATTCGAGTGCAGCTACGATTGCAGACTCGGGATATGTATAGGAGCATGGTGAATATGCCCATGGCTCAGGATATGTGATACGAGAGCATGAATGTGTTCACGGATCAGAGCACGGTGAACAAGCCTGTGGCTCAGATATACTAGCGTCGTGACCTGTACCAAGGCGGGCTAGAGGAAGGGTAGCCTATAGAGATGACCTGTGGCTGAGGCCCCTTAAGCATGAGACTGTGGTCCTACTTGTGTTGTACTCGTACACTGACTACGAGGTGGGAGGTCGTGGAGTCTGGCTCTTCCATTTGACCTTGTATGGCATCGACTTTGGGTTTCGCAATCGAAGGTTGGATTTGAGCGGTACGGCTCACTTCCTCAGGGCATAATAATACGTAATCCAGCCAAACAGTATTTATTGCTTAAGGCAAAATACGGAACATTGGTTGAGGCCTTGCTTGTACAGTTAATCTTGTTATACATGCAGTTACTTATACGCTCCTCATGTTATGTGATAAGATCTTATAAACCTTATCTTGTCAATCATGTTCCATACAGAGATAATTGGTGATATGCCTTCCATATAGCCTGATAAGCTTGATGGTATGAATAAACCTTGCTATATAGACTGCTCTTGTTATACCTTTACCAGTTATCTGCTGTTGTTGCTTTATCTTCCTTTGGTTTTATAATTTTGGCGGGGAGTTATGTTTCTCGCTGGGACAATGTTCAATTGTCTCACCCCGCTGGTTTTCAGGTGTTCGAGCTAGACGTGGTGGTGGTCGCGGAGTTGCGGCCGAGCAGCAAGACGAGCAGTAGAAGGCAGGAGATGGATATGCTGCTGTTTTGGATGTTTTGTAATAGAGTCTTGGAGTCATCCCTGTACTCTCAGGTCCTTGGGAGCGTTTTGACATTGTTTCACGATGTATAGCTGTTGATCCTTTGTATATCCTGCTGCTAGCCGAATGTGGGCCGTTATGTACATATAACAGGTGATGAACTCATGTGATGACAAGACAACTGTTGCTCTAAGCTATGGGCACGTATCAAGACTCGTATATGTTTATATAACATGTTTTCCTGCAGGACGAGGACTGGAATGTAATAGTTCCTCAGTTTATTTGCTTTCCGCAATTGGTTTTAATTAACCCGTGTTTTGGTAATCTGTGGTTATGGTGTTTTCTGCACATTTTCGCGTAACACCTGTCTGTCTGTGTGATAGTGGGATGTGTTGCCACATACATATTCTCATTATGTCCCTATTCAGTTGTTACTATTGAAGTTAGATAGACACCTGTAACACATAAGACTGGAGTGTGAGTTGGTTGATGACTGAATCTCATTAGTCATGATATGGCAATATCAAATCAAGCACACAGATACATGTTAGGAACATTGTATCGAACATGCCCACCTTGTGAAGTGACACATGGAGACCATCATTGGTAGTCACATTCATGGCTCATACTAAAGGTGGTGATTGTGATTCTTAGACCTAAAATCACTACACTCCCCACATGTCATTGGGTACACTTTTACATCATCAAAGGCACTCCTGAAACATGGCTTGTTATAACGATGATGATTGGGTGACTTTGAAACATGGGGATAGACTGTGAGGGATAGATATGGGATTTGTCCCTCCTACTGGAGTATGATGTCTTGGCCACTTGATAAGAGAGACTGAGAAACACATACGCATGCACATGTGAAACAATATATGATATTGAGGTCACATTATCTCAGACGATATGCTCTTGTTTCAAGGAACATGAGATGAATGTTGAGAGGATGACAAGCCCATGCCTTGAGTTCACTCCAAATATCAGATACAAAGGAATTATACAATCGCTACAACACCTTACATAGATTGTAGGTTGAAGTTGTTCTCTAACTTTCCATTCACTTGGGTAGCATTGATGTGCGACTAGGCACCGCTCTCTATTTGTGATGTCATAAGCTAGTTATGACATGCACTACCAACGTTATATGGGACCTATAGGGTCACACATATAGGAACTCATCTAGAAGAGGAGTTTAATCTTGAATGGTGATTGGATTGATTACGAAAGTGCTTGGGTATTCAATTCACACAACAAATTGGTTGATTGAACTGCCAAATGACCATCTCAAGTGTTGAGATGGTCGTTTGGGAAGCCAGCCGAGCATCTCAAGTGTTGAGATGGCCGTTTGGGTTGTCAGGATAATCAGAGTTCGAATTGGTTAAGTTCTGCCAAAATTGATGAGTGAACTGACTGGTTCAATCTATTGAACCAATCGGCTTGACTCAGGCTCACCAGACAACCATCTAGGTGAGTGAGAAGGGCATCTTGCATAGGTGAGATGGCTCAGTTGGGCCGAACGAAGGTTCTGGATATTTTCCAAACTTGTTTTGATTGCACATTACTTGTGGTGTAAGGAATTAATATGTAATATTAATTGGAATCAAAATTGCCAAATTGGTGTGCAATTGGGAAACTATCAAATGGTTGTTTGGTAGTATGAGACGACCGTCTCGTGTGACCAGACGACCGTCTGGGTCACCAGACAGCCGTTTTGACTGTCGTCGGTTGCAAAAATTCAAGATCTTCTGGTCCCTTCCACTCCCACATAGATCTCAAATAGACTGGGAACCCTGGCCCTAACCCCACCTATAAATAGAGGGGTACTAGGGGCTTTCTAGAGTACAAGAAAATCAGCTCAGAATCAGTTGCTTAGATAATTGTTATCCTCTGTGGTTGTGGTAACCGAGAGATCCCAAGCAAGTCCTACTTGATAAGGGAGGGATAGCGACGGGGGAGAACAACTAAGGATTGTTGGTGTGGGAGAGAAAGTTGGTGACTAGTACACCAACTGGAGGGACAACTTCTTCCTATCTGTTCTAGTTGAATGAATAGAGTTGTAGTTGGTCTGTGTAGACTACTCTAGAGGTAGGAGTCCTTTAGCTACTGTTAGGAGAGCAATGTCAGCCTGTAGTCCATGGTAAGACCACATGAGTCACTTCAGAAGCTGTTCTGTTTGTTGTTTGTGGTGAAGACCAGGAGTTGCACAATCACTATCCAAGAGCAACTAGATACAATTTCATTGGAACACATTTTTTCGCTGGACTTGCTCTAGGACCAGGTATAACTCATCAAACCATGCTTCCTATTTCATAGTAGTTGATGCGATCTTATTGTTGTGGGAATATGAATAGATAAAATATTTGTTTCTACTGCTATGATCTATGCCCATATATATTTCCCAACAAAGATGCCCTATCTTGACCACAACAAAAGGTTACCAAACAAACTTGGTCGAGACACAACACAAGAAGTCAACCATCTCAACCAAAAACACATCAAGACCATCAAGGTCAAAACAAACCACTCAAGGGAGGTGTGTTTGTCAAAACACACACAAGTCACACCATCAAAGTCAAAATAAAGGTCGCAACACTCAACCAAGCTCAACATGGTCAACACCAAGCAAACCCAAGAAACCCCAACATCACCACATGGTGCCACCTCATTGACCAAGGCCCAATAAGGAACCTCATAGCATCATTCTCTCTTTTATGATGCTAATTCACTAAGGGCACACTTAATATGTAAAAAATTGCAAGATGCCCCCTTAACATGGGTAAATTGCAACTTGGTCCAAAACAAGCATGCAAAGCTCAAACATCATCAGAATAGGACCAAACTGGAAACATAAGATTTTCACATGTTAACAAAGAATATCAAAGGATTATACTAGGGTTCTAATCATCTTATTAAGCAAAACAAGCTTACTCAAGTACTAAGCTAGGTCAGGGGCCTTACAACTCCTATTTGAATGCATGGAATTAAGTGATGGTGGTATTCATGGTTTGGAGTCATGTTGTGAATGACTCAAACTAAATTTGAAAGGAAAAGATAATGTGTGAATGTACTATCTCTAATCTTGGAATGGGATGAGATTTGTATTTGGTCTACAACCAAATGCTTATTTCATCTTGTTAAGAGTGTTAGAGATTAGACAGACACATGCTATGCTTAAAAAATATATAACAACAACAACAACAATAATAATAATAATAATAATAACAATAATATCTCGATATGAGAAAATGTATACCTAATTTGAAATATAAATAGAATAATCTAGGGTTTGATTTTCTACCTCACCCTTATGAGAGAATAATGAATACATGCTTTTAAAACCTAGGCGAACTAGGTAGTTTCCAAGTGGAATTGAAATCCTAAATGGAAATGTAATTACCAAGTGGATTCCATCCATAAAATTTAAGATTCAATGTTGAGAGATAGTCCGCTTGCATAATGTGTTCCACATGTCCATTCTAAAGTGCCATGTGAGGGACCATGTTCATGTGATGATCATCGAACCTATAGAATTTAGAGGGAGATTATCATGTCCCAAGTCACCTGTGAGGATAATAGAATCCAAGGTGAAAAAGCTCAGGGATAAAAAGATAGAGATGGTAAAGGTTTTTTGGAAGCATCATGGTGAGGATGAAGCCACATGGGAGCTAAATATGGACATGGAAAAGTCTCAGTTTGAACTTTTGGATGACTAGTCAAATTTTGAGGGCAAAATTCCTATAAGAGGGAAAGATGTTATAACATGGTTTTTCACATGTGTTTACATATTTGAAACACAAATATGGAATTGTCAAGGATATATTTGAAAATTTGGTATACATAGTTTTTATAGTATAGATTTAAAAAGCAATTTATCCTTTGCAATGGATTTCATGGCTTTACAGTTTTCAATAACCCATTAATAAAAATTGGATGAAGAAAGAGATGAAAAATCCAATAACAAAAGAATTAATAAAAGTAATGGACAATTGAGGCTTAAATTATGGAATTATGTGGAGCGTTCTAGAAAATATTTGTTGATGACCATTTAACAATTTTGGTTTGGCCTAATAGTGCACACAATGAGAAATACATCAAATAAAATAGTTTTCCTAGTTTGGATGAAAAAAAGGAATTAATTGATGCCTCAAAATAAATCAAATAAAGCTTTTGCTTAAGGGGCAAGGAAAAGGTATATAATTTGTGTGTATTTTTCCACCAAATATTTCCACACCAAAATCTAATTAGTTAAAAGGTTTCCTTTAAAATTTGGGGCCCATTGGAGAAAAGATGAGAGAGAGGTATGACTTTTCTTAATCAAGATGTGCAAGTAGGTCCCTGGGATACAAAATAGGAAAAAGGGTTTTTATGACCATGATAAATGTCCAAAATATTTTTTAAATGGTAAATGATCCCAATATAAGACTATGGAAGAAAAATTAGAACATTCCAAGATGTCTAGTATCTAGGAAATTAATTATTATCAAAAGGAAAGTGTTTTCTTTTTGAAAAAAAATGTTTTCTTTTTGGAAAGGATTATCCTACCCTAAAACTAGGACCATCGAGGATCCTTTTCTTTTGCATCCTACAGATGGGTTGTAGATCCATGAATCTCTACCTTTTACCCTATATAAACCCCCACCGTCTTTGGCCTAGAGAAGAGAAACCCCTACCAAGACTCATATAGTTGAGCTTATGGCCAGACACACACCCTACTGCCATGTTGAGATTCATCACAAAGATGAGTGGATGATCAAGAGGTAGGATTGGCAAGTGTCCAACAGGATCTAAAAGTGCCTCCCTCTTCCTCTGTTGAATCAGGTGAGTCCTATGCTACTTCCTCAAACTCTCACTCCACCATCCATAGTTAGTAGTGTCGTGATCTCTGTCCACACGGATGAACCAGCTCCGCCCAGTGCCAGCCATGACAAAGGGCTGGTTATGTCCAACGAGGGCCAGAGAGGCTGTCAGACCTCATCCGTTCATTCTGGGCTCAAGGATTGAAGGACAATACACTTTCTCAACCATGTTTAGGGTTGGAGTCCAACGATGTCGTAAGGTTAAGGAAAACCTCAGGTAAAAATACCAGGACGCCCTTGCAAGCGTACCCAAGACACAGGAACACGACGATCCTTTCATCTACAAATCATGTTGGCACAGGTAGTAATAGGAAAGGTAGTCTCCGCTAACATGTCTTCGTATGATGGGCTAAAAATGCAATTAACTAGTAATTAATGCAATCGGTAACTCAGACAAGACAAGAAATATATGAGAATTGATTAGAAAAATGAGGGGAATATGAAGAAAAGATAATTTATTCCTAATTCTAATATTAATTCCAAAAGTAGGGCTAAAACCAATGAGTGGTGATTAATATATTAGAACCTTAGAATTTATTATTATTGTGATGAAAGACATCAAATACCTTTCCCTTGTCTTATATTCTGATATAGTTGATTATAATAAGATCTAAGATGATAAGAATGAGGGTGATAAATAATGAGGGTTTGTAGACCCATAATTATCAATATGTGTAATCAAATTTTGAACACCAATGATGTAACTTGATATGATCTTATTACTCATAATCTAATCTAAATGTCCATGATAAACTAGGTTTCTCAATATAATGAGAATTGAAGTGTTGAATATGTTGTGGATAATAATAAACATGATTAAAGTTTTTGAGTCACAAATATGATAATCAGGGTATAAAACCTAATCTACTCTAACATGTTGGTCTTAATTCATATAACTGACATAATTACACAAAATGGTCTATAAGGCTTAACTTAATAATTTGGGCATCACCTAGTATCTAATTTGGATTAATAACTTAAGACATGGTGTGATAGAATTAGTGTTTGATACCACTATTCCTTATCTAAACTCGAGACAACCCTAAACCCCAGAGTAGAACACGAGCAGGGTTTAATGTGAATTATATGATGGTGACACTTTAGAATTTACTTATATGCAAAATAATTGTTGATTGGCTTTCTTGAAAGTACTTGAAGTATAATTGCATGATGTGCATGGTTATACAAAAGGTATGTGGTTACGCATATGACCACCTGCCTTAACCGACTTTCATGGTTTCTTAGATGTTTTCAATTAAATGCATGCATGCTTATTTATTCCCAACAATCTATAAAGTCACTTTGGTTATCATCTTATATAACTATAAAACCATGTATCATCTTCGGTGAGTTAAAGAGCATGGGGTGAATATTATCATCATGGATATGGCTGGTGATCAACCTCAAAATGGAAGGTCACCTCAAGCCAAGCCCAGAATGGAAGACCTATGTACAAAACCAAGCCCGAGTGAGGGAATGTAATGAAATGTCCACTATAGGGACCAAACCCTTAAAAGAGGGTTCCCCATCAAGAGTTTCCCCTAGAGACAGGGCACACCATTGACAAAAGAGGGTAAGGGTGATGAGTTTAAAACAAGAAAATGCTTATTCAAATTTCTAATTATAATTGTTGCTATGACCAATTATATTGTTACACCTACAGGTGAATATTTTATTTCCCCCACATACCGGTATAACTTGTTATACTGACTTTTTTTGTTTTACAATATTTTGGGTTAAACTACTAGTATGATGAAAAATGGACATCCTATGAAAAAGGCACCAAAAGGAAAGATACTTAAAGTTACCATGGAGGATCTAGTTAGATGGTTTTTGGTTCAAGTTGCAAACAATAGTTTTCCATACCACCTTAACTCCTTTGTGGAGAGTTTATGTTTTATATTGTATCAAACACTTTTCCAAGCAATGAAATTTATAATTACTTTTTGTTAATTGATAAACCTCGATCTTATAAATATGACAATGGTTGTTTCCCTCTCGGTATACCTTAGTTGGGGATAAAAGGGGGGCATTACATTACCACAATATTATAAAGGTTACACCTATATAAATTAGAATATTATTTTTAAAAGAAATCTACACATGATGGTGGTTGACATAACACTAAAGGAGATTAATATGCTATCACCTCTCCTAAATGTACCTGACAAAGAACTTACGAAAATTAAACATTGTTTACGATACTTAACAACAACCATAAATGGCACTTGCTTGAAGCAAGTTTTAGAGATGGGGTGCATATGTCTTACAATTCAATGTCAGTGAAATTTTGGTCTAAGAAAGAATTCATTAGATGGGTAAGAAAAAAATCGTGATGCTAAATTATTAAATGAAATGGTGTTGGTTACATTGTACCTAATAATGTTTGGTTTTGCACGCATGTGGGCCTTATTCATGAGTTTTTTAGGGGAGTACCAGAGTGTGGAAGTAAAATGTCTCAATGGACAATTGAATCCCTTGAATGCCCTCAGAAAGAAGATAATGGTGTTAATTGTGAAGTATATGTTATGTAGTATCTTGAATGTTTGGTGAATAGGAAAGAGATGAACTTCACAAGTAAAGACATCCCAACAATTAGGTCAAAGATATTCTGAAAAATGATAAAGAAGGGAACATTGTAGACAATTAGAGAACCTATTCATGATCAAGAAGAGAAAAAATAAGGAGGAGGTGACAAGCAAAACTAAGACAAGTTTGAGGATAACATGACACGACTCAATACATAGATTATGTCAGATTAAATCTAGCTTTTCCAAAACAATGTTGTAAAACAGTCTGATTTTAAAATTATGCTTGAGAAAATGTGCATCTAAACTCATTAAAAAATAAAGGCTAAATTACTTTTTGTGTTGAACATAAATTTATAGTTGGAGTTTGAAGAAAATAGTTCTATTGGTTTATCTTTATGTAAGATTTATGCTTCTGAATATAGTGAATTCTCTAGGTTTGATTTTTTTTGTGTGTGATGTTTGAACCTATTACTTTGATGTTGGTTACATGGTTTTTAACTTTAGCTAGCTGGTGTTCATACGCATTAGAACTAATGTGTATGACATATTGTACCACAAGTCATATACAATCTAAAAGATAATGATTGTGGTCAACTGTGAGGTACTCATTCCATCTATAAAGTAACTCTCTGAATTCAAGTAACTATGTGAAACGTAAAGTAACTTTGTGAACTAAAAATTATCTATGTGAACTGAAAAGTAATTATTGGACGTATAAAGTAACTTTGGGTCAAAAAAGTAATAGAAGTTTTTACAAGGAACACTCAACAAGAATACAACTGTCTTACCATACAGTTACACATTTATTATATTATTGTAGCTAAAATAATAAAGTATAATGATTCCATATATAAATTAACTATATGAAGTGAAAAGTAACTCTGTCAACCGAAACATAACTACATGAGGTTTGAAGTAACTATGTGAAACCAAAAGTAAAACTGTGGACAAAAAAGTAATTGTTGGACATATAAAGTAACACTGGGTCCACAAGGTTAACACATGGTTCCATAATGTAACTACAAGGGATTCTTATATGAGGACAAAACTGTTTGAACATAAAGTTACACAATTGTAGCATTCCTACTGCTAAATAACAAAAAAGTAGCATTTTGAACATAAAGGTAACTATAAGCAACACATCAACTGGCATAAGTAGAATGTAAATGAAAGTACACATCATGCTGCATAACAAAGTATGATTGTTCTAATTATAAGTAACTATCTAAATGTAAATGTAACTATATGTATTACAAAGTAACTGTATAAATTGAAAAGTAACTGTTGGACATTTAATGTAACCATGTATCTTCAAACGGTCGTTGCACCATCACCCAATCACAACTGTGGGACATGTAGAAAAAAATGGATTATTGAATCAGAACCATAACAAAAGAAAAACAAAAAGGTAACATTTTGAGCCATAATGTAACCATTTGACCATTAAATGTACTATAGGATAAAAGGGGTATCTCTTTGACATAAAATGTAATATAAGAATCAATTGTATGAGAATGGGCCTTATCTTAGTAAGGACTAGATTGTAGAAAGAAGGATTGCTTGATACTAATACTTGATAAGCTATATAGAGAAGAAGAGAAATGTAACCACAGGTCTAGTTATGTAACACAAACTGGATGACCATATATCATGCCAAATGAACTGTAATGCATCTTTAGCATAAATCTGAATTCGATCCAATCAAAACTCAAATAGAAAGAGTTAATTAATTTTGAATTACAAATATCATAAAGTATATCTGACCATTTACATTTAGATGAAATTTTAACATGACTCACACACTAAACAATTTGGTAACAACAAAACAACAAACCAACTATGGCAGAAGTCCAACAACAACATCAATAAAGTAGACTGGTGAAAGGCCAACATTAGGAGAAGCAACAACATCAACAACATGGTTGATCAGGCAACATCATTACTGATCAAACAAGGCCGTTACATATGCATCACAAAATCCACAAAACTAGAAGCATCACTATAAATCATCACCCACAACTTGCAAAACAAAACCCTATTATGTTCATGCACATATACAAGCCAAAAAGAGTGATAAAATGACAATGTTGTAGATTTATAGTATATATTTGCAAAATAGGTAACATACACACCTATGTTTTTGAAGGATAATTTCTTCTATCATGATTAACACCATATTGAAGACAATTCTTACACTATCTCACTTTATATAGAGAAGATTCAACTCTAGACTTATACCACACATCAGTCACTCTAGGTCAACATTTACTTTTACATATACTCAGAATATGGACCTTAACAGTAGAAGAAGAAGCTATACTAGAATCAATTACACCAACATCAACAATATCTAATTCTAAAAGCTCCTTTTGCAAAGCAATAAGCTTTTCATGACAAATATCTATAGCATTGTTCCTACAAGCTATGTTGACAACTGAATTACACACAAAAACTGCTGAAGTGTCATCCTAGTGGATGAATTCATAACAAATGCTTTGCCAAAAACTAAAGGGTGATCTCTATATCCTTTTCTCCACCTCATTAATATATATGGATCAGGAAGAGAAAAAAATCATGACTTTTTAGATAAGCAAGAATGTTCCTGCAGGGAATTCCTTTGAATTCTAACATGAAACAATTACACGATAGCATATTAGTAGATGGATCTTTGTTTAACACACAAAGATAACTATAACCACCAACACAATAGACCTCAAACACACCTTCATCAGAAGTTTCCTTCATGTTATACACCATGCTTTGATGAAGTTCAGATTGAAAGATCTTAAAAATAGACTTGGTGTATATACCTCTCATTTGCTCTTTTAAAGGCCACAATGAAGCCAAAGGCTGGTTGTTGTAATCGTCATCAAAATCCTTGTAATTTTCAATATCCCGAACATGAGTATAAGAAATCTTCAAACTACAAATAAGTTCAAAGAGAGTTTTTCTATTATTGATGTGGCTTCTAATGAATGAATTAAGGATCTCACTTCTTTGTGTTGTCCTCATTCCACCAAAGAAGGAATCATGCATAAAACAAGGCACCCACTTCCATCGCATAACATACACATCACAAAACTAACTACTTGACAATAAGTTATTCTCTTCAATTAGAGAACTTCATCTCTCTTCAAAATTTTCTGCATCATCTATGTTCCAAACACGATCATTCAAATCACTAATGATTTGATCCTTGTTAGGAATTCCACAGAGTTTTGAGGAAAGTTTCTATAGAATATGCCAGATACAAAAATGATGCCTGCATGATGAGAAAATAGTAATAATCTCAACATTCAAGATCAGTTATGATGGAAACCAGCTCATTACCAAAACATAATAAATATTGATTGAAAATACATACAAATAAATCATACTTCTCATTTGACAACAACACTAAATAAAATATTACTATCTTGCGATAGTGATCAACACCACCAAACATTCCACAAACCATGAAATACTTATTGGTACGATAAGTGGTATCAAGTATAATGACATCACCAAACAATGTACATTCATCAGTAGAGATGGGATCAGACCAAAATTTGGCAAACACCCATCAATATCTTTTTGATACACATAAAAAAATTTAGAATCCAAAACTTTAAAACTTGCAAATGGTCCAACACCATGTCCACGTCGTATTTAGATGACTCCTTTCTCTCTACTGAGGTGTGAATGAGCTTGTCTACTTTTAAATGTTAACATGTCATAACTACTAGACTTATATGCTATTAATGCAAGCTATTTGAAGACATGTACGTCTGCTTGACTCAAAGAAGAAAGTATGTCTTTTGTATTTTCAGTAAGTGATGAATTACACTTCAAGTAGTGCAAGTAAGTGGTATCAACGAGATCATGATTGTGTTCATCAACAAATGCACTATTAACCCATTTAGATGAGGACATGTCAAGTGAGAATCGGATCATGGATTTGCACCCACACCTTTTCACAGAATGCATATGCTTCTTGGACAACTTCTCATGTAGATAACCAACTTCATCACAAATAGGGCTCAAATGACCTTTAGATCTCTTAGAACGACTAAGATGACCTTGTTTATCACAAACCAAATCTTTAGCAAGCGGAACCTCGATACCTTGTTCATATCAATTGTCATCGTTCCTAACATTAAAATCAACCATACCAACATATCTAGAATAAAAGGATATATCATCATCTAAATTTCTAAATTCAAAAGTCCAATTCTAGGGACATCAACTGAGGACATAATATCACTGTCAACAGATGAAGAAGAATGTAAATTATCATCATCACAATCAATCATAGGATTTCTAGCATCAATATAAAGACTAGGATCCATAAGAGAAACAACCTCACTAGCAAAACCTGCATAAAAACAATACACAAATATTTTATAAATAAATATAAGAAACATCCTTTTTAGATACCATAAAAGTACTGAATTCTATTGGAACAAAATAGTTGGAAAAGACACCCATTTCAGGTACATACTCATCGAACTACTACAACAAGTAAGTAAGTAAGTACAAGGAATCTAATCTAAAAATAGAACATGATGATAGAAGAAAGTAATAAGAAAGTAACTATATAAGTAGGAATTATGTTTCTGATTCAGTAACCCAATTTGTTCTACATGGCTGTGATACTTTGCACATGCGTGGTTGGGTGATGGTGGAATGACTTTTGAAGCTACTTGACCGATCTATTAAAGAAAGTATATTTAATAGTTTCTAACATGATTTTCTTTGTTTTTTTTGTTCTTTTATTATTTTAGCAAACATAAGAGCAAGGTACACAATTATTTGTTGTAGGATTTGATTATCAAATTTTAGGAACACATATCAATCAAAATTTGAAAATGGTTATATAACATGGATTAGTAACAATGCTAACTTAAAGGTAATTATCTGTACTTTGAAGTCACATAGTTAACTATCAAGCAACTATTTCACATATAAAGTAAATGTATGCCTAATAGTGTAACAGTACGATCCAAAATGTAACTACATATCACAAAATATAATTGTTAAAACTAAGTGTTTCATTTAGAGACATAAATCTGCATCAGGTATAATTCATGTTACTAGAGAATGATCCTAAATAAATACTTAGTATAATCTCAATCTACGATTGTTTATATATTATATTGAGAAAGTTTATACCCAAGCTACGTAGATAGTTCATTAACTGTAAGTGATTTTAGTAAAAAAAACCAATTCCAATAGGAATGCATGAATTACTAAAAGGTTCCTCTTTCAGATGTTGTCCACACAAATAGCCATATTAAAATTCCTCTATTTAAAATCCACATAGCTAGCAGGTTCATGTTGTAGTAGGGAGCCAGAGCGCCGATGGCGGGAATTCCATGACAATTTTTGACGACACGATAAGTTAAGCTTGATACGAACAAGACTATAGAGGGAGAGGTATAAGATAGAGATATTCTAGGGGGAGGCACTATAGTAGTAAGCAAGGTTTGGGGATATTATCAAATTCAAATAGGGTGAGGGGGGAGATCGTCAGAGTCGATATTGCAAATATGGGAGACGGGAGTCCAGTCGCTTAATTTGGCTTTCTTTATTATAGTATCCATCATGTTTTCAAAGAACGAGTAGCCAAATTAAAATACCCACATGGGTATTGAATGAACAACCTATATATACATACATATATATATATATATATATATATATATATATATATATATATATATCTGTGTGTATGTGTGTGTGTACATATGAATGCCCTACTTGCATGGGAAACAAACAAGTGATGGTTTGATGAACCTAGACCACATGGTTGCCTAGGTATATAAGTAATAGCTGATGAAGAAGTCCTTATACCCAAAAGGAAGAAAGAAGAATTTCTTAGACTATCTTTCTCTAACCCTTAATCCCTTAGTTCCCATTGCTAGGCCTCAAAACTATGATGAGGCCAATAACTTTACACAACCGTAGGGATAAAACTATTGGTGAGAAACAAAACAATATTAATGGTCAAACCCTCTCAAGGGAAGTAGTTGTGAAAGGAAACATAGGGCACACAAAAGTTTATGGAATTTTGATTCCACCCCACTAAAGTATGGTATTATGACAAAATAGTGTGCTTCAACTTCAGGAGGAGAGTATATCATGGTAACTGCCCTTTCAAGATAGGGCTAAGTGAAGGTACATATGGCGATTTGCAGATAAAGTTTTCCCCTATGCTGGGTATTGAATGAAAAAAAGGTTTTACCAAGGAGTTAAAAAAGGTAGTTTTCTTTAAAATTTATTGGCTTTTGGAAAGGGTTGAAAGTGCTATTTGTATGCATACTGAAAACAAGTGCCTCCCACATTTCTTTGTTGCCCATGACTTATAAGATATATACCATCAACAACATTGAATTTGTGCCTACTACGTGTGAAAGCAGAGATCCTTAACTTTGAATGAGGTACAATTTGCTTCATCCTACATTGGTGTCTAGGTTCACTAGGTTAGGGTACCGAACTTAGTATACCTCCTAGTCATGATGATCACAATCGGTCATGAGTATAAGGGAATGTACATGATTGGGGCTAAGGATGTTCCCGCTTGAATGGCCTCATTGTCACGATTCATGCCTTGGTGTCTTTCAGACCGGGTAGCGTGAGTGCTACTATTTCATACTTGAAACCGTAGGAGGATGGTGTAAAATGATTAGTTTTGACTTTTCATCCTCAAAACTCACATTATGCATCATAAAATGGAGTGAGGGATTATAAAACATTTGTATCATAATAAATTGGATAAGAATAATGAGAAATGTACTATATTACAAGAAAATATCATTTAGTCAACCAATTTATCTAAATTTTAATCAACATGCAAGGAAATTAATTTATTAGTTCATAGGCACTTTACTAGAGGACACTTGTTTTGGAAACAAGTGCATTTAGAATCTAATAGTTGTTTTAGCCATAGAAGTGGGGAGTGACCCATAGATTTTTTATATCATTTATAATAGAAGATTGTTAACATGACAAATAAAGGGAAAAAATGGAGGATGGGGCACACCCTGGGTGTACGTCTCTCCTAATACATTTTTTTTAAATTAAGGAGGAGAAGAAACCCCTACTACAATATTTAGAAAAGAAGACCATAACCCAATACTTGTATAAAAAAGACAATTGAAGGGTACAAGAAGGACATGCAATGAAGACATGTCACATTTAACACCTAATGAAAATAAGAATGACCATCTTAGTATACAACTAGGTGTTCTCTAGAAACAAAATATATATGCTCATTTTAATTCCTTATACTTTCTTACAATTTCCTAAACAGATTATTCGAGGATGGCATACAACTACATGCGCCATTTGAAATCTAGAAATTCAATGATACTCAAAAGTAGATCTAAGGATCACAAATTTTGTTGCTGATCATAGATATGGAATTTCCTCCCATGACCTTAGGTCATACATGTGTGATTCAAAGGGGCACACATCAGGAGGACATCCCCGTAGACTAAAAGATGTGAATCAATGCCCAATCAAACAATGTGAAAAATAAGATTGCAAGAAAATGGGGCAGGGGGACACACCTGTCTACTTCGATTCTCAAGGATATCAAGAAGTGTCGTGAATGAAGGGAATCTGATTAAAATATTAAAAATAGTTCCTGACAAGATGGGGTGTACACATAGGGGCACCCCAGTTTTCAGAACCTAAAAAATTAGAAATCATAGATCATGAAGCAATTAGAATAGGTATAATATTACTAGACTGGATGGGGTGTGCATCAGGTGGCACCCAATTTTATGAGACCTCAACATTCTAAAATGGCAATGAAAAGGTGATAACACCACCATAAGAGAACTAACAAGATGGGTTTTGTGCCTGGAGATACCTTAGACATGAAGCCTAAGAAAATGAAGAAAACTAAACATTAACGGGATCATTAACAACTTTGGTTCTAATTCCTCAACATACTCCCTATTATGGTTTTAGTGAATTTCAAAACTAAAAAATGAGTGGTTTTAAAATGGAGTTGGCACCACATTAATGAAGGAAACCATAAAATAGATTTAGAAAGCAAATAAATTAGGAATAATAAGTCGACCAAAGACCAAGTTAAGATACATCATTATGTCGTGTGAAGGTGTTAGGAACTCCCATGACATCCGAACTGGGTACTCCTAATCCTAACAAGGGAAAAAAGAGTCTTTAGTTAGGTTATACAAATAAAACATAAAGAAAAACATGCATGCATGTTAGTCACATAAAAAGAATATTAGTATATCTATAATATACAACAAATCGTTGATGTGAGTGCTCATATCATCACACATAAATTTGTGCATGAGAAAGGGGAGATGGAGAAGGGTCTACCTTGCGGCTAGACCCGATCTACTTTTTTTAGACATTGTAGGGGATGAAGGAGGGTTATTTTTCTTCATTTTTCAATAAAGGAGATGTATTGGGATAACTGAAGATGTTGCTAACCGTCTTTAATCCAACTAGTCATGTTCCTTAGGGTCTTTTTGAGGACTTCCAACATTGCAGATGAAATTACGGGTGCTCTAGGCTTAAGGATATGTCATAACATTTTAATATGGGTCACTGGGTGATAACCTTCCTAAATGTCAGTATGGGGTGTGGGCCTTTGTAAATGATGGTCAAAGGTTCCTTTTATAGAGGTTGGGGGTTATATTAGGGTTAGCAATGAGTTAAACATGCTTCCCTTATAATTCCAGAAATCATCCCACAAATAGGTGGGTCACGTACCTCGTTGGTCTCTTGTTTATGGAATATTCTAGAGGGGTCACTACCAAACCATGTCGACACTAGCATGGAAGATGGGCAAAGTGGGTCCCACACTTAGCTCCTCCTACTATTTGGTCGGCTCAAAGACATAATAAACCACTGGTCTTTACGACAAAGTGTGCTCCAAAGGGGACATACTTTTGTTGCCTGCCTTGGTCTTAATGACTCCCTCAAGATATTAGGGTTTTGAATTTTGCAGAAAATCAAGCAAAAGAAATTGGGACACACTCTTTCTGGCTAGTGGTTGGCCCATTGTGTAGGTTAGATTCTCAACTCAATCTCATGTCTAGTTGTCCTAACTCTTGGTGAAACTGAAGCGTGATATGGGTAGGTTAGGTTAATAGCAAATTTGTGGCATAAAGTGAATTAATTTGGATGTTTGGATATTTTTTGAGGTGGATGTTGGTGGGATGCCTGGACATTGGGTTCCTGTAGTCTCCTTGTGGTGACATCCAATTAAGGTACTCTACAACAACTATTATGTGATTGAATGTCTATTTTGGTTAGCAGTATTCCCGTTGCGGGAGTCTATTGTTGAAATTGTATGATTGTGACCTCTGATATGATCATGAGAGAGTTGATCGTTATTCAACGAATACATTTGAAGACTGCTTATCTTGTGAATGTATCTCGATAGTTAGTCACAAATCATGGAATCCGAGATTTATCGAACAGTACATAGAATATCTCATTGAATACTAACATCCTTTGGGATGTTACACGCGGACTTGAGATGTTCATATTGCTTTCTTTCACTCCAATATAACTTCTAGTGCCTTCAGACTAAGATTTAATTAACTATGGTTATGCCCATATAGTTTATCACTAAATTTATCATGGTTTGAATTTTGCTAGCATGTCCGTCACTTGAATCTTGTTCATTCACATCAATAGGTGCTTATACTTCTTGTTTCACCAAAGCAGTAAGAGCTTTTTGTATCAGCTCATGTCCTTGGGAGACGCACGCACACTGGACAACGATAGTATCATCTCCCGTCGTGGGACAGGCAAATTCTACAAGTACTTGCGTAGGCCTAGATTATGTGCCTGCATACTCTAGATTCTGAAGAAGACCCGGACAACCCCAGCAAACAAACACACACCCAAATCCTTCTCTTACTTTTCCGTCAACCAGTAAAGGCAAGCATACGACATCCCCCCACTAGCACCACTTTTCTCATGCACCCACTCCCTCGTTGGCCTTCTTTGTCCTCGCCTTTTCCTTTCTGGCAGCTGATATCAGCTGCTTGAGAGGCTCTCGTCGGCTCCCTCCACTTTTCAGTCATATATAGACATTAGAGCTGCTGTGTCGAAGAGATCCACAGGTAAAGGAGGGACATGGAGGAAAAGCAGGAGAGAGAGTATAGGAACGGAATTCAGCTGCTGAGAGATGCCTAACTCTTCATGGAGCGGCAAGGCTTAGCGGGTTGCAAAGATCATGTCGCGGCGTTGGGCCCCGTGGCATTGGTTGAAGAGATCATATTACTTTGCTCTCTGCTGGGCACTGCTTTGCATTGCATTGCTTCCCTAACAAGCCCCCTTTCGCGAAAGAAATTCAATGCGAGCTGCAACACACATACATGATGCACCACCACTAACCTGCTTCTGTTTGTCCCGCTCTCCTCACTCGCATACGTGATTCAATTGCCCTATCGACGACTGCTATGCAACAAAGCCCAAATTAATCCCACTACTTGGATCTGCGATCTCCAACTCAAGGTGGCAACTACGTTATGTGCAACGACAAGAGCTCAGGTACTATAGCGTTATAAGCTGATCGTTGTAGCGAGACGAGACCTCAGATTCTGTTCCAATCAAACACGCTGCCACCGCCTTGCTCCAGCAACGGCGAAAGAACAGTGGCGCATGACTAGTTACACTCACAAATCATGACGTGGGGCCAATACTTGCCGCAAGAGTGCGATAATCAAGATCCATCCTACTGGCAACCCGGTGTTGTCCTTTCTTGTCGCCTGCACGATGGCGCCGACGTGACATTCCGACAATGTCCTTTCCGGTTAATATCATATCCAAACAGGCTAGTACACAGAGGGCCGGTCTTGATAGTCCTTGCCGTTGAACATGCTTCAAGATGAACGGCAGCTCCGGTTGAATCTGCTGAAACCGTCCAACTCGGGCCGTGTCCTGTAGCCCCGTCAAAGTTGCTACCAAAAGCGAAGGTTGTATTTTATACAGTTAACAAAAACCGTTGAGCTTGCTGTGTGTTCTGATTAGGTGAAAATGGCCCTACACGTCATTGTTATCTCAGCAAAATGCAGCTAATGATATATTATAATACTAAATTCTGCGAAACAGAGTCCAAGCTACCAACGTGTTGATTTTCACCATCACTCATTACACATATGAATAAATAATAGCTTATGTTGATGCATTCTCAAACCAGCACTATGTTACAGTGTTAACATAGCTGTTAACACGTTCAAACACGTGCTAGTTCGATTCAATGCTATAAATAACAGAATTTTGATCAGTAACTCAATAATTATCTTATAAATTCTGCCATATATTCAGTTACATAGGGGAGAGCGTAGCCGCCCCTCATGGATTACAGAGTTTACTAGATAAGAAACTAAAACATCAAATTTCAAAGATTCTAATCCTAACAATGCAGCTTCTACTTGATTCTTGGGCTCTTTCTCTTCATAGAACGTGGATACTTCATACTGCAGCCATGAGATTTGAGATCAAGAGTGTATCACCCTTTACTGTGGTACTAAATCAAACCCACGATCATGAAAATCAATGGACTTAGCCTTGACGTGATGGACGGAATTCATGAGAATACCTCTATCAAGAACATCCATAACCTGCATTAGGCAAGAGAAGAAATGCTAATAACAGATCATGGAGTAACAAACCACAACCTACAAAATTATGTACTAAAGAAAGTAATCATCAGCTATTCGAAACAACTTAATGTGCATGTGTACATAACAAAGAGCTCTAATAAAAGACAATGAGTCACAAAAATCTCAAACATGTTTACACAAAATCATAAAATTATAACATGATGTATTTAACTTATTTGACATAATAGAAGAATGGCACACCACTTGAAAATATAAAAGACCAAGAGTTGGATTGAGTTTGAAGTAAACTGAACCATAGTGAATTACGTTTATGTGTAGTGCTATCCGATGTGTTTCCAACTGAGCAGAAAATAAGTACTTTTTAGAGGGTAGACCCAATCAATAAACCAAAACAGGCACTTCACAAAACAAGGTTGAGGTATATTGTTAGTTTGTTATCATAATCTAAATGGACATTAATATAGGCGAACAAAGCATTGCTACTAATCAAAGACGAAGACCTTAAGCAGAGTAATACAGACCTTAAGCGGAGTAATACAAAGCTTAGCAGTGTTGCTAGACTGGCAAATAATGAATCTGGATTGGGTGTTGATTAGAGTTCACATGGGCCAAACTAAAGTGACATTTATAGCAATAAAAACATAGCAGATGATCACCACTTTTCAGACGTTATGAACTGCAATATGAAGACCAATGCAAATATTAGTGGTATTGCTAGCCTGGTCAATAATGAAACGAAACTAGGCATTATGATCTGAGACTACATGGGCCAACTCAAAGTAGCATTAGCAACAACAAAGAACAACACATGGACATAACTTTTGGCCAATGAAAAAAACTGGTGTCTTTGGCCTGGCAATATCTAAAAAACTGAAGTATAATGAAATTAAATTCTAGCATTGATTAGCTAAATTATATCACAATTCTTAATGTATATACTTCGCTATAAAAAATGATCTTCAACAATGTCAATATGTATGCTCACCAGTAAGTATCGCCTTCCCACCCAACCACTCACGGACATCCACACTCACACCATGAACTCACTTATCTCAAACTCTTAGACATTATATGAGGTGTTGCAGGTGTATGCCTATCTCTTGATACCGTTACTGTGATATGATATATTCTAAAAAGGTCATCTTCATAGGTACTAAATTGCCAAAGGAATTAGCCTTTTTTCAGATACTGTCTTGAGATAGTGTCCCAAATTTTGACTAAAATTCAAATAGTAATCTACCCATTCAAAACACATGTGTAAAAATAAAACCGAAGCAACCTTTCTAGGTACCTCTAATACTTGAATGTCTAGGAAGAAAAATATTGTGTTATTATAGCTTAGATCAATTTCATTTGCCCATCAGGCCATTTAAATATCCTAAGCTTGGCTACATTATGTTAATGCACTTTTTGTTTACTAGTACCCTTAAGTATGAAGTATGTAAACAACGTAGATGTTAAGATTCTATATAAAAACTATACCACAAGATTATAATTGGATGTAAAGGCACTACATGGTCCTCAAGACTAATTATTTACCACATGGAACAAAAAAATGACTACGCGGACTAGCTTCAACGTTTATATCGACTTTAAGGTCCTAGGGCATACCAGAAAATATTTCATACAGATAAATACAATTCTTGACACTCTAATTAAAGATTTTAAAAAGGATAAACAATACCAGGACATACACCGTGGCTCTGAATTTAATCAACAAGAAGAATGATATTAGCACTAGATCTTCTAATGCCATAATACTTGTTTTAGAAAGTAACATGGACATCGATACCACAAGAAAGACCCAAAAAATAATAACTATATATAATTATAAAGTCAAGGAATTAACAAGGTCCAACTCCTGGAGACATTTAGGAATACATCTTAGTAGTATATAATGAAGAACCACTAATCCAAAGTTTTAGTACTTTTAGTAGTATATAATAGTTGACCTCTTAGTAGTATTCCCATGCCATTGACATCCATAAACCTAGATTCATCACCATTCATGCAGTTACATTTCTATATTACATGTATAGCATATTATAAAATAATCCCACCTTCACAAGTGGATGCAATTTTCACATATAATTCCATCTTTAAAGATTGACTGAAGACAACATTGAGAGAACTATAGAAATTAATACACTTACATGTATATAGGTTTGATATTCATGATTGTGGATGTGTAGCTTCTACTATAGTAAGAAATTTTCTTCGCCTCAGAGCATCTTGACATGATTTTTTTTTAAAATCTGCAAAAGCCAAGGTCTGAAAACCAATAAGAAAGCAAATTCTTGGCTCACTTCTACAAAATAAAATTGTTGTTGATAATAAAAAATAAACAAAATGTTAAAAGAGAGAAAATAAACCTAGCATAAGATATATTACATAGGAACATTATTGTAGAATGTACAAAACATAGAAAGTATATACCATTATAATTTCATTGCAAGTATTTAATCAATTGCCTTTACATCATCTTACAATTTGATACCTCTTTTTCTATCACCCAACAAAATGATGAGTATCCATTCTTTCATTTTTTCCCTGTAATAAAAAGATTTGTATTATATTAAAGAAACTGCCACACTTAAAAGATTGCATGGAGACTTCCTAAAAATACCAAATGATGTGTCAATCTCTAATATTTATATTAACCTGTATTTCAAGACAAATAAGAACTTGAATGGATCTTCTTAAAACATGAGAAAAACCATAAAGTACCTACAAGATTCCATCAAATCTATTATGATGACTTGCAAGTGAAACTATATACTAACATCCCTTCAGGAGTACAATGTCCAGAATAAACAATCTCCTTGGGTAGTCCTTGAGTAGCCCAAATGTCAAAATATTCGAGTAGACATATATATCCATGTTCCAAAAAAGTCCATATAGTAACATCCCTTGAGTAGAGAAATGTCAAACTAAACAACCAGCAAAATTTGATATCCTCATATGTTGATATCTAATTGAGTGACAAAGCTCTAAATCACCCGTCCAAATTCCAAAATATGCTATCAAGCATAAATATCCATGTTCCAAAAAAGCTAGTAGAATACCATTCAGAATGACAAAATATGGCAACCTTATTATCTATAAAGACCATAAAAGTGCAATGATAATCTAGAAAATGAGTAATAAAAAATTAAGATTTAACAATATTAAACTTACATGTTCTAGAGATATTTGGTTAATGGCCACAAGGGCCACGAGAGACCTGTGGTGAATAGTTGTGCTACCATTTTATCAAAGTCACGCATGTCGTGTTAGATATACTCATAAATTCAAATAAGTATTAATATTTGAAAAAACAAACCTGAATATCATTGCGACTACTTGATGTGTGAGGTTCACGAGAATTCGAAGTTCCTTTCAGAGTTTCCTATAATTATTACTACCATTTTAAAACAAACACTTAATAGGCTAAGTATATCATGCAAATTATCACCTGTCCAATTCGTTCTTTTAAACATGCAAGTTCTGCTTCTAATTCCTTAATTTGACTGAGATGTTCACAAGAAACCATGAAAACACATATCAGACCATTCCCAACTTCACACCCTTCAATTGGTATTCTTGTAGGACTAATTGGATTGTTCGAACTAGAAGCATCCCTTCTTGAATGCATTGAGAAACCTACCAAATTTCATTACAATAAGATATATATATTACCGTAGCTCATAAAACAACTTAATTATATCAAAAATACATGCAATATCTAGCAAAAGGTGAGCAATCACTTACCACCTTCAGAACCATCCATTAGGTGCATTATAGATTTTCTAGATGTGTTCAACCTAAGATGAGTCCCTCTAGGTACCATGAAGTTTCCTATAGGAAATGCAAACATTAATCACAACACACAAGGTCTGAATTTGACCAATATATGCAAAGGGAACCATGAACATTGAGAGCAAACCATGCCCATCTTCAAATATTTCACTTGACATCTGTGCAGGATCATTATCTTGAATGTTTAGACTAGAAGTAAATCTTTGAGAATGCATAGAAACACCTACCAAATTTCATTACAATAAGATATACGTATCAATGTAGCTCATAAAACATCTCAACAATATAAGAAAGGCATACAACATCTAATAAAAGTTGAGCAATCTCTTGAGAACCATCATTTTGGTGCATTGCAGATTTATTAGATGTGTTCAGCCCAAGATGAGTCCCTCTAGATTCCATGAGGTTGCCTACATGAAATGCAAAAATCAATCACAACACACAAAGTCTGAATTTGACCAATATATGCAAAGGGAACCCTGAACATTGAGAGAAACCATGCCCATCTTCAAATCTTTCACTTGGCGTCTGTGTAGGATCATTATCTTGAATGTTTAGGCTAGAAGTAACTCTTTGAGGATGCACTGAAACACCTACCAAATTTCATTATAATAAGATATATGTATCAATGTAGCTCATAAAACATCTTGATTATATCAAAAAGACGTACAAAGTCCAGCAAAAGGTGAGCAATCATTTACCACAATGAGAACCATCATTTTGGTGCATTGTAGATTTTCTAGATGTGTTCAGCCCAAGATGAGTCCCTCTAGGTTCCATGAAGTTTCCTACATGAAATGCAAACATCAATCACAACACACAAGGTCTGAATTTGACCAATATATGCAAAGGGAACCCTGAACATTGAGAGCACGCCATGCCCATCTTCAAATCTTTCACTTGGCATATGTGTAGGATCGTTATCTTGAATGTTTAGGCTAGAAGTAACTCTTTGAGGATGCACCTAAGAATCTACCAAATTTCATTACAATAATATATACATATCAATGTAGCACATGAAACATCTTTATTATATGAAAAAGACGTACAATATCGAGCAAAAGGTGATCAATCACTTACAACCTTGAGAACCATCATTTTGGTGCATTGCAGATTTTCTAGATGTGTTCCGCCCAAGATGAGTCCCTCTAGGTTCCATGAAGCTACCTATAGGAAATGCAAACATTAATCACAACACAAAAAGTCTAAATTTGACCAATATATGCAAAGGGAAACATGAACATTGAGAGCAAACCATGCCCATCTTCAAATCTTTCACTTGGCGTCTGTGTAGGATTATTATCTTGAATGTTTAGACTAGAAGTAACTCTTTGAGAATGCACAGAAGAACCTACCAAATTTCATTACAATAAGATATATGTATCAGTGTAGCTCATAAAACATCTTAATTATATCAAAAATACGTACAATATCCAGCAAAACTTACCACCTTGAGAACCATCATTTTGGTGCATTGCAAATTTTCAAGACGTGTTCCACCCAAGATGAGTCCCTCTAGGTTCCACAAAGTTTCCTACAAGAAATGAAAACATTAATCACAACACAAAATGTCTGAATTTGACCAATATGCAAAGGGAAACATGAACATTGAGAGCAAACCATGCCCATCTTCAAATCTTTCACTTGGCGTCTATGTAGGATCATTATATTGAATGTTTAGACTAGAAGTAACTCTTCAAGAATGCACAGAAGTTCCTACCAAATTTCATTACAATAAGATATATATATCAGTGTAGCTCATAAAACATTTTAATTATATCAAAAAGACGTGCAATATCCAACAAAAGGTGAGCAATCACTTACCACCTTGAGAACCATCATTTTGGTGCATTGTAGATTTTCTAGATGTGTTCAGCCCAAGATGAGTCCCTCTAGGTTCCATGAAGTTTCCGACATGAAATGCAAACATCAATCACAACACACAACGTCTGAATTTAACCAATATATGCAAAGGGAACCGTGAACATTGACAGCAAACCAAGCCCATCTTCAAATCTTTCACTAGGTGTATGTGTAGGATCATTATCTTGAATTTTTAGACTAGAAGTAACTCTTCGAGAATGCATAGAAATTCCTACCAATTTCATTACAATAAGATATACGTATCAATGTAGCTCATAAAACATCTTTATTATATTAAAAAGAGGTACAATATCCAACAAAAGGTGATCAATTACTTACCACCTTGAGAACCATCATTTAGGGGCATCATAGATTTTCTAGAAGTCTTCAGCCCAACATGAGGCCCTCTAGGTTCTTCTATGTAGCCTACAAGATGAATTGCACCAACACATGCAAAATAAGTCATGAAAATATTAATAATGTTCCACAAAGTGCCCTACACAATGAAAAAAATATTTAGAAGAAGAGAGGATCCAAATTTGTGTGTACAATATTTAAGTGAATACCATCTTGAAAGTATTCACTTGAGGGAATTCCATAATTAAGTAAAGAGTTGAAACTGGACATTTTTCCTCTAGCTTTCAAAGAGGCATCTAGAAAGCTTGCAATGGGTTCTTTAAAAGAATCTGATTATAGGAAAAGATAAGCCATAAGAATAAGTATGAGCTAAAGATTAAAAATGGCAATGACATATATAAATGCAAACCCAATGTATGGCATTCATTCATCTCCTCATTCACAACAACATGATTTGATTTGATCCTCAAAACATGTTGTATGGATTTGTCTACCACTATTTTGAACCTTTTCTATCATTCTTTTCTTCAATGGAGCCTTAATATCTAATAAAAGAAATTGTTCAAAATATTGAGCTGCATTCTTTAGCAAATTACCAAAATATTTATAAATATCTTACCAGGAAGATTTCTCAATGGTTCACTTAGACTAAAAGAAGAATTATTTTCACCAACTGATCTGTCAATATCTTCACATGCAATATTTTGATCAATTATCTCATGTAGTGCTCTCGTTCTTCTACTAGTACGAGTCAAGATCCTAAAAGTATAAACAAAGAATAAAAGTTTAGGAAGTAAGTACAAATTCAATATAGATACAAAATAAAACTTACCTTGTATATTATTTCTTTTTAACTATTTTCTTACTTTATCTACTAGTAATGTATCAACTAATAGATCAGAAGGAACATCAGATCTAGACCAATTTTCATTGTTATCATTTTCATTGATTTGTCCTATAAATTCAGCATGATGGATATTTCTAAGAATCGTTTCGTCTTCCTCGTTAAAAATTTGAATAATTAGAACAACCATATGTATTCCTAGGTCTCCAATGGCAAACAACACTCCAATCTAAAAATTCAGGATCAATTGAGTAATACACTTGTTGAGCTAGTGTTGGGAAGATAAATGGTTCATCTATAAAGCTTCTTTGACATGTATCAAACATAGTGAAATTATATTCATCCTTCTGGCACCCATATACCTAATCATACCAAGTGCATTTAAATAGATACATAACATGTTTTTTAGAATATGAAATTTGGATGATGTCTATCAAAGTGCCATAGAATACTTGGCCATCATGTCCAATAGTCGCTACTCCACTATTTTGTGTCACTCTCACACTTTTTTTAGATTTGACTTCAAATTTATACCCGTTCACAAAATATCCTTTATATGAAAATACCCTAGGTTTTGTTCCATGAGCCAAGTATTTGATATCTTCATGGAAATCAGAAGAATCATCAAGTGTTGAAATCTGATAAAAATAGTTAATAGTTATCCAAATAATAGATTAAATTTTATATTTTGAATTTATTAAGGACTTACATAGTGTTTAAACCAATGTACATAGTTATGATGTTGTGCTTTTTGAATTTCAACATCACTCCAACTTGGGTTTTCATTCTGCAAAATGTTTTTATGTATCCTACATGAAACATGGATCATATTAATAAAACTGATGTGCTTGGAATAAGTTAAATATATATTAAAATTTACCTTAAATAAGGTTGAATTTCATCAGTGTTGAACAAGACAAACCGATGTGCTTGGAGTAGCTCTTCTTCGAAAACAAAACACTCCATAGCAATACCAATTGGCCCCTCTGTATATGTTCTTATACTGTCAGACTTCACATTTTTATTATTCTTATATCGATAACAAAAGGTAACAACTTCCTCTATGAGATAGGCTTCAGCAATAGAACCCTCCGGCCTATTTTTATTTCTAATAAAACCTTTGAGTCTAAACAAATAACACTCAACTAGATACATCCATCTAAAATATACTGAGCCTGCAATTTTAGCTTCATCGGCCAAATGGATGGTCAAATGCATCATTACATCAAATAATGCTGGAGGAAAAATATTTTCTAACTTGCATAGAGTTATACAAATTTGTTTATGTAATTCCTCCATCTTGCCAACGTTGATGACTTTATTACACAATTCTCTAAAAAATGATGACAACTCACTTATTGCCACTGCAATAGGTTTAGCAATTGTAGTTTTTGAAGCTAGAAGTAAAAGTTGTTGCATCAAAACATGATAATCATGACTTTTAAGTACTCCAATCTATCTATGTGAGATGTTTATTTTACTAGAAATATTTGAAGAAAAACCATGTGGCAATTTCAAATCTTTGAGAACTTTCAAAAAAATGTGTTTCTCATCATCTGTCATGTTATATAAAGCACGTGGAAGAATTGACTTATTAGTCTTTTTACTCTTCTAGGCCACAACGAACGTCGGATATTAAGTTACTCCAAATATAATCTTGAATTAATGTCTTTAGTCTTCCCATCTCTTTCTAACAACCAATCTAAAATATTTTCACAGACGTTCTTCTCAATATGCATAACATCCATGTTATGTCGTAACAATAATGTTGTCCAATAAGAAAGCTAAAAAAAATGCTTTTATTTTTCCATCCACTATTTGCAAAACTCATGGGCTTGTAATCATTTAAAAGGATTTCCACCTCTTCACCAGATAAGGGTTGTGGTGCAGGATCAAACTCAGTGTCACCATTGAAATTTTTAGCATCCTTACGCCATGGATGATTGGTAGGCAAGAAACGACGATTTCCCAAATATACCACCTCACTACTTGATGAAAGGTAAATGGATCCACTAGAAGAATGACATGTAGGGCATGCTTTATATCCTTTTGTACTACATCCAGACAACATGGAATAAGTTGTAAAGTCACTGATAGTCCATAATAAAGCTACACACATAATAAAGTTTTCACCAACAGAAGAATCATATACTTTTACACCGTCATCCCATAATGTTTTCAACTCATCGATCAATGGACGCAAGTAAATATCAATTTCTTTTGGCATCTTTGGTCCATCAATCAAAAGAGTCAACATAAAAATAAGATTGATCCAAAACGAGCCATGGGGGCAAGTTGTAAACCATTAAAATCAATGGCCATATGGAATGATTGCTACCCTTTGCCATGTTGAAAGGGTTAAATCCACCGGATGCTAACCCTAAATGAACATTACGAGGTTCAATACTAAATGTCGAGTGTTTGCTATCAAAATCTTTCCATGCTTCAAAATCTCTAGGATGACTCATTTCTCCTACCTTGCTTGGTGGTGTCTTATTGTGCCATGTCATAAGAGTAGATGTGCTTGTGCACATAAACAACCTTTTTAACCTTGGAATCAATGGAAAATAACGAAGAATCTTGGCTGGTGTAACCGTTTTCTTCTTCTTTAAATCTGGACATATCCATTTAGATTTTTTGCACTTTGGACACTCACTTAAGTTTTCATTTTCTCCATAATATAATAAGAAATCATTAGGACAAGCATGGATCTTATTATATTTTAGACCTAAATTGCTCATTACCTTTTTACACTCATACCAATTTTTTGGAAGTGTATTATTTGGAGGAAGAATTTTATGAGAAAAATCCAAAATATCACATTCACCCTTCTTACTCAATTTGTTATCACATTTCATCTTTAACAAATCAAGTATAGCATCCAACTTAGAGATAGGACAATCATGATATAGTGGAGTGTTAGCATCATTTATCAATTCTTCATAATTATCAATATTATGCTCAAGAAATTGTTGATCTTTGTTACTTGAGTTAATGATTTTCTCAACTTCCTCATAAGTTCCCATCTTGTCATGTATCATATGTATAGTTTCATTATTGTTCAAGTTCTACAGTTTAGGTTCATGATCATTTTCTCCATGATACTTCCATCTTGTATATTGATCAATGAAGCCATTACACAGGATATGTGTAACATCCCTGACCTGGGTTATGAATTAACCCTAGATGTTTTGTCTAATAAGGTTGAGTAGATTCTTAATCTTATCTTGGGAAAAGTAATTAGGCCTCATAAGAAACTTGTGTTTCAATTTTGGTCCTGTTTGAGCAATGTTGAAGCAATGTTTGCTTATTTTGGACTAAAGTGCAAATTACCCAAGTCAAGGGGTTAACTTGCAAATGTTGCATGATAAGATGTTCCTCTGATGTTAAGACATCATAATAATGAATGTGATGTAGTGGTATAGTTTCCACAAGCTTGGGTACCAAGATTAAGCTTGTAAAGCAATGTTGTGCATTAAAACCTAGTTTTGGTGAAAAGTGCAATTTATCCAAAATCTAGGGTTCAATATGCAAATTAACACTTCAATAAAGTCCCTAATGTTTCTTGGCATCATGCAGAGCAAAGAAAATGAGAGTTACTTCTCATTTGAATTAAGATGGAGGAGAGAGAATCTTGATATTAAAATAATCAAGATTTAATCCTAATTGAAATCCTAATTCAATTTAGGGCAAAAATGAATAAAAATAATTGAAGGGATTTCAACCAAAATGTTTTGGGTTGATTTTGAATAAGGATGGACGTTCCTTTGCCAAGATAAGGAACGAAAATATCTTAAGTAGGTGAAATTCCACTCACCTTATTATAAAGAAAAGTAATTTCCACTCACATATGAGATATTAATATAATAAGCATTAAGGTGCTTAATTTGCTTTTCTTTAAATTGAGGATAATGAAGGAGAATTAAAGGCAAAGGGATATGCCTCGTATCCATGGAGTTGAGGGGGGAAGAGGCGGCCATAATTTTTGGATTAATTGGATTTTTATAAGGCATATTCTCTCTCATCAATTTCTTTATAAAAGTGCCATTTCCAAGCCCAAACCAAGGCCTTTTTCGGATTTTCTTCTTCCCCTTGCTTGAAAAACCGACCAAGGAGCTAGGGAGGAGCAGGGAGCACGTCCCCAACCTGTGGGTAAGCCCTTGACCTTCGTTCTCCTTGATTTCATGGTGGAAATCGAAAATAAATTATGGATTCCTTCTTATTTCGATCTCCTCTTCAACCCTAACCAACTTTTGCAATCAAAAGCTTGAGGACGAGCCTAGGGGGAGTTTCTAGAGCTTCATCCACCATTAATGGCGTGATCTTGGAGCTTTGGAGCTCAATTGGAGGTGGGTTTTATAACTCAAACCCTTAAACATTGCTATTGCATCAATTCTCTATGCTTTGTTGATTGATTTCTTCAATTTGATACACACTTGTTTCTTTGCTGCAATTTCCATCAAGAACGGTTGCTGTTCTTGGTTGTTCGAAGGAATGGGATGATGACATCATCCTATATGCTTATCCAAAGAAAATTACCAAGCAAAACCGTTTTGATAGCTATTCCAAATCGTTTTAATTTGATTGGCTATGCGGTTTCAGCAAACCGTTTAAGGGCAAACGGTTTGAAACCGTTTGGGAGAAAACGGTTTCAAGTCCGTTTGATATGGTTGACCAAGCATTTACCGTTTTGGAATTTTGTTCCTAATTATGTAGTCTGATAACCCTACAAATTTGAGGGATTAACTCCAAAGGAATCGAGAGTTTAAGGCCGATCAATTAGGCAATCGAATTGAATTATGTGCTGATTTTCAACCTGATTAACTTGACCTGGTTGAGAAAACGGTTTCAAGACCGTTTGAGATGGTTGACCAAGAGTTGACCGTTTGGGATTCCTGTTCAAAATTATGTTTATTAATAACCCTACAAAGTTGAGGGATTAACTCCAAAGGAATCGTGAGTTGAAACCTAATCAATTAGGGAAACCTAATTGGATTAAGTGCTGATTTTCAATCTGATTTAATTGAACTTTTTGGGCAAACGGTCTCAAGACCGTTTGAGTGCATTGACCAAGCATTGACCGTTTGGGATTACTGTTCCTAATGATGTGGTATAATGACTCACCGAATTTGAGGGATTAACTCCCAAGGAATCATGATTTGAAGGCTATTCAATTAGGCAAACCCTAATTGAAAACAGTGCTGAAATTTCAATGAGTTAAGTTGAGATTTTGGGTTGATTAGCCCAAACGGTTTCAAGACCGTTTGGGGATCACCCAAAAGGTCTCAAGACCGTTTGGGGGTCACCCCAAGACCGTTTGGAGGTCTGGGGTCAAGTATAGTTGACCAATTGAAGGTCCAAAGGTACTAATCATATTGCAATGAAGTGCTGATTTGTTGATCAACTCGATAGACCAATCCATGATGATTTTTCACTAGAATCCAAAGGTTGGATGGGCCAAACGGTCTCAAGACCGTTTGGAGCTCATCCAAACGGTCTCAAGACCGTTTGGTGGTCACCCAAGACCGTTTGGAGGTCTAGGGTTGAGTATGGTTAGGTGTTTGAAGGTCTAAAGGTACCAAGCTGTTATACAATGCAATGCTGATTTGGTGATCAATCCAATGATCCAAACCTTAATTGGATGGCTTGGTTTTGAGTGATATGATTGGAAAACGGTCTCAAGACCGTTTGGAGGTCATCCAAACGACCTCAAGACCGTTTGGGGTCAGGTAATACCCAATTTGGTTGATGGTTCAATGGTTTCAAAGCAACTAGTCTTACATTGATTAGTATTGAAGGATCATCGATTCCAAACCCTAATTCAATTGAATCAAACCCTAATTGATGATCAATTGAGGGTAAATTGAGGGTCAAATCAGTTTAAGGTTGACCTATTAAACTCAATTGAAGTATGAGTATAGGTCCAATTGATGATTGGTTCCATGAATTCAATGATTGAAGGAATCAACATTGAAAACCCCAATTCAATTGGATACCTCATGTCATTGAAGGTCCAATTGATCAAACCTTTTTGGAAACCTAATGTAATTAGGTGAGAGATACCCTTAATGGTAGTAATCAATAATGCATAACAAATGCATGGATCCAATATATGATTAGTAAACCCTAGTTGAGGGTGTATCCTTATGAACCCTGGTTGAGGGTGTATCCTTGTGAAACCCTAGTTGAGGGTGTATCCTTATGAACCCTGGTTGAGGGTGTATCCTTGTGAAACCCTAGTTGAGGGTGTATCCTTATGAACCCTGGTTGAGGGTGTATCCTTGTGAAACCCTAGTTGAGGGTGTATCCTTATAAACCCTGGTTGAGGGTGTATCCTTGTGAAACCCTAGTGGAGGGTGTATCATTGTGAACCCTAGTTGAGGGTGTAACCTTGTGAAACCCTAGTGGAGGGTGTATCATTGTGAACCCTGGTTGAGGGTGTAACCTTGTGAAACCCTAGTGGAGGGTGTATCATTGTGAACCCTGGTTGAGGGTGTATCCTTGTAAAACCCTAGTTGAGGGCGTATCATTGCGATTGTTTATAGGAAACTTTATAATAAAGTTATGCCTTAAACTAAGATAAGTCCATATCACGTGAGTTAGTTGGACAATTCTAATGTGTGGCCTATGCATTATATGCTAAGGGTGAGTATTCTGTGATGGAATGTATTAAGAGGGAAAATACCTTAATACAAGATAAAGTTGGTTAACTCAAGAGGGTCTGAATTAATGAGAAATGGGGAACCCTAACCCTAATTTGGGGAAAAGGGAATGATAAACCATGTTTGATAGTGAACCCTAATTCCTGGTTAAGGAATGATGGTGTTACTATTGTATCACATGATGTGATGAATATCTTGTATGACTGTTATCATGCCTAATAACCATGCAGGTATGATGAGATGATGAATATAGCCAAGTTTGGGCTGTGACATTTATATAATAAATGTTGATTGGCTTTTTGTGCGTTGATGTTGTTGTTGCTTAATAAAAGTAACAATGTGTACGGATTTTATGAACCATGTGAATAAGTTGTTCCCTAGTGAGAGGTGATAAGATGTGAATGGCCTTATGAACCATGTGAATAAGTTGTTGCCTAGTGAGAGGTGACAAGATGTGAATGGCCTTATGAACCATGTGAATAAGTTGTTGCCTAGTGAGAGGTGACAAGATGTGAATGGCCTTGTGAGCCATGTGAATAAGTTGTTGCCTAGTGAGAGGTGACAAGATATGAATGGCCTTGTGAGCCATGTGTGATGCTTGGGTAACAAGTATCATGTTTCTTTGTAACATTTGTGTTAATAAGTTATGCTAGAGAACTTGGCTGATGTTACATTTCTGTTATATATCTATAGTTCATTGATGATTATTCATATCTGTTGTATTCATTACAAGTAGATGGATGAACTATGAGTCTACCATGGGTAGATGCAATGCTCTTATTGAAAATGGAGATTATCTTATTCTATTCTATGAAGAATAATTCTGCCTATTAATGTAAAAGTAACCCCTGCTCAGTTTAATTTCATAATCTTCTATAACAATGTTTCTGGCGGAGAGTTATATCTCTCACTAGGGCAATTTACAATTGTCTCACCCCCGTGGGAAACATTTTTAGGTATGCATGAAAGGCAGAGCAGAAACCCTAGAATAGGGAAAGAGCAGCAGCAACAACAACAACAGGGAAAGCAATAAGATCTCAGGTGGAGATATTGTCTGTCTAGTCATATAGATAGTAGTCCTATGTGTCGTCTCTGTACTCTCAGGTCCTCGGAGTTTTTTGTCAGTGTTTTTGATATATCAGTCTGAGGTTTTGGCTTGATGCCTCAAGATTTGTATGCTGCCTGCATATATGTTTATAAGGCAGCTGATGATGTAGTCTCTGGAAAAAGATGGTACAAGATATGTACGTTTGAAATAGAATGTATATGATATACAATGTCATTTGTTGGAAAAGATTTCCTATGTGTGGATCTCTTTGCAAAAAGTTTTAATTTTTAGTGATTTTCGCTAATCCGCTGCTTGATGAACGCTTCCACATTAGTTAATCTTGTTTTCGCGAGACGGTCGTCACAATTCAGTGGTATTAGTGCTCTAGGTTCGCTGAGTCTACAGAGACATAGGACTAAGGTAGTAGAGTCTGTTCTGGTGTCATCCAGTGTATCTGAAAGTGCCTTCTGCTCGTATAAGAGAAGAAGAACTTAAAGATGACTGGGTCACATGAGGAGGTTGCTACAGGAAGAAGCAATGTTGCATTAGGAAAAGGTGCATGGGAGCAGGCAAGAGAGAGATATAGAAATGATGCCTGAAGAAAATCTAGAGATGGAAAATCCTGTGTGTATAATTGTATGAAAAGTGGGGAATATGATAGTAAATAAAGTGCATACTACCTAATCTCAATACTTGTATACCCTGGCCAGGTATATGATTATTGTAGATAAGGCAAGTATGAAACTCTTAGATTGTTATCTTTTTTATTACTATGATCAAGTAGTCATTCAGAAACAATCCAGAGAGTATAATGAAATTAAATAGGAAGAGCTAAGTG
This sequence comes from Alisma plantago-aquatica, assembly GCA_963693085.1. Lineage (NCBI taxonomy): Eukaryota > Viridiplantae > Streptophyta > Magnoliopsida > Alismatales > Alismataceae > Alisma > Alisma plantago-aquatica. The sequence goes on along the minus strand of OY856411.1, from coordinate 835,311,578 downwards.
AAATATTTTCAAAAAACTTAGTGAACTTGCTTCGTGAATACTTAGTGAACTTGCTCCGTTAATACTTAGTGAACTGGCTCCGTGAATACTTAGTGAACTTGCTTCACGAATACTTAGTGAACTTGCTTCGTGAATACTTAGTGAACTTGCTCCGTGAATACTTAGTGAACTTGCTCCGTGAATACTTAGTGAACTTGCTCTGTGAATACTTAGTGAACTTACTCTGTGAATACTTAGTGAACTTGCTCCGTGAATACTTAGTGAACTTGCTCCGTGAATACTTAGTGAACTTGCTCCGTGAATACTTAGTGAACTTGCTCCGTGAATACTTAGTGAACTTGCTCCGTGAATACTTAGTGAACTTGCTCCGTGAATACTTAGTGAACTTGCTCCGTGAATACTTAGTGAACTTGCTTCGTGAATACTTAGTGAACTTGCTCCATGACTACTTAGTGAACTTGCTCTGTGGATACTTAGTGAACTTGCTCCGTGGATACTTAGTGAACTTACTCAGTGTATATTTTCAAAAAAAAAAAACAAATAAAGGATTGTCGAATGAATTATCTCTATTAGATATATATGTTTCTCTTTTAGTAAATATTCCTGGGTGATGATAGAAGTATGCTCTTTTATGCTTCTTCTTTTCAATGATATGAACATCATATATTAGGGGTTTATGCCTTACAGAAACAATAAACATTGATAAGGTTGAATTAATGAAAGGAACTTTATAGGAACCACAAATCCATAGTATCTCCATAACACTAAGATGAGATGTGGAGACTTGAGGGCATGATTAATGAACAATCTGCTCCTCCTTTTCCTGGGATTTCGAGGATGAAATCCTTGTTAGGGGTTTATAATTTGTAACATCCCTGACCTGGGTTATGAATTAACCCTAGATGTTTTGTCTAATAAGGTTGAGTAGATTCTTAATCTTATCTTGGGAAAAGTAATTAGGCCTCATAAGAAACTTGTGTTTCAATTTTGGTCCTGTTTGAGCAATGTTGAAGCAATGTTTGCTTATTTTGGACTAAAGTGCAAATTACCCAAGTCGAGGGGTTAACTTGTAAATGTTGCATGATAAGATATTCCTCTGATGTTAAGACATCATAATAATGAATGTGATGTAGTGGTATGGTTTCCACAAGCTTGGGCACCAAGATTAAGCTTGTAAAGCAATGTTGTGCATTAAAACCTAGTTTTGGTGAAAAGTGCAATTTACCCAAAATATAGGGTTCAATATGCAAATTACCACTTCAATAAAGTCCCTAATGTTTCTTGGCATCATGCAGAACAAAGAAAATGAGAGTTACTTCTCATTTGATTTAAGATGGAGGAGAGAGAATCTTGATATTAAAATAATCAAGATTTAATCCTAATTGAAACCCTAATTCAATTTAGGGAAAAAATGAATAAAAATAATTGAAGGGATTTCAACCAAAATGTTTTGGGTTGATTTTGAATAAGGATGGACGTTCCTTTGCCAAGATAAAGAACGAAAATATCTTAAGTAGGTGAAATTCCACTCACCTTATTATAAAGAAAAGTAATTTCCACTCACATATGGGATATTAATATAATAAGCATTAAGGTGCTTAATTTGCTTTTCTTTAAATTGAGGATAATGAAGGAAAATTAAAGGCAAAGGGATATGCCTCGTATCCATGGAGTTGAGGGGGGAAGAGGCGGCCATAATATTTGGATTAATTGGATTTTTATAAGGCATATTCTCTCTCATCAATTTCTTTATAAAAGTGCCATTTCCAAGCCCAAACCAAGGCCTTTTTCGGATTTTCTTCTTCCCCTTGCTTGCAAAACTGACCAAGGAGCTAGGGAGGAGCAGGGAGCACGTCCCCAACCTGTGGGTAAGCCCTTGACCTTCGTTCTCCTTGATTTCATGGTGGAAATCGAAAATAAATTATGGATTCCTTCTTATTTCGATCTCCTCTTCAACCCTAGCCAACTTTTGCAATCAAAAGCTTGAGGACGAGCCTAGGGGGAGTTGCTAGAGCTTCATTAACCATTAATGGAGTGAGCTTGGAGCTTTGGAGCTCAATTGGAGGCGGGTTTTATAACTCAAACCCTTAAACATTGCTATTGCATCAATTCTCTATGCTTTGTTGATTGATTTCTTCAATTTGATACACACTTGTTTCTTTGCTGCAATTTCCATCAAGAACGGTTGCTGTTCTTGGTTGTTCGAAGGAATGGGATGATGACATCATCCTAGATGCTTATCCAAAGAAAATTACCAAGAAAAACCGTTTTGATAGCTACTCCAAATCGTTTTAATTTGATTGGCTATGCGGTTTCAGCAAACCGTTTAAGGGCAAACGGTTTGAAACCGTTTGGGAGAAAACGGTTTCAAGACCGTTTGAGATGGTTGACCAAGCGTTGACCGTTTGGGAATTGTCTTCCTAATTATGTATGCTGATAACCCTACAAAGTTGAGGGATTAACTCCAAAGGAATCGAGAGTTGAAGGCCAATCAATTAGGAAATCGAATTGAATTATGTCCTGATTTTCAACCTGATTAACTTGACCTGGTTGAGCAAACGGTTTGAAGACCATTTGAGATGGTTGACCAAGTATGGACCGTTTGGGATTCCAGTTAATAATTATGTTTATTAATAACCCTCCAAATTTGAGGGATTAACTCCAAAGGAATCGTGAGTTGAAACCTAATCAATTAGGGAAACCTAATTGGATTCAGTGCTGATTTTCAATCTGATTTAATTGAACGTTTTGGGCAAATGGTCTCAAGACCGTTTGAGTGCGTTGACCAAACATTGACCGTTTGGGATTACTGTTCCTAATGATTTGGTATAATGACTCACCGAATTTGAGGGATTAACTCCCAAGGAATCATGAGTTGAAATCTATTCAATTAGGCAAACCCTAATTGAAAACAGTGCTGAAAGTTCAATGAGTTAAGTTGAGATTTTGGGTTGATTAGCCCAAACGGTTTCAAGACCGTTTGGGGATCACCCAAACGGTCTCAAGACCGTTTGGGGGTCACCCAAAGACCGTTTGGAGGTCTGGGGTCAAGTATAGTTGACCAATTGAAGGTCCAAAGGTACTAATCATATTGCAATGTAGTGCTGATTTGTTGATCAACTCGATAGACCAATCCGTGATGATTTTTCACTAGAATCCAAAGGTTGGATGGGCCAAACGATCTCAAGACCGTTTGGAGCTCATCCAAACGGTCTAAAGACCGTTTGGTGGTCACCCAAGACCGTTTGGAGGTCTAGGGTTGAGTATGGTTAAGTGTTTGAAGGTCTAAAGGTACCAAGCTGTTATACAATGCAATGCTGATTTGGTGATCAATCCAATGATCCAAACCTTAATTGGATGGCTTGGATTTGAGTGATATGATGGGAAAACGGTCTCAAGACCGTTTGGAGGTCCTCCAAACGACCTCAAGACCGTTTGGGGTCAGGTAATACCCAATTTGGTTGATGGTTCAATGGTTTCAAAGCAACTAGTCTTACATTGATTAGTATTAAAGGATCATCGATTCCAAACCCTAATTCAATTGAATCAAACCCTAATTGATGATCAATTGAGGGTCAAATCAGTTTAAGGTTGACCTATTAAACTCAATTGAAGTATGAGTATAGGTCCAATTGATGATTGGTTCCATGAATTCAATGATTGAAGGAATCAACATTGAAAACCCCAATTCAATTGGATACCTCATGTCATTGAAGGTCCAATTGATCAAACCTTTTTGGAAACCTAATGTAATTAGGTGAGAGATACCCTTAATGGTACTAATCAATAATGCATAACAAATGCATGGATCCAATATATGATTAGTAAACCCTAGTTGAGGGTGTATCCTTATGAACCCTGGTTGAGGGTGTATCCTTGTGAAACCCTAGTTGAGGGTGTATCCTTATGAACCCTGGTTGAGGGTGTATCCTTGTGAAACCCTAGTTGAGGGTGTATCCTTATGAACCCTGGTTGAGGGTGTATCCTTGTGAAACCCTAGTTGAGGGTGTATCCTTATAAACCCTGGTTGAGGGTGTATCCTTGTGAAACCCTAGTGGAGGGTGTATCATTGTGAACCCTGGTTGAGGGTGTAACCTTGTGAAACCCTAGTGGAGGGTGTATCATTGTGAACCCTGGTTGAGGGTGTATCCTTGTAAATCCCTAGTTGAGGGCGTATCATTGTGATTGTTTATAGGAAACTTTATAATAAAGTTATGCCTTAAACTAAGATAAGTCCATATCACGTGAGATAGTTGGACAATTCTAATGTGTGGCCTATGCATTATATGCTAAGGGTGAGTATTCTGTGATGGAATGTATTAAGAGGGAAAATACCTTAATACAAGATAAAGTTGGTTAACTCAAGAGGGTCTGAATTAATGAGAAATGGGGAACCCTAACCCTAATTTGGGGAAAAGGGAATGATAAACCATGTTTGATAGTGAACCCTAATTCCTGGTTAAGGAATGATGGTGTTACTATTGTATCACATGATGTGATGAATATCTTGTATGACTGTTATCATGCCTAATAACCATGCAGGTATGATGAGATGATGAATATAGCCAAGTTTGGGCTGTGACATTTATATAATAAATATTGATTGGCTTTTTGTGCGTTGATGTTGTTGTTGCTTAATAAAAGTAACAATGTGTACGGATTTTATGAACCATGTGAATAAGTTGTTGCCTAGTGAGAGGTGACAAGATGTGAATGGCCTTATGAACCATGTGAATAAGTTGTTGCCTAGTGAGAGGTGACAAGATGTGAATGGCCATATGAACCATGTGAATAAGTTGTTGCCTAGTGAGAGGTGACAAGATGTGAATGGCCTTGTGAGCCATGTGAATAAGTTGTTGCCTAGTGAGAGGTGACAAGATATGAATGGCCTTGTGAGCCATGTGTGATGCTTGGGTAACAAGTATCATGTTTCTTTGTAGCATTTGTGTTAATAAGTTATGCTAGAGAACTTGGCTGATGTTACATTTCTGTTATATATCTATAGTTCATTGATGATTATTCATATCTGTTGTATTCATTACAAGTAGATGGATGAAATATGAGTCTACCATGGGTAGATGCAATGCTCTTATTGAAAATGGAGATTATCTTATTCTGTTCTATGAAGAATAATTCTGCCTATTAATGTAAAAGTAACCCCTGCTCAGTTTAATTTCATAATCTTCTATAACAATGTTTCTGGCGGAGAGTTATATCTCTCACTGGGGCAATTTACAATTGGCTCACCCCCGTGGGAAACATTTTTAGGTATGCATGAAAGGCAGAGCAGAAACCCTAGAATAGGGAAAGAGCAGCAACAACAACAACAACAGGGACAGCAATAAGATCTCAGGTGGAGATATTGTCTGTCTAGTCATATAGATAGTACTCCTATGTGTCGTCTCTGTACTCTCAGGTCCTCGGAGTTTTTAGTCAGTGTTTTTGATATATCAGTCTGAGGTTTTGGCTTGATGCCTCAAGATTTGTATGCTGCCTGCATATATGTTTATAAGGCAGCTGATGATGTAGTCTCGGGAAAAAGATGGTACAGGATATGTATGTTTGAAATAGAATGTATATGATATACAATGGCATTTGTTGGAAAAGATTTCCTATGTGTGGATCTCTTTGCAAAAAGTTTTCATTTTTAGTGATTTTCACTAATCCGCTGCTTGATGAACGCTTCCACATTAGTTAATCTTGTTTTCGTGAGACGGTCATCACAATTTAGTGGTATTAGAGCTCTAGGTTCACTGAGTCTACAGAGACATAGGACTAAGGTAGTAGAGTCTGTTCTGGTGTCATCCAGTGTATCTGAAAGTGCCTTCTGCTCGTATAAGAGAAGAAGAACTTAAAGATGACTGGGTCAGATGAGGAGGTTGCTGTAGGAAGAAGAAATGTTGCACTAGGAAAAGGTGCATGGGAGCAGGCAAGAGAGAGATATAGAAATGATGCCTGAAGAAAATCTAGAGATGGAAAATCCTGTGTGTATAATGGTATGAAAAGTGGGGAATATGATAGTAAATAAAGTGCATACTACCTAATCTCAATACTTGTATACCCTGGCCAGGTATATGATTATTGTAGATAAGGCAAGTATGAAACTCTTAGATTGTTATCTTTTTGATTACTATGATCAAGTAGTCATTCTGAAACAATCCAGAGAGTATAATGAAATTAAATAGGAAGAGCTAAGTGAAATATTTTCAACAAACTTAGTGAACTTTCTTCGTGAATACTTAGTGAACTTGCTCTGTGAATACTTAGTGAACTTGCTCCGTGAATACTTAGTGAACTTGCTTCGCGAATACTTAGTGAACTTGCTCCCTGAATACTTAGTGAACTTGCTCCGTGAATACTTAGTGAACTTACTCCGTGAATACTTAGTGAACTTGCTCCGTGAATACTTAGTGAACTTGCTCCGTGAATACTTAGTGAACTTGCTTCGTGAATACTTAGTGAACTTGCTCCGTGAATACTTAGTGAACTTGCTCCGTGAATGCTCTGTGAATACTTAGTGAACTTTCTCCGTGAATACTTAGTGAACTTTCTCCGTGAATACTTAGTGAACTTGCTCCGTGAATACGTAGTGAACTTGCTCCGTGAATACTTAGTGAACTTGCTCCGTGAATACTTAGTGAACTTGCTCCATGAATACTTAGTGAACTTGCTCCGTGAATACTTAGTGAACTTACTCCGTGAATACTTAGTGAACTTCCTCCGTAAATACTTAGTGAACTTGCTCCGTGAATGCTTAGTGAACTTGCTCCGTGAATACTTAGTGAACTTGCTCCGTGAATACTTAGTGAACTTGCTTCGTGAATACTTAGTGAACTTGCTCCGTGGATACTTAGTGAACTTGCTCCGTGGATACTTAGTGAACTTACTCAGTGTATATTTTCAAAAAACAAAACAAATAAAGGGTTTTCGAATGAATTATCTCTATTAGATATATATGTTTCTCTTTTAGTAAATATTCCTGGGTGATGATAGAAGTATGTTGTTTATGCTTCTTCTTTTCAATGATATGAACATCTTATGTTAGGGGTTTATGCCTTACATAAACAATAAACATTGATAAGGTTGAATTAATGAAAGGAACTTTATAGGAACCACAAATCCATAGTATCTCCATAACACTAAGATGAGATGTGGAGACTTGAGGGCATGATTAATGAACAATCTACTCCTCCTTTTCCTGGGATTTCGAGGACGAAATCCTTGTTAGGGGTTTATAATTTGTAACATCCCTGACCCGGGTTATGAATTAACCCTAGATGTTTTGTCTAATAAAGTTGAGTAGATTCTTAATCTTATCTTTGGAAAAGTAATTAGGCCTCATAATAAACTTGTGTTTCAATTTTGGTCTTGTTTGAGCAATGTTGAAGCAATGTTTGCTTATTTTGGACTAAAGTGCAAATTACCCAAGTCGAGGGGTTAACTTGCAAATGTTGCCTGATAAGATGTTCCTCTGATGTTAAGACATCATAATAATGAATGTGATTTAGTGGTATGGTTTCCACAAGCTTGGGCACCAAGATTAAGCTTGTAAAGCAATGTTGTGCATTAAAACCTAGTTTTGGTGAACAGTGCAATTTACCCAAAATCTAGGGTTCAATATGCAAATTACCACTTCAATAAAGTCTCTAATGTTTCTTGGCATCATGCAGAGCAAAGAAAATGAGAGTTACTTCTCATTTGAATTAAGATGGAGGAGAGAGAATCTTGATATTAAAATAATCAAGATTTAATCCTAATTGAAACCCTAATTCAATTTAGGGCAAAAATGAATAAAAATAATTGAAGGGCTTTCAGCCAAAATGTTTTGGGTTGATTTTGATAAGGATGGACGTTCCTTTTCCAAGATAAGGAACGAAAATATCTTAAGTAGGTGAAATTCCACTCACCTTATTATAAGGAAAAGTAATTTCCACTCACATATGGGATATTAATATAATAAGCATTAAGGTGCTTAATTTGCTTTTCTTTAAATTGAGGATAATGAAGGAGAATTAAAGGAAAATGGATATGCCTCGTATCCATGGAGTTGAGGGGGGAAGAGGCGGCCATAATTTTTGGATTAATTGGATTTTTATAAGGCATATTCTCTCTCATCAATTTCTTTATAAAAGTGCCATTTCCAAGCCCAAACCAAGGCCTTTTTCGGATTTTCTTCTTCCCCTTGCTTGCAAAACCGACCAAGGAGCTAGGGAGGAGCAGGGAGCACGTCTCCAACCTGTGGGTAAGCCCTTGACCTTCGTTCTCCTTGATTTCATGGTGGAAATCGAAAATAAATTATGGATTCCTTCTTATTTTGATCTCCTCTTCAACCCTAGCCAACTTTTGCAATCAAAAGCTTGAGGACGAGCCTAGGGGGAGTTGCTAGAGATTCATCCACCATTAATGGCGTGATCTTATAGCTTTGGAGCTCAATTGGAGGTGGGTTTTATAACTCAAAACCTTAAACATTGCTATTGCATCAATTCTCTATGCTTTGTTGATTGATTTCTTCAATTTGATACACACTTGTTTCTTTGCTGCAATTTCCATCAAGAACGGTTGCTGTTCTTGGTTGTTCGAAGGAATGGGATGATGACATCATCCTAGATTCTTATACAAAGAAATTTACCAAGCAAAACCGTTTTGATAGCTACTCCAAATCGTTTTAATTTGATTGGCTATGCGGTTTCAGCAAACCGTTTAAGGGCAAACGGTTTGAAACCGTTTGGAAGAAAACGGTTTCAAGACCGTTTGAGATGGTTGACCAAGCATTGACCGTTTGGGAATTTTGTTCCTAATTATGTAGGCTGATAACCCTCCAAATGTGAGGGATTAACTCCAAAGGAATCGAGAGTTGAAGGCCAATCAATTAGGCAATCGAATTGAATTATGTGCTGATTTTCAACCTGATTAACTTGACCTGTTTGAGCAAACGGTTTCAAGACCATTTGAGATGGTTGACCAAGCATTTACCGTTTGGGATTACTGTTCATAATTATGTTTATTAATAACCCTCCAAATTTGAGGGATTAACTCCAAAGGAAGCATGAGTTGAAACCTAATCAATTAGGGAAACCTAATTGGATTAAGTGCTGATTTTCAATCTGATTTAATTGAACTTTTTGGGCAAACGGTCTCAACACCGTTTGAGTGCGTTGACCAAGCGTTGACCACTTGGGATTACTGTTACTAATGATGTGGTATAATGACTCACCGAATTTGAGGGATTAACTCCCAAGGAATCATGAGTTGAAGGCTATTCAATTAGGCAAACCCTAATTGAAAACAGTGCTGAAATTTCAATGAGTTAAGTTGAGATTTTGGGTTGATTAGCCCAAACGGTTTCAAGACCGTTTGGGGATCACCCAAACGGTCTCACGACCGTTTGGGGGTCACCCCAAGACCGTTTGGAGGTCTGGGGTCAAGTATAGTTGACCAATTGAAGGTCCAAAGGTACTAATCATATTGCAATGTAGTGCTGATTTGTTGATCAACTCGATAGACCAATCTATGATGATTTTTCACTAGAATCCAAAGGTTGGATGGGCCAAAAGGTCTCAAGACCGTTTGGTGGTCACCCAAGATCGTTTGGAGGTCTAGGGTTGAGTATGGTTAGGTGTTTGAAGGTCTAAAGGTACCAAGCTGTTATACAATGCAATGCTGATTTGGTGATCAATCCAATGATCCAAACCTTAATTGGATGGCTTGGATTTGAGTGATATGATGGGAAAACGGTCTCAAGACCGTTTGGAGGTCATCCAAACGACCTAAAGACCGTTTGGGGTCAGGTAATACCCAATTTGGTTGATGGTTCAATGGTTTCAAAGCAACTAGTCTTACATTGATTAGTATTGAAGGATCATCGATTCCAAACCCTAATTCAATTGAATCAAACCCTAATTGATGATCAATTGAGGGTCAAATCAGTTTAAGGTTGACCTATTAAACTCAATTGAAGTATGAGTATAGGTCCAATTGATGATTGGTTCCATGAATTCAATGATTGAAGGAATCAACATTGAAAACCCCAATTCAATTGGATACCTCATGTCATTGAAGGTCCAATTGATCAAACCTTTTTGGAAACCTAATGTAATTAGGTAAGAGATACCCTTAATGGTACTAATCAATAATGCATAACAAATGCATGGATCCAATATATGTTTAGTAAACCCTAGTTGAGGGTGTATCCTTATGAACCCTGGTTGAGGGTGTATCCTTGTGAAACCCTAGTTGAGGGTGTATCCTTATGAACCCTGGTTGAGGGTGTATCCTTATGAAACCCTAGTTGAGGGTGTATCCTTATGAACCCTGGTTGAGGGTGTATCCTTGTGAAACCCTAGTTGAGGGTGTATCCTTATAAACCCTGGTTGAGGGTGTATCCTTGTGAAACCCTAGTGGAGGGTGTATCATTGTGAACCCTGGTTGAGGGTGTAACCTTGTGAAACCCTGGTGGAGGGTGTATCATTGTGAACCCTGGTTGAGGGTGTATCCTTGTAAAACCCTAGTTGAGGGCGTATCATTGCGATTGTTTATAGGAAACTTTATAATAAAGTTATGCCTTAAACTAAGATAAGTCCATATCACGTGAGATAGTTGGACAATTCTAACGTGAGATAGGAAACTTTATAATCCATCAATCCTTCACTACAAAACCCATACCGTATCAGTGGATGGTAAACATGAAACCTCCTGATGATGAGGAAAACATAGATATCCGTATCAGTGAAGATAAACATGAAATCTCCTGATGACGAAGAGAGTACCGAACGCCACTGTAACTCTAAAATAGCGAATGACCAGATTACCCTGGTGAGATATAATAGTAGAGACACAAGATGTCCTACAAGTGATCCTCTTACTGACAGAGGAAGGTGAAGGTCATGAGAATCCGGCTCTTTCGATGACCTAGTATGATACTAAGGCACTTAACAGTGATTGGTTGGGGTATGAGTGGTAAACCTCATCTCCACAGGGCATAATAATAAGACTGTTTGAAAAACATAATCTACAGCGTAGTATACCTGTTAAAGGTAACTATGAGCTAACTGATTGATGTTACACTGTATAGTGCATATGTTCTTCATGCTTGATAAATGTTGAACTCTTGTTTACAACTGCATCTGCTAGTGAATACTTTGTAAGCTTTTACTGCTTAAGTTATTCTTTGATGTTATAATAAAGCTTCTGGCGGAGAGTTATAACTCTCGCTGGGACAATTATGTACAATTGTCTCACCCCGTAGACTTCAACTTTTTAGGTGGACGTCGAGGACAAAGGAACAGGTCTACAGGTGACCAATCCCAACAGCAGCAGCACCAAGAGCAGCAGTAAATCTCAGGTGGAGATTTAGCCTGCCATGTGGTGTAGTTAGAGTTAGTCCTATGTGTCCTCTGTACTCTCAGATCTTGGAGTCTTTTGGTTATGAGTTCTTGAGATTTTGTATCCTGTTGTATATAATTACTCAAGAAGTAATTATCATGAGATGTAAATAGTTTATCTCCTTTTATGAATGAAGCTTTATGGATTCAAGCTCTTGTCTCGAAAAGTTTTAATTTCCCGTGATTTTTGTCTTCCGTTGTTAATCGATTCGCTTCCGCTAAGTTTAAATCGTGTTTATAACGTGGTTTGGAGATCAGAGCCCACAGTGTATCCTTGTGAAACCCTAGTTGAGAGTGTATCCTTATGAACCCTGGTTGAGGGTGTATCCTTGTGAAACCCTAGTTGAGGGTGTATCCTTATAAACCCTGGTTGAGGGTGTATCCTTGTGAAACCCTAGTGGAGGGTGTATCATTGTGAACCCTGGTTGAGGGTGTAACCTTGTGAAACCCTAGTGGAGGGTGTATCATTGTGAACCCTTGTTGAGGGTGTATCCTTGTAAAACCCTAGTTGAGGGCGTATCATTGCAATGTTTATAGGAAACTTTATAATAAAGTTATGCCTTAAACTAAGATAAGTCCATATCACGTGAGATAGTTGGACAATTCTAATGTGTGGCCTATGCATTATATGCTAAGGGTGAGTATTCTGTGATGGAATGTATTAAGAGGGCAAATATCTTAATACAAGATAAAGTTGGTTAACTCAAGAGGGTCTGAATTAATGAGAAATGGGGAACCCTAACCCTAATTTGGGGAAAAGGGAATGATAAACCATGTTTGATAGTGAACCCTAATTCCTGGTTAAGGAATGATGGTGTTACTATTGTATCACATGATGTGATGAATATCTTGTATGACTGTTATCATGCCTATAACCATGCAGGTATGATGAGATGATGAATATAGCCAAGTTTGGGCTGTGACATTTATATAATAAATGTTGATTGTCTTTTTGTGCGTTGATGTTGTTGTTGCTTAATAAAAGTAACAATGTGTACAGATTTTATGAACCATGTGAATAAGTTGTTGCCTAGTGAGAGGTGACAAGATGTGAATGGCCTTATGAACCATGTGAATAAGTTGTTGCCTAGTGAGAGGTGACAATATGTGAATGGCCTTATGAACCATGTGAATAAGTTGTTGCCTAGTGAGAGGTGACAAGATGTGAATGGCCTTGTGAGCCATGTGAATAAGTTGTTGCCTAGTGAGAGGTGACAAGATATGAATGGCCTTGGGAGCCATGTGTGATGCTTGGGTAACAAGTATCATGTTTCTTTGTAGCATTTGTGTTAATAAGTTATGCTAGAGAACTTGACTGATGTTACATTTCTATTATATATCTATAGTTCATTGATGATTATTCATATCTGTTGTATTCATTACAAGTAGATGGATGAACTATGAGTCTACCATGGGTAGATGCAATGCTCTTATTGAAAATGGAGATTATCTTATTCTGTTCTATGAAGAATAATTCTGCCTATTAATGTAAAAGTAACCCCTGCTCAGTTTAATTTCATAATCTTCTATAACAATGTTTCTGGCAGAGAGTTATATCTCTCACTGGGGCAATTTACAATTGTCTCACCCCCGTGGGAAACATTTTTAGGTATGCATGAAAGGCAGAGCAGAAACCCTAGAATTGGGAAAGAGCAGTAGCAACAGCAACAACAGGGACAACAATAAGATCTCAGGTGGAGATATTGTCTGTCTAGTCATATAGATAGTAGTCCTATGTGTCGTCTCTGTACTCTCAGGTCCTCGGAGTTTTTAGTAAGTGTTTTTGATACATGTAATTAAGTTCCTGAGGAACATACTTTTCCTTTTCTGTCCCTTTTAAACAATGTTGAATTGATTGTTTTGTAATACAGGGACCTATGTGCAATTTACCCAGTTAGAAGGGTTAACTTGCAATTTGCACATGTTGAGATGTTCCTCTGATGTTGAGACATCATAAGAATGATTATGGTAAAGTTTGAGGGATTTCCCAAGCTTGAGCACCAAGGTGCAGCTGTGGAAGCAATCCCTGTGCTTGAAACCCTAAATTGGAGTAAAGTGCAATTTACCCAATTTGAGGGGTGCAACTTGTAAAATACACCATCTAAAACATCTTGTAAGACTCTTGTCATCATTTAGAGAAGAAATGATGAAGAAGTCACTTCAATTGAATAATCATATAATGAAAAACACCTTTGTGATTTAATAATCAAGGTGTGACTACTATAGCCTCTTATGTGTGTGCTTTAGTAATAGGTTGATCTTCTTTGCCTTCATTTCTTGACCTTAGAAGAAGGTTGTCATTAGAAATAAGAAGAAGGGACGAGAAAAGAAGAAAGGAGGGACTTAGTTGAAAATAAGGAAAGCCTATGTGCCTATGTTGAAATTCCACCCAAGTATATAAGCCCTTATCCTCACTTAGCAAAGGAATGTTTCTTTCGTTCCCTTCACTGTTCCCCCTTTCTCAACCGACTAAGGAGAGCTCTGGAGCTCAGGAGGACGACCAGGGGAGTGCAAGGTAGGTTTGGATCCTTCCTTTTTCTTAAATTCTTGGATGAAACTCGAATTCAAGGTCAAATTCATGGCTAGCTCACTTAGCTCTATCTTTCTAGCCATCTCTTCTCAACTTTTCTTGGAGGATTCACCTTGGCCGACCTATGGAGCTTCTAGGACGCCATTAAAGGCTTGGAGCTCGAAAGCTTGGATCTCAAGGAGCAAGCTTTAGGCGGGTTTTATAACTCTAAACCTATGCTTTGTTATATACATCTTTTCTATGCTTTTAGTTGCTAGTTCTTCTTCTTCCCTATCTTCCCTTGCTTCCTTGCAAGCAAACCCGTGAGGAACTGTTGCTGTTCTTGAGCTAGAAGATGAGGGCATTATTTCCTATGCTTATCCACGGTTTTCCACTTTACCATACGACCTCAACCAATTGCCCATACGGTTTGCAAAATTGTTTGATGGGCAAACGGTTTCAAGGTCATATGAAGGCATACGGTCTCAAGACCGTATGGCTGCGTTGACCAAGCATGGACCGTATTATAATCCTGTTCATAATTATATAGGTTAAGAACCCACAAAATTTTAGAGGTTAACTCCAAAGGAATCGTGAGATATATGCAAAACAATTAGCAAATTCAATTGAATTTAGTTCTGATTTTCAATCTGCTTAATTTGCCCTTTTTGGGCAAACGGTCTCAAGACCGTATAAGATGGTTGACTAAGGGTTGAAGGTATGAGATTACTATTCATAATGATGTTAATTAATGACTCACCAAATTTTATGGACTAATTCCAAACGAGTTAGGATTTGAAGGTTGATTACTAGGGCAAACCCTAAGTGAAATCAGTGCTGAAATCTCAATGAGTTACTTAGTGTTTTTGGGTTGATGAGCCCAAACGGTCTCAAGACCATTTGGGGAATCATACAAACGGTCTCAAGACCGTTTGGGGATCACCCAAGACCGTATGGAGGTCTGGGGTCAAGTATAGTTGACCAATTGAAGGTACAAAGATACCAAATTACATTGCAATTAAGTATTGATGTAATGATCAACTCAATAAATCAAAACTTGATGAATTTTCACTAGAGTCCAAAGGATGGATGGGCAAACGGTCTTAAGACCGTTTGGAACTCATCCAAACGGTCTCAAAACCGTTTGGTGACAACCCTAGACCGTTTGGAGGTCTAGGGTTAAGGTAATGTGATCAATTGCGGGCCCAATTACAATGGGTTATTGAAATAATCAAATTGCTGATTTGTGACTTAATTAAGGTTCAACCCCTATCAAATCAATCTAGATTTTGATGAATTCTTGGGCAAACGGTCTCAAGACCGTTTGGATATCTCCAAACGATCCCAAGACCGTTTGGGCCAAGTTTGAGCCCAATTGGAGGTCAATTGATGGGTTCAACTTCGATTTGATTCACATTGTTGAGTGTTGATGGTTGAACGTTTATAGACCTTAATTGAACCAACTCCAACCCTATTTGGATATCAATTGAGGGTCAATTGAGTGACCAATTGGTTAATCCTAACCCTAATTGTCTCAATTGATAAGTGGTTAGCAAGCTTGGGACCAATTGAAGGCTTCAACATAGGAAACCCTAATCGAGTTTACCCTTTGAACCACCTTGGAGGTCCATACGATCTTGAGCTTTTGAGGTCATTCGACCTCAAGACCGTATAAGGTCATTCAACCTCAAGACCGTATAAGGTCATTCGACCTCAAGACCGTATAAGGTCATTCGATCTCAAACCGTATGAGGGTATTCGATCTCAAACTGAATGAGGGCATTTGACCTCAAACCGTATGAGGGCATTCGACCTCAAGATCGAATGAGGGTATACGACCTCAAGATCGAATGAGGGTATACGACCTCAAGATCAAATGAGGGCATACGACCTCAAGATCGTATGAAGGATGAAGGTGTGAAACCTAGTGGAGACTTTTGAAGTTAAGTCTGCCTAATGCCGTGAAGGCTTAAATGGTTAAATAGTTGTTCAACCTAAACCCTATTGATACCAAAAGACATTAAAGGTCAAGTGGTTAGTAAATTAAACCATGATGATGATCAATGTGTAATTTACCATAATACCCTTGAAAGGTTCAATTGAGTGAAACCTTGTTCTAATCAAACCCTAATCACTCAGTAGTGGTGATTTGGTCTATGTTAATCAAAGAGGACTTAACCCAACCTGATCTAGATTGGTATTATCACCATCTACAAGTATGAGGAGAGAAAAAGTATCTTAAGAAAGAGATAGTACCCTTTTATGATGGAAATTCAAGTAAAGTATCTTCAATACACATGAATGTGCATGATTAGGGTATGATCCACCTATGTGAGATCATGGAACCCTAATTATGATAAATGATGAATCTTAAACTAATCTGAGAGCATCAATGATGATGTTCCTCATACATGATGATGTTATGAGTTCAATTCACCATAATGTGATTAGTAAACCCTAATTCAAGGGTAATGACATGTAATGTGAATAGTAAACCCTAATTCAAGGGTGATGACATACAAAATGAGTAGCAAACTCTAATTGATGAGAATCAGAGAACTTAGCTCTTATGACAAGAGTGAAAAGTATATTCTTGTTTTGAATTACCTTTATAAGTTGAATTAACCATGCAGGTTCTGATATAAAGGTGATCATATCCAGGTATGGATGATGATATTATATTCATTGAAAGCATGTTGTTAGCTTTATAAAATAGTAAAATATCTTGATGCCTTGTCAGTGGCATCCTATGTTTTAATGGGCTGAAAGAGCCATGAATACCATCAAGGTCATGCTTTAGAGATGACTTGTGATGAGTATACTGAGAAATGATGATTGATGTGAGTTAGGTTTGTTACATTTAGTATTCTACTTTCATAGCTGTTGTGGTACTCTTATTGTTTGAAGAACAATGTATGATGTTAAAAGAATACTGAATGTACCTAACTAATCAAGTGTAATGTAGAGCCATGATCATAGATCCATCATTGTCAGAGATCAAATGATGGTGAAACAGGTTTTCCTATGGGAACTCCTGGATCACATACTGTTGAGTATGTGGGGTATATGGATGTGTAGAACCTTACATCCTAGTGTAGGAATTTGATGTAGATGTATAATCCGTCAATCCTTCACTACAAAACTCATACTGTATCAGTGGATGGTAAACATGAAACCTCCTGATGACGAGGAAAACATAGATATCCGTATCAGTGAAGATAAACATGAAATCTCCTGATGACGAAGAGAGTACATAACGCCACTGTAACTCTAAAATAGCGAAGGACCAGATTACCCTGGTGAGCTATAATAGTAGAGACACAAGATGTCCTACAAGTGATCCTCTTACTGACTGAGGAAGGTGAAGGTCATGAGAATCCGACTCTTTCGATGACCTAGTATGATACTAAGGCACTTAACAGTGATTGGTTGGGGTATGAGTGGTAAACCTCATCTCCACAGGGCATAATAATAAGACTGTTTGAAAAACATAATCTACAGCGTAGTATACCTGTTAAAGGTAACTATGAGCTAACTGATTGATGTTACACTGTATAGTGCATATGTTCTTCATGCTTGATAAATGTTGAACTCTTGTTTACAACTGCATCTGCTAGTGAATACTTTGTAAGCTTTTACTGCTTAAGTTATTCTTTGATGTTATAATAAAGCTTCTGGCGGAGAGTTATAACTCTCGCTGGGACAATTATGTACAATTGTCTCACCCCGTAGACTTCAACTTTTTAGGTGGACGTCGAGGACGGAGGAACAGGTCTACAGGTGACCAATCCCAGCAGCAGCAGCACCAAGAGCAGCAGTAAATCTCAGGTGGAGATTTAGCCTGCCATGTGGTGTAGTTAGAGTCAGTCCTATGTGTCCTCTGTACTCTCAGATCTTGGAGTCTTTTGGTTATGAGTTCTTGAGATTTTGTATCCTGTTGTATATAATTACTCAAGAAGTAATTACCATGAGATGTAAATAGTTTATCTCTTTTTATGAATGAAGCTTTATGGATTCAAGCTCTTGTCTCGAAAAGTTTTAATTTCCCATAATTTTTGTCTTCCGTTGTTAATCGATTCGCTTCCGCTAAGTTTAAATCGTGTTTATAACGTGGTTTGGAGATCAGAGCCCACAATTAGTGGTATCAGAGCTCTAGGTCCGTTGAGTCTACAGAGGCATAGGACTTAGGATGTCGAGTCTATCTTTAGTACTCCTTCCTTATCTAATAGAATCTTTTGCTCCTCAGGAGAAGAAGATACATAAGGATGGCAGAGCCACATGATGAGTACGTGGCAGAGAGTAGTGCTAGTGCACCTCGAGGCGGTGCAAGGGTTCCAGAAATAGAACAGCCTGCACCTGAGCCACCCCAGTTTGACCCAGCTGATATGGGTAACCCAACAGTTCAGATGATGTTTGGGCAGTTTATGACTGCCATGACACACATAACCGACAGGATGCCCATGCCTGCACCTAGGGCACCTGCCCAACCTGAAGGACAAGGTATCAGTAAGACGTTCGAGCGACTTCGTCGTGTCGGAGCTACTGAGTACTTTGGGACTGCCGACCCCGCAGATGCTGACCTATGGTTAACAGAGTTGGAGAAGGCTTTCAGGATTCTTATTATCCCGGAGGCTGAGAAGGTTAGACATGCTGTCTATCTTCTCAAAGGCAGTGCTGGTCACTGGTGGAACATGGAAGAGCAGAAGAGACCTGGAATAGAGTTCTCGTGGGAAGAGTTTCGTCGGGAATTTATCAGTAGATATTTTCCAAAGACCTTCCTAGATGAGAAGATCTCTCAGTTTGAGAGATTGAGGTAGGGCATGATGAACATTAGTGAGTATGAAGCTAAGTTCATGGAATTGCTGCGGTTCTGTCCGCACATGGCTGCCACAGATGAGGAAAGAATTTGGAGATTCAAGAAGGGTTTGAATGCTGATATGTCAACCCCTGTGTCTGCCTTAGAAAACCGAGAGAGATTCTCTACCTTCGTTGAGTCAATCCGAAGGATAGAGAGATCTGTGGTTGAGAAGAGGCAAACCCAGAAAAGATATCCACAGTTCCAGGGTTCTTCATCTAGGGATTCCAAGAAACCTAGATTCTATGCACCTAACCCTCCACCACCCAGATCGAGTTCTCAAACTCAATGGTCACCAAGAAGGGGTAGAGGACGGAGTCAACCGCTTCAAGGGACTCACAGTTCTGCATCGATGTCAGTTACTGGACCACCCCGACCACAACAACAGGAGAGGAGTTGCTACAACTATGGTAAGGTGGGACACTTGATGAAGGATTGCCGTTCTAGGCCTGTCAGTGTGACACAACCTCCGAGACAGAATCAACAAGGATCTCAGAGAATGCAATCTCAAGGACCAGCTCGAAGACGTGGACAAGCGTCTCAAGCTGGATCATCAGCACCACCTCAACACCAGGCGACAACGAGGTTCTATGCTATGAACCCACCAGATGCAGTGGTCAATCCACGGGTAGTGGCAGGTCAGATGGAACTTTTATATTCTGATATGTCTACATCCTGTGTTGTATCTATTTTGATTGACCCGGGTGCTACACACTCTTTTATCACTCAGAGAGTGATTCGTAACTGCAATATGACGGTTAGTCATAGGGCAGATAGTTTGTTGTTGGAGACTCCGTTGAGTGGGTCTGCCATTTTGCAGGAGGTATGTTCTCCCTGCATTCTCTTCTTTTCTAATCATCGCATTCAAGTGGACCTTATACCACTTGATATGCAAGGATTTGATATAATCTTTGGGATGGATACCTTATAAAGGTATAGAGTTGTCTTGGATTGTGAATCCAAGTTGGCTGTGTTTGCTGATGAAGGCAACACATGGATCTTTCAAGGTGAAAGAAAGATTCTACCCACATGTCTTGTGTCAGCTATGGTTGCTGATAAGCTGTTGAGGCAAGGATGTTATGCATTCTTGGCCCATGTGGTAGATGTTACCAAGGAAAGTTCCAATCCTGCCGAAGTTCCCATAGTCAGGGAATTCGAGGATGTGTTTCCTGAAGAACTTCCTGGTATACCACCACCTCGGGAGATTGATTTTGAAATCAATTTGATTCCAGATACGAAACCCATAGCCCAGACTCCATATAGGATGGCGCCTGCCGAGATGGCAGAACTCAAGAAACAACTTCAAGATTTACTTGAGAAGGGTTTTATCCGACCGAGCACTTCACCTTGGGGTGCTCCGGTATTGTTTGTTAAAAAGAAAGATGGGTCAATGCGGTTGTGCATTGACTATAGACAACTCAATAAAGTAACAATAAAGAACAAGTACCCTCTGCCGAGGATTGATGATCTCTTTGACCAGTTGCATGGTGCAACAGTCTTTTCAAAGATAGACTTGAGGTCTGGATATCATCAACTTCGTATTAAGGATAGTGACATATCCAAGTCTGCCTTTAGGACAAGGTATGGTCACTATGAGTTCACGGTTATGTCGTTTGGACTAACCAATGCACCAGCTGCATTTATGGAACTCATGAATAGAGTTTTCTGACCTTTCCTTGATCAGTGTGTTGTCGTCTTCATAGATGACATTTTGATCTATAGTAAGGATGATCAGCAGCATGAGCAGCATCTTCACCAAGCTTTGACCTTGCTAAGAAAACACAAGCTGTATGCTAAGTTTAGCAAGTGTGAGTTCTGGCTGCCGGAGGTATCTTTTCTAGGACATGTGATATCTGCCTTAGGAATTCGTGTTGACCCTACAAAGGTAGAATCTGTTCTACAATGGGAACAACCTAAGACACCGACGCAGATTCAAAGTTTCTTGGGGTTAGCTGGCTATAATCGAAGGTTCATTAAGAACTTTAGTTCTATAGCCTTACCCTTGACCAAGTTAACCCGGAAAGATATCCCTTTTTCCTGGAGTGATAAGTGTCAACAGTCTTTCCAGTTGTTGAAGGAGAGGTTGACAAGTGCACCTATGCTTGTGCTACCAGAACAAGGAAAAGGATATGTAGTCTTCTGTGATGCCTCCAAGAATGGACTTGGATGTGTGTTGATGCAGGATAAACAAGTGATTTCTTTTGCTTCTCGACAGCTTAAGAAACACGAGGAGAATTATCCGACACACGATCTGGAGTTAGCTGCTGTGGTTCATGCCTTGAAGATCTGGAGGCATTATCTCTACGGAGAGACATTCCAGATTTTCACAGACCACAAGAACCTTAAGTATATCTTCTCTCAGCATGAGCTTAACATGAGGCAACGTCGCTGGATGGAGTTAATCAAGGACTATGATTGTACAATTGATTACCATCCGGGCAAGGCCAATGTTGTTGCAGATGCCTTGAGTAGGAAATCAGCAACATCAACCATGGATAGAGCACAATTAAACTCTTTAGTGTGCTCTAAGAGAGATATGTTTATCTCTTTAAGGCAAG
This sequence comes from Alisma plantago-aquatica, assembly GCA_963693085.1. Lineage (NCBI taxonomy): Eukaryota > Viridiplantae > Streptophyta > Magnoliopsida > Alismatales > Alismataceae > Alisma > Alisma plantago-aquatica. The sequence goes on along the minus strand of OY856411.1, from coordinate 835,290,275 downwards.
AAAATGTACAGTTGAAGGTGTCATTGTTAGCCGGGTTGTTGGCTGAGATGCATATTAAACCTACCCTAAGAGATCAGATTAAGGAAGCACAACAGGTTGATGCTGAAGTTCAACAGATTAGGTCAGAGTATGGAAATGAGAAGCGAGATGGTTTCCATGACTCGGATGATCATGTAGCATGTTATCATGGGAGGATGATAGTGCCAGATATGGATAACTTGAGGAAGTTAGTCCTGGAAGAATCTCATTTTTCGATGTATGCTATGCATCCAGGGAGCACCAAGATGTATCGTAATTTGAAAGATCTATATTGGTGGCCTGGAATGAAGAAGGATGTTGTAGAGTTTGTTCTGAGGTGTCCTGTGTGTCAGCAAGTTAAAGCTGAACACCAGAAGCCTGCAGGAACAATGCAACCTTTACCCATACCACAGTGGAAGTGGGATCATGTTACCATGGACTTTGTTGTTGGCCTACCCAAGACAAACAAAGGACATGATTCCATTTGGGTAGTTGTAGATAGGTTGACTAAGACAGTGCATTTCTTACCTGTCAAAACAACCTTTTCTGCTGAAAGGTTATCACAGTTGTATGTGCAAGAGATAGTGCGTTTGCACGATGTTCCTGTCACAATAGTTTCTGACAGAGGTCCTCAGTTTACAGGTCATTTTTGGGAACAGTTACACAGAGCCTTAGGCACCAAGCTAAGGTTTAGTACGGCCTTTCATCCACAGATTGATGGATAGTCGGAAAGGACCATATAGACCTTAGAAGACCTGTTGAGAGCATGTGTTCTCCAGTTTACCGGAAGTTGGGATCTACACCTAAGCTTGATAGAGTTTGCCTATAACAATAGCTATCAACATAGTATTGATATGGCACCTTATGAATCCTTATATGGTAGACGATGTAGATCACCTTTGTGTTGGTTTGAGACTGGTGAGCATCAGTTGTTAGGTCCTGATCTTGTGCATCAGACCACAGAGAAGATTAAAGTAATACGACAACAGATTAAGACTGCATAGGATAGGCAGAAATCTTATGCTGACAAACGTCGTAGACCCTTAGAGTTCTAGGTTGGAGACAGAGTGTATCTCAAGGTCTCGCCTTGGAAAGGAGTCCTTCGTTTTGGAAGGAAAGGGAAGTTAGCTCCTAGATTTATGGGGCCTTATCCAATCATTGAACGGATTGAAAAAGTAGCCTATAAACTAGAGCTGCCACTAGAGTTACAGAGGTTACATCCTGTGTTTCACATTTCTATGCTAAAGAAATGTCACCCTGATACTGAGTCAATTCTACAACCTATGGAGGTAGAATTGAATGATGATATATCTTATGAGGAAGGACCAGTGTCAATCCTTGATAACAGAATTAAAAAGTTAAAGAAGAAAGATATAAGCCTTGTGAAAGTCCTCTGGAACCACCGTGGTGTTGAAGAAGCCACTTGGGAACTAGAGGATGAGATGAGAAGGAAGTATCCTGCCCTTTTCTCTTAATATGTTTTATCGATTTCGGGGACGAAATCCTTGTAAGGGGTGGATAATTTGTAACATCCCTGACCTGGGTTATGAGTTAACCCTAGGTGTTTTGCCTAATTATGTAATTAAGATACTGGTGATTATCTTTTTGCATGTAATTAAGTTCCTGAGGAACATACTTTTCCTTTTCTGTCCCTTTTAAACAATGTTGAATTGATTGTTTTGTAATACAGGGACCTATGTGCAATTTACCCAGTTAGAAGGGTTAACTTGCAATTTGCACATGTTGATATGTTCCTCTGATGTTGAGACATCATAAGAATGATTATGGTAAAGTTTGAGGGATTTCCCAAGCTTGAGCACCAAGGTGCAGCTGTGGAAGCAATCCCTGTGCTTGAAACCCTAAATTGGAGTAAAGTGCAATTTACCCAATTTGAGGGGTGCAACTTGTAAAATACACCATCTAAAACATCTTGTAAGACTCTTGTCATCATTTAGAGAAGAAATGATGAAGAAGTCACTTCAATTGAATAATCATATAATGAAAAACACCTTTGTGATTTAATAATCAAGGTGTAAGTACTATAGCCTCTTATGTGTGTGCTTTAGTAATAGGTTGATCTTCTTTGCCTTCATTTCTTGACCTTAGAATAAGGTTGTCCTTAGAAATAAGAAGAAGGGACGAGCAAAGAAGAAAGGAGGGACTTAGTTGAAAATAAGGAAAGCCTATGTGCCTATGTTGAAATTCCACCCAAGTATATAAGCCCTTTTCCTCACTTAGCAAAGGAATGTTTCTTTCGTTCCCTTCACTGTTCCCCCTTGCTCAACTGACTAAGGAGAGCTCTGGAGCTCATGAGGACGACCAGGGGAGTGCAAGGTAGGTTTGTATTCTTCTTTTTTCTTAAATTCTTGGATGAAACTAGAATTCAAGGTCAAATTCATGGCTAGCTCACTTAGCTCTATCTTTCTAGCCATCTCTTCTCAACTTTTCTTGGAGGATTCACCTTGGCCAACCTATGGAGGTTCTAGGACGCCATTAAAGGCTTGGATCTCGAAATCTTGGAGCTCAAGGAGCAAGCTTTAGGCGGGTTTTATAACTCTAAACCTATGCTTTGTTATATACATCTTTTCTATGCTTTTAGTTGCTAGTTCTTCTTCTTCCCTATCTTCCCTTGCTTCCTTGCAAGAAAACCCGTGAGGAACTGTTGCTGTTCTTGAGCTAGAAGATGAGGGCGTTATTTCCTATGCTTATCCACGGTTTTCCACTTTACCATATGACCTCAACCAATTGCCCATACGGTTTGCAAAACCGTTTGATGGGAAAACGGTTTCAAGGTCGTATGAAGGCATACGGTCTCAAGACCGTATGGCTGCGTTGACCAAGCGTGGACCGTATGAGAATCCTGTTCAAAATTATATAGGTTAATCACCCACAAAATTTGAGAGGTTAACTCCAAAGGAATCGTGAGATATAGGCAAAACAATTAGCAAATTCAATTGAATTTAGTTCTGATTTTCAATCTGCTCAATTTGCCCTTTTTGGGCAAATGGTCTCAAGACCGTATAAGATGGTTGAATAAGAGTTGACCGTATGAGATTACTGTTCATAATGATGTTAATTAATGACTCACCAAATTTTATGGACTAATTCCAAACGAGTTAAGAGTTGAAGGTTGATTACTAGGGCAAACCCTAAGTGAAATCAGTGCTGAAATCTCAATGAGTTACTTAGTGTTTTTGGGTTGATTAGTCCAAACGGTCTCAAGACCGTTTGGGGATCACCCAAGACCGTATGGAGGTCTGGGGTCAAGTATAGTTGACCAATTGAAGGTACAAAGATACCAAATTACATTGCAATTAAGTATTGACGTAATGAGCAACTCAATAAATCAAAACTTGATGAATTTTCACTAGAGTCCAAAGGATGGATGGGCAAACGGTCTTAAGACCATTTGGAACTCATCCAAACGGTCTCAAGACCGTTTGGTGACAACCCAAGACCGTTTGGAGGTCTAGGGTTAAGGTAATTTGATCAATTGAGGGCCCAATTACAATGGGTTATTGAAATAATCAAATTGCTGATTTGTGACTTAATTAAGGTTCAACCCCTATCAAATCAATCTAGATTTTGATGAATTCTTGGGCAAACGGTCTCAAGACCGTTTGGAGTATATCCAAATGATCCCAAGACCGTTTGGGCCAAGTTTGAACCCAATTGGAGGTCAATTGATGGGTTCAACTTCGATTTGATTCACATTGTTGAGTGTTGATGGTTGAACGTTTATAGACCTTAATTGAACCAACTCCAACCCTATTTGGATATCAATTGAGGGTCAATTGAGTGACCAATTGGTTAAGGCTAACCCTAATTGTCTCAATTGATAAGTGGTTAGCAATCTTGAGACCAATTGAAGGCTTCAACATAGGAAACCCTAATCGAGTTTACCCTTTGAACCACCTTGGTGGTCCATATGATCTTGAGCTTTTGAGGTCATTCGACCTCAAGACCGTATAAGGTCATTCGACCTCAAGACCGTATAAGGTCATTCAACCTCAAGACCATATAAGGTCATTCGATCTCAAACCGTATGAGGGCATTCGATCTCAAACCGAATGAGGGCATTCGACCTCAAACCGTATGAGGGCATTCGACCTCAAGATCGAATGAGGGTATACGACCTCAAGATCGAATGAGGGTATACGACCTCAAGATCGAATGAGGGCATACGACCTCAAGATCGTATGAAGGATGAAGGTGTGAAACCTAGTGGAGACTTTTGAAGTTAAGTCTGCCTAATGCCGTGAAGGCTTAAATGGTTAAATAGTTGTTCAACCTAAACCCTATTGATACCAAAAGACATTAAGGGTCAAGTGGTTAGTAAATTAAACCATGATGATGATCAATGTGTAATTTACCATAATACCCTTGAAAGGTTCAATTGAGTGAAACCTTGTTCTAATCAAACCCTAATCACTCAATAGTGGTGATTTGGTCTATGTTAATCAAAGAGGACTTAACCCAACCTGATCTAGATTGGTGTTATCACCATCTACAAGTATGAGGAGAGAGAAAGTATCTTAAGAAAGAGAAAGTACCCTTTTATGATGGAAATTCAAGTAAAGTATCTTCAATACACATGAATGTGCATGATTAGGGTATGATCGACCTATGTGAGATCATGGAACCCTAATTATGATAAATGATGAATCTTAAACTAATCTGAGAGCATCAATGATGATGTTCCTCATACATGATGATGTTATGAGTTCAATTCACCATAATGTGATTAGTAAACCCTAATTCAAGGGTAATGACATGTAATGTGAATAGTAAACCCTAATTCAAGGGTGATGACATACAAAATGAGTAGCAAACTCTAATTGATGAGAATCAGAGAACTTAGCTCTTATGATAAGAGTGAAAAGTATATTCTTGTTTTATAAGTTGAATTAACCATGCAGGTTCTGATATAAAGGTGATCATATCCAGGTATGGATGATGATATTATATTCATTGAAAGCATGTTGTTAGCTTTATGAATAGTAAAATATCTTGATGCCTTGTCAGTGGCATCCTATGTTTTAATGGGCTGAAAGAGCCATGAATACCATCAAGGTCATGCTTTAGAGATGACTTGTGATGAGTATACTGAGAAATGATGATTGATGTGAGTTAGGTTTGTTACATTTAGTATTCTACTTTCATAGCTGTTGTGCTACTGTTATTGTTTGAAGAACAATGTATGATGTTAAAAGAATACTGAATGTACCTAACTAATCAAGTGTAATGTAGAGCCCTGATCATAGATCCATCATTGTTAGAGATCAAATGATGGTGAAACAGGTTTTCCTACGGGAACTCCTGGATCACATACTGTTGAGTATGTGGGGTATATGGATGTGTAGAACCTTACATCCTAGTGTAGGAATTTGATGTAGATGTATAATCCGTCAATCCTTCACTACAAAACTCATACCGTATCAGTGGATGGTAAACATGAAACCTCCTGATGATGAGGAAAACATAGATATCCGTATCAGTGAAGATAAACATGAAATCTCCTGATGACGAAGAGAGTACAGAACGCCACTGTAACTCTAAAATAGCGAAGGACCAGATTACCCTGGTGAGATATAATAGTAGAGACACAAGATGTCCTACAAGTGATCCTCTTACTGACTGAGGAAGGTGAAGGTCATGAGAATCCGGCTCTTTTGATGACCTAGTATGATACTAAGGCACTTAACAGTGATTGGTTGGGGTATGAGTGGTAAACCTCATCTCCACAGGGCATAATAATAAGACTGTTTGAAAAACATAATCTACAGCGTAGTATACCTGTTAAAGGTAACTATGAGCTAACTGATTGATGTTACACTGTATAGTGCATATGTTCTTCATGCTTGATAAATGTTGAACTCTTGTTTACAACTGCATCTGCTAGTGAATACTTTGTAAGCTTTTACTGCTTAAGTTATTCTTTGATGTTATAATAAAGCTTCTGGCGGAGAGTTATAACTCTCGCTGGGACAATTATGTACAATTGTCTCACCCCGTAGACTTCAACTTTTTAGGTGGACGTCGAGGACAAAGGAACAGGTCTACAGGTGACCAATCCCAACAGCAGCAGCACCAAGAGCAGCAGTAAATCTCAGGTGGAGATTTAGCCTGCCATGTGGTGTAGTTAGAGTCAGTCCTATGTGTCCTCTGTACTCTCAGATCTTGGAGTCTTTTGGTTATGAGTTCTTGAGATTTTGTATCCTGTTGTATATAATTACTCAAGAAGTAATTATCATGAGATGTAAATAGTTTATCTCCTTTTATGAATGAAGCTTTATGGATTCAAGCTCTTGTCTCGAAAAGTTTTAATTTCCCGTGATTTTTGTCTTCCGTTGTTAATCGATTCGCTTCCGCTAAGTTTAAATCGTGTTTATAACGTGGTTTGGAGATCAGAGCCCACAGTGTATCCTTGTGAAACCCTAGTTGAGGGTGTATCCTTATGAACCCTGGTTGAGGGTGTATCCTTGTGAAACCCTAGTTGAGGGTGTAACCTTATAAACCCTGGTTGAGGGTGTATCCATGTGAAACCCTAGTGGAGGGTGTATCATTGTGAACCCTGGTTGAGGGTGTAACCTTGTGAAACCCTAGTGGAGGGTGTATCATTGTGAACCCTTGTTGAGGGTGTATCCTTGTAAAACCCTAGTTGAGGGCGTATCATTGCATTGTTTATAGGAAACTTTATAATAAAGTTATGCCTTAAACTAAGATAAGTCCATATCACGTGAGGTAGTTGGACAATTCTAATGTGTGGCCTATGCATTATATGCTAAGGGTGAGTATTCTGTGATGGAATGTATTAAGAGGGCAAATATCTTAATACAAGATAAAGTTGGTTAACTCAAGAGGGTCTGAATTAATGAGAAATGGGGAACCCTGACCCTAATTTGGGGAAAAGGGAATGATAAACCATGTTTGATAGTGAACCCTAATTCCTGGTTAAGGAATGATGGTGTTACTATTGTATCACATGATGTGATGAATATCTTGTATGACTGTTATCATGCCTAATAACCATGCAGGTATGATGAGATGATGAATATAGCCAAGTTTGGGCTGTGACATTTATATAATAAATGTTGATTGTCTTTTTGTGCGTTGATGTTGTTGTTGGTTAATAAAAGTAAAAATGTGTACGGATTTTATAAACCATGTGAATAAGTTGTTGCCTAGTGAGAGGTGACAAGATGTGAATGGCCTTATGAACCATGTGAATAAGTTGTTGCCTAGTGAGAGGTGACAAGATGTGAATGGCCTTATGAACCATGTGAATAAGTTGTTGCCTAGTGAGAGGTGACAATATGTGAATGGCCTTGTGAGCCATGTGAATAAGTTGTTGCCTAGTGAGAGGTGACAAGATATGAATGGCCTTGTGATCCATGTGTGATGCTTGGGTAAAAAGTATCATGTTTCTTTGTAGCATTTGTGTTAATAAGTTATGCTAGAGAACTTGGCTGATGTTACATTTCTGTTGTATATCTATAGTTCATTGATGATTATTCATATCTGTTGTATTCATTACAAGTAGATGGATGAACTATGAGTCTACCATGGGTAGATGCAATGCTCTTATTGAAAATGGAGATTATCTTATTCTGTTCTATGAAGAATAATTCTGCCTATTAATGTAAAAGTAACCCCTGCTCAGTTTAATTTCATAATCTTCTATAACAATGTTTCTGGTAGAGAGTTATATCTCTCGCTGGGGTAATTTACAATTGTCTCACCCCCGTGGGAAACATTTTTAGGTATGCATGAAAGGCAGAGCAGAAACCCTAGAACAGGGAAAGAGCAGCAGCAACCGCAACAGCAGGGACAACAATAAGATCTCAGGTGGAGATATTGTCTGTCTAGTCATATAGATAATAGTCCTATGTGTCGTCTCTGTACTCTCAGGTCCTCAGAGTTTTTAGTCAGTGTTTTTGATATATCAGTCTGAGGTTTTGGCTTGATGCCTCAAGATTTGTATGCTGCCTGCATATATGTTTATAAGGCAGCTGATGATGTAGTCTCTGGAAAAAGATGGTACAAGATATGTACGTTTGAAATAGAATGTATATGATATACAATGGCATTTGTTGGAAAAGATTTCCTATGTGTGGATCTCTTTGCAAAAAGTTTTAATTTATAGTGATTTTTGCTAATCCGCTGCTTGATGAACGCTTCCACATTAGTTAATCTTGTTTTCGTGAGACGGTCGTCACAATTTAGTGGTATCAGAGCTCTAGGTTCGCTGAGTCTACAGAGACATAGGACTAAGGTAGTAGAGTCTGTTCTGGTGTCATCCGGTGTATCTGAAAGTGCCTTCTGCTCGTATAAGAGAAGAAGAACTTAAAGATGACTGGGTCACATGAGGAGGTTGCTGCAGGAAGAAGCAATGTTGCACTAGGAAAAGGTGCATGGGAGCAGGCAAGAGAGAGATATAGAAATGATGCCTGAAGAAAATCTAGAGATGGAAAATCCTGTGTGTATAATGGTATGAAAAGTGGAAAATATGATAGTAAATAAAGTGCATACTACCTAATCTCAATACTTGTATACCCTGGCCAGGTATATGATTATTGTAGATAAGGCAAGTATGAAAATCTTAGATTGTTATCATTTTGATTACTATTATCAAGTAGTCATTCTGAAACAATCCAGAGAGTATAATGAAATTAAATAGGAAGAGCTAAGTGAAATATTTTCAACAAACTTAGTGAACTTGCTTCGTGAATACTTAGTGAACTTGCTCCGTGAATACTTAGTGAACTTGCTTCGTGAATACTTAGTGAACTTGCTTCGTGAATACTTAGTGAACTTGCTCCGTGAATACTTAGTGAACTTGTTCCGTGAATACTTAGTGAACTTGCTCCGTGAATACTTAGTGAACTTACTCCGTGAATACTTAGTGAACTTGCTCCGTGAATACTTAGTGAACTTGCTTCGTGAATACTTAGTGAACTTGCTCCGTGAATACTTAGTGAACTTGATCCGTGAATACTTAGTGAAATTGCTCCGTGAATACTTAGTGAACTTGCTCCGTGAATACTTAGTGAACTTGCTCCGTGAATACTTAGTGAACTTGCTCCGTGAATACTTAGTGAACTTGCTCCATCGTTTTTACTCTTCTAGGCCACAACGAACATCGGATATTAAGTTACTCCAAATCTAATCTTGAATTAATGTCTTTAGTCTTCCCATCTCTTTCTAACAACCAATCTAAAATATTTTCACAGACGTTCTTCTCAATATGCAAACATCCATGTTATGTCGTAACAATAATGTTGTCCAATAAGAAAGCTAAAAAAAGATGCTTTTATTTTTCCATCCACTATTTGCAAAACTCATGGGGATGTAATCATTTAAAAGGATTTCCACCTCTTCACCAGATAAGGGTTGTGGTGCAGTATCAAACTCAGTGTCACCATTGAAATTTTTAGCATCCTTACGCCATGGATGATTGGTAGGCAAGAAACGACGATTTCCCAAATTTACCACCTTACTACTTGATGGAAGGTAAATGGATCCACTAGAAGAATGACATGTAGGGCATGATTTATATCCTTTTGTACTACATCCAGAAAACATGGAATAAGTTGGAAAATCACTGATAGTCCATAATAAAGCTACACACATAATAAAGTTTTCACCAACAGAAGAATCATATACTTTTACACCGTCATCCCATAATGTTTTCAACTCATCGATCAATGGACGCAAGTAAATATCAATTTCTTTTGGCATCTTTGGTCCATCAATCAAAAGAGTCAACATAAAATAAGATTGATCCAAAACGAGCCATGGGGGCAAGTAGTAAACCATTAAAATCAATGGCCATATGGAATGATTGCTACCCTTTGCCATGTTGAAAGGGTTAAATCCACCGGATGCTAACCCTAAATGAACATTACGAGGTTCAATACTAAATGTCGAGTGTTTGCTATCAAAATCTTTCCATGCTTCAAAATCTCTAGGATGACTCATTTCTCCTACCTTGCTTGGTGGTGTCTTATTGTGCCATGTCATAAGAGTAGCTGTGCATGTGCACATAAACAACCTTTTTAACCTTGGAATCAATGGAAAATAACAAAGAATCTTGGCTGGTGTAACCGTTTTCTTCTTCTTTAAATCTGGACATATCCATTTAGATTTTTTCAACTTTGGACACTCACTTAAGTTTTCATTTTCTCCATAATATAATAAGAAATCATTAGGACAAGCATGGATCTTATTATATTTTAGACCTAAATTGCTCATTACCTTTTTACACTCATACCAATTTTTTGGAAGTGTATTATTTGGAGGAAGAATTTTATGAGAAAAATCCAAAATATCACATGCACCCTTCTTACTCAATTTGTTATCACATTTCATCTTTAACAAATCAAGTATAGCATCCAACTTAGAGATAGGACAATCATGATATAGTGGAGTGTTAGCATCATTTATCAATTCTTCATAATTATCAATATCATGCTCAAGAAATTGTTGATCTTTGTTACTTGAGTTAATGATTTTCTCAACTTCCTCATAAGTTCCCATCATGTCATGTATCATATGTATAGTTTCATTATTGTTCAGGTTCTGCAGTTTAGGTTCATGATCATTTTCTCCATGATACTTCCATCTTGTATATTGATCAATGAAGCCATTACACAGGATATGTGTAACATCCCTGACCTGGGTTATGAATTAACCCTAGATGTTTTGTCTAATAAGGTTGAGTAGATTCTTAATCTTATCTTGGGAAAAGTAATTAGGCCTCATAAGAAACTTGTGTTTCAATTTTGGTCATGTTTGAGCAATGTTGAAGCAATGTTTGCTTATTTTGGACTAAAGTGCAAATTACCCAAGTCGAGGGGTTAACTTGCAAATGTTTCATGATAAGATGTTCCTCTGATGTTAAGACATCATAATAATGAATGTGATGTAGTGGTATGGTTTCCACAAGCTTGGGCACCAAGATTAAGCTTGTAAAGCAATGTTGTGCATTAAAACCTAGTTTTGGTGAAAAGTGCAATTTACCCAAAATCTAGGGTTCAATATGCAAATTACCACTTCAATAAAGTCTCTAATTTTTCTTGGCATCATGAAGAGAAAAGAAAATGAGAGTTACTTCTCATTTGAATTAAGATGGAGGAGAGAGAATCTTGATATTAAAATAATCAATATTTAATCCTAATTGAAACCCTAATTCAATTTAGGGCAAAAATGAATAAAAATAATTGAAGGGATTTCAACCAAAATGTTTTGGGTTGATTTTGAATAAGGATGGACGTTCCTTTTCCAAGATAAGGAACGAAAATATCTTAAGTAGGTGAAATTCCACTCACCTTATTATAAAGAAAAGTAATTTCCACTCACATATGGGATATTAATATAATAAGCATTAAGGTGCTTAATTTGCTTTTCTTTAAATTGAGGATAATGAAGGAGAATTAAAGGCAAAGGGATATGCCTCGTATCCATGGAGTTGAGGGGGGAAGAGGCGGCCATAATTTTTGGATTAATTGGATTTTTATAAGGCATATTCTCTCTCATCAATTTCTTTATAAAAGTGCCATTTCCAAGCCCAAACCAAGGCCTTTTTCGGATTTTCTTCTTCTCCTTGCTTGAAAAACCGACCAAGGAGCTAGAGAGGAGCAGGGAGCACGTCCACAACCTGTGGGGAAGCCCTTGACCTTCGTTCTCCTTGATTTCATGGTGGAAATCGAAAATAAATTATGGATTCCTTCTTATTTCGATCTCCTCTTCAACCCTAGCCAACTTTTGCAATCAAAAGCTTAAGGAAGAGCCTAGGGGGAGTTGCTAGAGCTTCATACACCATTAATGGCGTGATTTTGGAGCTTTGGATCTCAATTGGAGGCGGGTTTTATAACTCAAACCCTTAAACATTGCTATTGCATCAATTCTCTATGCTTTGTTGATTGATTTCTTCAATTTGATACACACTTGTTTCTTTGCTGAAATTTCCATCAAGAACGGTTGCTGTTCTTGGTTTTTCGAAGGAATGGGATGATGACATCATCCTAGATGCTTATCCAAAGAAAATTACCAAGCGAAACCATTTTGATAGCTACTCCAAATCGTTTTAATTTGATTGGCTATGCGGTTTCAGCAAACCGTTTAAGGGCAAACGGTTTGAAACCGTTTGGGAGCAAACGGTTTCAAGACCGTTTGAGATGGTTTACCAAGCGTTGACCGTTTGGGAATTTTGTTCCTAATTATGTAGTCTGATAACCCTCCAAAGTTTAGGGATTAACTCCAAAGGAATCGAGAGTTGAAGGCCAATCCATTAGGCAATCGAATTGAATTATGTGCTGATTATCAACCTAATTAACTTGACCTGGTTGAGAAAACGGTTTCAAGACCATTTGAGATGGTTGACCAAGCGTTGACCGTTTGGGATTCCTGTTCAAAATTATGTTTATTAATAACCCTCCAAATTTGAGGGATTAACTCCAAAGGAATCGTGAGTTGAAACCTAATCAATTAGGGAAACCTAATTGGATTAAGTGCTGATTTTCAATCTGATTTAATTGAACGTTTTGGGCAAACGGTCTCAAGACCGTTTGAGTGCATTGACCAAGCGTTGACCGTTTGGGATTACTGTTCCTAATGATGTGGTATAATGACTCACCGAATTTTAGGGATTAACTCCCAAGGAATCATGAGTTGAAGGCTATTCAATTAGGCAAACCCTAATTGAAAACAGTGCTGAAATTTCAATGAGTTAAGTTGAGATTTTGGGTTGATTAGCCCAAACGGTTTCAAGACCGTTTGGGGATCACCCAAACGGTCTCAAGACCGTTTGGGGGTCACCCCAAGACCTTGTGGAGGTCTGGGGTCAAGTATAGTTGACCAATTGAAGGTCCAAAGGTACTAATCATATTGCAATGTAGTGCTGATTTGTTGATCAACTCGATAGACCAATCCATGATGATTTTTCACTAGAATCCAAAGGTTGGATGGGCCAAACGGTCTCAAGACCGTTTGGAGCTCATCCAAACGGTCTCAAGACCTTTTGGTGGTCACCCAAGACCGTTTGGAGGTCTAGGGTTGAGTATGGTTAGGTGTTTGAAGGTCTAAAGGTACCAAGTTGTTATACAATGCAATGCTGATTTGGTGATCAATCCAATGATCCAAACCTTAATTGGATGGCTTGGATTTGAGTGATATGATGGGAAAACGGTCTCAAGACCGTTTGGAGGTCATCCAAACGACCTCAAGACCGTTTGGGGTCAGGTAATACCCAATTTGGTTGATGGTTCAATGGTTTCAAAGCAACTAGTCTTACATTGATTAGTATTGAAGGATCATCGATTCCAAACCCTAATTCAATTGAATCAAACCCTAATTGATGATCAATTGAGGGTAAATTGAGGGTCAAATCAGTTTAAGGTTGACCTATTAAAATCAATTGAAGTATGAGTATAGGTCCAATTGATGATTGGTTCCATGAATTCAATGATTGAAGGAATCAACATTGAAAACCCCAATTCAATTGGAAAGCTCATGTCATTGAAGGTCCAATTGATCAAACCTTTTTGGAAACCTAATGTAATTAGGTGAGAGATACCCTTAATGGTACTAATCAATAATGCATAACAAATGCATGGATCCAATATATGATTAGTAAACCCTAGTTGAGGTTGTATCCTTATGAACCCTGGTTGAGGGTGTATCCTTGTGAAACCCTAGTTGAGGGTGTATCCTTATGAACCCTGGTTGAGGGTGTATTCTTGTGAAACCCTAGTTGAGGGTGTATCCTTATGAACCCTGGTTGAGGGTGTATCCTTGTGAAACCCTAGTTGAGGGTGTATCCTTATAAACCCTGGTTGAGGGTGTATCCTTGTGAAACCCTAGTGGAGGGTGTATCATTGTGAACCCTGGTTGAAGGTGTAACCTTGTGAAACCCTAGTGGAGGGTGTATCATTGTGAACCCTGGTTGAGGTTGTATCCTTGTAAAACCCTAGTTGAGGGCGTATCATTGCGATTGTTTATAGGAAACTTTATAATAAAGTTATGCCTTAAACTAAGATAAGTCCATATCACGTGAGATAGTTGGACAATTCTAATGTGTGGCCTATGCATTATATGCTAAGGGTGAGTATTCTGTGATGGAATGTATTAAGAGGGCAAATACCTTAATACAAGATAAAGTTGGTTAACTCAAGAGGGTCTGAATTAATGAGAAATGGGGAACCCTAACCCTAATTTGGGGAAAAGGGAATGATAAACCATGTTTGATAGTGAACCCTAATTCCTGGTTAAGGAATGATGGTGTTACTATTGTATCACATGATGTGATGAATATCTTGTATGACTATTATCATGCCTAATAACCATGCAGGTATGATGAGATGATGAATATAGCCAAGTTTGGGCTGTGACATTTATATAATAAATGTTGATTGGCTTTTTGTGCGTTGATGTTGTTGTTGCTTAATAAAAGTAACAATGTGTACGGATTTTATGAACCATGTGAATAAGTTGTTGCCTAGTGAGAGGTGACAAGATGTGAATGGCCTTATGAACCATGTGAATAAGTTGTTGCCTAGTGAGAGGTGACAAGATGTGAATGGCCTTATGAACCATGTGAATAAGTTGTTGCCTAGTGAGAGGTGACAAGATGTGAATGGCCTTGTGAGCCATGTGAATAAGTTGTTGCCTAGTGAGAGGTGACAAGATATGAATGGCCTTGTGAGCCATGTATGATGCTTGGGTAACAAGTATCATGTTTCTTTGTAGCATTTGTGTTAATAAGTTATGCTAGAGAACTTGGCTGATGTTACATTTCTGTTATATATCTATAGTTCATTGATGATTATTCATATCTGTTGTATTCATTACAAGTAGATGGATGAACTATGAGTCTACCATGGGTAGATGCAATGCTCTTATTGAAAATGGAGATTATCTTATTCTGTTCTATGAAGAATAATTCTGCCTATTAATGTAAAAGTAACCCCTGCTCAGTTTAATTTCATAATCTTCTATAACAATGTTTCTGGTGGAGAGTTATATCTCTCGCTGGGGAAATTTACAATTATCTCACCCCCGTGGGAAACATTTTTAGGTATGCATGAAAGGTAGAGCAGAAACCCTAGAACAGGGAAAGAGCAGCAGCAACAACAACAGCAGGGACAGTAATAAGATCTCAGGTGGAGATATTGTCTGTCTAGTCATATAGATAGTAGTCCTATGTGTCGTCTCTGTACTCTCAGGTCCTCGGAGTTTTTAGTCAGTGTTTTTGATATATCAGTCTGAGGTTTTGGCTTGATGCCTCAAGATTTGTATGCTGCCTGCATATATGTTTATAAGGCAGCTGATGATGTAGTCTCTGGAAAAAGATGGTACAGGATATGCACGTTTGAAATAGAATGTATATGATATACAATGGCATTTGTTGGAAAAGATTTCCTATGTGTGGATCTCTTTGCAAAAAGTTTTAATTTTTAGTGATTTTCGCTAATCCGCTGCTTGATGAACGCTTCCACATTAGTTAATCTTGTTTTCGCGAGACGGTCGTCACAATATGATACCGAATAACATCTAAATGTTGATGAATAAGATTCTCACAACTTGTACATAGACATAGTTTTTCTGATTTGGGGTTGTCTTTGAATGCAAAATCTAAAAAAAAATCTCCACACCCTCACGGAAGTGCATATTGTTCAATCTTTCAAATTTTGAATTGCAACTATACATCCAACTTTTATCTTCAATAAATGTGTATGCCATCGTGGCAATTCCTTCAAACAAACACAAAACAAGCATACACATTTTATTTAGTTTATAAACAAATGAATATATGCATTGATAGATACACTTAGCTAACGTGAACTATATCACCAAATAACTAAGAATTTTACTAACATGGTTAAATGACTACACCATGCTAACTCATAATATTTTACAAAAGAAATAAACTAAAATCCCATATATTTTTGTTTATTAGAAATTCTCTAGAAGCTTATATTACCCTAGACAACCCCCATACATTTCACTAATTGCAAATATACAAAATCCAGATTTTGATATATACCCCTTGAGCTAATATATAGGAGAGTATAAAATTCTAACATTGCCAATTACACATAGAAAGACTTAAACAAAAAGTCAAAATGGATTTTTTGGACCTAAATGACTATTTCTTTTTTCAAATTTAGGTACATTATACCTACATACATTTACTTACATGTTACAATTCGGCATAGGAGTCATTGTGTCATTAAGATCACCAAGTTTCCACATCCTAAAGGCATATGCAAGTTATAGGTTCTAGATTGCATTAATGATTAAATACAAAGAAAATTTTACTGGAGTTGGAAAAGAAGGGGATTCAAACTATCAAATTTATACGAAATCAACTTCCTTTTTCTAGATCATACTCATATTTAAAAACATTTTATGGTGTCCCAGTTGTGAAGCTAGAAATCATTGTAGAAGGGCATCAAAGAAAACAATACACAATGTAAGAAAATGCAAATTGATCATCTAACATTGTTTTTTGTAAAATGCAATAGGAAATACATAGGTTAAGTTACACATCCTAATTGAAATTCCCATTTTTATACATGATATTATTACCCACATGATTAGCTAAATAATATTATATAGGTGTATGAATTTCAGGATGTGGCACTATGTGTGATGGTGTGTCTACAACTAATTGTATTGTATCAAGAAATAGATAACTTCATATAGAATCAAACCTATTTGCAAAAATAAACATGCTAAAAAAATAGATGTATGCATCAACATACGACCTAGTTTAAAAAGTAGGTTGATACCCTATTGTCTCAACATGGTATTTTATAGTCAAATTGCAAAACAATACAACTCGTGTATGTCTCAACTAATAGGAAAGACCACAAAAACATTAACTTACCACAAGAGGTCAAGAGGATAAGTAATAGGTAGGTTTGGGATACACCTAAAGGGTAAGCAATATGAATACAAGTTTCAGGAAAAGTTCAAAGTAGTGGCTCCAGCATAGCACTAGTGACAGTTGGAAGGATTTCACATCAGTTGTTATGTAGACGATGAAGCATACGACTGACCTAAGGCAAGAAGTAGATGAGGAGGTAGGAAGAGAAGTAGTTTCTAGGTTTCCAGGCAGTACATGAACATCACAGGACTAGACTGGAAAAACTTAAGAAATATGTATGTTGTCAAACTTATCTAGCCATCACATTTGCAAAAATACCCCCATCTAACCTGCTATGTTTTTCAGTCATTTAGGGGACTACATCAGGACTAATAGAGTTGGTAATTTTGGTACAATACATTTTCCACCAAAGAGTTGATAGTCCTAACTCAGTTGCATAAAAGAATAAAACTCAATCCCAATTCAGTTTGGAATAAATATGTATTAGAGACTGAGAAAAGAACGAATCTCTACTATGGAAAACACCAAAGACGTATGCGGAATAGTTTAATTGGAATCATATTTACCTCAATAGTTTACTAAGAAGTAAATAGGTTTTAATCAACAAAACTATATTTGTCGAGAGAGAGGACCACATAAGTCGAAGCCAAAATAAGGGGAGATATACCATGCCGAAGGAGTGAGGAAAAATATTGCTAATATATTATATTCAACACCTCATCCAAATAGTATATACAAACAAAGATTTTTTGTGTTCTTTTAGTATAAACATGTTGTGCAGTGATTAGCAGTGCTCAAATGAGATGCTAAAGGGCATTTCTTGCTTTTTCGTATGCTAGATTTTAGTGCATTGGAGAAGATGTGGAAGGATACTATGCGACGACATCATTTATTGAAGCAGATTGTGATTAGCAGGAGGGTACCATCCCAATGAAATAAGATTATGCATACTAGTTTCCGATTTTCACTAGAAATGGATATGAACTCTACTTGGTACTCCTTTTCTTCGCTCTTGATAAGGGATCGAGATTTATAACATCACGAATTCGAGTTAAAAATATTTGTGAATGAAAATCTCTCTAACCTTGAAAAGATGATATCTTGTCTGTTTTTTCTGATTCCTTCCCTTTGTCGTGTTGTTGCTTGTTAGTCGAACTGTTGCTCTCCAGCAAGCATATTGCTTTCTTAGCTTCCGATGCGTGGCACCACCTTCATCTACAAGATTAATGTGTAAGAATCCAGCCGGTCAGCCAACTTCCGCTCCATATCGCCAACACCATCGCTAGTCAAAGAGGGAGTTGCGGGAAGAGGGGAATGGGTTTGTTCCGTCAGAATTTTTTGCGGTGAATAACAACTGACTAGAGCCGGATCAATTCTAAGTGGGTGGGGTCTTTTGCACATTTTTCCAATTTAGGAGTAGGTGGACTGGCGGGAAAAGATCCACAATTTGGTGGACCAGTGGGGAAATATAATTTGGGGCAACCACCGTCAAGGATAAATGGTCGTTAAACTTACAAATACACCCTCCATCTAAAATGCCCTACCTTTCAGTAGTGTGGCGAATAGGCTACCAAAAAAACAAACACAAACCATAGGTGGTGGCTTGGAAGTTGAAGGGTTTGTTTCAAACAGGCTCATTGAAAGGAGAAGGGGCAAAAAATATTTGAGTCTTCTCGTGGGAGGCTATCTCCCTGGTGGTTCTGACAACATTGAGACAATAGATGACAATTGCGGTTAGAGATGATTGGACATTAGTGTAACATCCCTGACCTGGGTTATGAACTAACCCTAGGTGTTTTGCTTAATTATGTAATTAGATACTAGTGATTATCTTTTGGTATGTAATTAAAGCTTCTGAGGAACATATAATTCTATTTCTGTCCCTTTTGAACAATGTTGTAATATTATTTTGTAATACAAGGACTTATGTGCAAATTACCCAATTAGAGGGGTTAACTTGTAAATTTCAAATGTTTAGATGTTCCTCTAATGATGAGACATCATAAGAATGAATATGATGAAGTATGATGGATTCTCCAAGCTTGGGCACCAAGATGCAGCTTGTGGAGCAATCCTTGTACTTAAAACTCTAGTTTTGGTGTAAAGTGCAATTTACCCAAAATTTGGGGTGCAACTTGTAAAATACACCTTCTAGAGTATCTTTTATGACTCTTGTCATCATTTAGAGTAAGGATGATGAAGAGGGCACTTTAATTGAATAATCAAATAAGAATGATAACCCTTATAAATTAAATAATCAAGTTATAAGCCTAATAACCCTTCTATATGTGCAACTTAGTAAGAAGTTGGCTTTCTTCACCTTTAGACCTTGGGTTTAAAATGAGTTTTTCTTAAGTATGGAAGGGAGAAACGTGGCTTAGAAGAAGGGAAGGACCTAGATGAGAAATGGAGAAACAAGTTGTCCTTATGTTGGAATTTCACCCAAAGTATATATACACCTTTTCTCACTTAGCAAGGATCATTTTCTTCACTTCCCTTCTTATCCCCTTGCTTATACCGACTTAGGACAGAGCTCTGGAGAAGAGGAGAATGGCCAAGCAGTTCTAGGTAAGCTTTGATCATCATCTTGCTCGAATTCATGGAGGAAATCATGTTGCAAGGTTGGTTCTATGGTCTTTCTTACTTAGTTCTTCCTTCTAGCCATCCTTTCCAACCAATTATTGAAGAAGGAACCTTGGATGACCTATGGAGCTCAAGCCACCATTAAATATTCTAAGCTTGGAGCTCTAGATCTGGTTCTAAGGTGGGTTTTATAACTCTAAACCAGTAAATATTCGAAGCTTGTTCTTCTTTCCCCCATCCTTCCTTGCTTTCTTGCAACTAAAACCATGAAGAACAGACGTTGATCTGGAGGTAGAAGAAGATGGGCATGATTACCAATGCTACTTTATCAAACGGTCTTGCCCCCCCCTTTGGCCAAACGGTTTGCAAAACCGTTTGGGGCAAACAGTTTGCAAAACCGTTTGAAGGGCAAACGGTTTCACAAGGCCGGTTGGAGAAAACGGTCTCCAAGACCATTTGTTTGAGTTGACCAAGCATTTAACTTTTGAGATTCCTGTTCATACTTATGTTGGTTGATAACCCTACAAATTTGAGGGATTAACTCCAAAGAAATCATGAGTTAAAGGCTAATCAATTAGGTAAACCTAATTGGATTAAGTGCTGATTTCCAACCTGATTAACTTGAAATTTTTGGGAAAACTGTTTCAAAACCGTTTTAGGGCGTTGACCGTTTGAGATTCCTGTTCATAATTATGTTGGTTAATAACTCATCAAATTTTATAGGTTAAATCCCAAGGAATCATGAGTTAAAGGCTAATCAATTAGGTAAACCTAATTGGATTAAGTGCTGATTTCCAACCTGATTAACTTGAACTTTTTGGGCAAACGGTTTCAAAACTGTTTGAGGGCGTTGACCAAGCATTGACTGTTTGATATTCCTGTTAATAATTATGTTGGTTAATAACTCACCAAATGTGATAGGTTAAATCCCAAGGAATCATGAGTTAAAGGCTAATCAATTAGGTAAACCCTAATTGGATTAAGTGCTGACTTTCAACTTGATTGGTTTGACTTTTTGGGTTTTCTTGCCCAAACGGTCTCAAGACCGTTTGGGGATCACCCAAACGGTCTCAAGACCATTTGGGGGTCACCCAAGACCGTTTGAAGGTCTAGGGTCAAGTATGGATATGTGTTTTAAGATCCAAAGATGTGGTATGAACCCTAATCTTCTAAGTGCTGATTTTGCAAGTGATGAGTTGATTGTTTCGGGTTGATTGGCCCAAACGGTTAGATCACCCAAGACCGTTTGGAGGTCTGGGGTTAAGTATAGTTGACCAATTGAAGGTCCAAAGGTACACAATTACAAAGCAATCAATTACTGATTTGATGATCAGCTCAATAGCTCAAACCCTAATGATTTTTCACTAGAATCCAAGGGTTGGGTGATCCAAACGGTCTCAAGACCATTTGGAACTCATCCAAACGGTCTTGAGACCGTTTGGAGGTCACCCAAGACCGTTTGTAGGTCTAGGGGTGAGTATGGTTAAGCAATTGATGATCCAATGATACTAAGTTGGAGTGTAATCAATTGTTGTTTTGGTGATCAATCCAATGATCCAAACCTTAATTGGTTGACTTGGATTTTGATGATATGATGGGAAAACGGTCTCAAGACCATTTGGAGGTCATCCAAACGATCTGAAGACCGTTTGGGGTCAGGTCATGTCCCAATTGAATGATGGTTCAATGGGTTCAAATCAATTAAACCCACATTGAAATATGTTGAAGGGTTATTGATTCCAAACACTAATTCAATTGATTTAAACCCTAACTGATGGTCAATTGAGGGTCAATTGAGGGTAAAATCAGTTGAAGGTTGACCTATTTAACTCAATTGAGGTATGAGTATAGGTCCAATTGATGATTGGTTCCATGAATTCAATTATTGAAGTAATCAACATTGGAAACCCTAATTCAATTGGATACCTTATGAAGTGGAGGTCCAATGTGATTGAATCTTTGGGAATTAAGATGATGAATGTTCTATTGATCCAATGATGATTTGTAATGACAAACAATGAAGGCACAAAGGTTGAAACCCTAATAGTACCTAAGTGACTAGTACCAATTAAAGGGAGAATTCTTAATTGTTTATAGGATTAATAGCTTGATACACTATGTTAATCATAGTAGTATGTACTTGATTGAAGGGTTGATGTGACCTAATCAAGTTGAAAGAATGAAATATTAGAATACATATATATATAATTATGAATCATGTAATGATCTTATGTAGCACGACCATGTAAGGGAGCACGACCGTGGTAGCCTTAACTTGCACGACCGTGCAAGGGAGCACGACCGTGGTAGCCTTACTTTGCACGACCGTGCAAGGTGGCACGACCGTGGTGTCCTATAAAGAAATTGAAAAGTTTTGGTATTGTGCTGACATTGTTATATATATGCATGTCCTTAATTGTATAAGTCATACAGGTTGATATTATGAGGTGATCATAGCCAGGTAAGAGTTATGATGTCATATTCCTTAAAAACAATTATAAGCTTTTAGAGTAATGATATGTGAAAAGTATATGCATTGCTTCAATCATGGTCATGTTTTTAGATGACTTGATGCTTATATGTCACTTGATAGCAAGTGTTATGATAATATGAGGGTTTGAATAACCATGTTCCTGAATCATTTGATGAGATGGTTGAGAATTAATATCCATATGATAACTGATGTGAATTAAACTTGATACATTTAGTATTCTTCTTTTATAGTAGAGTTTTAATGATTAATGATTGAGAACATGCTTGATGCTAAAAGAATGCTAAAATGTACCTAAATAATCAAGTATAATCATATCATGTAGAGCTTTGATCATAGATCCATCATTGTCAGAAGCCAGATGATGGTGAAATAGGTTTTCCTAAGGGAACTCTTGGATCACATACTTTTGAGTATGTGGGGGATTATGGACGTGAATATCCTTACGTCCTAGTGTAGGAATTGATGTAGATGTATCTTAAATCTATCAACCCTTCACTATATGTTTATGCCGGGATGATGTATCACTAATCTCCAGAGGAAATCTTTAATGCCGCATCGATGAGAGATAAACAAGAGATCTTTCGATGACTAAGAGAGTACAGAACGCCACTGTGACTCTAATAGCAAAGTGCCAGAATACCCTGGTAAGCTATTGTAGCAGAGACATGAGATATCCTGCATGTTGATCCTCACACTGACTGAGGAAGATGAGGTCATAAGAATCTGACTCTTTTGATGACCTATGTATGATACCGATGCGACTTAGTAGTGATCGGTTGGAGTATGAGCGGCATACCTCATCTCCGTAGGGCACAATAATGATTGAAAATCATAATCAGCCGTGTAGCATAACTGCTTAGGTTGAACTACAAGAAACAATGATTGATGTTACATTGTTTATAAATTTTCTAGTCAAGTAACTAGTATACATGTTCTTCATATTCTTTATTGATATGATTGCTTAAGTAAATGTTGTCTTAATACCAAATATATCGTTGAATGCCTTGAAGATTATATTGCTTATGTTAATCCTTTATTTCTATAACAAAGCTTCTGGCGAAGAGTTATAACTCTCGCTGGGACAATTATTTAAAATTGTCTCACCCCCGTGGGATTCAAATTTTTAGGTGGACGTCGAGGACGGAGGAACCAATCCGAGGGTGGGCAGTATCAGCAGCAGCAACACCAGGGGCAGCAGTGAATCTCAGGTGGAGATACTGAGTGCCAAGTCTTATGGATAGTATGTCTTATGTCGTCTCTGTACTCTCAGGTCCTAGGAGTCAGTAGGTCTGAGGTTTTTGGCTTAGTGCCTCGATATTTTGGATCTTGCCCTGTACAGAAAATAAGGCAATGGATGTATGTAATCACAGAGATGTGATATCAAGCTATGATGTAAACAATTTACCTTGTTTTCTTATAAAGGAGTTATGGTTTAAAGATCTCTTTCCAAAAAGTTTTAATTTTCAGAAATTTTTATTATTTCGCTACTAATAATTTGCTTCCGCATTAGTTAATCTCATTTTCCACGACGGGTCATCTCAGTTACGGTCTACTGCTGCACTATAGTGTATGTGATTCATTCGATTATTGATTGCAGAGAGCATGAAATGGTGGCTGCCCAAGTTGAGAACAATAGATGGATGCTAGTGGGAGACTTTAACATTGTTCGCTCAGTAAGAGGAGAGGAGGGGTGGAGGCAATCTTGATATGTCAACGATGATAGACTTTAATGGTTGGATGAATGATGTGGGGTTAAAGGAGATGTTGTTTGAGGGGAGCACATTTACCTGGGTAGATAAAAAGAGAGGGACTTCAAACCTTTAGGAAAGGTATGATCGAGGTTTCTGCAACGTGGCATGCGATGAAGGAGGCATGACTTGCAATCTTAAACACCTTTGTTCGATCGGAGGAATCATATCACTGTCCATTGTTGGCACATGTGGTGAAATATGAGAAACCTATTGAGAGGAAAGGAGTTTTTAGATTTCATGTGAAGTAGTTGAACCATCCCGATTGTCTTCGGGTGATAGGAGAAGGGTGGAGGATGGAGGGGTGGGGTAACTCCTATTTCAGATTCTATGCTAAATTTAAGAATTTGAGAAGGGTGTTGCAGAAGTTGAACAAGGAGGTTTTTGAGAATGTGTTTCGTCAGGTGGCAACTTTGAAGAAGGTGGCTTACACGTTGCTATTATAGTTAGATGATGATCCATCAGATGTGAGAATGAAGGATTTAAGAGCAATAGAGAGGGATCTAAAGGAGAATTCAGGCTTGAAGTAGCTGAAAGAGGGGGACTACAATGCCCATTCTTTTCATTCTTATGCTATTACACACAGAAACACTCGACAATCACAAACATAATCATGGACACAAGATAGGAAATCAATGATCAACTAGGAATCCTCAACGAGGTGTTTTAGACCTTCTCCTACTTCTTTGGTGAGCAAAGATACTTGGATATGGAGAGTCGAGATAACTTTCTCTCTATAATCTCGACTATCCCAACGCATGAAGACAATGTCGAGTTTAATGTTGAGTTGATGGAATTGGAGCTACTCTTGATAGTGAAGGATCTGGAGCAGGATAGCGCTCCAAACTGGACAGTCTGATAATAAGGTTGTTCCATGCAACTTGGCCAATCATGGATCAATATATTATCGACCTGATTTGCCATTTTTTCAGATGAGGGAAGTTGCACAGAAGCATTAAGGGTGATTGACAGAGACATGCACAAAATTTAGGAAGTTAGAGGATGATAAGAAGACATGAATTAAAAATAAAGCCTAATGTTTCTCAAAATTAGATTTTTAGGGTCATGCACATATATTAGATAAGTAGTTTAAGGAGATATGAATAATTCTAAGCGATTGGACCAGTTAAGACAAGTTAAAGAAATAGTAGGAAATATAGTCAGATTATCATATTTATAGCCTCACAACGTTCAGAGGAAGATGGTGTTAGAGGAAGAATCCTCTAATCACAAATAATGTAAAAAAATAAAAGAGGGAGGTAGTTCTCTCTAGCTTTAGAAGAGTTGAGAGGGGCTCAAATGCGATGTACATGGGGGGAGGGTATTTACAAATAGATTTTATACTTTGAGATTCTCAAGAGAACCTTATAGAGGAGGAAACACATTAAGGAGATGCACCACACATGTGTGGAGCGCGGATCAAGGCAATCCACCACATGTTACCAACTAATTGCTCCTATACGTCTAGTGGCCATGACATGATGCAGTCTATTTCCAACCTTTCTAGTTATTCTAGGGGTGTTCTAAAGAAAATCAATAAAAACTACGCATTCTAAATACAATAATGAAAGAGAGAGATAATTCAAGATTATCCCTCAAAATTATCTAAAAAAGTGAATATATGCAAGAAAAAGCAATAAATTATTCATGATAATTCAAATGGGAAATTTATTTAATAAGGGGTTATTGGAAAGAAAAATTGATGGGAAAGTTGCACTTGAGTCTGTGATAGAATATGTCTATCCATGAGACATGAATTGGATAAAAGTGTGTGAAAGTACATTCATGAAATAGGTGGAAATGTGAAAAAATATGCATAAATGTGGAAAAACGATGTAATATGCTAAATGTAAAAAATGTGGATTGGACTCCATCATTATCCAGAGAATGAACATTAATCATGAAGTTTTTATGATTGAGAAAAGTCAGGTATCAATAGTTTGCTCCTCTAATGGAAAGGTTCAAGACGAGTGAGAACTTTGGGCTTGAGCCAACTCTATCCCCCGTTTTTGGTCACAAAAGGCCAAAAAAGTTAGACTCATCAAAGATGTTCTGACAAACCTTGTGGAGGATGAAAAGTATATGTGATATCTATTCCTTTTATGGGTAAATTAATGAAATTGTGATTCATAATGAGAGTAATATTGGGCATAAATAATTTCTTCAGCACAAAGGCATCCTCTAGGTCATGTTACCCATGTCTAACCAATCATTCATTTCCCTAGAGCGTTGTTGAGTCTTCGAGGTTTATCAGACATCAAAGTGACTGTGACTCTCATCATTGCTTATGATTCTTAATTAACATTTATGGTTCTTTTACTAACTTGTGCCGTAATGAGAAAAAGGTGGTTGTGAAAAGCAGGTAGGATTTCAGATTTGCTAGAAGTAATTAAAATTGAGAATTGATGATCATTAAAAATCTTTATAAATTCTAAATTGTTAAAATATGTTGAAGAAGTCATTGTCCCTTTTAATCTTCCTATGTATTTTAGGTTTGGACCAATTTAGTGTTAGGACCAGAACCCTTAAAAGAAAAAAATATGATAAGTTTGCCTATCTGGGGTAGGGCTTTGGTCATAGAAAATTAGAGAATGGGTTTTAGACAAATTCACCAATTTAAGGTGACTTTTCTTGAAAGGACCTATATTGGTTAATTGTCTACCCTCTAAAGCATTGGTAATTCTTGTAAACAAGCTGAGGCTGCGAACTAGGTATCATCCAAAATAAAGATGGCACTAGAGATGTGTTTCTCTACTAGTTCATCACCCATTCCTCGAGATCATCGATGCACAATTATTCCCTATTTTCTAGTTCTCATCTTGTTTGCATAGGGCTACAAAAAAGATATGAAAGTTCAAGCTCCAAATTTGATTTTTGTGTAATGATTTGGGGATCATGTAATGTTTTTTAAAATGTGAGCGATGATGGTTCATTTTTAGGTCATGAGTCAAGACTGTCAAAAGATTTGGGAAATCAAGAACCTGATTAGTTGAATTTTAGGTTATGATAAAGGACCTTCAAAAGTCAAAGAATTTGAAATCGGTCCATCTTAAGGTCATAGCCTAGGATCGTCAAAATGTTCATAGAAGATGAAGCTTCAAATTGGTCCAGTTTTAGGTGATGAGCTAGGATCCAAGGGAGATTTATAGGAATTAAGTGATGACTTGGTCCAAATTTGGGCTATGATCCATGACCAAATGGATATGGCTCTGACCTATAAAAATTCAAAGAATTATCTCTTATTCCAAATAGAGACACTTTTGACTTTAGCGATAGGATTTAGAATTCTCATTAGTTTTATACGTTTTGTATTTCCCCTTATTTTTATATGATTTTATATCTTTTTTATTTTTCTAACAATTCGCCTAAAATATATGGACATGTTTGTAATTTTTCTAATAATATTATTTTATATGGAGGAGAAAATAGAGGATGTTGAACTCCTTACCCACTTTACCCACAACTGAGAAATGATGATGTGAAGAATATCCCTTTTGGGAATATGACTGTAGTGACGATGACATCTAGGAGAGAGAAATGACCAACATATTGTAATGTTTTGTCACCGACTATGAGGTCCATGACCTAGGATTGAAATGTTGTGTGGATGCTTCTTGGTGGTGTGTCGAGTGACATTTTACTTGTCAGAGCTTCATTTTTTCTATTCTGACCAAGTTTTTGATAGTCTTTTTGTCTTTGTTCATCTCTAGAGAGGTATAGCCTTAAATCTTGAGCTTTATTTTTGCCATTTTGGTGCTCACTAATAAAATCTTGATTTTTCCTTTCTTAATGTTCTTGATGGTCTGGAGGTTGAAGATGACTTGAACATACTATTGATATGTGATTTGGCTATTTTTGCATTTACACATTTTTTCTAGTCGGCCGGTATCAGATGTGCAAAGCTTATCTTATTGTGGTTGTGAATTTGTGCATTACAGCTAGTAACTGGCGCGAAGAGGACCCCGACATAGATGAAAAAGATGCAAGTGATGAATCTAGGACTGAGGCACATCCATAGTATGTAATATGGATTTATCTTGTTGAATTCATATTTGTATATGAAATTTAAGATGTTGACTTTTTTTGGGCAGGTGTGATAGTGGTTCAAGCAGGATTATGGGAGAAATACTCCAAACTAAGAGTTTATGGTTCCTCCAGGCACGATGTGGATGAATATGCATCATAGAGGTCATTGAGTAGGTGAGGTATACCTTGGAAACTTTAGATGTTGCTATTTTTCTTTATTTTCTAGAATTTGAATTGGGCTTTTCACCTATGGTGATGGTTTCTAACTTTGTATTTTGCTCTATATTTTAGGGTATTAATTTGTCAAACATATATCTGCGGACCTATTAGAATGAGTTGGGGATGTTGTATTCTAACTTAGTTGTTGAGGAGTTAGAGTTACGCAAGGAAAATGACTTGCATTGTGTTTGTCATTACAGAATAGTTGATAGTCACTATCTTATTCCCTTGATCAAGCACTTTTGCCATGAGACTAATACTTTCTTCTTCACCTTTGATGAGCTAGCCATCACCCCTAGTGAGTTCGTTGGGATCATGGAGTTAGGGTTTGGAAAAAGTGATATTTGTACCTTACCTAATAGACATTAGTGGTGGCATTATCGATTTGCTGGGATATTAGGGATGAACCCAGATGATATTTTTATGGCCACCCGACATGAAGTCAAGTTCACTTAGCTATGAACAACCTTTTATCACAAGGGTTAGAGGTAGGGTGTCAATGACCCTTTGTATGCTGCCTTGAGGGTAAGAGTATATCTCTTTTTGTTGGTCATTGGTTTCCTTTTAGTAACAATGTCTAGAACATGGGAGACATTGTTTGGTTCTACTTCCTTCTTGACTTGGATGTGATTCCTTCTTAGTACTGTGGTGGAGTCATGTATGCCCACAAACTCATGAGTTTGTAGAGGTGTCTTGTGGGTGTCTTCTATATGAGGAAAATGGTCCAAGATACAAAGACTTGCAGTGGCTTCACAGACTTGATTTTGGTATGTCTTTACCTATTGTTTTTCTACTTTGGTCTTGAAATACCTAAAGAGACTGATTTTTTTAATCTTTCATTTGGAAATGTGGAGTTATGAGTACTCCCATATCCATGACATGTTTCTCTGAGTGGTCCAAAGTGTTATTTGCATGCTACCCTCCCCACCTATCATCTAGGTGTAGTAGCAGTGTATAGTATATGTAGTGCAGAGGAAAATTGGAGATGATGACCTTAGTCAAGGTATCTGTTGTAATTTGATGTTGTATGATCTTATATGTATGTACTTGGGCTAACTTCATATTTACCTTGTCATCTTGCAGGTCCAAATTTAGGATCTTCCCCAAGTTTTTGTGTAGTGAAATGGATACATTGTGTGAGGCCTACTTTGAGGCATTGTCTCTAGATACTTTCTGGATCCATTTCAAATCACCATTTAGGAGTGTCTTGTACATGTGATGGCGTGCTACTCGCCAGTGGGTTGGGAGATGGTACATCCCTTTCAATTCTATGACTTGGTTGGTTCCTATTAGTCCTTGGATTCATCAAGCTGCTCGAGAGCTTATTTGGGGTCAAGTGACGTACATGGAGTACCTTGAGTGATATTATGTGCACATTCAACTTATATTTATCTCCATAGAGGCATATGATCATCCAAACCATGCTCTAGTGAAAATCTTTCTTATTCTAATTTATCTTCATTAATTGTAATGGCTTGATATATGTTTTCTAGATATGGTTTATTACAACTCTACTAAGGAGATAAATGATCACATATATGAGTTTCGTCATCCTCTTGAGGAAACCTCCCCTCTTGAGGATCCTCTTTCTCCACTAGTTGCTCCTTAAGGTGTTGAGGATTTTCTCGGGCTGAGGTTGCATATATATGGACTTTGGTGTTGGAGTCTTGTGTCACTTTCTAGGTGACTTTAGCTGGACATCATCCTTCCAGGAGGATGATTCAAACATGACTTTGATGGGCGGACCCTTTGATTCGAGTATCCCAACAAGGTATATTAAGTGTTTTTAGGGAACAAAGGCATGGGCGAATTCCCTATAGAGGTCCCAATTCAGGTTGCAGATCCATCTTCAATGAATGTTGGACTAGATTCTTCTCATCATAGGGAAGCAACTTTAGTTGTGGAGATGCCATTGTAACATACCACATCTTGGACCCCACCCTAGAACTTTGATCTTTTTGGACTTAGCCAAACAAGGTTGACGTTAGAATAATACTAATGAACTAATGCATAAATGTATCACCCTAATACAACCTAATGTGTTCACACTAATCTTAAGATAATAACAAGGGCATAAAATATGTCACATAATTCATTTAGTGATAATAAGAAGATAAAGAACTTAATTGGATGAGTATGTGGATAATGTGCCACTAATGAGCCATGTGACATATCTCATTAAAAAAATCTAAAAAGTGAAAATGAACTTCAAATTCATAATCTACATATCAAAATAAGTCTACATGTCAATTTTCATCTAATTTGGACAACCTTGAAATATTAGAGTAAGTTTAGGAGAGAGAGAATGAGTAAAAGGCATAAGTAATGAATAATGTAATAAAATACTTCAAAATATGGAAATAATGTAAAATTCATATTCAACACATTAAATATAACTTGTGGGAGAAGTTTCACCTAATTCATATAATAGTAGTGTCATTAATGCATGAGGAGAGAGAAAACATGGCTTGCTTAATTAATACATCAAAAGTTTCCAAACTTGAAATCTAACGTCAAAATCAGATTCTACATGCTTTTATTAATCTAGATGCAAAGTTTCATCTTAAATGGATAATGTTTGTTATCACAATTTAACTAGAAAAGAAAATACCTAAATATCACTCTAATGTAACTCGGACTTTGTTTCAATTAATTATTTCCTCAAATTTTCTGTCACTCTATAGTTTCCAATTTGATAGCTGTCACACACATAATCATTCTTTCCTAAGTTTATAGTCTCTTTCTCAGCCCTCCGATCTGATCGGGCGGTGGTTGTACTCTCTTCCTCCTCACCTCTTTTTGCCTTGCGCGTCCGTGTAGCAACACGACTTTCTCGATCCTTCCTTCTATGATTTCTCCCTCATCTCTCTATCTCCTTCTTTGAATCTTTTTCCCACTCCTTCCTTTCTATTTCTCATACCTAAATCCCAATTACTGGGATATTTATACCCCAATGGTCCCCAAGTCGCAGGCGCCACAGCGATGCCCTGTACGCATCCTGTTTCTCCCCTGTAACCCCCCTTCTTCTTCATCTCCTCATCTCTTGAGGTCATCAGACCATGGCCTAACATCTCCTCAACCTTCACAGTATCTCCAATATCTATTCGCCTATGCTCCTTTGTCTCCTTCCATTCTAGAAGTGTTCCCCCAAATCACGTTTGCTGCACCTCGTCGCTAGCAGCTCGAAGCGAAGAACCCAGACTTCAAGATGTTGGCAATAACTCAGAATCCCTTCTCATTGTCTGCCTCAATAAACACAACATTCAGGTGATGTAGAGACACCTTCAACTTTTCTTATTATAAGGTATTTTGGGTTTCCCCTTTTTTGGTCATGGATGTGCTTCTATCAATTCGATTGTAATGTGGCATTTTTATCGAGCTTTGGATATGGTTTTCCCTTGTGCGAGTTTGCCTCAATGTTTTGAATCAACCTTTCATGTGGCTTGCTCTGGTTACCTTGTTCTCTGGCTTCGACCACCTGGTGCTCCTCGACCTCCATTGTGGAAGAACCATATAGGAGCTCAAGAGCATCGCACTTCTTGTGTCTTATCTCTCTGGTCTCGGGCTAACTGACGGAATTCATCTACAACATTGGTCTATCGAGATTTGTACTAGAATTAAAGGATTGATGATCAGTGCTTTGCTGGCCTTATTTGTCTATTTAATCAAAGAAGATGACCTATGGTCAGATTCCCATCTTGCCCTCACAAATAAATAATTCTGTCACGCGCCTAAAAGGGTACTATGGGGATTTTGACTCTGATATGCGTGTTTGACCTTATGAGCTATGTGCTTTGCTAGATGTGGACCCTATCCTACTAGAGAGGCCTTATTGGGCCACAACAACATGTCTATCTGTGGTTTTCTTGCTAACGTGGATTTTTCTGAGATTTCTGATTGGCAAATTTTCTAAAATGTTTATCTAATTATTCATAACTCTGAAAAATACAATAAAAAATGTTCTGATATTAGAACAATACAAGCTTTCTAATGATACTAGTTTTATTGCCTAAATCCAATGTTTAGTAATACGTAATTTTAATGGATCAAATTAAATAGATAATAACTTGTAAAATTCATAACTAAATATTTATAAGTTAGAAAAATATAATAAAATATGTTTTGAACTCAGAATAACATATATTAAAATTTGGCATGATTTTCATAACCTAATTCACACATTAAGAGAATAGTTTTTTCTAGGGTTTGATTAATGAATATGAAATTGACTCAATATCTACATATATGTTAAATAGGATCTTTGAAGACCTAAACTTGGATCTATAAGTGACTTTGGACTATGAAGTTGAGGTATGTTTGCATCCCTAATTATTCTTTTTGAGCAATTAACCTATGCTTCTTCTTTCTCTTGGTACTATGGACATTAACCTACACCTTATCTTGTTCTTTATGAAAACATGCTTGATGTGTAGTATTTTATTTGTTACTAATCTTATGATCATATTTGGACATTCTCTTGGTCTCTTACTTATACATTTTTCATGTTGGAACACTATTTGATGATATATGATATCTTTTTCCCACTTGTATGGTGGATGTTTATGTTGTCCGTTAGTATGATGGCAACTTTTGTTTAATCTGACTATACCTTTTTACTTGCCTCTCTATTAAACATGCTATGTGATTCAGTAGCACTAGAATAGTGTAATTCCATTGGTTTTTGGGCAGTATGCCCTTTTATTATTGGGATGGGGGTGGTGGTGCCCCATACTTGGGTTTCAAGTTTGTGAGGCTTGGCCCAACTTATATATATTGAGAGTTGGCAGTATGTCACTCAATCAAGTTTCAAGTTTGTGAGGCTTGGCCATCTATGTATTTATATTGCTCTATGGCTATGTTTATTTCACATGCATGGAGGTTGACTATTATGGGGTGTGTGCCCTAATTCTTTGTATGTGCTAGTATGGCACAATTTTATTTGGTTATGGCAAGTATCTCTTTTGTTGTTATTCTTTCCTTTAATGCCCTTTTGGGCAATCCTTGTTTTTTCTATGGGAAGCCTTTTATATTTGGTGTTCTTTATTTCATAATATTGCTTTATTTTCTTTTTAGTATGCACACACCAGCCTTTGTTGTTGTCGTCTATTTTTCTCTTCTTGCTGGGGTATGCTTCCAACCCTAGGTGAAGGACATGGAGGATATGGCATAAAGTTATGGACTTAGCTTAAGGAGTTTAAATCTTGGAGACAAAGTTGTTATGGTTTAGACTTCCCTCTATCTTAGATCCTTATGTTGTATCATACATGTAAACCCTATGTGGGAGATTATGATGTTCTGTTGTAACCTTATGAGAAAATGAATATAGTCAATATTTTACTATTGTTGCTATGCTTTGGTTGTTTTGAATACCATTAATAAGAATTGAAAATTTTACACCCACTCCAACATATCTTTTGGGTGTGTTTGGACTGGAGGTTCTATTCTTGAAATTTTTAGTAAGGAGGTGGTTTTACTTCTTTACAACATGGTATCAGAGCCCATGGTAGTCAGAATCTGACTATTTCAATTTCATCTCCCTAATTAGAACCCTTGACTTGGCTAGTTACCTCTAGGTGGGATGTTCACCCTAGATTTGATCTATGATGATGATATGTATCTTTTGATGAGATAAGGTTTAAATTGAGGATGATATTAGGTTATGAGGAAGTAGTAGAATAAGGAGATCTTATCATGGAAATTGTGACTTGGTTTATCACATTGATTTTGGTACCATATTTGTTTTATCTCCAATGTTTCTTATTTATAATTTTTTTTCCTTATACTACTATATGTACAATTTTTTTTGGATTTCATCGAAGTTTTCTTAAACAGAATCACAATGAAGTTTTGGTAGTTAACTTCTAAACCTAGTGGTAATCATAGTTTTGATATTGGAGTTGTGACTTGGATTGATATAAAGGTGTAGTTGACTTACCCTATGACTTTTTAGATCTTAGGGTTGAAAGGATAGTGACACGAGAACCTATATCTCAACCCTAGTTTGTTATGACTTTTAGATGGATTCATGATTAACATAAATCTCTAAAAATTTCACAACTAAAAGAGATGTGGGTAACCATCATACCTTGTTGTTGTTTAGTTTGACTGTTTAGGTTAATTCTTTTTAAGGGGTGGAGAGTAGTTGGTTGTTGATGTTTGGATCAATATATTTCCAGGACAAAATCCTTTTTAAGGGGTGGAGTGTTGTAACATACCAAATATTGGATCCTACCCTAGAACTTTGATCTTTTAGACTTAGACAAACAAAGTTGAGGTTAGAATGTTACTAATGAACTAATGCATGAATGTATCACCCTAATACAACCTAGTGCGTTCACAATTCACATTAATCTTAAGATAATAACGGGAGCATAAAATATGTCACATAATTCATTTGATGATAATAAGAAGATAAAGATCTTAATTGGATGAATAATGTGGATAATGGACCACTAATGGGCCATGTGACACATCTCATAAAAATAAATCTCAAAAGTGAAAATAAACTTCAAATTCATAATCTACATATCAAAATAAACCTACATTTAAATTTTCATCTAATTTGGACAACCTTCAAATATTTGGGTAAGTTTAGGAGAGAGAGAATGAGTAAAAGGAATAAGTAGTGAATAATGTGATAAAAGACTTCAAAATATGGAAATAATTTCAAATTCGTATTCAACACATTAAATATAACTTGTGGGAGAAGTTTCACCTAATTTGGATAATACTTGTGTCATTGATGCATGAGAAGAGAGAAAGCATGACTTGCTTATTTAACACATCAAAAGTTTCCAAACTTGAAATCTAATGTCAAAATCAGATTCTACATGCTTTTATTAGTCTAGATGCAAAGTTTCATCTTAAATGGATAATGCTTGTTATCACAATTTAACTAGAAAAGAAAATACCTAAATATCACTCCTAATGTAACTCGAACTTTGTTTTAATTGATTATTTCCTCAATTTTTCTGTCACTCTATAGTTTCCAATTTGATAGTTGTCACACGCATAATCATTCTTTCCTAAGTTTATGAACTCTTTCTTAGCCCTTTGATCTGATCGGGCGGTGGCTATACTCTCTTCCTACTCGCCTCTTTTTCCCTCATGTGTCCCGGTAGCAGTGCGACTTTCCCGATCCTTCCTTCTTTGATTTCCCCTTCATCTCTCTATCTTCTTCTTCAATTCTTTTTCCCACTCCTTCCTTTATCTTTCCCACACCTTCCAATCCCAGTTCCTGGGATATTTATACCCCAATGGCCCCCAAGCCGTAGGCGCCACAACGATGTCATGTACGTTCCTTATTTCTCCCATGTAACCCCTCTTCTTCTTCATCTCCTCATCTCCTAAGGTCATAGGACCATGGTCTGACATCTGCTCAACCTCTGTAGTACCTCCATGATCTATTCACCTATGCTGCTTTATCTCCATTCATTCTGGAGGATTTTCGCCCAAATCGCGTCTGATGCACCTCGTCGCCGGCGGCTAGAAGCAAAGAACCCATACTCTAAGATGTTGGAAACTACTTAGAATCCCTTCTCATGGTCTGCCTTAGTTAACACAACGTTCAGGCAATGTGAGACACCTTCAACTTTGCTTATTGTGAGGTATTTTGGGTTTCCCCTTTTCTGGTCATCCGATGTGCTTCTATCAATTCGATTGCAATGTGGCATTTTTATCGAGCTTTGGACATGCTTTTCCCTTGTGTGAGTTTGCCTCAAGGTTTTGAATCACCCTTTAGTGTGGCTTTCTCTGGATACCTTGTTCTCTGGCTTCGACCACCTGCTCCTTCTCGACCTCCATTGCGAAAGAACCATATTGGAGCTCTAGAGCATCATGTTGCTTATGTCTTAGCTCTCTGGTCTCGAGTTGAATGAAAAAATTCATCTACAACATTGGTTTGTCGATATCTATACTAGAATCAAAGGATTGATCGGTGTTTTTTTGGCCTTAGTCATTTGTTTAATTGAAGAAGATGACCTATGGTCAGATTCCCATCTTTCCCTCGTAGATAATTAATTCTGTCACACATCCAAAAGGGTACTATGGGGATTTTGACTCTGATATGCGTGTTTGACTTTACCGAGTTGTGCACTTTACTGGATGTGGACCGTGGCCAACTGGAGAGGCCTTATTGGCCACAACAACATGTCTATATGTGTAACATGGTTTTTTCTGAGATTTTTGATTGGCTAGTTTTCTAAAATATGTATCGAATTGTTCATAACTCCAAAAAATACAATAAAATATGTTTTGAAATTAGAAAAATTCAAGCTTTCTAATGATACTAGTTTTGTTGCCTAAATTTAATGTTTAATAATACGTAATTTTAATGGATCAAATTAAATAGATAATAACTTGTAAAATTCATAAATACATTTTTATAAGTCAGAAAAATATAATAAAATATGTTTTGAACTCAGAATAATATATATTAAAATGTGGCATGGCTTTCATAACCTAATTCACATAGTAAGAAAAAGGTGTTTTCTAGGGTTTGATTAATGAATATGAAATTGACTCAAAATCTACATATATGTTAAATAGGATCTTTGAAGACCTAGACTTGGATCTATAAGTGACTTTGGACTTTGGACTCT
Source organism: Alisma plantago-aquatica (assembly GCA_963693085.1). Lineage (NCBI taxonomy): Eukaryota > Viridiplantae > Streptophyta > Magnoliopsida > Alismatales > Alismataceae > Alisma > Alisma plantago-aquatica. Next base: position 835,253,696 of record OY856411.1, on the reverse strand, counting down.
GAAGTTGAGGTATGTTTGCATACCCAATTATTCTTTTTGAGCAATTAACCTATGTTTCTTCTTTCTCTTGGTCCTATGGACATTAACCTACACCTTATCTTGTTCTTTTTGAAAACATGTTTCATGTGAAGTATCTTATTTTTTACTGATCTTATGATCATATTTGGACATTCTCTTGGTCTCTTTCTTATACATTGTTCATGTTGGAACACTATTTGATGATATGTGATATCTTTTGCCCACTTGTATGGTACATGTTTATGTTGTCCATTAGTATGATGGCAACTTTTGTTTAATCTAACTATACCTTTTTACTTGCCTCTCTATTAAACATGCTATGTGATTCAGTAGCAGTAGAGTAGTGTAATTGCATTGGTTTGTAGATAGTATGCCCCTTTATTATTGGGATGGAGGTGGTGGTGCCCCATACTCGGGTTTCAAGTTTGTGAGGCTTGGCCCAACTTATATATATTGGGAGTTGGCAGTATGTCACTCTATAAGGTTTCAAGTTTGTGAGGCTTGGCCACCTATGTATTTATATTGTTCTAGATCTATTTTTATCTCCATTGCATGCATGTTGATGATTATGGGGTGTGTGCCCTAATTCTTTATATGTGCTACTATGGGTAAATTTTATTGGTTTGGTTATGGCAATTATCTCTTTTGTTGTTATTCTTTCCTTTTATGCCCTTTTGGGTAGTCCTTGTCTTTTCTATGGGAAGCCTTTTATATTTGGTGTCCTTTATTTCATAATATTGCTCAATTTTCTTTTTAGTATGCACATACCAGCCTTTGCTGATGTCCTCTATTTTTCTCTTCTTGCTGGGATATGCTTCCAACCCTAGGTGAAGGACATGGAGGACATGTCATAAAGTTATGGACTTAGCTTAAGGATTTTAAAGCTTGGAGACAAAGTTGTTATGGTTTAGACTTCCCTCTATCTTGGATCCTTATGTTGTATCATACATGTAAACCCTTTGTGGGAGATTATGATGATTTGTTGTAACCTTATGAGAAATTGAATATAGTCAATATTTTACTTTCACTGCTATACTTTGGTTGTTTTTAATACCATTAATAAGATTTGAAAATTTTACACCCACTGCAACATATCTTTTCGGTGTGTTTGGACTGGAGATTCTATTCTTCAAATTTTTAGTAAGGAGGTGGTTTCACTTCTTTACAACCATCAACAGTTCTTCTTTAGGCCGCAGGTGGTCCACCAATAATATTTGTTCAAATAGAAGAACAGAATGCATGTCCTCTGGGTCTTCTTCTATTGATCATAAACCTTTGGCCGAACATTTTTTGATGTTACTAAAGAAGAAGATAAATAATTAGCCAATGCATTTAGCCCTTCTTGTTAATTTTCTTTGATGTTCTATTTTTGTTCCTATAAAGAGATCATGTATTAGCAGTGTTTTTGTTTGTATGACATTTTAAATCATGAGATAAATATTACACATCTTATCAAATAATATCGTGAGGTGTTATGATTACTTTGAATAACATTTTAAAAATTTGGACTTCATGAGATCATGGTCAGCCTAGTGGATTGCCATGATTTGTTCATCATACAAGATGATTGATCGTTTCAATATGTGAGGTAGTGGGAAGAGATACTTCTTCCTTGAGGAGCGTGTTCGTGTTGACCATTGATGTTGATAAATGTGGTGTATTTCATCACTCAACTATAGAAAAGGACAAAGAGTCCCTCTATCTTAGGTAAATGAATCAGCCTATTGAAGCATATGAATAGGGCATATTGGATTTGTCTTTTCTACACATCCTCACTTTTAGGATTTTGAGCCATGGAGGACTGGGTGATAAATGAGATTCTGCTCTTGAGGCAGCCTTCCAAAAATATGTCTCCTGTGTGGCATTTTATTACTGATACCTCCAAGATGGAGTAGGTTGAATTGGCAAGCTTTGGCATGACTCATCATTTGTGTCATAATGTCCAATGTCCCTATCGTGAGGGAATTGATGTTAGCAATGATCCCATTCTGGGACCCTTTCACTCACTCATTCCATTTTGGGGATGTTATTCTAGCTCCCACTCTAAAAGATGTGGCAAAGATTGTATGACTTTCTCTTGTTAAGCCCTGGACTATTCTGCTAAAAAAGTCAAGTTGGGCTACAAAACTGTCTAGTCTTCTGGTTGTGAAGAAGTCCCAAGGTGCTTGATGGTTTCCCAAAGATGTCTGCTTTATTCTGATAACTTCCCTATGGATTCATTCAAGAGTGAAGTGTAACATATATGCCCTATTTGTGGACATATACCTTGATTAACCTTGCTAAGATATTCTTTAGAGAGACTATTGGTTGAGTGATGTCTTATATCTCTAGAGTCATGGATGTGATTTGAAGGAAATAAATGGTTGTCCCCTTGATACTAGCTGAGTTGTATGAGTGCTTAGATGAAGCATGATAGACTAGGAATATGAGCGGACCCTTCAAGGTCCTGAAAATTTATTAGGGAATGTGCATCAATCCTGCCAGGTTTATGGAATTTTCAAATCCCCATAACATCATTGCAAAGCAATACTTGTTGAATCATATCCAAGTCGGATAGACTTTACAACTGCATGATGATCTGTCTCATTGTCTTACTGGTATGACATCAATAGATTTATTGGGGATGGATGGAGTTCCATATTGACAACTCATACTGTGGTAGTTGCCATGCTTGGATTTTTGTGGTTGATCATATTCTCAAGTTTGGAGCTTTGTTCTTCATACTACCTTGTGTTGGTTTTGTGGTAGTTTCACCATTTCCAATGTGCGTACTAGGTTGAAGAGCTTCCAACCTTCTTTTAGAAGATTTGATTACCAAAAAGTTCATGAGACGATAGAAAAGATGTGGTTGAACTAGAAGAAGATGACTCGTGACTTATTCCCTATAGGAAGGGGCTTCTCTCTTGAGTATCTAGAGTTTCTTGCATTAAAACCTTCACTGGTAATGACCTGTGATCCTTGGGGAGGACCAACACGATGTTCCATTTAAATTTTTTATTATTTGAATGGTTGCTTTTTATTATTATTTTTGTCTGTATGAGATGCCAAATAGTTTGTATGAGACTTATTTTGAAATGAAGAGATTATTTCCAGTTCATGGTATGTGACACCAAATGTGGGTCCCCCATAATGTTTAGATTATGCATTTAGATCAAGGTTCTTATTGATTTTGAGTTGAATATCACCATGAGCCTCCTTTTAAGCAGTTAGGTGACTGGGATCAATCCTGACCTCTTGCTTGTGCTTTGTGTGTGTCCAAGAAAATTATACGCTTAAGTGTTTTATAAAGAAAAGAACACTTGTCTAGGTCACCTCCTTTTCTTATGCTTCACATAGTAAATCAAGAAGGTTGAAAGAATAAGTATTTTAAGCCACCACCCACCTTAGTTTGTTAATGGTAGATAATTCCTCCTTGTGAATGTACATAGCCCATTTTTCCATGAGAGGGAACCTTCATTCTAGGGGATAAAATCGATTAGGGCTCCACTGGACCTAGATGTCATGCTAAGTGCTAAAGTCATGCCATGTAATGGGTGTCTCAATGAAAATTCCCTACCCAGTTAGGACAAGGAGACAAGTGTCACAAGAACCCCAATGGGCTTTACTCTTGACATGCCTTAGTGTAGTGAACACAACAAGAATGTATCTACCACATTAAAGGGATAATCTGTGATTTTATTAGGAGATGTCCACTTGTTGTGGTTTTTCAAAATTGAAGATTTAAATGGACATTGATGCTCATGGCCTTATTATGAGAGCTTATGATTCTATAAGGAATGAATAGGGTTTTCCTAGTGAAGGTCCTCATCAATCCCAGGTTATCCCACATGGAGGTGGGTCCCACCTCTTTTCGAGAGATGAAGTGTAAGTTGATGCAAGGGGTTTCAATTTCTATTTCAACCATCCAATTATTACCATCTTAGATTAACCCCAACAAATGTCATCATTTGAGTTATGTGATTTTCATATAGATATAGGTGTCAAGATCATTGATTGTGAGGATTGGATCCAACTCACCTTTGGGGACTCATAGTTTCTACAACAATCTTATGATAGTGATCATGGGGCATCATCTTGCCTTTACTTCAATATTGAGCATTTTTGGAGTATTTTATTAAGGTTCAATTGTTTTAAGGAGTTAATTTAAGCTAACAACCCATTAGGGACTCATGATAGAGACTATGCTCCTTCCATCCTAAGACCTAGGTTCTACTTTGATCTTTCTGCTTCAAGGTGCAGGAGGGACACTTCCAGGTACTTAAGTAGATTTGGAGTGCATTTTAGAGGGGTGGAAGCTTTTGGATCCCTTACATGGCTCTTTGGCAGAGGCTTGTAGTCATTGAATCATTCTCATCAATTATAGTAGCATTTGATGAGGTTGGCATTTTTGTCTTGAAGATGAGTATCTCCATCCATGTCCTTTAGACACATGCCTCCCTATTCATAGATGTCATAGATGATGTAGGGATCTTTCCTTTCATGCTTAATCTTACCCCTAGAGTCTACATTGTGGATGACACATAGTACCATGTTGCCTTTTTGGACATTTCAATGAAATACTTTCTTTTTAAATGCTTGAGTTTTCCTTGCTTGATTACATTGGGCATGATACAGAGCTCTTATTCACCATTCTTTTAGTGTTGTGAGGCTGTAGATTTGATATTGAAGCCACTCTGCCTTAGCGATTTCTTCTTCTTGTAGTATTTAGATTCAAAATATATGGACGTCGACTAGCAAGAATGCAACCATACCATGTACCAAAAAATAAGGGTTAGCTCCTACAAAAGTTCTAATAGAATTCCAATAAGACCAGATGGTCGTTGTAAGGTATTCATGTCAGTTGGCATGAGAGCTGATTGTATACGTTAGAATCTTTATCAAGTTTTTTTTGGAAGCTTCTATGGCTCCATTCATCTGGGGCAAATAGAGTTGTTTTCAGTGGTCTTCGATTTCCAAAGAGCTCAAATACTATTAGAATGTCTTAGATATGAAGTTGGCACTATTATTGAGACAATTTCATGAGGTATCTCAGACCGGATTATGATGTAGTTCTTAACTTGATTACTTGTTGAGCCAAACCGTTGATGATTGACATGACTTCTACCCATTTTTGAAGTAGTCTACTGCAACCAGGATGAAACAATTTTTGTTCAACACTTTAGAATTAAATTTTTCAATCATATCGATTCCCTATGTAAAGAATGGCCAAGACATGACCATGTTATATAGTTGATGATAAGGTGCATGGATGTAGCCACAATGGGTCTGACAAAGTTGACATTTGCGGGATATCAGAATAGTCTGTTTCCATGGTGTTCTAGTGGTACCCCAAAATTTGTATCTTCTTTGTTGATATGGCCCCACTCACATGTGTACAACATATTCCTTCATGAAGGTTTCTGCTTTTGTCTTCTCAATGAATCACATGAGAGTCTGGCTATAAGATTTGGAATACATGTATCCTACCCCTAGGACCTACTGCATGGCTTGTCTCTTAAGAACATGTTGTTCTCTTTTGGAGAGGCCTTCACAGATGACTTAAATTTCTAGATGTTCTTTGATGTCATGAAACTGAACATCTTCCTTACTAATGAATACACTATCGATGATAATGGAGGAGACATGTTGAGGGAGTGTTTGTTCTTCAAACGTGAAGGTCTAGTTCCCTTAGATGTCAATCTAGGAAGTAAGGGTAGCCAGAGAATTGATAAAGGCATGTTGTTATGTTATGATGAAGTGAATGAAAATGTGCTTAAAATCTCAAATGAGAAAGCACGTATATTCCTAGTTGGAACTAGGTGTTGGTGGCAAGTATATCAATTGTTTTGTAGTAGATAAATCATGATTGTAGGAGTCTCTATTAACCTAGAGGTGATGTGTCCCTTTCTTTTTGGTGTGCTAAAGTCCCATGATGCAATCTTCATACTCAACCACATTGTCGGTGGTGTTGAACTACAATTGTCTTTCCACTGGAAGTTGTTCTCCTTGGGGTTCTGAAGGATCACTCCTATACTAACTACTTTGAATTTTAACTTCTCTATCAAAGAAGATTGTCCACATGTTATGATTTGTAAAAATAACCATGTCGAGCAGGTGCTCATCCATATGTATTCATCTTGGAACTGGTACCCATGTATCACTTCTTTTGGGAGAGGAAAATCTACTACTTAATTGATATAGAGCTTGACCGCCTTCATAGGTACATACGTGATATAAAATTTAAACCTACCAGTTGGCACATCATCCATTAAGGGTTGGGTGATCACACAAATAGCCAAATGAGTCATGCTTTGTGATCAGCTATGGAGGGTATGTCATCAGATTGTGATGCAACTTTCTTATTGCATGTATCAAGGCTAGAAAATACCTTTCAGTTGTAGTGTAGTGGACATTTATATCATTTCACTTCTTGGATAGATAGTATATATCATGTTCACCACTATTTATTGACTGATTTAAGACTCCTCATATCGATGTTACTGATAACTAAAGAGTGGGAGGGTATCCTAGTACTTATAGCTTTAGTACTAGGATTGGTGAGGTACTCTTTAAGCTTGTAAATAGCCTCCTTGCAATGCTTGTTTTTTTCATAATCAAAATTCTTCTTGAGTAGCTTGAAGATGGGCTCACATATAGGCGTGAACTTGGCAATGAGGTGACTGATGTACTGCAGGTGAATGAGTACACCTCACAACTACTTTTTGGTTATGGGGGTGAGCATCTCTCTAATAGCTGGATCCTTTTCTAGGGTTGACCTTGATTCCACTCTAAATAATAATGTCCCAATTAGGTTTCCAGATGTAACCCTAAAGGTGCACTATTAGGCACAAATAGAAACATAGTAATCATTGAAATAGATTTTCAATATGGGCGAGGGCTTTTTTGTTTGGCTATCATGTTCATCCACATAAACCTCCACCCACTTATGCACCGTCTCATGGAATGGAGCAACCAACACCTTTGATATGTAGCCCCAACATCTGAGTACCAAAGGCATGACCCAATAACATAATACTCCCCACTTTTAGATGAAGCTCCTCTTCCCTTCATATTACTTGGCTATCTTAATCTATCTATAGTTGGAACACCTATCCATGAAGCCAAGGAACACATGGTCGAGTGTATTTTCGAGGAGCACATCGTTGTGCGGAAGTAGAAAGTTATCTTATGGGAATGTCTTGCTGAGATCACCATAGTCCACACACATTTATACTTTGTCATCCCTCTTTGGTATTAGTACAATGTTGGTGAGACATGTAGTGTAATTGATTGGATCCAGGACACCAATATTGTACTGCTTTTGAACTTCTTCCCTGATCTTAAGGCTCCATTTTAGTTGCAGTCACCTTGCATTTTTCTTGAAGGGGAAAATGTTGGGGATGATAAGAAGTCTGTGAATCGTGATCCCCTCATCCAACCAATTCATGTTTTAGTAGCTCAAAGCAAACACATTGAAGTAGTTGCATAAGAGCTCTATCAATTGATCTTTCATACACTGAGGTAGACATTCCCCTATTTTGACTTTGCTTTGCTCAGGGTCTGAGCTGATTTACCATCTCCATCTCATCTTCAATATAGAAATGTTGATGCTCCTTTATCATATATTCTGATATGGGGACATATTCAAAATTGGCGTCTTCATCATTTTAAATGTATGCTACTTTAGTGAAATAATGAGCAAACTCTTGAAGAGCCATCTCACTTTCACATACGTCTAGATTTTCAAAATTTTGTATTTTTTGGGATTTTGTGGATTTTGCAAATTTTTAGGATTTTGTGTCGGAATGGATGTGGTAGAGCATGCATAAACAAACACTTTGTAATATATATCACATCGGGGTTCCATTCCTCTAACATGATTTTTATTTGGGTGTGGTCGGGGAACTAGTCCTCCGGATGTTGTGGTCATCCACACTCCAGTTTCAGACTTCATTAGGATTCTACGTAGGGTGGATGAGAGATTGTATATCTTTAGCATCTTTTATATTAAATATGGCGTTGAACCCCATCCTTCATTCATGTTGTAGGCAGCATCATTGTCATCCTATGAGATTCCATAGTCTTCCTCCATGTCTTCAAGATCTATAATCTTAGATCCATCTTAGTATGGCCAACTGAGGAAGATCTAGATAGGATCATAACTAGATGTATCAAATGGTGCCTCCATTTCTTATGGTGTTGGGTCGATGACTTCACCTTCCCAAGTGATATTGATCTTACTATGAGTGATGTAAATGGGATTTGTCCCTCCTACATGAGTATGATATCCTAGCCACTTGATAAGCATGATGAAGAAATGCATGGCCATCTAGAGTCAATATGTGATATTGATCTTACATATATCTTAGACAGTTTTATCTAGTTCAAGGACCATGGATTGAACGTTGAAGAGGATGATGATTCCATGCCTTGAGTGCAATCTGGATATCAGAGAGAAAGGAACTATATGATCATAGTAACACAAATCACAAATTGTAGGTTTGAAGTTATTCTCCAACTTTCGATTACTTGGGCAGCAATGATGTCTGTTAGATACCACTCATTGCTTATGAGTCATAAATTAGTTATGGACATTCACTACCAATGTAACTTGGAATATTTACGGTTACACACATATGATACACCTACAATAGGAGATTCTTCATGAATGTAGTTTAAACTTTATTGAATTTAAACAATAATAACCAACAGTTGACTGAATGGACTATGAACCAACTGGTTCAAGTGTTGAACCGATCGATTCAAGTATCAGGTCATTTTAACTATTAAAATTCTAAAACGACCGGGGTTCAAAAAGTCAACTGATCAGCACAGATCTGTGAACCAACCAGTTTAGGTTGTGAACTGACTGTTTGGTTGATCAATATGATTGGATCAAGGATTGATGATGATGTCAACTTGTGCTTAAATCAAATATTAAATGCCAATCCAATTGCAATAGGAAACATAGTGAAAAGACCAATCCAAGTGTTTAATTGATCCTCTCATGTGTGAACTAATCGATTCACTCATGAACCGACCGGTTCATAGTTCACAGGTTGTTGAAAATTCATGAAATTCCATCCCTTCAACTCCCCCTCAAACTAGAACTCCTAACTCTAACCCTCCTATAAATAGAGGGGTAGTTGAGGACACAACAATAAGCTTTGAACATTGTTGTTTTCTCAGAATTGTGGTAACGTGGAAACCCAAGTAAGTTCTACCCACCAAAGGGAGGAATAATAAGGGGGAGACGATTGGGAGAGCAAGTCGACGCTAGCACGTTGACTAGAAGGGACAAGTCCTTGTCTGTTCATCTATAACGACAAGAGTTCCTGATGGTTTGTGTGGACTACTACAGAGGTGAGGAGGTTGTTTCCACTTCCTTGGAGGACAAAGACAACCTTTGTCTGTGGTGATCAACTAGGAGGATGCTTCCGTTGCTGTCCAAGTGCAACTAGAATAAAGGATCACGTACAACAAGGGATAGTCACCGCACTTGCTCCAGGATGTATAAACCTTGAAACCCTCCTTCCAATTACAAAGTTGTTGACACGATCTACTGTCTAAGAGGAATATGCTAGTAAAATTTTTGTTTCTGCTACCGTATCTGATGTCATATTTCCATACAGTGGTATCAGAGCCACGCCAATTTACTATGTTTTAGGATTTAATCGATACAATAACATATTAGTTCTTATCATTTACTTACTACATGCATTGTGAATATTTAAATGATTAATCTGCATATCATATTAAAGACCACATATGATCCCTATATATATATATATATATATATATATACGCATCACCTTAAAATTGGTTTTGACCGTGTATGTTAGCATGGTTATGGCCAATAACCCTAGATCTTTATGCTTGGTTGGATGGTTATTATTTCTATTTATATCTCGGTTTACATACTGAGCCTCTATCTTCTTTTCCATATGTGGAAGTATTAATTCTCCTTCCTATGATCCCCTTGAATGTAACACGAGGTTTCCCTATTACAAAATAATATGTTAAAAGGAATAAGGATAGTTTTAATTCCTATAATATGTCAAATGGCATAAGGATAATTTAAATTCCTATTATGGAAAAGAAGATGTTCTGTATTAGATGAACTGCTCATTTCAAAAGATGAACCAATTAGCTGGTGGATAGGAGGTCCGATGATAGGAGGAGCCGAACTGATCAGCTGGTGGCCCAATCGATCATCTAGAGGTGTCTAGAAATTACTTGGATTGAAGACTAGATGATGCACGGGTTTTGAGTCTCTTTTACAGGCTTATTTTATACTTGCTTTGCACATTTATTTGTCAGTTTCTTGATTATATTTGCATAAATCACTATTGTTGGCATGTACTCTCTGTTTGCATCAAATTACACTTATGTAATCATATTTATATGATTCTATGCATTCCCCGGACTTCTGCACATTTTCCAGCACTTTTCAAGTACTTGATGTACAATGCAGAGTCGGTGCCATCGACCCATCTAGTCGGTGCCACCAAGATTTCATCAGTAACCAATCCAGAAGAGGAAAGGTTGGTGCCACCAACTTCCTAGTCGGTGTCACTGACTTTTCTAGAATTAGCACTCGATTAGATTGCCTAAATCCAATGGTCCACGTTATGTGGTACCGTAAGCTCGCCTATGACCTAACGAAAGACGGCCAGACCTGGGGATCATCTCATGTTGCGTCGCACACAACCTGGAGAAGAGAGAGAGAGACAGAGAGGAGCATAGAGCCGAAGGACGTCAATCCAGAGATCCAAGCACCTCTGACGGATGATTTTGCTGCCGAAAGACTATAGAACGTGTGTTTCTCGAGGAGGATCATCCAGAACATCTTCTCTCCAAGGGTTACACAAATTTCTTTCATGTTTCCCAAAATTTTCTCCTCTCTCTATGTATTCACACTTGAAAACCATGCGGGGCGAAACCCCTCCTTTCCTTAGGACCCGGGAGTAGCCCGGGGAATCATTGTATCGACTTTTACATGATTTAATATAGATTTCTCTTTATTCCTAGATATATAATTGTGGAATTGAACGACCTATCTATGCATGATCACCATTGGTAGGATAATAGACTAAAAATTGCTCTGGAAGGAGGATTCAAGGTTAGAAAACCATAATTTATACACTTTCTTATGTGTTCCTTAGGAAAGGTAACGTACGGTTAGTGGAAAGAAACCTAGAGTCTTCAATAATGCACCTAGACTAAGATTTAAATTGCTACAGACATGAAATTGGCTTAGATCTAGGTAGTGAATTGCATCGTAGAAGTAGGCAATTATGACTACAGGCATTCTATCCAGGGTAGGAGTAAAATTTATATTAATTCGGTAGAAAAAGATATAATGAGACCCCATGGTGAAATCAATAATCTTAAGGAATCAATCTCATTCGAATCAACCACTTTTAATTTTCTTTTAATTTTCTCTTATTTTGTTCAAACTCAAATCCAACTTTTTAATTGGCTTAGCTGATCACACTATAGTTAGCAGCAATCACTGAGACTATGTCTCCCTGAGTTCGACTCAAGCCTCACATAGGCCTATATTACTCGACGCGTGCACTTGCATTCATATGCATGGTTTTAGTGTGTCAAGTTTTTGGTATTGTTGCTGAGGAGACGACAACTTTCAACACTACGAGTGCTGCGGTTGGCCACTCTAGGCCACTTTTTATTTTTCCTGTAATTTTATTTTAATATTTTGAACTGAACTGCAAATCTTATTTATCTTTTTCAATTATTAGTACCGATTCATACATTGTTATTTGAAATTTCAAGGTACTAGTAAGCAACAATCAGTGACGGTGCAACAGCTGAAGAAAAGACAATATGGGAGAAGATCAAGGCATCTTCTTCAGCTGCACAGACAGAGCCTATCAAGAAGCAGAATGTGAATGTAGCACAATACAAGATTGATCGAGGGCTGATTGCACTCATCAAGTCACAAGCTTTTTATGGGCACACTCATGAAGACCTGGTGGCACACATCAGCAATTTTGTGGAGTGTTGCGACATGGTAAAAGTGGATAGGTTTCCACAAACAACTATTTATCTGAAGTTGTTCCCATCATCATTGGCGGACAGGGCAAAAGAATGGATGCACAACCTGCCAAAGGAGTCAATTGAGACATGGGATCAGATGACCGAGACATTCTTTGAAAGGTACTGCCCTCCTGAGAAGACAAATGAGCTGGTGAGGAAGATTCACAATTTCAAACAACAAGCAGCTGAGTCCTATTATGAGGCTTGGGAGAATTTTTAGAACATGCTCAGGAAAGTCCCTCATCATGGGATAGATCAGGAGAACCAAGTCAAGATGTTTTACTTTGGTCTCAGCCACAATGAATGTGTCACTCTGGACAATGCAGGTTCATGTTTCTTTCTTAATAACTTGGCATCTAAGTGCTAGGAGATTCTGCAGAACATGACCAAAAACCAATCCTGGGATAATGAGAGAGAATGCCCGGAGCACATTAAGAGTGTGGGAGAGTTAAAGGCGATCAATGCATTGAATGAAAAGCTGGATTTGATTGCTAAGAAGATATATCAGAAGGAAGAGGAGAAGAGGCAAAAAATGCCAAGTACATGAGGCAACAGGGGTACGGAAACAATAAAGCAGATAGTACCAATGAGATGCTGAGGAATTTCTCCAACAAAATGAGTTGTTCATGGGACAGAAACAACAAGTTATTCAAAGCCATGGGGCACAGATACAGAGCATGCAGTATCAAATTTCTAAAATTATGGAGGAGATGGCTTCCATGAAGAAGATCATTCAGCGAGAACCTACTGGGAATGCCGCACCCGCTCAACAACATCAATAGGTTAAATATATCTCAGTTAGCAAGGAGCCAGAGCCCCCTATTGAGGATATACCTGAGCAGAACATCAAACAGTTAGATATGGAATATGTCCCCAAATTTCCATACCCTCACAGTTTGTATGGATTATCGAGAGGGTATAGAATGCCACACAATGAAGAGAAGGTGAAGGCTCTACTCCATAGTGGAGCAGCCACAATCAATAAGGAGACACCTAAGCCATGCCATCCTCAGAAGGTGGTGGTGAAGCAAGCTTAGGGGAGGAGACCCTCAAATTTCCTTATGTTCCACCACACAAGTGCATAGAGAAGCCAAGTGTGCCATTCTCGGATAGTCTAAAGCTGAGGAAAGAGCAAAGGCAGTTTAGGAAATTTCTTGAGATCTTTCAAAAGCTCTACATCAACATTCCATTGGTGGAAGCAATAGAGAAAATCCCGACATATGGAAGATTCATGAAAGATATCATCAAAAAGAAATGACAGATCAAAGATAGTGATGTTTGGTGTGTTGATGAAGCTATGAGTTCTATTATTCAGGGAAAGCTTCCAAGAAAGAGAAAGGATCCAGGATGTTTCAACATTCCTTATTCTATAGGTGGAAAACAATTCCCACAAGCACAGTGTGACTCAGGGGCAAGCATTACCCTCATGCCTCTTGCTACTTTTCAGAAGTTGGGATTGAAGAAGCCAATAAAAACCTCCATGACAATAGTGTTGGCAGATGGATCAATTGTGAAGCCATAGGGTATATGTAAGGATGTGCTAGTCAAAGCAGACAAGTTCATATTTCTTGTAGATTTTGTGGTCATGGATATGCCTGAGATAAAAGTATCTGAGATCATATTGGGAAGGCCATTCCAAGCTATGAATGATATGTGATCACTGCTATTGGGTGAGGTTACTTGACACTTGGGATTGGTGATGATATAGTTGAGTTTAAGCTTCCATTTGAATAATTAGAGCCACCCCTTGACAACCCAGGTTGAAGGTATTCCTCATGTCAAGCCTAGGACATTAAATAAGGGTGCTTGTTGGGACATAGACAAGATTTGTGGTACCCAAGTCCTATGGGAACATTCCTTAGGCATTCTCATAACTAACATGGTATTGTATCACAGTGGACAACACCTGGAACACCAACACAATGGTATGTTAGAGAGACCATGGTATTGTATCACAGTGGACAACACCTAGAACACCAACATAACATTATTTTCTTTAACTGAATAATTAAAGAAAATAGATAGATATTTCTCTTCATCTCAGGTCGATGGATCTTCTCAATTGAGGATCTCCCATATGGATAATACACATTCCCGTTGACCCAAATTTAGATGTTCAAGTGGAATTTGGAACTAGGGGGTTTCACTTAGAAAAGAAAATGGGAAATGTCCCGAATAAGTCCAAGAATAACTTGTTGCCTTGACTCACCCTTCATGGATGAACTAAGGGTCCTGATACTACTACTTGGATCAACTTATGTAATAGAGTTGATCCACTAGGGTATTTCATTTCGAAAAAGCATTTCTAAAAATGATGGGTGAATCTTGATTTGACATTCTATTTTGCACGGTCCAATCATGATCCCAAAATTTCTACAATAAATTGGGTAGATATCTAGTATAGTTCCCAGAGTAAAGAAAAAAAGTAAGGGGTCAAAGTAGTCCAGTGAGACGATGGGGGATAAGCTTCTATTTCTTAGAATAGAATAATTCCAAAATATGGTTCCCAAATTCTCAGTCTCGAGAGAGATTTGAATAAGGATATATATCTTCTACATCTTCTTGACTTGGCTGGAAGAATAAGGTGTGTCGCACCCCTGACAGTCAGTGTGAGCATCTGTGAGACCATGGTATTGTATCACAGTGGACAACACCTGGAACACCAACATAATAGTATGTTAGAGAGATGGAATCACACATTGCTAGATATGGTGCGGTCAATAATGAGCTCAGCTGATCTCTCGACTTCCTACTGGGGTTGTGCTCTAAAAACCTCACATTTACACTAAACTGTGTACCATCAAAATTAGTTCAAAAGACACCACATGACACAACTTTAAGGTTTTTTATATCCCTACTTTAAAAAACTGTGTAAATATAGTTTATAAGTTACAAAGGTCAATATATGGATTGAAGCAAGCATCTTGGAGCTGGAATCTTTGATTTGATGAAACAATCAAAGAGTTCAACTTTAGTCAAAATGAAGATTAACCATGTATTTACAAGAAGGTTAGTGGGAGCATGATTATATACCCCATAATGTATGTGGATGACATACTATCGATGGGGATGACATCCCTACTTTACAAATTGTAAAGACCTAGGGAAATACATTCTCTATGGAGGACTAAGGTGAAGCATTCCATATCTTAGGAATCAAGATCGATAGAGATAGATCTAGAATGATTCTTGACCTAAGACAGAGCACATACATTGATAAAGTGTTGAAGAGGCTCAATATGGAGAACTCAAAGAGAGGAAATCTACCCATGTCTCATGGTGTTACTATCTCTAGAGCTAAATGTTTCGATTCTTGTGAAAAAAGGAAATACATGAGTCATATTTCATATGCATCCGTTGTTGGATCTATCATGTATGCAATGTTATGTACTCATCTTGATGTCTCCTATGCCTTGAGTATGACGAGAAGATATAAATCAGATTCCAGTGAAGGCCACTAGACTTCCATTAAGAACATCCTTAAGTATTTGAGAAGAACTAAGGATCAATTCCTTATTTATGGTTGTGAGGAAGAGTTGGTGGTAAGGGTTACACCGATGCAAGATTACAAGCCAAAAAAGATGACTATAGATAACAATCTGGATTTATATTTTACCTAAAAAATAGAGTTGCAAGCTGGAAGAGTTCCAAGCAAGAGAAAATTGCTGATTCTATAATTGAGGCCAAGTATATTGATGCATCCAATGCAACAAAGGAGGTTGTTTGGATCAAGAAGTTCATTCTAGAACTTAGGGTGATTCCAAGAATCTATGATGCAATTGAGCTATATTGTGATAAAAATGGAGATATTACACAAGGTAAGGAACCCAAATCACATCAACGTTCCAAGCACATACAATGGAGGTTCCATATCATATAAGAGACCATATAGTGAGGATATGTTGATATTTGTAGAGTACCAACTGAAAGAAATGTGGCTGACCCCTTAACAAAAACACTTTTGCAGCACAAATGCGAAGGTCATGTTTGATTACTTGGGATTAAGTTCATGGGTGATTGGATCTAGGTGCAAGTGGGAGTCAGTTGGTATGTATGCCCAAAGAGACAATCATGTGATGATTGTAATGGAATATCTTGTAAATAATTTGATTAAGAATAAAGTCAATCTTCCAATTTATTGTGTTTTATTTAGTTACGAGATAATGATGTAACATACTAAAATGTCTATAGAATGATATTACTCAATGAAGTATGTATTCAAGTTGAGGACTTGAATAGTGAGATCCTACAAATGTCAAGAGTATATACATTCTTCTTATTTCCCTAGTTTAATGCTACTATGGAAGGCTAATAGAAAAAAATAACACATAAGACTAGAGAGTGTGTTAGTTAATGACAAAATCTCAATAAGTCATAACATGTGATATCAAGCCAAACACATAGATACTTGTTAGAGAATAATGTATTAGATAGACCCACCTTGAGAATGATGCATGTAAACCATGATTGGTAGTTGAAATCATCTCTCATAGTGATGGTGGTGATTGTGGTACTTAGACATGAAATCACTATGCTCAGTACATGTCATTCTATGTCCTTTGACATCATCCACTATGATCTTGAATAAGGGTTGTCATAAATATGGTGCTCGGGTGCATTGTGACACATGGGGATGACTGTGAGTGATATAGATGGGATTTCTCCCTCCTATAAGAGTATGATATCCTGGACACTAAATAAGTGAGACTAAGAAATGCATGAACATGCTCATGTGAGTCAATATGTGGTATTGAGCTTACATATATCTCAGACAATCTGTCTAGTTCAAGGACCATGGATTAAATGTTGAAGAGGATGATGACTCCATGACTCGAGTTCAATCTGGACATCAAAGACAAAGGAAATATACGATCATTGTAACACCAATGATAGATAGCAGGTTGAAGTTGTTCTCCAACTTTCTGATTACTTGGGTAGCTATGATGTCTTTCTAGATACCTCTCATTGTTTGTGATGTCATATATTAGTTTGGACATTCACTACCAATGTAACTTGGAACCTATAGGGTCACACACATAGGATACGCCTAGAATAGGAGTTTATTCATAAATGTAGTTTGAACTTTATTCAATTTAAGAAATGATAATTGTAAGTTGACTGATTGGACTATGAACCCAATCGATTCAAGTGTTGAACCAATCAATTCAAGTGTCAGGTCAATTTGAACCAACATTGGCAATCAAAATTTTGAAACGACTGATTCAACAAGTGAATTGATCAGATCAGATCTGTGAACCAATTAGTTCAGGTTCTGAACCAACCATTTGGTTGATTAATATGATTGGATCAAGGATTGTTGCTAATGTCATGTTATGAATTAATAGAATATTAAATTCCAATACAATTATGAGTAGGAAACATAGTGAAAAGATCGGTTCAAGTGTTGAATTGATCATCTCATGTATGAATAGATAGATTAGTTGTGAACTGACCGGTTCATGATTTACAAGTTCTGAAAAATTCATGAAATTTTGTCCTTTTAACTCCCACTCAGATTAGAATTCCTGACCCTCACCCTTCTATAAATAGAGGGTTAATCGAGGCTTTCTAAAGACAAAACAATAAGCTATGATAATTATTGTCTTCTCATAGTTTTGGTAATGTGAGAACTTGAGTAAGTTCTACCTATCAAAGAGATGAACCAAAAGGGAAAGATAGTTGGGAAAGCAAGTCTAGATTATCACATTAACTAGAAGGGACAACTCCTTCTTGTCTATTCATGTAAAATGACAAGAGTTCTCAATGGTCCACATGGACTACTACCAATGTAAGGAGGTTGTTGCCACCTTCTAGGAAGACATAGACAATCACCGTTCATGGTGATCAATGAGGAGGCCACTGCTAACACCGTCCAAGTGCAACTTGAAGAAAGGAGCATACCGCAACAAGGGATAGTTACTGGACTTGCTCCAGGACAAGATATAAACCTTATAACCCTCCTTCCCGTTACATAGTTGTTGACGTGATATACTGTCTAAGGGGAATATGGAAGTAACTTTTTTGTTTCCATTGTCGTATCTGATGTTATATTTCCCTACATGAATGAGCTTGGCTGTTTCCATATCTGAAGGGATGATTTTATCTTTAGACTGTTGGTTCTTCTAGGTGGTCCAAATTCCCTATTTTTCTTTGGTAATGAGGGTGATCTCCCTGATTCTAGGTGCTATTCTGGTGTAGTCATCTTAGTTGTCTTTTCCAACCTCTTGCATGAGGGAAGTCATTGTCATGGGGATGATAGCCTTGGCAATATCATGTCTTCTTTGGTCATACCTACAGTGCATGGGAAGTAAGGATGGAGATCCTAATGCTTGGGGTAGAGGTTCCATTGGTACATTACCCCGATCTAAGACTCTTCATCTAGCCAAATGCATCTGACTTGTTTACTTAGATACTGAATCATTGGTGAATGGTTGAGACAACCTCTCCTAATCAAGTCCATTGTGGTGGGTTACAAATCTATGGGCTTCCAATATAGCATCCACCTGGTGATCTGAGGCCATGCATAAGATGGGACATAGAATCCCAGACCCAACCCCTTTTGTCTGTAAGGAATCTCGATGCTTTCTATATGTGCTTGGTATATGGATCTAGGGATTTGATCTAGATACATGTGCATCTCCCACAATTGTTGAACAAACAACATATGGTTGTATTTGGATATGGAAAAATTGTCTTCTTCATGATGGCACATAACTTATGTTGGAAATATGCAACATGCTAAAAAAATCAGGAGATCCTCTTCTTCAATGCATGATGTGGTGTCAGAGCTATAGGTGTGGACTATGATGATGACATGTCCTAACTGATTTTTTAGCTAATGATGTAGTGATGAAGGAACTACCTTATTTTGATGAATCCACATCCTTCTTAAGAGGAGGTTGAAGGAGGACTCAACTCCATGACCACAAATAATAATACATAGGCCTATGGTCTAATTTACATCTTAAGAGTGATATCACCTAGGACATCTTTAATCGTCTCATCAAAGGAGGTTTCTTTCTTTATTGTTGGTTGTAGGTCGGAAGGATCTCTTCCTAGTATGATAAGCGTCTTGAGTGGGAAAACATTGATGCATGCCCTATTGTTAAAGAAGAAAGAAAGAATCTTGAGGCCCTTGTCTATAACCATGATAAGTAGGTGCTTGTTATGACTCCATCATGTGGGTGTCTCATCTTCGGAAAATGAGATCATGTGTGGGGTAATGATTATCTCAATGGAAGGATTAAGAGCTTATGGTCTCACATCTTTACATATGTAATCCCCTTTGAGCATCTTCATAACACCTTCTTTGTCTGTGGGGTAGCTTTGCATTACTTTACCCAAAAAAATTCCCCTTCTAGATCTTCTAAAAATTAAACCATGGCTGAGACATCATGATTAATTTACTTACAAAGTTTTGACGTGTGAAGCACTTTCTTAGTATTGATTTTTGGGATGGAAACCTTGTCGACCTCTTTCTTGGGTGTGCTAGTAGGGACTCCTACATATGTGGTTACTTCATGATTTCCCTTATCTAGGGGTGAAGGTTCTCTATCTAGAACAGATGCTAGGGCCATTCGTGGTGTTGTTGTTAGCTTGGATACTTTGGACTGTACCACAATTGTGAGATAATGAACCATAGTATACTAAGCATTTCCCAGGAAGGGCACCATAGGGACCAAGATCGATCGCCCATTTTGCATTGGGCCAGGATGTGGTATACTGATTAGACTCCTCGTGCTTTTGGGAATCACTGGTTTCCTATCATGGATAGAGGTAATGATCCACATACTTGGGATCAATTCTTGATGGATTGCTCCAAAGGAAGGATAAGCTTGTATATTGGATCTTTTGGTAATGAAAATGATGGAAGAGAAAGGTAGATCCTTCGGTGCAACTATGTTGACCTCACCAAAATCTTGTGAGAAATTATTAAGTGTGAGGAATGAATTTGTCTTGTGAACCTTATTTCAATAGAAGTCACAAAAGGAATTGGTGTTGTAATTCTTTAGTATAGGATTCAACGGTTCTCTTATGGTAGGAAACTTTAGCATATGCTTGATATTTGGAAGATCGGAGCTAAGGGAATCTCCCATGGGAGTGAACTTCATTTTAGTTTGGGACATCTCCTAATGCGAGAGTAGTTGTTGCTGACTCCACCTAGGGTGACGAGTTACATGTACTTGGTGGTTTGTGCACCACTGCTTGTTGCATAGGTAATTGAGATGGTGGTGGCACATACCCATAAAAGTTACTTGGAATCCACATATGTTGTGGTAGAATGTACTAAGGGTGATATTTGGGTGCTTTGTTCTAATCTAGTTGATGTTTTGTGATAGTAGTAGCTTGCAATGCTTGAACTTGAACCCGATATATTTGTAGGATTGGTTGTTGTTTCTTGTTGTTGATGACTAAAATAAGTATTTCTCCCACTATTGAGTCTGCTTCTTTGGTCTTCATTCATATGGATTTATGACTGGCTGTGTTGGAAGTGGACTAAGGTTGAAAGGTGAGGCCTATGTTTTCTGGACCCCTCTTTTGATGGAATTCTTGATCAGAACTATTGCATGGATTATTTCCAAGAAAGTGTTGCCCATTTGTTGAGATAAAAAGGTTGTGAGGATGGTGTTGTTTCTCTGAACACCATGTACATGGCCTCTTTATTTTTAGGATTGAACTTTAGTTGCATGACCAAGTCTCTCCATTGTCCAACAAACTTGAAGATGCTCTATTCTACCTTTTACTTTAGTCCTCCATGTCTTCCTTGGTGGGGACTTGATCTAGATTCCAAGTGTATTGGTCAATGGATCTTTCTACCATCTTAGACTAGGTTGTAATAGTTATCATGTCCTTCTTGTTGTACCATGCTAAGGCTGGATCATTAGGGTTCCACAATGTTGTGGATCTAGTTTGTCATCATCATGAATTGCCAACATGTTTGAATAATATGGCTTGACATGGAACATTGGATCTCCCTTCCTGGAGTATTCATGGAACTTGAGCATGTTGAAGTTTTCTGACAACTTTGCGTCTGGGAAATGACAAAATTCACTAATTTTTTTTCCAACTATCATTCTTCCCTTCTAGTTGCTTGATCGTTTGTAGAATCTTGAGAAAGAGGGTATACATGATGGCAGGCTCAAGATTTGCATCTTCATGGCGTACAACCACCATTGGTATCACTGGTGGTCTGATGGTCATTGACAAAAGACATGTACAGTGGTAGTGGTAATCCATACAGTCATCTTAGATATAGATTATACCCAGAGTGTGGTTGATAGAATGACTACAGGCTAGGGATGGGTCCTCGGTTGCTCATATATTGTACTTGAACCTTCATTGTGGTGCTGATTTTCTTTGCATCTCTAGGATCTTCTTTTTTATCTTCAAATTCTTCCTATTTTCTTTCTTCCTTAGCCTCACCCTTGGGAATAAATATGGGTGTCATCTCTTGTGAGCTATGGGGCTGCCCCAATGATCATGAATGGTGGACACTAATATGTCCCTAGTTGAAAGGGTTATGGTTGGGTTTGATGGGGAAAGAATGGCATTGAAGAGCAGGCATATGAAGATCCTTCTCTAGAAAACCCTGGATGATGCAACCCTTGGGCATAACTCATGCCTAGTGGAGGCACGAAGGTGTCATTTTCTTATTGATTTGGCATGTTTGGTTGGGGGACTTTCTAAGAGAGGGAAGCTTCAAGCATCACTGTGGAATTCTTGAAATTCTCACCTCTGACTGACTTGTCCTACTTGTTGCTTTCAACATATCCTTTCAATCTTCTATCCGACTGTTGATCCTTGCTACTACTGCCAGCCATTTGGGTTGGTAGTTTATGGGAGTGGACGAAGTATGATCTCCTTCGTCTTCACGTGTTGTCATGAAATTTAGGTAAACATGATTCAAAAATAGGGTGCAATACTAAAACTAGAAATATATTATGCTTTGGGATGGATCCCTCTACACAAATAAAAAATATAGGGTCTTCCCCTTTTGTTTAGGATATTAAAGAAAGATACTCCACGTTCTTATACTACTCTTCTAGAATAAAGGATTCCTGGTACTATTATCTCTCTTTTATTGAGATTTCAAGTGATGGGACATGCACTTATCTTGGGCAAGATGGGTTGGGGTCTTCAACCTTAATGTGAGATACATTTGTCAATGTCATGGCTGGGTGAATCTTCAAGGGTAGGAGGTAAGATAATGGATTGTCTTGCAAGGCTAAAAGGGTGTGATGTTCCTCAGGCGAGTATTCTGAGAGGATTATTCGAAATAGGGGGAAGGTTGAGATAGAGTGGTTAATCACAATTATGGTAGCCTCTGCTATACAAGATATTGTATTCAAACGATTTCTTTCCTCCTCAGGGCATCCTCTTCCAATAGGATTCCCAAACTGAAACCCTGGAAAACATCCATGACACCTTATTCTTCTCTTGCCTTTTGCAGTGGTAAAAAGTCAGAAGTGAGGTAGCCTCATCTTGTCATTTCTATATTGATGATGAAACTGGAAGCAAGTTGTGATCTAGTTGAAGGTTGTTGTGACGACCGCCACCAACCAACATCCAAATTGCCACAATTAAAAATGTGGAATAACCATTATCAGTGGATTAACAAAATCACTAAAAATTAAAACCATTTTGCAAAGAGATCCATTTCCAGGAAACTCTTAAGATGAGAACCAAAGTACTATCTACATCATGCTTCACATTGTACATACACTGTACCAACTCATCTCGAGGATAACATATAATAGTTACCTTGTCAAAACTATACATAAGAAACATAAAACCTCTAGGCATACATGACAAAATCTTAGATCGTTCATAAAACCATTACGTTACCGACTCAAAGGACCTGAGAGTATAGAGACAACACATAGGACTACTATCTACAAGACATGATAGACAGTACACTCAACCTGAGATGCTACTGTTGTCCTTGATGCTATTATCCCTCCTCTGCAGTATGGTCTCTACCTCATCATCAGCGTCCACCTAAAAATGTTGGTGACCAATGGGGTGAGACCCATGTCCCAGAAAGAGATATAACTCTCCGCCAACAATGTTATTATTAAAGATAAAAAATATAAAATTGAGCAGAGGATCTTTTATATTAATAATCTAGAATAATCACTGATTCTAAGAAGGATAGAGCAATATTTCTTTTAAAGAAAAGAAACTATCTATGATAGAGCAATAAATCATTTATTCACTTTATAAGGAATATGAAGCGCATGTATAACATCTATCCATTTAAGATGTATAAAAGAAATGTACTGCTACATCCCGATCTCACAATTACCATTAATCATGAGATTAGGGCATAAATTGAGGATTTAACGTGATACAAAGATCACCCTTAACTTTTTCTTCTTTTTCAAACTCTTTGTTTTCTCGCATTGAACCACATAAACTAACTTTACAAGGGAATCTAAACATTGATTTCTCTAATTCTAATTTCAATAGTAAAAAAAATGCATGTATGAACATTCATTATGTTTCTCATACTTTTAAGCACATAAGACTTGCTGATTCACATATATTGCTAAAAGAGGAATAATGTTATACATCATCATTTACAACTCTCTCTTATTTCTTTACAAGGACCTAGAGTAACAAGGACCAACTGAACTTAACTATACTCAGACTTAACTCTTGTGACAGATCTACTCTGATGCAATGACCTTCTTCAAGTCCATGTGATATCCATAAAAATTGTGAGTAGAGGGGTGAGCCTACTCGCTCAGTGAATGAGTACTTCAAAGAAATAGTCTAAAGCACTGATATAATTACAGATATACTTTTGAGAAATTGATATCAATTATAACACCAGTAAGCTTTAAAGAGTCTAATAATTGACAATCATAAATATGGCAAGATACTCTAAATATCTATAAGAGTGAATCAATATATGAAATGCTTGATTGATCATAAAGAGAACTAATAATTCAAAAACATACAAAGAACAATTCAATAACTGTACACACTTGTTTGACCTCTCATTCTTTTATTATGCCCTGATCTAATGCAGTGTATCCTAGATATGAAGACTTGTAATGCACTATGATCACACCGTACAAGACTTAGTGGACACATCGGGGAAATGCTAAGTCTGACTACTCTCATGGTATGCAATAGGGAAATGACTCTTTGGCCTAAACTAAACTCGTCCTCTAACCTGAGCACATAGACGGAGAGTCAAGCCACCTCTTGGCTTTTCTGTACTCTAGTGCCACCAGGATTTCTGGTTGATGTTGGACATTGCAGACTAAAATTTAAGGAGACTTCCACTAGGACTTCGTCCCCCGTTCCACCTGATAGCACGTTCTGACCCCCGTATATTGGATGATGCCAGGGTTAGGTCATTTCACCCCTAAGGCGTAGACCTCACATAGGAGTTATACAATGTTCATGGCTCCTAAGTCTATTACCCTTCTATTACTTATACTTGACTCTGGTATCTCTATGGTGTCATGTCTAATTATTTGAAGTTATAATACAACATTTATATCATTCTAAACTTGGTAGAGAAGTATATTCAAAACACTATAATATACTGAGTAATCAATATAGTATACATGCAGACAGACTAAAATTCTTAAATAAAAAGATTACATGTCCACTTGGCACATACACACTAGAATCATGCAATTTATCATCTTATTACATTGATAAGAGTTAATTACTTGACATATGAGTAATTTCAACAGAACCTGCAACTTATCCATAATTTCTCAAAGACCGTGCATATCAACCCAAATCTTGAGTTGTGCATCTCATAACTCAATTAAGAGTTAATTACTTATCATGACAAGAATTATTAATAATAACCGAGAACATTGATATCACAATACTTGATTCATTGAACACCCTACCCTTAGGGTTTCATTTAATCACAACAAATGATAAAAAGAAAGATGTAATACATATATGACATACTTTTCAAATCTTTACAACACATGATACCTGGAATCTCAATCCCTTATCACATTACTGGGAATTCTCATCCCTTCACATCATTATCATAATTACTGGATCTGGGTATTCAAACCCTTAGATCATCACATAGCATTGTTACCTCAGTAACATGTAACCATTACATCTAGGTCCTTAGACCAAGGTATTCATTTCACTGGTTGTACAAGTATTCTCATGGATCACAAGGCCATCACACATCTTGTCACCTCTCACTAGGAAACAACTTATTCCCATGGCTCCCATAAAGATTTCATGCAACATAAACATTCACTGAATCAAGACTACTATCAACAAATCATATAAAATCAATATATGTATGAAACCTTGGAATTGAACTGAATTTAGGTTTCCATGCCATTCATTGGGATATCATACATCAATAATAACATTGAATAAATAAAGTATATCATGTCAGGAAAATCCCTTCAAATGGATTTCACGATATCTATTCGCAAATATCCAACTTTCCTCACATCTAGGGTTTCACCCTCTTCACTGAGATACCAAACAAACACTACTCACTTTAAATGAAATACAAGATAGTATCTGACATATATGTACTATGAATTTAGATAAACAATCATTCAAAACCAAGGGGATCTATATAAGCAACTTTCTCTATTTACTTATACAACAAATTTTAGTCATAGACAAATTCCCTATATTTTAGTTTACTCTTATAACGTCTGTGAATACTTAGGGAATTCTCATTAGAATGCATTGTATACATTTCTAATATTATTTTATTATCTAAAATTCATTCAAACAAAGGAAGAATCCATTTCACATCATTTTGCAACAACTTAGAACAAATAGACAATTCAGGGTTTGTAGTCGCATACTAAGCAATTAAAGATTATGGTTGGTTTAACCAAATTTTGTGCAATATACTATTTAAAGGAAGTTCCCACTCACCCTAAGGTGTGAAAACACCTTAAAAACGTATCCCATATCTAAAAATCTCAAATCCGTATCAAATCCCTAGCAATTCACCCAATTCTTCTTCCTTTCAACTCGGAAACCCTAAAAATGAGGGATTATGAAGAAAGAGTGAGAAAAGGGGAAGTTTTGATACCATTTTGGATCAAATCATAGGAGGTATGGAATTTTGACATGTGAGATAAGATTCACCATGAAATTATATCCAAAGAAGCTAAACTTACATGATTTCATCATTCCTCGGACCCCAAAACCCTAGGTCAGCAGCTCCATCAATTTCTCCTCTCAAACCCTAACTCTCTCTATCTATCTCTAGGATTTCGTTTCTGTGGATTGAATCACGAATTATGAGAGCTCTTTGTGTGTTAGGTTGACCATATAGAGGAATTGAGCTGCTTGGGTTAATTGCACATTGACCCCTCACTAAACTTTTTCTTATTTCAGCAGATTTTTCTATCATAAAACGGTTTCAGTGAATTCATGTATTTCAGAGATCAAACCTTCTCTAAAAATTATTAGAATTTATAAAGTTGTGTACAATTGAGGTACAAAGCATCAGTTAAAATTTGATATCATTTCAAGCTTCTATTAAATAAATAAAAATAGAATAGTGCACTACTATCCAGAATTATGCAAAATGTCAGTTACTGTAATTCGACTACTGATAAGGTCTAAACACATCCATAAATTATGAAAATTTTACATTTTGTTTATGATTGAATTTCAGATCTCCAGTTAAAATCCCATATCATTTAGAATTATCAATAACTAAATAAAAATAAAACACTACACTGTTGAAAAGTACTATGTCAGCATTTTGGTCGAAGTATAGTTTGACCGAGAACCACATTCAAAGAACACTCAAATATTCTGAAATTTTTCTCCAATATGCATGATTGAGTTATACATATCATATACAAAATCCAATTAAACATAAAATTTGTAGGAAATATGAAAAATCATTTACCACACTGTTATCCTGATCAAATTCCATACTCATGTACCATCAAAACCCTAATTTCAGCCAACTAGGGTTTATATTTCTCAAACCCTAATTTCTCAAACAATAGAACACTTAAAGTTCTTATTAGGTTTAAAACATCATAATTGAATTATCTTCATTAATTAGATTTAAGTAATGATCAATCCAATTAAGCATATAATCATCTAGGTAAACCCAAGTTTACCAATTAAGCTAAGATGCAGTCATAACAATCCCCCCCCATTTTTTTTTCCCTGAAACATAAATATGTAAGTAAAGTACATTCAAGGTTTATTTTAAGCTTCTGAAATCTTGCATGTCATTATATTCTTGTATTTCATACTTGAATGTAATTTTCAACATTAAGTCCTTTATTCCTTTACTAAATCACAACATGTTTGAAATAGTTCTCAATGATAAAAAACAAATTCTCTATGCCACAATGAATCATAGGATAGAGAGAGAAATAACCATTTCAATATTTCCATACTCTTGAGGTGTTACCTCAACATCGATAATCTGATCCAACTATCTCAATTCATACTACTAAATATGAACTATTGTTATGTATTACCTCTAAATCATGAAAGAGAGTTCACTGTGTTCTTTTGAATTTTAATATTATGCTACTCAAATAGCAAAACAGTCTTGAGTTAAAAGACTAAATTCAACAACAATTGTACATTACTACTAATGGCATCCCCATTACATCATGGATGCATAAGGTGAAGCATTACCATCACATTCCACACATTCTCAAGTATGAACCCACACATAATTCAAGGTGTAACCATCAGGTTATAGCATACTAGGGTTTCAACAACAGTAACAGAGTACTCCATAATTGTATTAGTCATTCAAGGACTATTCATACCCAATTACCATCACTTAGTTATATTAAATCTAGGTATAACAAGGTACACCTCATTAGGGTTACATATCAATATAATATGGTTATCATCCCATCTATTCATATGAGTGAATAGGTAAGACTACCTTATTCAGGGTAACCCTCCATTTGTTCCTTCATCATTCAACCCATATCACCATACCACAATTGTACAATACTAAGATGGATTACTGGTATGAATGACTTAAACTATCAGACACCTTTAATTAACGTATTGCTTGCACATGTACACTTAAGTCATACGTAGAACCAATTTACATCCCTTAATATACCTTCAACAAATTATACTTCTAAAAACAAATTCACATATTACTAAAAGCCATTATTTTCTCTTATCTCTCTCATCATTCATTACTACTTAGTTTTTTCTACTTATCCTTCTCATATTCATCATATAGATTAAACATCCCAAAAATTGAAACATAGAAGATATGA
Source organism: Alisma plantago-aquatica (assembly GCA_963693085.1). Taxonomy (NCBI): domain Eukaryota; kingdom Viridiplantae; phylum Streptophyta; class Magnoliopsida; order Alismatales; family Alismataceae; genus Alisma; species Alisma plantago-aquatica. Next base: position 835,225,392 of record OY856411.1, on the reverse strand, counting down.
ATAGATTATTCATCATTCTTGCTATTACTACAAGAATTTATTTCATATCACACTTCACTCATATTGGATTTCTCCTTTTATTCAAAACACACCTCTTATATTTCAAATCTATTTCTTATCCTTTGCTCTAAATCATTTCCATATTGTTTATCTACCTTTCAGATTAGCTAGGATTACTATCAATGCTAGTTTACTTCTCAGAGTGAAAATTTCATGGTCTTGTTTTATAGAGATGCTAGTATTCAAGGTCAAATCACTAGTGACAATCCTTGAACTACTACAACTCTAAACATTCTAGGGTTTGTCCTTTATCAGTAGCATGACGTCATTGTGGATGACTTTGCTCCCTTAATTTGAAATTCAAACTTTGGATCTCACACGTTTTTACTAAAGTCTTCCTTATCTTATCAATTGAATTTCCTTCATCTTAATTGGCCATTCAGATAGATTACATTAACAATTTACCCTTCTAGGGTTTCATCATCATATTGTGTGTCATTATTACATTCACTAGTTGCCTCTACCATGGTGGTTATGCAACAGATATGATTCATTTTCTTATCACTTCATTCCCACATTTCTCCCATTAAGTAATATATGGAAGACAAGACGGTGCTGGGACTTAGAATTCTTATCTTCAAACATCCCATTTTACATTTTTCGTATGTAGGTTTAATTAGTTATCAACAAGAATACTTGACTAACTATCATTTGATTGAATTTCCTAACCTCTTTCTTTTATAATCTATATTACTCCACTATGTTTCAAACCCTTCCTTACTTTCCATAATCCTCTTACCATATACTACTCTTCCATCTGTTATCTTTAACTTCTACTTTTCTCTTATGATCGTGTTGCATATTCATGTGTATGATAATGTATACCATGTTGCACATATTTCTTTTTATCCTTCTACTAATGTGAAGTTGAAATTCTAAATCAATAATCTCTCTACTAGTTTCAAGTCATGTTTAATACATTAAATATCCTTCATTTTAAATCAAATGGCTCATGCATGGGTGAAACATAGTTTCTCTTTCAATCAAGTTTTTCCTTTTTGAATATAGTCTACCTTTGTATGACTTATTCATTTATTTAGCTACACTTTTGTTCTTCTTTTAGAAACTAGTTTGTTGTTCTATAGAGACTTAGAATCCAAAGGCAGTAAGGATGATAGTATTAAACTTATTAATAAAGGTATACATTCCATGCTCTCAATTATATCATAACCCTCATTCCTTAATCAAGCTCATTATTTCCAACATTTCTCTTTGTTTCAACTAAGTTTCTTATCCTAGCTTTATGATTTACATGCTCATCTAGTTCTCTTCACTTTAACTCTTCCGAAGACTCTTCACTTCTATGTACTTATTGTATACTTAGCTCTTTTCTTCTATTTTCCCTTTGCTTTGGAGTACATAAAAACATTGTACTCGGTTATATAATCCATTCCTCATGATTGATTCTTACTATCTTGGCCCCTTACATACTTTTCTCATATCTTTTCCATATTTCATATTTCGAGTTCATATAATACTAATAATTAAACTTAATCTGAACCTTATGTCGTGTTCCTTTATTCCCAATTAAGGTTTCCTCATATGAGGCCCCAAAGTTGGATCTCAGATATCAGTTCCAACTGATTCTTAGTTATCCCAGTCTTTCCCTTATACTTCAAAATCTTAGAGTATATACATTCATATTAGAATTTGGAATTAATCTATCCAGAATCTACTCTAATCATATTGTTAATAGGAGTCATTAGATCCCAGTAATGCATCCTTCCAGCCGGACCAAGCCGAACCTACAGTCCTGAAGCCAAGAGCTACTTATGATTAATCAACTCCTATTAATCTCAAACATGTGGAAAGAATATCCACTTAGGAAAGTTCATTCAAAAATCATTTCTAGTCTACTTGATACAAAGAATGTAATCAATAAATGCTACAACTACATAGTGTACAACAAATCTTAAAGACCCATATATATTTCAAAATACCGAATATCTGAATTCAAACATATACGAGCATTTCTATCCATCTCCAATGAAACAACAATATGAAATGAAAGTTCTATCTCATTTTATATTTATGCTCTTAATTCATGTTACTTATCTTATTTCTAACCCTAATATTTCTAGGGTTCCTCTCTAGCCCATCCTTCCACTGTATACCTGGCTAGGGTATACATGAAAGAATAGATAGAGTAGCTTGATATTGGTTGATCGAAGTACTCAGATACCGGGCCAAGATATCCAAATACTCAAATCCCCAGATCTAACATCATAACATCTCCTATCTACCACACTTACAACTCTAACTTACTAACTTAATGGTCCCTGACAACTCAGCCTATGCTCTGATACCAAAGTTGTTACACCCCAATCTCACAATTACCATTAATCATGAGATTATGACATAAATTGAGGATTTAAAGTAATACAAAGATCACCCTTAACTTTTTCTTCATTTTCAAACCCTTTGTTTTCTCACATTGAACCACATAAACTAACTTTACAAGGGAATCTAAACATTGATTTCTCTAATCTGATTTCAACAGTAAAAAAATGCATGCATGAACATTCATTATGTTTCTCATACTTTTAAGCACATAAGACTTGTTGATTCACTTATATTGCTAAAAGAGGAATAATGTTATACATCATCATTTACAACTCTCTCTTATTTATTTACAAGGACCTAGAGTAACAAGGACCAACTGAACTTAACTATACTTAGACTTAACTCTTGTGGCAGATCTACTCTCATGCAATGACCTTCTTCAAGTCCATGTTATATCCCTAAAAATTGGGAGTAGAGGGGTGAGCCTACTCACTCAGTGAATGAGTACTTCAAAGAAATAGTCTAAAGCACTGATATAATTACACATATACTTTTGAGCAATTGATATCAATTATAACAGCAGTAAGCTTTAAAGAGTCTAATAATTGACAATCATAAATATGGAAGGATACTCTAAATATCTATAAGAGTGAATCAATATATGAAATGTTTGATTGATCATAAAGAGAACTAATAATTCAAAAACATACAAAGAATAATTGAATAACTATACACACTTGTTTGACCTTTCATTCATTTTACTATGTGGGGATCATATGCAGTGTACTCTACATATGAAGACTCATAGTGCACTATGATCACACTGTAAAAGACTTAGCGGACACACTCAGGAAATACTAAGTCTGACTACTCTCCTGGTATACAATAGGGAAATGGCTCTCTGGCCTAAACTGACTCCTCCTCTAACTTGAGCACACAGGCAAATAGTCAAGCCACCTCTTGGCTTTTATGTACTATAGTGCCGCCAGGACTTGTGGTTGATGTTGGACACTGTAAACTATAATTTAAGGAGACTTCCACTAAGGATTCACCCCCCGTGCCACCTAATAGCACGTTCTGACCCCCGTATACTAGACGCTTCCAGGGTTAGGTCGTTTCACCCCTGAGGCACATACCTCACAAAGGGGTTCTATGGTGTTCAGGGCTCCCAAGTCTATTATTTTATTATTCCTAGAAAGTGCTTTATACATTGTACCCTTCTCTTACTTATACTTTACTCTGGTATCTCTATTGTGTCACATCTACTTATTTAAAGTTATAATACAACATGTATATCATTCTAAACTTGGCAGAGCAGTACATTCAAAACACTATAATATACTGAGTAATCAACATACTATACATGCAGGCAGACTAAAATTCTTAAATAAATAGATTACATGTCCACTTGGCACATACACACTAGAATCATGCAATTTATCATCTTATTACACTAATAATAGTTAATTACTTGACATATGAGTAATCATCAATAGCACCTGCAACTTATCTGTAATTTCTCAAAGAACGTGCATATCAACCCAAATCTTGAGTTGTGCATCTCATAACTCAATTAAGAGTTAATTACTTATCATGACAATAATTATTAATAATAACTAAGAACATTTATATCACAATACTTGATTCATTGTACACCCTACCCTTAGGGTTTCATTTGATCACAAAAAATGCTACAAAGAAAGGTGTAATACATCTATCATGTACTTTTCAAATCATTAAAACACATGATACCTGGGATCTCAATCCTTTATCACATTACTGGGAATTCTCATCCCTTCACATCATTATCATAATTACTAGATCTGGGTATTCAAACCCTTAGATCATCACATAGCATTGTTACCTCTGTAACAGGTAACCATTACCTCTAGGTCCTTAGACCAAGGTATTCATTTCACTAGATGTACAATATTCTCATGGCTCACAAGGCCATCACACATCTTGTCACCTCTCACTAGGCAACAACTTATTCCCATGGCTCCCATAAAGATTTCATGCGACATAAACATTCACTGAATAAAGACTATTATCAACTAATCATATAAAATCAATATATGTATGAAACCTTGGAAATGAGCTGAATTTGGGTTTCCATGCCATTCACGGGTATATCATACATCAATAGTAACATTGAATAAATAAATTATATCATGTCAATAAAATCCCTTCCAATGGATTTCACGATATCTATTTGCAAATATCCAACTTTCCTCGCATCTAGGGTTTCACCCTCTTCACTGAGATACCAAACAAACACGACTCACTTTAAATGAAATCCAAGATAGTATCTGACATATATGTACTATGAATTTAGATAAAAAAATCATTCAAAACCAAGGGGATCTAGATAAACAACTTTCTCTATTTACTTATATAACAAATTTCAGTCATAGACATATTCCCTATATTTCAGTTTACTCTTATAACCTCTGCGAATACTTAGGGAATTCTCATTAGAATACATTCCATACATTTCTAATATGATTTTATCATCTAAAATCCAATCAAACAAAGGAAGAATCCATTTCATATCATTTTGCAACATCTTAGAACAAATAGACAATTCAGGGTTTGTAGTCGCATACTAAGCAATTAAAGATTATGGTTGGTTTAACCAATTTTCGTGCAATATACTGTTGAAAGGAAGTTCCCACTCACCCTAAGGTGTGAAAACACCTTAAAAACGTATCCCATATTTGAAAATCTCAAATCCATATCAAATCCCTAGCAACCCAATTCTTCTTCCTTTCAACTCGGAAACCCTAAAAATGAGGGATTATGAAGAAAGAGTGAGAAAAGGGGAAGTTTTGATACCATTTTGGATCAAATCATAAGAGGGATGGAATTTTGACATGTGAGAGAAGATTCACCATGAAACTATATCCAAAGAAGCTAAACTTATATGATTTCATCATTCCTCGGGCCGCAAAACCCTAGGTCAGCGTCTCCATCAATTTCTCCTCTCAAATCCTAACTCTCTCTCTAGGATTTAGTTTCCCTATATTGAATCACGAATTATGAGAGATCCTTGTATGTTAGGTTGACCATATAGAGCAATTGAGCTGCTTCGGTTAATTGCACATTGACCCTCACTAAACCTTTTCTTATTTCAGCAGATTTTTCTATCATAAAATGGTTTCTGTGAATTCATGTATTTAAGAGATCCAAACTTCTCCAAAAATTAATAGAATTTATCATGTTGTGTGTAATAGAGATACAAAACTTTAGTTAAACTTTGAGATCATTCTAATCTTCCATTAAATAATTAAAAATCGAATAGTGCACTGCTATCCAGAATTCTGTAGAAATGTCAGTTATTGTAATTCGTCTACTGATAAGATCTAAATGCATCCAAAAATTATGAAAATTTACATGTTGTTTATTATCAAGTTTAAGATATCCACTTAAAATTTCAGATCATTTGTATTTACCAATAATTAAATAAAAATAAAACACTACACAAATAAAAAGCACTCTGTCAACATTTTGGTCGAAGTATAGTTTGACCAAGAACCACACTCAAAGAACACTCAAATATTCTGAAATTTTTCTACAATATGCATGATTGAGTTATCCATGTCATATATGAAATTCAATTAAATATAAAAGTTGTATAAAATATGAAAAATCATTTACTACACTGCTATCCTGATTAAATTCCATACTCATGTACCATCAAAACCCGAATTTCAGCCAACTAGGGTTTATATTTCTCAAACCCTAATTTCTCAAAAAATAGAACACCTAACATTCTTATTAGGTTTAAAACATCATAATTGAATTATCATCATTAATTAGATCTAAGCAATGATCAATCCAATTAAGCATATAATCATCCAGGTAAACCCTAGTTTATCAATTAAGCTCAGATGTGGTCATAACAATTCTCCCCCCCCCCCCTTAAAAATGTTTCATTCCCGAAACATAAATATGCAAGTATAGTACATTCAAGGTTTATTTTAAGCTTCTGATATCTTACATGTCATTATATTCTTGTATTTCATACTTGAATGCAGTTTTCAGCATTAAGTCCTTTATTCCTTTACTAAATCACAACATGTTTGAAATAGTTCTCAATGATAACAAACAAATTCTCTATGCCACAATCAATCATAGGATAGAGAGAGAAACAACCATTTCAATATTTTCATACTCTTGAGGTGTTACCTCAACATCGATAATCTGATCCAACTATCTCAATTCATACTGCTAAATATGTACTATTGTTATGTATTACGTCTAAATCATGAAAGAGAGTTCACCATGTTCTTTTGAATTTTACTATTGTGCTACTCAAATAGCAAAATAGTCTTGAGTTAAAAGACTAGATTCAACAACAGTTGAACATTACTACTCACGGCATCCCCATTGGATCATGGATGCATAAGGTGAAGCATTACCATCACATTCCATACTATTCTCAAGTATGAACCCACACATAATTCAAGGTGTAACCATCAGGTTATAGCATACTAGGGTTTCAACAACAGTAACACAGTACTCCATAATTGTATTATTCATTCAAGGACTATTCATACCCAATTACCATCACTTAGTTATATTAAAGCTAGGTATAACAAGCTACACCTCATTAGGCTTACATATCAATACAATATGGTTATCATCCCTTCTATTCATATGAGTGAATAGGTGAGACTACCTTATTTAGGGTAACCCTCCATTTGTTCCATCATCATTCAACCCATATCACCATACCACAATTGTACAATACTAAGATGGATTACTGGTATGAAGGGCTTAAACTATCAATCACCTTTAATTAACATATTGCTTGCACATGTACACTGAAATCATACGTAGAACCAATTTACATCCCTTAATATACCTTCAACAAATTACGCTTCTAAAAACAAATTCGCATATTACTAAAAGCCATTGTTTTCTCTTATCTCTCTCCTCATTCATTACTACTTACTTTTTTCTACTTATCCTTCTCATTTTAATCATGTAGATTAAACATCCCTAAAATTGAAACATAGAAGGTATGAATAGATTATTCATCATTCTTTCTATTACTGAAAGAATTTATTTCATATCACACTTCACTCATATTGTATTTCTCCTTTTGTTCAAAACACACCTCTTATATTTCAAATCTATTTCTTATCCTTTGCGCTAAATCATTTCCATATTATTTATCTACCTTTCAGATTAGCTAGGATTACTATCAGTGCTAGTTTACTTCTCATAGTGCAAATTTCATGATCTTGTTTTATAGATATGTTAGTATTCAAGGTCAAATCACTAGTGACAACCCTTGAACTACTACAACTCTAAAAATTCTAGGGTTTGTCCTTTATCAGTATCATGATGTTATTGTGGTGTGACTTTGCTCCCTTAATTTGAAATTCAAACTTTGGATCTCACAAGTTTTTACTAAAGTCTTCCTTATCTTATAAATTGAATTTCCTTCTTCTTAATTAGCCATTACGATAGATTACATTCTCAATTTACCCTTCTAGGGTTTCATCATCATATTGTGTGTCATTATTACATTCACTAGTTGCCTCTACCATGGTGGTTATGCATCAGATATGATTCATTTTCTTATCACTTCATTTCCACATTTCTCTCATTAAGTAATATATGGAAGAGAAGACAGTTCTGAGACTTAGAATTCTTATCTTCAAACATCCCATCAATACATTTTTCATATGTAGGTTAAATTAGTTATGAACAAGGATACTTGACTAACTAGCATTTGATTGAATCTCCTAACCTCTTTCTTTTATAATCTATATTACTCCACTATGTTTCAAAACCTCCCTTACTTTCCATAATCCTCTTACCATATACTACTCTTCCACCTGTTATCTTTAACTTCTACTTTTCTCTTATGATCGTGTTGCTTATTCATGTGTATGATCATGTATACCATGTTGCACATATTTCTTTTTATCGTTCCATTATTGTGAAGTTGAAATTCTAAATCAATAATCTCTCTACTAGTTTCAACTCATGTTTAATACATTACATATCCTTCATTTTAAATCAAACGGCTCATGCACGGGTGAAACATAGTTTCTCTTTCAATCAAGTTTTTCCTTTATGAATATAGTCTACCTTTGTATGACTTATTCATTTATTTAGCTACACTTTTGTTCTTCTTTTATAAACTAGTTTGTTGTTCTATAGAGACTAGAATCTAAAGGCAGTAAGGATGAATGTATTAAACTCATTAAAGGTATACATTCCATGCTCTTATTTAAATAATAACCCTCATTCCTTAATCAAGCTCATTATTTCCAACATTTCTCTTTGTTTCAACTAAGTTTCTTATCCTAGTTTTATGATTTACATGCTCATCTAGTTCTCTTCACTTTAACTCTTCTGAAGACTCTTCACTTCTATGTACTTATTGTATACTTAGCTCTTTCCTTCTATTTTCCCTTTGCTTTGGAGTACATAAAAACATTGTACTCAGTTATATAATCCATTCCTCATGATTGATTCTTACTATCTTGGCCCCTTACATACTTTTCTCATATCTTTTCCATATTTCATATTTAAAGTTCATATAATACTAATAATAAAAATTAATCTGAACCTTATGTCATGTTCCTTTATTCCCAATTAAGGGTTCCTCATATGAGGCCCCAAAGTTGGATCTCAGATATCAGTTCCAACTGATTCTTAGTTATCCCAGTCTTTCCCTTATACTTCAAAATCTTAGAGTATATACATTCATACTAGAATTTGGATCTAATCTATCTAGAATCTACTCTTATCATATTGTTAATAGGAGTCATTAGATCCCAGTAATGCATCCTTCCAGCCGGACCAAGCCAAACCTGTAGTCCTGAAGCCAAGAGCTACTTAAGATTAATCAACTCCTACTTAAGATTTAACGTACACAAAGATCACCCTTAACTTTTTCTTCTTTTTCAAACTCTTTTTTTTCTCGCATTGAACCACATAAACTAACTTTACAAGGGAACCTAAACATTGATTTCTCTAATCTGATTTCAACAGTAAAAAGATTGCATGTATGAACATCCATTATGTTTCTCATATTTTTAAGCACATAAGACTTGTTGATCGCATATATTGCTAAAAGAGGAATAATGTTATACATCATCATTTACAACTCTCTCTTATTTCTTTACAAGGACCTAGAGTGACAAGGACCGACTGAACTTAACTATACTCAGACTTAACTCTTGTGGCAGATCTACTCTGACCCAATGACCTTCTTCAAGTCCATGTGATATCCCTAAAAATTGTGAGTAGAGGGGTGAGCCTACTCGCTCAGTGAATGAGTACTTCAAAGAAACAGTCTAAAGCACTGATATAATTACAGATATACTTTTGAACAATTGATATCAATTATAACAGCAGTAAGCTTTAAAGAGTCTAATAATTGACAATCATAAATATGGCAGGATACTCTAAATATCTATAAGAGTGAATCAATATATGAAATGCTTGATTGATCATAAAGAGAACTAATAATTCAGAAACATACAAAGAATAATCGAATAACTGTACACACTTGTTTGACCTCTCATTCATTTTATTATGCCTTGATCATATGCAGTGTACTTTACATATGAAGACTCGTAGTGCACTATGATCACACCGTACAAAACTTAGCGGACACACCCAGGAAATGCTAAGTCTGACTACTCTCCTGGTCTGCAACAGGGAAATGGTTCTTTGGCCTAAACTAGACTCCTCCTCTAACTTGAGCACACAGGTAAAGAGTCAAGCCACCTCTTGTCTTTTCTATACTCTAGTTCCACCATGACTTCTGGTTGATGTTGGACACTGCAAACTATAATTTAAGGAGACTTCCACTAGGGCTTCATCCTCCGTGCCACCTCATAGCACGTTCCGACCCCCGTATATAGGACACTGCCAGGGTTAGGTCGTTTCACCCCTAAGGCGCAGACCTCACATAGGGGTTCTATGGTGTTTAAGTCTCCTAAGTCTATTATTTTATTATTCCTAGAAAGCTCTTTCTACATTGTACCCTTCTTTTACTTATACTTGACTCTAGTATCTCTATGGTGTCGTGTCTACTTATTTGAAGTTATAATACAACATGTATATCATTCTAAACTTGGTAGAGCAGTATATTCAAAACACTGTAATATACTTAGTAATCAACATACTATACACGCAGGCAGACTAAAATTCTTAAATAAACAGATTACATGTCCACTTGGCACATACACACTAGAATCGTGCAATTTATCTTCTTATTACACTGATAAGAGTTAATTATTTGACATATGAGTAATCATCAATAGCACCTGCAACTTATCTGTAATTTCTCAAAGAACATGCATATCAACCCAAATCTTGAGTTGTGCATCTCATAACTCAATTAAGAGTTAATTACTTATCATGATAAGAATTATTAATAATAACTAAGATCATTGATATCACAATACTTGATTCATTGAACACCCTACCCTTAGGGTTTCATTTAATCAAAACAAATGCTATAAAGAAAGGTGTAATACATCTATCACATATTTTTCAAATCTTTACAACACATGATACCTGGGATGTCAATACCTTATCACATTACTGGGAATTCTCATCCCTTCATATCATTATCATAATTACTAGATCTGGGTATTCAAACCCTTAGATCATCACATAGCATTGTTACCTCTGTAACAGGTAACCATTACCTCTAGGTCCTTAGACCAAGGTATTCATTTCGTTGGTTGTACCAGTATTCTCATGTCTCACAAGGCCATCACACGTCTTGTCACCTCTCACTAGGCAACAACTTATTCTCATGGCTCCCATAAAGATTTCATGTGACATAAACATTCACTGAATAAAGACTGCTATCAACAAATCATATAAAATCAATATATGTATGACACCTTGGAACTGAGCTGAATTTGGGTTTCCATGCCATTCACTGGGATATCATACATCAAAATAAAATTGAATAAATAAAGTCTATCATGTCAAGAAAATCCCTTCAAATGGATTTCACGATATCTATTCACAAATATCCAACTTTCCTCGCATCTAGGGTTTCACCCTCTTCACTGAGATACCAAACAAACACTACTCACTTTAAACAAAATCCAAGATAGTATCTAACATATATGTAATATGAATTTAGATAAACAATCATTCAAAACCAAGGGGATCTAGATAAGCAACTTTCTCTATTTACTTATACAGCAAATTTCAGTCATAGATAAATTCCCTATATTTCAGTTTACTCTTATACCCTCTGCGAATACTTAGGGAATTCTCATTAGAATGCATTGTATACATTTCTAATATGATTTTATCATCTGAAATTCATTCAAACAAAGGAAGAATCCATTTCATATCATTTTGCAACAACTTAGAACAAGTAGACAATTCAGGGTTTGTAGTCACATACTAAGCAATTAAAGATTATGGTTGGTTTAACCAATTTTCGTGCAATATACTATTTAAAGGAAGTTACCACTCACCCTAAGGTGTGAAAAAACCTGAAAAATGTATCCCATATCTGAAAATCTCAAATCCATATCAAATCCCTAGCAATTCACCCAATTCTTCTTCCTTTCTACTCGGAAACCCTAAAAATGAGGGATTATGAAGAAAGAGTGAGAAAAGGGGAAGTTTTGATACCATTTTGGATCAAATTGGAGGAGGGATGGAATTTTTACGTGTGAGAGAAGATTCACCATGAAACTATATCCAAAGTAGCTAAACTGACATGATTTCATCATTCCTCGGACCGCAAAACCCTAGGTCAACATCTCCATCAATTTCTCCTCTCAAACCTTAACTCTCTCTCTAGGATTTCGTTTCTCTAGATTGAATCACGAATTATGAGAGCTCCTTTTGTGTTAGGCTGACCATATAGAGCAATTGAGCTGCTTGGGTTAATTGCACTTTGACCCCTCAGTAAACTTTTTCTTATTTTAGCAGATTTTTCTATCATAAAAAGGTTTCTGTGAATTCGTGTATTTTAGAGATAAAATATTATCCAAAAATTATGATAATTTATAATTTTGTGTATAATTGAGTTGGAAAGCTTCATTTAAAATTTGAGATCATTCCAAGCTTCTAATAAATAACTAACAATAAAATAGTGCATTGCTATCCAGAATTTTGTAGAAATGTCAGTTATTATAGTTCATCTACTGATAAGGTCTAAACACATACAAAAATTAAGAAAATTTATATTTTGTTTATGATTGAGTTTCAGATATCCAGTTAAAATATTAGATAATTTGGAGTTACCAATAAATAATTACAAATAAAATAGTACACTACTGAAAAGTACTCTATCGACATTTTGGTCAAAGTATAGTTCGACCGAGAACCACATTCAAAGAACACTCAAATATATTGAAAATTTTCTCCAATATGCATGATTGAGTTACCATATCATATCCAAAATTCAATTAAACATACAATTTGTAGAAAATATGAAAAATCATTTACCACACTGCTATCCTGATCAAATTCCATACTCATGTACCATCAAAACCCTAATTTCAGCCAACTAGGGTTTATATTTCTCAAACCCTAATTTCTCAAACAATGGAACACTTAACATTCTTATTAGGTTTAAAACATCATAATTGAATTATCATCATTAATTATATTTAAGTAATGATCAATCCAATTAAGCATATAATCATCCAGATAAACCCTAGTTTACTAATTAAGCTCAGATGTGATCATAATATGTACGTCAACCAATTTCTTCCGTATTCGATCCTTAAGAAAATACGCTACACGGCTGATTACATATTTATAATCACACGTATTCCCTGAGGAGATGAGGTATACAACTCATACTCCAACCGACCACTGCTTAGTCGGAATCGATACCATACAAGGTCAATGAAAGAGTCGGCTTCCAAGACCTCACCTCTGTCAATTAGTACGAGACCACTGGCAGTGACATCACGTGTCAAACTGTAACTAGCATGCCAGGGTATAGTGGCATCTTTGATATAGGGATACAGTCAAAGAATGCACTCTCTTCAGGGAGATATCACACACCAATCCCTGATATATTTTCTTTGGGGAGATTACACAACAACCCAGGTATACTGAGTCATGGCATATAGCCATACTCTGAGGGAGATCACTCATCAATCCCTCTTCTAGACATAAGGATGTGTTCGTCCTTCACCCCCGCATATTCAATAATATTCTCTCTGAGTTAAACTCGTTTCCCCATTCAGTAAATCCTGACACTGAATGGTTCTATGGCCAGGGAAACTACATGATAAGGTTCCATTTGATTATTAAGTATATTACAATATCTTTTAGCATCAATCAAGTTATAAGCACAAAATATAATAGATGCTACAAAGAAAGATGTAATACATTTATCAAGTTCTTTCATAATATTTGGAACATACTAAATGCATAATTCATGGGATCCCAGTCCCTTAACACATCACTGGGAATTCTCATCCCATATCATCATTATCATGATTGCTAGATCTGGGTATTCAAATCCTCATTTCATCACTGAACATTGTCACCTCTTATCAAGTAGCTATTACCTCTAGGTCCTCAGACCCAGGTATACATTATACTTATTGCACAAACATATCACATGGCTCACAAGGCCCATGTAAACTGTATCATATGGAACGTCATAGCTCATACCTGGCTTTGCTCATCAACTCATGATACCTGCATAGTTAGTAGTTCATAATAACATCACCATGCAATATAGGGTTATGGTTAGGGTTTCTCTTTTCAACCAGTTATGGTTAGAGTACCCCTTTCAACCGATTAGGCTTAGGGTTTCCCTTTTCAACCAATTAGAGTTTCAAGTTCATATTATCAAGAATCACAACCCTAATTTATGTTATTAAAAATCAAAACCCTAATGCATAGCTCCACACATATAGGGATATCAATGTATGCTTATTAAATAATCATCACACAAAATGTGAGTTTCTCTCTTATCCTCACTAAGATATGGATTACATCACACCTTGCTAAATTGGCTCAACCCTTCTCTTAAGGTACATTGATTCACATTTATCAGATGCATTGAACTCCATACATCTTGATGCATCACTTGACATAACATATTTCATGTGTTACTCAACCAAGTATTTTAGAGTTAAGGTACTTCCATTATATCGGGTTAGAGGTGTGTGCTTACTTCCATATCGGGTCAGAGGTGTGTGTATGCTTAGCATATCGCGTTAGAGGTGTATGTATGCTTACCATATCACCCTTGAGGTGTATGCGTGCTTACCATATCAGGTAAGAAGTGTAAGCTTGCTCACCATATCGACCTTGAGGTGTATGTGTGCTTACCATATCACCCTTGAGGTGTATGTGTGCTTACCATATCACCCTTGAGGTGTATGTGTGTTTACCATATCGAACTTGAGGTGTATGTGTGCTTATCATAACACCCTTGAGGTGTATGTGTGCTTACCATATCACCCTTGAGGTGTATGTGTGTTTACCATATTGTCCTTGAGGTGTATGTGTGCTTACCATATCACCCTTGAGGTGTATGTGTGCTTACCATACCAGGTTAGAGGTGTATTTGTGCTTAACATATTGGGTATGAGATATATCACCATCACCAACTAGGGTTTTAACACCATATCAGGTTAGAGGTGTATGTGTGCTCACCATATCAACCTTGAGGTGTATATGTGTGTGTCACCATATCATGCATAAGGTTTATTCTCATCACCATATCGTTATAGAGGTGTATAACCATCACCATCTATGGTTTTAGCATCATATCAGGCAAGTGGTGCATCCTTTAACACCATAACGTACATAAGGTGTATCTTTCAATACCATATCATGCATAAGGTGAATATTTCAACACCATATCATGCATAAGTTATATCCTGATCACCATATCATTCTAGAGGTATATAAATATCACCATCTAGGGTTTAAACTTCATATCGTGTAAGAGGTGAGTGTATATGTCACCATATTGGATTACACAAAATTAGGATTTTGCATATCGGGTTAGACCCTTATGCTCATACCTTCTCAACCTTCAAAGTACAAACTTAACATGTGTTGAGTGATAGGTTAGAAAACTGGTTGACCCCTCTCAACCAACTCAAGAGTCCAAACCGATAGGGGTGTGGGGTTTGAAGGTATTCAAATTGCATATCACCTTCTAAGGTTTCAACACCATATTAGGTTAGAGATGTGTATGTGCTTGACACCCTATCGTGCATAAGGTGTTTATTTGACCTCATATCATGTAAAAGGTGTATACTACATCACCATATCGTGCATGAAGTATAACTCCATCACCATATCGTGTAAGAGGTGCTTTCTTGTGTCACTCATACTGGGTTGCTCAAAATTAGGGTTTAGCATATCAATTTAGAAGTGTGTACTTGACACTATATCGTGCATGGGGTCTTTGCTTGACTTCATATCGTGCAAGAGGTATATGGTTGACACCATATAATGTTCAAGATGTGAACTTCATCCCCAATTGTGCAAAGAGGTATAAACTCTTAAGCATATCGTGCTAGTTATGTATGTACATATCCATATCGGGTTAGAGGTACTTGCTTGTACGCTTGAACCCAATATCACTTTATAACGTGATACCATCTTCTTAAAGATCTAGAACTTCATTATAACTATTATATTACATGGAAAACAGGTCTAAGAAATTACTAAAACTCATAGATTCATCAAATATTCAAGAAAAATTCGAAATTGAAAGTAGAACATTAAGTATAGCAAGATAGGTGGTGAATAATAACATGATTGGGTTCAAGTTATATAACCCACCTCAAGAACAACTTCAAAGCTCCAAGATCCAAAGCTACACGTTACTAAGGTAGAAGATGAACTATCATAGGTTCAAGACTCATTCACAACTCCTCTATAAGCAAATAATCACCATAGATAAGAACTTGGTGAAGAAGAAAAGAAAGAAAAGAATCTCAACCGAGATACATGCTTGAACCAAGGTTGAAGATGACCATGGCTTCACCTAAGCTTAATGGCTCGACCTCCTCCTTGATCCTTGCCTCTTAGAACGATATTAAAGAGTAAGAGAGTGATAGGGGTCGAAAATATTCACTAGTAGGTGAAAGGAAGGGTATATATCATTGAGGTTCATGGGAGAGAGTGTAAGAGGTGTCATCACCTTACTACTAGTAGGTGCCACATGGCCATGCATGGATTGACACATGTATTTGCATACATTCCATCTTTATTTTTTCATGAAAAATAAAAACTTGAGGATAATAATAGGGATAAGGGTCGGCCCCTTTGGTTATCTTCTAGGGCAAGACACTTCCACTCACATTATAATATTCACAATTCAATGCAACCTTTCCCAAGGAAAGTTGCAAGCCGATATCTATTACTTTATTGAGGTGCTTAGCTCGTTTTTGGAAAGCCAAAGAGTTAACAACACAATATGGGGGTCTCCTATTTGGATCCTTGGCCGATAGGGACTCCCATTTAACACTACAACTCAAGACAAGCTCAAATTAGGGTTTCTTTTATACACTCTTCTTGGTCTTTTCATCACCATGAATACCACCACTCAAATTTGATTCAAACAGGGTGCCTCCTTCTTTCTCTCTCCTCTAAATGATGCATAGAGATAGTAGGGACACTTTATAAGTGGTAAATTGCATATCATCCCAACAGTTTGGGTAAATTGCAAATTGCACCAAAATCGGTACACAAAGCCCAAACATTATTCAAACAAGTTCCAACTTAGAAGCCAAAGAGGTGTCACCCAGATGGTAAAAGTACTGATGTAAGACCGAGAGGTTGCATGTTCAAAACCCCTCGGCCACAAGATGAATGAATGGCCAATTTCAAAAAAAGTTCCAAATTGGAAATTAAGCTCTCCACAAGTTGCCCCTTAGCATCATTCTCTCTCTTATGATGCCAAAGTACTAGGGCACGGTCAAGATATGACAAATTGAAATATAACCCCTCATCTTGGGTAAATTGCATTTTACCCCCAAAATATCATATAATGCACAAACAGTTTGCAAACACGCTCAAACTTGAAAGTTAAACTTTAGGAGAGTCTTAAATACTTTTCAAAAGATTAAAACAAGTTTATGAACACCTTACTTAAGTGAATCTTCCAGGTTAGGGCATAACTCAGGTCATGGATGTTATAGTTGTAGTCTAGGATCATACAAATATGATCATGCAAGATGTACAATGGTCTATTTTAGGTCATAGTCGGGGACAAGGGCAATGGACAACTTCGACATGGAAAGTGACATCTCAATCATGTTTAAAGAACTATCTAAATCGATGGAGTTTCAGAGTAGGCTTCTGGTAAAAGACCATATATTCTTTAGAGATCATTTGATTCTACAAAAAGGTTGATAATCTTTTCTAAAATCATTTTCTTTTGAGAAAGATTGTTTGACTTTGAAAAAATTGATAATATTAGAAACCTTGATTGATTTTAGAATAGTTTCAAAAGATTGTTTAATTTTTGAAAAAAATTGTTAATCTTCGGAAGATTGTTTGATTTTTAAGGAGATTGTTAATCTTTAGAAGATGCTTGATTTTGAAAGCGATTGTTAAGAAAAATTGTATGATTTTGGTTATGATTGGTCATCTTTGAAAGATTATTTGATTTTAAAAAAGAACGTTAATCTTTGAAATATTTTTATTTAAAAAAAAGTAAATCTGCCAAAGATTGTTTGATTTTCATAATAATTTTTATTTTCAAAAGATTATTTGAAATTAAAAAAGATTTTTAACCATTGAAAGATTGCTCAATTTTTGAAAAGATTGTTTGATTTTAAAAATTGTAATTTTCAAAATTTTGTATGATTTTAAAAAAGAATGTTTATATTCAAAAGATTGTTTACTTACCAAAATGATTGTTAATATTTAATAGATTTTCTGATTCTGCAAAATATTTTAATCTTTGAAAGATTATCTGACTTTGAAAAAGATGGTCAATTTTCTAAAGATAGATTTTGGAATCCTTATCCCTTACACAAAATTGTCTTAACAACAATCTAGATTGTTCTAACAATAGACAAAAGACATAGTTATAGAGAGCATGTGACCCTTCCTCTTAAACCCATGAATTTAGATCCAAATTACATCTCCACTGCACATGACCTGCATAGGAGGGGTTTGTCCTTAACTTTTTTATGGGAACATGAAACACACCAGGCGGTAACTTTGGTTCAATGAATATGGGTATTGCTCCTCATACACCTCGTGACTACAGTGGTCGTAATTTGTCGTGAGTGTTAGGAGCGGGGCATCCTCAAGGCCTTTGAACATCCAACTTAATGTTATGCCAATACCTTTACTAAAACCCCTACATCACATTCAACGATAAAACATGAGGTTGGCACCTGTTCCATTATGCCTAGCTTTGTAGGAGTGCAAAGTGTGAGTGTAAACTTTTTTTAGACAAACCCATTACAAAAAAGCATGAAAGACAAACCACATGAAAAAAGCAAGCAATAATATCATTATTAAAGAATGAAAAGATCTCATTTCCAATCTATATCTTTTTTCATCCTTTCTAGATTTTTAGAAGAAGAAAGAAAACAAATGACAAGAGGGAAGAAAATCTGAAATCCTAAATAGGAAAACATACTCAAAACTCTAAAGGAGAAAAGAACTTAAAATGAAAGAAAAACAAAACTTGTGTGAAAAAAAAACACTGACCAAAGACTACCTGCCAAGGGGACTAGTAGATCACCTCGATCCATGTGGATTAGAGTGATGTTCGACCCTACATCCCAATCAAATAAAAATTAGAAAGTCAAAAGAAAAGAAAAATAAGCAAAACACGCCTAAAAACACTAAAACTTCATGAGGAAATATGAAATTCAATTTAGACCATGTTGGCGATCCCCACAGGATTCGTCAGTCTGTCTCACACTTCCTAAAAAAATACATGTGTGTGACATATATCTGTGGTATTGAAACTTAGTTTGATAGTCACATGGAAACTAAGGAAAAGATGTGTTTCACATCACCACTACAATTGATATGGAAAAATGGGGGAAAATAGAATAGTGTGTTGTGAATTCATGGTGGAATGTGGATCTAGCATTTGATTTGGATAGATAAAAAAGAAAAAACTAGAAATTTGGTTCTAGCAATCTTGTTATGAATGGGTAAGGATTAACCCGCCCATCTCATGACCGGCCTAAATCGTGCGTCCAAAAGTGGAGGCGGATTTGAGGTAGTCGAGCTTTTACATTTATAAACCCGAATTCTTCTAGGCCCCCGCAACTTTGTTTATGGGGTCGAAGTAGATATACGGGGTTGAACACAGGGACAAGGGTGGTAGTGTTGAGAACCCAGAATCGACACGCTGCACTCCGGCAGGTATAAAGAGATGATAAATTCCCCAGAAGGGAAGCAGTAAGGTGTCACGAACAAAACAAGAAAACCATCTCCAAGAGGAGTTACTAGAAAGATTTAAGGTTTTAGCCATTTAGTAGTTTTTAGGGGTTTTCATGCCACAGAAATAGGAAGATAAAACTAGGGCTAGATCAAGGTACGAAGGATAAAACTACAGCATAACAAGCGGCACCGGTAACATCCTGCACCCCTCCTCTCAGAGCGGACACCTCTAACCAAGCCTCGGCACCCCTCTCGAGGTTGATGGGCTCAAAGTCAGCATGAAATGCTACTGAAACGTCTCCGTTCCAGGTACTCGCGTACTCTAGAATCAGACCAAACACTAGAGCCACAACACAACTCTCAAAGTTGTTGCGACGGGAAAATGTGATTCGGTAGCTAAGCGAAACGTGATCCAAACATGCAAGCTAGAGTTCAGATGTCAAACATAGCAATCATCCAACAGATTGTAACAAGCATAGAGCAACAAGTAATTAAGCTCTTCTATTTCCATAGACAAATAAATGGTCATAATTACAATGCATAAGTAAAGAATTAAATGACAGAAACTAAAGATAGGTGTCGCCTTCTTGATGTAGAAGGACGACAGACTACTACGGCTCTCCAGCCCGATATCGGTTAGGGGCCTAGCCCGATACAGCCGTGTCGGGCGGCACACCCTCTCGAGCGGCACGCATGAAGGGAAATTGTATCACTCAAGGATCCTGGCCGATACGCTCACATCGGGTGATTGACCCTCTCGGGCGGCACGTATGACGGGCGAAGCGTATCGGGTTCGATATTGTGTCGGGCATGGATCTACATGTTATACTGTCGGGCATGGGTGTCGAGCACTCGTGTCGCGTATCTACATCGGCCGATATCGGCCCTCCGTGTCACCCGGTACAGTCCTAGGTGAACCATTCCCCTCCCTCTCGGGATGAGGAAGAGTTCACCTAGTGTCGCCCGGTACGAGCATTGGGGCACGATACGTCTCCTCTCGTGATTCTCCTCAAAGATAGCTCAAGTTCCCTCCTGTCCGAACTGTCTTTTCAGCTACCTGTAGCTCTTATTTATAGTCGGCGAGTGGGGGAACTTATGGTGCTCGAAGCACCACGTGTCCTCCTTAATTGCGGGTTGGTGGACGGCTGATACTCGTATCGCTCACCGTAGGGTTGTCAGCCATTGGTCACGTGACGGGCAACAGCGCCTGCCGGTGGGTGGCTATGTCGCCCGACATACTTGGGTTGTCGTGGCGACTATGGCTCCCTCTCGGGTAAGAGGTGTGTCATCCGTCAGTTCCTCCTTGTGCAACACCCCTTTGTCGCGCGTCGTGGTGTCGTTCTACCCTACCGGGCAGGGCGTGTATCAGGCGTCAGGAAGGCCGGTGCAGACTTGGACTTATTTAGTGGGCCGGGATGGCCTTATTGCACCAAAATGAGGAGAAACTCTACAAAAGATGGAAATATAGGATTAAGAGCATTGCTTGGCCAATTATTGCGAAAGTGCATACAAAAAGAGAGGAAAATAGCAAAAAATGGCAGTTTTGATAACAGAAAAATAGTCTAAAATATCACAAAATTGGTGTTATCAACTCCCCCAAACTTAGCATTTTGATTGTCCTCAATCAATATTTAAACTTTATTTTGTGATGCTTCGTCTTGTTTGGTACAGCTTTCAGGACAAGAGGTAAAGCAAGTATAGTTTTGCCTTTAGAGATAATGTTGTCTCATTACGAACAAAAGACCTTGCGTTTCCTGCCTTATTATTTCAGTAGAATTTTTTTTTTCTTACAGCTTCAGCGAGACTTTAGTGTATGATTCCGAAGTTAGCTTACACACCAAACAGCTTTATTTTCGGGGCAGAAAGTTGTGTAAAGGGTAGGCTAAGGCTTTTTGGGTTTTTCATCTTTGTTTTCCATCAGTTCATCCAGGTAAGGGTCCGTTAGCGGGCAAGTGGTCCATGCAGTCCAAGCTAGTTGGCTTTAGAGCAGTGATTTCACATCCTACGTACCACTGCCCCGGATCTACCATGCCTAAAGATGGGTACTTTTGGAAAACAAGCGGGTATAAATGTTTTTTTTTCTTTTCTTTTATTGGGCACAACTCTCATGCTTTTATTCACACTCATAAAACTTCTCTCTCTCTTTTTGGGATTTTCGTTGGGTAAAGGGGAAACAAAGAGATTTCTACTGTTTGAGCAGCTTTTTCCTTCTCCATACCCGTCTCTTAGCTATTTGCGAGATTATTATATTTTTCAAAATTTTTGGCATGGAAAAACATAATCTTATGTTCGTTTGAAGCAGCATTATCAGAAAGATATAATGGAAATTGTATCTCGTTAAGCACAAAGAAAACTAACTTTGCAAGCAATTGCATCAGGTTTTTACTAATATAGGCTTTGTACATATGTAGGGGAATTATATGAGCATATATATGTACACATGATACAGGAAAGAACAAAAGAATAAAGAATTTGAGACAAAATTTTGTACCTCCCTCACTGGTACATGGTACCCCCCCAAACATGGTCCACACTCTGTCCCAGAGTTGTGAAGTAGATAAGGTATGGTAATGTTGATCCAGTGAGGGTTAGCCAATGAGTGCGCCTGCATCAGATAGAAGCTCCCACACATACTCTCCTCTCTTGCTGTGATAATCGATGTGTTGGAGCTGGTCAGGCGCTGCTTTGTTTGCTATCCATTCCAAGACAAAGATGTCGCAATCGTTAGATAGGGGAAACTGTTGCGGGCTGCGGTGGCAGAACTGGAGTTCGTGCCATTTGCTTGCTTGCATGTCCAGGAATGGTTGTATCATCTTTGCCACCTCGTCGTAGTATTTTCAAGTTAAGCGTTCGACGGGTGACAATGGTTCTGATGTACACGGCACTTGATGGTTCTTGTTGCTGTCCGAGCTGTTGTAAAAGATTCCTGCTTGTTGCTGAGTGTACACCGTCAGGAGCGTCCAATGGTTATAATGCAATATTGGCAGAAAAATTTGGCTAGGGACCCCGCTTTCCAACTCTTCCAGAAAAAGCTTCTTTGCTCCTGTTTCATTGGCTAGGCAGACATCGTTGAACAACAGCGGATGGGCTATGTATGCGTGTTCGAACTTTGACTGTAATATTTGGATGTAAGCGGTAAACACAGATATCGCCACACATCCTCCTTCTTTAACTACGTCCCTCAGATCATCTACTGGGACTACCACATTGCTTGCCTTGTAAATGACATCTCCTGGTAGGGGTGAGCAGAATTTGGTTAATAACCGATTAACCGAATGGTTAATTTCAAATGGTTAATTTTTTTTAGACTATTTGGTTAATTCGGTTAATTTGGTTAATTTAATTCGGTTAATCGGTTAAATGGTTAATTTCATGGTTAAAGATATTTTGGTATGGTTAACCAAATTAACCGAATAGTTATAATTTATTCTTAAATAATATCCTACACATGTATATATACATATATAGTTGTACTTTTATTTCAAAAAACTTCCCCATATACTTAGTAATCAACTTTTCATGAGTCATACAACATTATATTTCCATAAATACCACTATAATATAACAATTGTTCAAAATTCAATGAGTAGTTCAAATAACATTATTACACATGTGTTATTTGGTTAACCAAATTAACCGACCGAATTAACTGTTAACCGATTGGAAAATAACCGAATTAACCGACACAATTCGGTTAGGTTAATGGTTAAAATCTCAAACCACAAATTAACCATTTAACCGAACCGAATTAACCGTAACCGACCGAATTAACCGAATGCTCACCCCTATCTCCGGGGTAGCATCTGCTAACTTCAGAAGGATTTCATCTACCTACTCCTGTGTGAGCGTAGCACATGAGAAGTGGTCGAAGTCTTTGATCAGCCCTTTTGTACCTATAGGCGAAGCAGTTTCTTCCATCCCGTGCACTTTCCGCAGGGTCTCTAACTGCTTGCCTGACCCATGGGTGTCAATTTCTAGTTCCGCTTCTTTCTCTGCGGAGCTGCTGTATTGTGAAGATTCGTCCTCTTGCTCATCATTCAGTAGCTTATCAGGTACCCCTGCGTCTCAAAAATAGCGCTCGTCTTTAATCAGTAGCATGGCGTATGTGCCCCTGCGGTGATAGAAACATTTGTCCCTAAGGGCCCCCAACTTGCCAAAAGTATTGAGCACCTCAATGGCACTTAAGACGACTAAGGCGTTGTTTCCACTTCCCTCTTCAGCCTGGACGGGGAAGTTGTGAATAGAATAGAAGTTCCAAATGCCGCCGTGATGTTTGGCTCCTTGCTTGATAGCTCATAGAAGATGCAGCGGTAGAAGCCTCAGCTTTCGGTCCTCCGGGTGGCTGAAAGCAGTTCCGGAGTGCGGCACCTCGTTGTAGTTGCAGTTCAGCAACCGGATGTCATGATTCTTTAAGTCTGCTATGTAGAGGAACCAAAAGTTGCGGTGCTTGTACGGTACCAACACGAGGTTTGGGCTATGATCGTCAATGTGTCGCAGCATGTTGGTCACCGCAGTGGAGTCTTGTTCCCCCTTCATTATCCTTCTTGCCAAGGTCGGGGTGGCGACGCATATTTTCTTCTGACCTATCCTGCTATCGATATTTTCTATTATCGCATTTTCGAGGACCCTAAACAGTCTTTTTCTGACGACGGTCGGCGAGCGAAACATGCCGCGGAGTGTTCCCCGTCATACAAAGAAGTATTCGTCGCTCCAGACGACGTCTTCTTCATCTGCCCGCGATCTTAGGACTTTGTCCAGTACCTTATGGTCTCTGATCGTCAGGCAGCCGATGGCCCTTCTGTCAAAGTCGGCCATCTCGAAGGAAGGTATCTCAGATGGCTCATGGAACCTGTCTGCCATCGAGCATCTTCCTCGGGGAAGGTGTCTTTCATTAGCTGCATACATGTCCCCCTTTTCTCCCTCTGATTCGTCAGAAGTGTCTCCCCCGATGCTAATATCTTCGTTATCATTTTCAACTTCATCCAGGGAGACTGAGGGATTTTCTTCCTCTAGACCTAAGGATCTCTCCTGTCCTGCTGGAGCTCCGTCGGTTGACTTTGGCTGCGTCCCCTCCTCGGGCGTTGTGGATCGCTCGCTGGAGGCGGAGGCGGACCCTGCTGTGGAGGTGGATGTTGACGAAGACGAAGGAGAGCTACGGCTAGGAGGCGATGGCGACCTTCTCGGCTGCCTTCCGCGCGGATGATCGTCCCCTCTATCCAACCTCTCCTCAATCTTGTCGAGGCGTTGGAGAACTTGCTGCAGTGTCACATTCAGAGTCTCTAGCCCGTTGGGAAGGCCAGCTAGAGTCAGCAGCTCTTGCTCTTGGCTGTTCAGCCTGTCTTGGAAAGATGCAAACTTGCGGGTTAGGGACATACAGGTAGCTGAGTTGTTATTTGTTACCTCCCGCAAGTAGTCGAGCTCGTACCCTAGCATCATCCTGAGTGATGGAGGGGTTCCTGCGGTCCTCCCTTCTGTCCTTGCGACACCCTGCTCGCGCTCTGGTCTACCAGACGAGGCAGAATTTATCTCGATTGTTCGCGAGGCAGATGTCTCCGAGTGAGGTGTTGGCCTTCTTGCGGCCGTCTCTTCTTTGCCTTCATGTACCGGCAAAGATGACCGTGGTGTGGGCGGATGCTGCTCCACCTCTACATCCTCAGTGATCCTTTCAGCAGCTCTGACTGGAGACACTGGTGGTGGTGTCGGCGTCAGCTGCACGCCTTTGAGTCTCATCTGAAGGACCGCGGAGAACACCTCCTTACTGGCGTCCGGCTGCGGTTCTTCTTCTTCCTCTACTGGCATTACAGGGATGTCGGGAGCTACGGCTGTCTTCTCCGTGGCAGCTCCCGTAGTTATTGCCTCGGTGACCTCAATGATCACCGGTTCTTCTTCGGCCATTTCAGTTGTCGTCGTGGCTGTGGCTGGTATTGCAGGAGTGACGACAACCCTATTAGTATTCTTCGTCCGAAGCTCTAGATTTGTTCTTTCCCAGACACTTGCGGTGGTGGCGTGGGCTGTATTTTCCGCCACGACTTCAATTTCCGCAGTAGTGGAGACCATCTTGTCTGTGTCGTAAGTGGTGCAGTGAGGGAGCGGGAGGAGTGTGTTCGTCCTTGCGAACTTGTAGAAGTAGCCTCCCCCCTCCTTCCTTATGATGCTGGTTCTCATCAGGTATTTGAGGTCAATCACCTCGTCGCCTTGTGTCCTTGACAGACTTCACGGCTCCTTAGGGTACCTGAGCCCTGCTGCAATTAGGTTAACGATGCCCCCCATGCAATATTCTTTGGTGGCATCCCTTATTGGGTGTAGCCTTATTAGGTTTATCACTCTTCCCTCCATCAGGTGCCATATGACGTGGAGTTCTTCTGTGTAAATGTTGATGGACTCATTTTTGCTGAACAACAGGCATGCCACCAACTTGTGTATGATTCTCCAGAAACATGAGTGCATCGCCGCCACTTTGACTCCCGACTTAAAGGATGACTCGCCAGTCAGCTTATTCTAGAGCTCCACGGGGTTGAACCAGTCTCCTTCGGTGATTGTCTCACCGTTATTCATCAAATCTTCCTCCTCCTCGCTAGAAAAGAAGATCTTGTTCAGCAGCTTCTCAGAGATTGCGTACTCCGAGTTGTACAGCCTGGCTTGGAGTCTATCAGCTCCGCCGTATTCTTTCTTTTCAGCTGCAGAATTCTTTACTCAGTGGAGAGACGACATGAACTCTTTTGTGAGCTTGGTGTAGGAGGAAGACCGGTTGAGGCAGATCTTCTTCAATCCAGCTGCGGCGAGGATGCCCTTCATGTTGGTATGTATGCCCTGAGAGCCAATAATGAGATGATTGGTGGGATACATTAAGATTGATTTGATAAACATCAAAGGCAAGCTTCCAATTCTTTCTGGTTCAGTCATATGAGATAGTGATAGAACAGATTGAATGTCTAGAGAATGACAGTACTCAATGATGTATGCCTTCAGGTTGAGGACCTAAATGATGAGATCATACGGATGCTAAGAGTTTGTACATTCTTGTTTTGTCCCTAGTCAGATGTCATAGTGGAAGGTAAATAGACAACTATGACACACAAGACTAGATTGTGGTGTTGGTTGATGACAGAATCTCATTAGTCATGATATAGAGATATCAAACCAAACACATAGGTACTTGTTAGAGAACAAGTATACCGGACAGACCCACTGTGAGTTTGACACATGGAACCATGACATGGTAGTCACAGTCAGTACTCACAGTGATGGTGGTGAGTGTGATTCTTTGACCTGAAATCACTACACTCGACACAAGTCGTTGGGCACACTTTGACATCATCAAACGCAGTCCTGAGACATGGGTTGTTATAAAGGTGATGATTGGGTGGCTTTGACACATGGGGCTTTTGAGGGGTGAGTGATAGATATGGGATTTGTCCCTCCTGAGGGAGTTTGATATCCAAGGCCACTTGATGAGTAGGATTGAGATAGGCGTGCGCACGCATGTGTGAATCAATATGTGATATTGATGTCATACATATCTCCTTCAATCTACTCTGAGATCAAGAAAGTGAATGAACATTGACAGGATGACTGTTCCATGCCTTGAGTTCATTTGGGATATCATTGACAAAGGAATTATACATTCACTGTAACACCATTCACATATTGTAGGATGAAAGTTGTTCTCCAACTTTCTACTTTCACTTGGGTAGCAATGATGTGTGACTAGGCACCGCTCTTTGCTTGTGAAGTCATAAGTGCTATGGACTTTCACTGCCAACGTGAAATGAACCTGCAGGGTCACACACATAGGACTTAACCTAGAAGAGGAGTTTTGTCCACAAGAAACATTTAGATTGATTACTAAAGGAGTTTAGTAGTTCAATTAAACACTCAATCAATTGATAGCTCGATATCATAATGTTCAAGGTGTTGGACACATTGATTGGAGTATAATATTGATTGAATTTGCAATTGACTGATTCTGCACAACCTGCACTCCCAACCGATTGGCTCAAGTGTTGAACCGGTCGGCTAAGGTTGCTGAACCGGTCGGCTCAAGTGTTGAGTCGATCGGCTCATGTATAGAGTGAAACGAGCGGTTCAAGTGTTGAACCGATCGGTTCAACTGGTGCAACCGAGCAAGTTGGGAAAGTCAGGTCGGTGAGAATTTTCCTTGCATTTCACTTGCCCAATTTGATTGGAACAAGGATTGGTATTCGATACCAATTAGAAATATAAGAAGGAAAGTCAATCGGGAACTGATCAGGACCACGAACCGATCGGTTCAGAAGTGAATTGATCGGCTCATGGGTCCCAACCGATCGGTTGGTGTTCCAACCGACCGGTTCAGATCCCCAACCGACCGGTTCACTTGTGAACCGATCGGTTCAGGTTGCGAGTTGGTTGCTTTTGTGTAAAATCTCGAACCCTTCTACTCCTGCATTTAGTCCTGCATTTCCCAGGATAGAGAACCCTGTCCCATGACCCTCCTATATATATAGGGGTAGTGGGGTCTTCTCAGACAACAACTCAGTGCAACCAGTTGCTCTACAAAGTTGTCGTTCTCTCTGGTTTTGGTAACCGAGAGAGAGCTCGAGCAAGTGCTTCCCGCAAAGGGAGGTGCAGTAAGGGAAGGACAACTATAGTTGCAACTGGAGGCAGGAGAGTGTGTTGGCAACTAGTACGTCAACAGGAGGGTGCGACTCCTTCCACTTCCTTGTGGGACAAGGAGTGTGGAGTTCCAGGTGGTCCGTGTGGACTACTACAGAGGCGGGAGGACACTGCCACTTAGGAGGACAACTTTCATCCAACAGTCCGGTAGGAGGAGGAGTCGTCAGTCTCGGTGCGACCAGGAGCTGCACAGACACCGTCCAAGACCGGAGTTGAAGACCGCGCATAGCGCGAGGTATTGTTGCCAAGCAAGCCTTGGGACAAGGTATGATTCCACAAACCATCGTTTCCTATTATATAGACGTTGATGTGTTTCCTTATGCTGGGTTTTGGGGAGAAAATTTTTGTTTCCGCTTCCTTCTCTGCCTCCCCTAAAACCCAACAGTGGTATCAGAGCCACGTCAACTGCTCTATATTTTAGGAATATTGATATGATCGATTTTGGTTTGTCACCTTTATTTATTGCATACGATGCAAATAATATTGGCTTTATGCATGTCCAATCCTAAATCCACAAATCCCAAATTACATATATGATATGTATTATTGATGCACTCGATACGCGTCGCCCTTAAACGAGTTTTGTGGTGGATGTGTGTAGCATGATTATGGCCTATAAACCCCTATATGTGTGTGGTTGTTTGTGGTTGCTTTAATCTCGGTCTGCGTACCGATCTTCCCTCTCTTATTCCTGATGTAACTCAAAATATTTCGAGATTCTTTCCTACCTTTGCTCCCCCCGAATGTAACTCGGGGTATCCCTTTTAAGAAATGTAAAAATAGGATATATTTTATTTCCTGTTATGACGAAGACCGGCGGACATCTGAAGATAGCTGAGATGATCGGTTCAAGGCCTGAACCGATCGGTTGACGTTCTAGACGGTCGGTTCAAGGAGTGAACCGATCGGTTGATGACCGGTTCGAGGAGAGAGACGAGCGGGTGGCAGACATGACGAGATGCACAACGACCAGGTGAACCGATCGGTTGGAGGAGCCAACCGATCGGCTGGTGGCACCCAGACGACCGGGCCAGACGAGCAGTCAATCATATGATGAGTTGATGTGCTCCAAAGGCAAAGCACAGAGTTCATCTTGTACAGGTTGCATGTGATGTAGACCTAGATGACCGTGATTCCTCTTGGCTCGAGGAATCACATTAGGATG
Organism: Alisma plantago-aquatica; assembly: GCA_963693085.1. Classification (NCBI taxonomy): domain Eukaryota; kingdom Viridiplantae; phylum Streptophyta; class Magnoliopsida; order Alismatales; family Alismataceae; genus Alisma; species Alisma plantago-aquatica. The sequence continues at coordinate 835,195,874 of OY856411.1, read as the reverse complement.
GCCATAATCATCGCTTTTATTGTTTTGTGCATGTTTTCCGTGGGATATAGCATGTATATGATACGTACTATGTATTGTGGTGATTGGATATGTATATGTATATAAAAACGAAATCCCTCATTAAATATTAAGTTTTAGATGCCTTCCAAATGTGACACACGTGAAAAGCTTGATCGACCAAGTGTGGGCACGCCCAAGCGTGGTGCACCGTCTATCTCGTGGAAGCGTGAAGGATGAATGTGTGGGTCTGCCCAAGCAGGGTGCATATTCATCGTGTTTGCTTTGGGTCGGACTTAACAAGGTGACCTAGATAGGATCTAGCACCTTGAGGCATGGAGATGCTCATTGCAAGGAGTTGCATATGACATCTTATCAAGAGTTGCATATGATGCAATTGACAAAAGTTGCCTACCTGAGAGATCTAAGTTGTGGGCGATCAGCCCAAGCTGACTCATGACTTAGAGGATTTTAGGATCTTGCCCACTAGAAGGTTGTATGCTGCAATCTTCTGAACTGATGGTGAGGGCTATCAATTCGAAGTTAAAATAGTGGGAGCGATAATTAATTAAAGGCCTAATTTTATCCTCAACTTTTCAAATCAATCAAACAAGTCAAAAAGAGTTTTGAACTAAAATTGCATATATTTCCTTTTGTTAAAATAAATGGTTAATCAACAAATCACTTTATTTGCGATCGGTCCTTGAGACCAACAAATTAAATGGGAATAATTCCATGACTGGTTAGGATGATGAGAAGTGTTCTCAATCAAAGAGCTAAAGCTCTAAGTCCTAGTTATACCAGAACCAGATGAACTCGATCCTACCACATCAATGGCTGAAAGTATGCTTATGGAAGCATACTGAGGATGATATTGATGAGGAGTGCTTGATGTTGTGTACTCTGAACTATGAGTTGCAGAGACAACATGAGACATATGATGTCTCAAGGACACTGTCCTAGTATGTCATGACAGAAGGAGATCCAGTAAGGTATTCACACACTAAATGTGATTGGGTATGTGGAAAACCTGACTAAGAAGGATTCCCTCTAAGCCAAGAGTTGGCTATTGGTATGATACTACAAATGTTGTGAGGATCATACAATTCATGATAAGCTACAACATGAACAACTTTGACAAGCATTTACAGAGTTGTTGGACATGTTGAGGATAGTAAAGGTAAAGATGAAGAAAGACAAACCATAATCTTTGATGTGATCAAAGAGAAAGGTAATTCTTAAGGGCAAGGATAAGGGCAAAGCAAAGAAGTGTTCTGATGCTAGCCAGCAATCCAAGCCGTCTTCAGCCTCAAGGCACATGGGGAAAGGGTGTATGAGGGATTGCCCTCTATATCTAGAAGAACAAAAGAAGATGAAGGAGGGGATGGAGATCTCCACCTAAGGTATCATGAAATGAACCGCTTCTTTATCCAAGGTATATCATACCAAGATATAGATATGTCATATATGATATGCAATATCCGCAAAGAAGTGATGGCCTTTGTGAAAAGACCAAGAAAGAAGTACCCATCATTGGAGCAAGTGTTATTGCCATAGATAGGAGTACCTTTCAATTTATTTCAGCCTAAAGGGCACGAAATAGAGTTGAGAACTGCTATTTCATATATTGCCAAGGGATAGAAACACTTTATTTTTGCATATTGTATGACAATGATGGCAATTAATAAAGTTGATGTTTCAATCTTAAAGATATGATCTTTGTGGCAATGCCTTGTTTATCTTATGGTATTTGATATGCATAAGATAAAAAGATACCTAAAAGTTATAGATAACTCAAACAATCAAATTAGCATCAATCATGAGAAATTCATTTCTAGTTTCCATGTAATGGAAAAATCTAGACTCTTTTGGTTAGAGAACCAGTAAGAGACATGAATCTCTTGTACATGATTAATCAATCTTCACTAAAGGTAGTGGGAGAATGATTATCCTATTAGGTATAATACATGTGATGTATTTACATACCTATTGGAACAAATGCTAATACTTCAAATGGTGTTTAGAGAAATACCAATGTGAATATCTTGAAGTGTTCAAGATTATCATAGTTGAAGTACAAATTTGGTAAAGTGTTAATTCTTGATGAGATCAATGAATGAAACACTTGGACTAAATGTTTGAGATCCTTATGAGTGATTATGATAGTGTATCATAGTGAACTCATGATTAAGGCATGGTGATGTCTAAATCAAGAAGGAATCATACTCTAAGGAGTTAGAGAATGATTATCAAATAACTGAATTCTTCTTAGTAAAAGAATACCCCACACTAATAAAAGACATTGAGAATCACAAGGAGTTGTGAGTTCTTATATCCTTGACAGATACACCTTGATTATCTATGTGATGAGTTATTCATGTGATGAGCTAACTATCTAGATGAATATGAGGAACCAAATTTTGAGTTATGGTTTATAACCATTGCATCCTAAATGACATCCATATGAACCATAAGGTATGACCTTGATGGTAGCACCCATTGGAATAAAATCCATTAGTGCAAATAAGTTTTAAGTGTTAAGACACATGGATAACATTTTGAGAAGGATGATGCTTGTTGATTACAACTTAATGACTGATACATTTGGCATATGGATACTAAAACCGCATTCCTATGAGGAATAAAACAAGGATGTGTACGCGACACAGCCTATAAGGTTTATGAATCCACTAATACAAATGAAGTCTAAAAGTTACAATGGACTAATCAATATGATTGATTGAGTACAAGCAACTCATAATTGGATCTTTACTTTGATGATATAGTCAAAGGGTTTGACTGATATTCAAAGATAAAGAAGGGATCTGTGATTTAGTGGGAGCATATTCACATTCCACATGTTGATGTGAAATGGAAATGTTCTAGAATGGAGATCCAAAAGTGGAAATTATCTTTAAGGAAGATAGAGATGTTTCCTATATGATAGGAATAGAGATCTATAGAGATAGTTCTCGAAAAATCTCTTGACCTGGAAAGAGAAAGCATACATTGGCAATCTGTACTGAAGTGTTCAGTATGCGCAGATTCAGTGGGAGAAAACTTGTCCATGTTACATGGAGTTAGTATCCCAAGGCCAAGTGTCCAATTCTTATGAAAAATGGGAACACTAAGAATAGATATGGATCTATCATGTATATAATCATCCCATTATCTTGCATGTATGACATGGAAAGAATAAAATGCATTCATCATCTTGTATGTAGGACATGGCAATATGATGTGCTCATCACTCGTATGTGGGACATGACGAGTGGATGTCTGTCTATTTCCAGTAAGGGTTACTGGAATACCATGAGAACTTGACAAATACTTGAGAAGTACTAGTTCTATGGAGATAAAGAAGAGTTCAATGTAAAGAGTTACATTGATGTGAACTTCCGAAAAGGACAGAAAATTAATCGCAAAATATAAATGGGATATATAAAGTGAAAGTTTGTTGATAATTGGAAACGTTCCAATAAAGTCATTTAAAAGGAAATGTCGAGTATCCGTGTGTTAGAGAACAACAGTGGATACTATATGGATCTAGAAGTTCATGAGATGAACTTATAGATATTCCGGTCATTGATGACAAGTATGGAATCCTTGATCATGCAATGTGGCTAAAGGTTAGCAAAGGAATACAAGATCACATATTACGGCAACTCCATCTCATACGTGTGACGTACAGTGAAGAGATGAGAGACATGCAATTTATACTGACTTTGGCAAGGTGTTGCCATTACTCACTATGTTGGCACAAGAGCACAATAACATGTGGGACATGTTTTAAGATCCCTATGAATATGATTCAAAGGTGATTGTCTCACAGTGTAAGTGGGAGTTTGTTGGTATGTATGCCCTGAGAGCCAATCATGAGATGATTGGTGGGATACATTAAGATTGATTTGATAAACATCAAAGGCAAGCTTCCAATTCTTTCTGGTTTAGTCATATGAGATAGTGATAGAATAGAATGAATGTCTAGAGAATGACAGTACTCAATGATGTATGCCTTCAGGTTGAGGACCTGAACGATGAGATCATATGGATGCTAAGAGTTTGTACATTCTTGTTTTTTCCCTAGTCGGATTTCATAGTGGAAGGTAAATAGACAACTATGACACACAAGACTAGATTGTGGTGTTGATTGATGACAGAATCTCATTAGTCATGATATAGAGATATCAAACCAAACACATAGGTACTTGTTAGAGAACAAGTATACCGGACAGACCCACCGTGAGTTTGACACATGGAACCATGACATGGTAGTCACAGTCAGTACTCACAGTGATGGTGGTGAGTGTGATTCTTTGACCTGAAATCACTACACTCAACACATGTCGTTGGGCACACTTTGACATCATCAAACGCAGTCCTGAAACATGGGTTGTTATAAAGGTGATGATTTTGTGGCTTTGACACATGGGGCTTTTGAGGGGTGAGTGATAGATATGGGATTTGTCCCTCCTGAGGGAGTTTGATAGCTAAGGCCACTTGATGAGTAGGATTGAGATAGGCGTGCGCACGCATGTGTGAATCAGTATGTGATATTGATGTCATACATATCTCCTTCAATTTACTCTGAGATCAAGAAAGTGAATGAACGTTGACAGGATGACTGTTCCATGCCTTGAGTTCATTTGGGATATCAGTGACAAAGGAATTATACATTCACTGTAACACCATTCACGGATTGTAGGATGAAAGTTGTTCTCCAACTTTCTACTTTCACTTGGGTAGCAATGATGTGTGACTAGGCACCGCTCTTTGCTTGTGAAATCATAAGTGTTATGGACTTTCACTGCCAACGTGAAATGGACCTGCAGGGTCACACACATAGGATTTAACCTGGAAGAGGAGTTTTGTCCACAAGCAATGTTTAGATTGATTACTAAAGGAGTTTAGTAGTTCAATTAAACACTCAATCAATTGATAGCTCGATATCATAATGTTCAAGGTGTTGGACACATTGATTGGAGTATCAGATTGATTGAAATCACAATTGACTGATTCTGCACAACCTGCACTCCCAACCGATCCGCTCAAGTGTTGAACCGGTCGGCTAAGGCTGCTGAACCGGTCAGCTCAAGTGTTGAGTCGATCAGCTCATGTACAGAGTGAAATTAGTGGTTCAAGTGTTGAACCGATCGGTTCAACTGGTGCAACCGAGCAAGTTGGGAAAGTCAGGTCGGTGAGAATTTTCCTTGCGTTTCACTTGCCCAATTTGATTGGAACAAGGATTGGTATTTGATACCAATTAGAAACATAAGAAGGAAAGTCAATCGGGAACTGATCAGGACCACGAACCGACCGGTTCAGAAGTGAACCGATCGGCTCATGGGTCCCAACCGATCGGTTGGTGTTCCAACCGACCGGTTCAGATCCCCAACCGAACGATTCAGGTTGCGAGTTGGTTGCTTTTGTGGAAAATCTCGAACCCTTCTACTCCTGCTTTTAGTCCCGCATTGCCCGGGATAGAGAACCCTGTCCCATGACCCTCCTATATATATAGGGGTAGTGGGGGCTTCTCAGACAACAACTCAGTGCAACCAGTTGCTCTGCAAAGTTGTCGTTCTCTCTGGTTTTGGTAACCGAGAGAGAGCCCGAGCAAGTGCTTCCCGTAAAGGGAGGTGCAGCAAGGGAAGGACAACTGCAGTTGCAACTGGAGGCAGGAGAGTGTGTTGGGGACTAGTACGTCAACAGGAGGGTGTGACTCCTTCCACTTCCTTGTGGGACAAGGAGTGTGGAGTTCTAGGTGGTCCGTGTGGACTACTATAGAGGCGGGAGGACACTGCCGCTTAGGAGGACAACTGTCATCCAACAGTCCGGTAGGAGGAGGAGTTGTCAGTCCCGATGCGACCAGGAGCTGCACAGACACCGTCCAAGATCGGAGTTGAAGACTGCGCATAGCGCGAGGTATTGTTGCCAAGCAAGCCTTGGGATCAGGTATGATTCCACAAACCATCCTTTCCTATTATATAGACGTTGACACGTTTCCTTGTGCTTGGTTTGGGGGAGAAAATTTTTGTTTCCGCTGCCTTCTCTGCCTCCCCTAAAACCCAACACTTCAATCTTTCAAATATGCCTAGCTCCACGAAAGAAGTCTGATGGCAGAACCTGCTCGGCCTGTAGAGCTTGGTTGATAGCTCAGCATAACGGCGTGCATGCTCGTCGTCCCTTGGCAGGAACCTTCATGGGGTGTATTCCAAGGGTTACTGGGGTGTATTCCTTGTCGTTGCTGAAGGTGGTGCCGCCACCTCACATGTCCTCATTCTCTTTTTCGCCGTTGACGATCCAGCTGCTTCCGGATTCGGGTGTTTCTGCCCGGCAGTGGGTACTCCAGCTGATGTCTCGAGGTAGACCCTCCTGCCTTGCTCGTCGACACGGACAACAGTTTGCTTGATGCGTGCCATTATGTTAATTAACAAAGAAAACCCTTGGTAAATTTTGATATCTCGATGTTTTGAAGAAATTAAACTTGAATTCTCAAAAAGGTATGTCCTGATATAGAAATGATCCACACCCTGTATCAGGCGACACAATTGTTTCAGGGGTGAAGCCTTGTGCTCTGTACTAGAGGTGGGTACCGCCCACCAAAAGAAAACTCGAACTGATGCGAGATGGGGCGATACGAGGAGAGCAGCGTGGCACAATACATTGCCCGACACAGATGTACTGGGCGATATGATCGCCAAAGATCGATTGTCCGTTAGGACGTCACAAAAGACAAACGTGTCGCACGATATGGCGTATCGGGCAAACGTGAACTAAAGGTACATTGCACGACATCCATATCGGGCGATACAAGGCATGTTCAGCAAAGGACCCGTAAGACCGATAAGCTTCATGTTTAAAGAAAGGAACGTGTCGGGCGATAGGGTCTGTCGGGTGTTACCTTCCTGAACTTTCGTACGACACGAGAGCAGGGCAAACTTGTGCGATGCGGGAGCAACAACACAAGGTCTTAGCACGGTATGGGAGCGTGAGAAAGCTAAGGCAAGGAGCCCGACACGGTAAAAACTCACCCCCCCTTATATAGCAAACTCAACTGGGGTGAAACAGGTAAAACCGAGGTGGTTGTCGGCCGTTAGGGCAACTCGTAAGACGGGCAAGCCCATCCATTGGCCTAAGGGTGATCAGTCCTTTGGCACGACGGTCACAGGTGCATGCCGTCTAGGCGTGTAATCCGTCACAGCCCCTGTGATGCCTGAAATTCCACTGCCCGATATGGGCGCATTCATAGCTCCGGTTGGGTTTCTTCCATTACATTATGAAAACAAAGCGGTTTAAGCTTCAGATGAAGAGTAAAACATCATTGGCCGAAGACTGAGATCCCGGCCTCAGATGGTATTACCCATCCGGGTCTATAAAACTAAGGCAGTGACCCATAAGGGTCAGTGCATGTGGCACATGCGCTGACTCTGGCCTTATTACATGCCATAATGTTCATTTTTCTTGAAAGTAAATGTGCCCTATACTAGGAATTTAAAAACAGATCGGGTTGCCTCCTGCGAAGCGCTGTAGTTTTTCGTCTCTAGCTTGACGGTTCCAGCTTTTTCATCCTCTAGCCTTTAGTATCGTCCATCTTTTGCAACTCAATCCCTTCTTCTCTTGATCACATCCCTGCCTTCTTGGCAGCCTCGGTGTTGGACGGTATTCTGCCAGAAGGATTCTTCATTAATTCGGCCATTTGAGCTAATTGTTGATCAATTTGGCGTTGATGTGTCTACATATCCGCCAGCTGGACCTGCAATGAGTTCAAAACACCCGGAATTGATAGCGCACTCTGCGCTAGCTGGTTATTAATCGTGTCCTGCTTCTTTGCTAAGTCGAAAAGCTGGCCAATTACGTCTGATTGGCTCGAGCCCTTGTCCTGATCTTTGTTCGGCCCTTGATATTTACCTTGTGCCTGAAAGTTTCCTTTCACTGACTGGAACTGACTGTTCTTGGTATATTGACTAGTCCCCCCTCTCTTCTCAAAAGCTTGTATTGGCTTAGATGTAGCATGCAACTGGTGAGAATTCTCAGCTGCATCTTTGTTGTCGTAGTTAAACCCGGGATGATCTGGCCTTTTGAAGTTCACGAAGGAGACATTTTCGGTATGTTCGTCTTCTGTCTGCGTACGGTCGGGTGTAAACGCAGTTGTCTACCCCATGTCCTCCTTCGCCGCATGTGACACATTTCATCACCTTCTCGATTGGCTTCTTACCTTTCCCACTAGCTTCTCGCAGTTGTTTAACATCAGTGGCAATTCTCTGTATCTGCGAGGTGATGGACTCCAGCACCTTAGACTCGAGGGTAGAACCTTCACCGCCCTTCTTGACTTGTCCTCTGTCGAATCGATCAAAGTCAGCCCCGACCATCAGCTCGGCCATATTCTTGATGATCTTTCCAGACTTGCTTGGTTTCTTCCCGAGGAAGTCACTGCCTGCTGCCGCATTTAGTGACACCCTTTCATCGGGAGTTAGGCCATTATAGAAGGTGGTGACGAGGAAGCCCTTCTTGTAATTATGATGGGGGCAATCCCTCTGATACTCCTGGAACCGCTCCCAGGCGTCATGGAGGCTTTCACTCGGCTTTTGCATGAAGGATGTTATTTTCTGCCTGTTTCTGACTGTTCTTTCAGTGGGGTAGAACTTGTTTATGAACACATCGACCAAAGCTCCCCATCCGTTCAAAGACTGGTGGGGTAACCCAAGATACCAGGACAGGGCCTTGTCTTCTAGGGAGAAGATGAAGCCCTTACAATAGATAACCTCTTGAGGGACCCCCCACATCTTTATCGTATCACATATGTTTTTGAATGCATCGAGATGGTGGTAGGGATTGTCGCTTTTCGAACTCCCCCTGAAGCTTTTGTTTTGAATCATAGAGATCAGGGACGGCTTAAGCTTAAAATTTGCCACGTTGAACTGCGGGGTGATGATGGGACATCTGGAGTTGTTGGCTTTTGTGGACGCCAACTCTCTCAACGTCTTCTCCTCCTCTTAGGAGTCATTGTTGTCGCTTTCTCTCCGGCATTGTTCCTGATCGTTCTGATTTCTTCTTTGCCTCTGACGGTGACGACGTCTGTGTCGGTGATGGTCCTCCTCGTACTCTCCTGAGTCTGGATCTTCTTGTTGATGGTCACCGTCATACCTGTCGTTGCCTTCAGGCGGGGGCGAATCAAGCCTCCTCCCTTAGTGTTCGCCTCCAGAATGGGGCGGCTCAATGCGAGGTGGCATGATGGTTGGAGTTGTTGCTCAGTGGAACAGATCACCGTTCTTCTGAGTACCTATTAGTGGCACGAGGAATCAAGTTTAGAAGAAAGATTTATTAATTTCAAACAGAGAATAATAGTAAAGAAAAAAGAAAAAGAAAAAGAGTGTTGTCAAACTCATTGCTAAGCTTGAGGCACAAGAGTGTAGTTAGTGGATTCGGATTCGTCAACAGTGCCATTTTGCCTTGTCCCCGGAAACGGCGCCAAAAAGTTGACCGGCCTAAATCGTGCGTCCAAAAGTGGAGGAGGATTTGAGGTAGTCGAGCTTTTACATTTATAAACCCGAATCCTTCTAGGCCCCCGCAACATTGTTTACGGGGTCGAAGTAGTTATACAGGGTCGAACACAGGGACAAGGGTGGTAGTGTTGAGAACCCAGAATCGACACGCTGCACTCCGACATGTATAAAGAGATGATAAATTCCCCAGAAGGGAAGCAGTAAGGTGTCACGAACAAAACAATAAAACCATCTCCAAGAGGAGTTACTAGAAAGATTTAAGGTTTTAGCCAATTAGCAGTTTTAGGGGTTTTCATGACACATAAATAGGAAGATAAAACTAGGGCTAGAGCAAGGTAAGAAGGATAAAACTACAACATAACAAGCGGCACCGGTAACATCCTGCACCCCTCCTCTCAGAGTGGATACCTCTAACCAAGCCTCGACACCCCTCTCGATGTTGCTGGGCTCAAAGTCAGAGTGAAATGTTACTGAAACTACTCCGTTCCAGGCACTCTCGTACTCTAGAATCGGACCAAAAACTAGAGCCACAACACAACTCTCAAAGTTGTTGCGATGGGAAAACGTGATTCGGTAGCTAAGTGCAACGTGATCCAAACATGCAAGCTAGATGTTACACCCCGATCTCACAATTTCCTCAAATCATGAGATTAGGGTGTAAGATAGGATTTATAATTAACACAAAGAACACCCTTAACTTTTCATTTCCTTAAAAACTCTTGTTTCTTCGCATTGAACCACATAAAACATCTTAACGAGGGGATCTGAACATTTCTCTTACTAATCAGACTTTAACAGAAAAGATACATATATAAACATTCATGATGTCTTTCACAACTTGTGCACATAAACCTTGATAATCAGCATACATATCAAAGAGAAACAATTTTACACATTGTAATTACAACTCTCTCTCTCTCTTATCTCTTACTGAGGACCTAGAGTGACAAGGACCGACTGACTCAACTAGTCTCGTACTTGACTCCTGTGGCATGTCTACACTGATGCTCTGATCATCTTCAAGTCCACGCGATTAACCCTAAAATGTTTGAGTAGAGGGGTGAGCCTACTCGCTCAGTGAATGAATACTTCATGGAAACAGACTAATGCACTAATGTGATCAAAGATATAATTTGATTAAACGATATGAAATTTAACAACAATAAATACTACACTGAGCAGTTCTAAACAATATAATTGAAATAGCAAAGAATATAAATATTGCATCCAAAGAATAATTACTAGAAAACTATGCTCTAGTCATTCTTAACTCTTTCATTTATAAGAAACTCTGTGAACCTATATGATCGTATTTTAGATTATGCCCTAAATATATGCAGTGTACTCTGCATATAAAGATCTGTAACAAGTCCATGCTACGATCCCACCGTACAAGACTTAGCGACACACCCGGGAAATGTTAAGTCTGACATCAGCCCTGCTCTGCTACAGGACCCCTGGCTCTCTGGCCAGAAACATAGGCTCTACGGCCTCAAAGCACTACTCTGAGTGCACCCGACTTCTCCTTAAACCTGAGTACACCGGCGGAGAGTCACAGGGTTACCTTCGTGACGCTGCACGAATTGTGTTAGATAACCATGTTTTCATTTGCCCAGTGCCATCGTGACACAAGCACGATTGTTGTTAAACACTGCATTTTCTCTTTCCTCGTTTGTCCGCGACACAAGCACGGATGATGTTGCAACACGAGTTTCACCCCTAAGAAACATACCTTCTTTTAGGGGTTCTACGGTGTTAGGGCACTTAGGTCTATACTTGATTAACAATAAACAATTTAACAGAAATATCACATAGCAACGTCAAAACTCATGTATTCAACATATATCATATCTCAGTAACATCCCTTTCCAGGGCATGTCATATCTCATCACCTGCAATTTACGAGATATATATTGAAATATAAGAAGTCCTGCAGTATGTAGATATCATTTCAGAGAGAACAAGCATATAAAGTTAAATGCACTAGAAACATACAATTCAACAGTTAAGCATCACCACATCTCATGTCGAGACCTTTCATATTACCATAGCATGATTCATTGAACACCCTATCCTTAGGGTTTCATTTACCATATTCATTCATCACATGCCAACACCCTACTCTTAGGGTTGCATTTGCCTCATTCACCTTTTCATTTACCTCATTCACTTGTCACATGGCTCTCATAATGATTTCATAAGATATAAGCATTCACTGAATAAAGATTGTATTCAACAAATCGTATGCAATCAATTTAGACATGAAACCATGGAAATTTAACTAAATTTAGGTTTTCCATATCATCACTGCGATATCATGTATCCAGAATAAGATTCAATTAAGATAACCCACGAGGTACATCCTAACCACTTATAGGATTACTAGTCCTTTTCAAACAGGTTGAAACTCTAGCGATATCCCAATTAGGTCAAACCCTAATTACATCATTTGATATAAATCTAAAAGCATCCTCAATAGGAAGTGTTGCATACGTATCTGATATGGATCTACCATTTAGGAGTCATTCAAACAGAGAAGGAATCCATATCATATCAATTTACAATAACTTAAATCAAATGGACATTTCAGGATTTAGAGTTCACATGCTAAGCATTTAGGGATTTGGATGTTATAATCAAATTCGTGCATTAGAATGTTTGAAGGAAGAACCCACTCACCCTAAGGTGTGAAAACACCTCACAACTGCAGCTCAACTCAGGGAATCTCGAATCCCTATCAAATCCCTAGCAAATCTCCCAATTCTTCATCCATTCAACTCAGAAACCTTGAAAATGAGGAATTATGAAGAAAGGGTGAGAAAAGAGGGAATTTCGACATCATCTTGGATCAAATCAGGGCATGGACGGAATCTAGACATAAGAGAGAAGATTCACCATAAAAGTCTATGCAAGGAATCCGAACTTACTTGATTTCACCCTTCCTGGAATCGCAAAACCCTAATTCAGCAATTCCCCCACTTTCTCCACTCAAGCCCTAATTCTCCCTCTCTCTCTAGGAGCTCGTTTCTCTGGAATGAATGACGAGAAATGAGATCTGCTTGTGTGCGTGATCGTTCATATAAGTCAATTGAGCTGCTTGGGTCAATTGCATATTGACCCAACACTTAACTTTAATTATATTGGCTGAATATTCAGTTATACAAAAGTTACTGTAATTCGTTTATTTCAGAGATCAAACATCCTCCAAAAATATGAGAATTTATCAAGTTGTTTATAATTGATCTATAAAGCTTCAGTTAAAATTTGGGATCATTTGGAGTTACCAATAAATAATTAAAAATAGAACAGTGCACTGCTATATTGCAGTCTGCAGAATATATTCGGCCGAGTTTGTCCTGCACAAACTCGACCGACACCCTTACTGTAGGGATTCAAAAGTCATCCAAAAATTTTGTCAATTTCACATAGTGTCTAAAATTGTATTTATCAAATACTGTTAAAATTTGAGATCAATTGGATATACCAATAAAAAGATAAAATTCAATTACCACACTGCTGTAAAATTCTGGAAATGTGATCGGTCGAGTTTGAAACTCGGCCGACAAACAGGTCAGAGCATTCTTCAAAAATTCTGATATTTTCCAATGTTGTTCAAATTTTATATATCTAAATCATATCCAAATTTTACGTAAATCAGAGTTACACATAAAATACTAAAAATCATTTAGTGAGACATTCTACTTATCAAATTCTGTATTCATGCATCATTAAAACCCTATTTGGGCCGATTAGGGTTTATGCTTCTCAAACCCTAATTCTCAGGACCAAAGAACATTTAGACTTCTTATCATAGTTAAAACATCCTAATTGTGTTATTGTCATTAATTAGATTTCAAGAATGATTACTCCAATTAATCTTTGCAATTGTCTAGGTAAACCCTAGTTTACCAATTAAGCTCAGATGGGGTCGTAACAACTCTCCCCCCCTTAGAATGTTTCGTCCTCGAAACATAAACCTACAAGAAAGATACATTCAAGGTTATTCTAAGCTTCTAAAGCCTTCCATGTCATTATATTTTTGTATTTCATGCCTGAATGTAGTTTTCAACATTAGATCTTTTAATTCTTTACTAAATCACAACATATTTCAAATAGTTCTCAATGATATCAAGCAAATTCTTTATGCCACAGTCAAATATAGAATGCAAAGATAAACTACCACGCTTTCGCTGCGCAACTCTGATACTCTGATACAACTATCTCAACTTATGCTGCTCAGAGAGTTCTATTGTTCTGTATCACCTTTAAATGACAAAAGCAAGTTCACCATACTGTTTTAAACTTTAATCATGTGCTATTCAAATAGCAAAACAGTCTTGAATTAAAAGACTAGATTCAACAATCAATTGCACAATACTACTCTTGGCATCTCCATTGGGTCATGGATGCATGAGGTGAAGCATTACCACCTCATTCCATACTATCCTGTTTCGATCCTGGGACCTGTGGGTTATGGGCCCACACACAATTCAAAGTGTAACCATCACATTATATCATTTTAGGATTTCAACAACAGTAATAAGGTAATCCACAATTGTATCATTCATTCAAGCATTAATCATACTCAATTACCATCACTCAGTTATATCAGAGCTAGGTATAACAAGCTACACCTCATTAGGGTTACTTGTCCAAACAATCTGATTATCATCCCTTTTTTATTATTAATATGAGTGAATAAGTATGACTACCTTGTTCAGGGTATCTCTCCATGTGTTCTGACATCATCCAAACTGTATCACTAGATGACCCTACCAAGGTAGTTATTCACCATGTATGATTCATTTTCTCTTATCCTTTCATTCCCATCTTGCTCTTATTAAGGAATATATGAAAGAGAAGATGATTTTAAGATTTGGAATTCTTGTATTCAAACATCCCCTAATACATTCTCATATGTAGATTTACTTAGTCATCAATAGAGATATTTGATTAATTAGCACTTGCTTGAATCTCTCAACCTCTTTATTTTATAACTGCTCCATCATATTTCAAACCCTTTCTTACATTTCATAGTCCTCTTTCCCTATACTACTCTTTAACCTGTCATCTTTAATTCTAATTTTTTTTTTCTCTTATGACCATGTTGCTTATTCATATGTGTGGTCATGTATACCATGTTGCACATATTTCCTCCTTTATCTTTATACTATTATGAAGTTAACATTCTAAATTAATAGTCCTTCTATTAGTTTTTACTCATGTTGAATACATTACATATTCTTCATTTTTTTTACATCAAGAGGATCATGCATGAATCAAACATAATTTCTCTTTCAATCAAGTTTTTCTCTTCTGAATACAGTCTACCTTTGTATGACTTATTCATTCGTTAAACTACACCTATGTCCTTTGCTTAGAAACTAGTTTGTTGTTCTAGTCTTATGAATTACATGTTCATACGATTCTCTTTACCTTTACTCCTTTAAAGACTCTTTACTTCTATGGACCTATTGAATGCTCAACCCTATTCTTCTACTTAGCCTTTGCTTTAGGGTTCATAAAAGCATTATACTCTATTCTATGATTCATTCTTCATGATTGATTCTTGTTATCTTGAACCATACATACATACATTTCACATATCTCTTCTATATTTCACATGTATAGTTCATGTAATATTAATCAATAAACTGATTATGAACTTCATATCATGTTCTATTATTCCCAATTAAGGGTTTCACATTTGAGATCCCAAAGTTGAACCTCAGATATCAGTTTCAACTAATTCTTAGTTGTTCTGATCTTGCCCATATGTTTCAACATCTTACTGTATGTACATTCTTACTCTGATGTGAGTCTAATTATTCCAATTCTATTCTTATTATGCTATTGATAGGATTCATTAGATCCTAATAACGCATCCTGCCAACCGGACCAGGCCAAACCTGAAGTCCTGAAGCCAAGAACTACCAAGGATTACATTCTTCCTGAACTGCCACTCACAGCTCAGAAACTCGGCCGATCACTCTGGAACTCAGCCGATCGCCTTCCAGATTCTGAAACTCGGCCGGCCAACTTCGGCCGATCAGCAGGAAACTCAGCCGATCCTCTGGGGAACTCGGCCGATCGAAACACTACTTGTTTACCTACAAAGAAACTCGGCCGATTCAAGACCAAACTCGGCCGACCAAAACGCTGTTTGAAATCCTAGACAAGGAACTCGGCCGACCAAAACACGAACTCGGCCGAACCGCACACAGACTGAAAACCTAAACAGACCTGCTGATGTCAATTTCACTCGAATCAGCGGGCAAAACCATAGAAACAAAAGCTCATTCAAAGGTCAATTCTAATCTACATGTTACAAAGAATGAAATCAATAAATGCTACAATTGCATAGTATACAACAGATATTAAAGACCCATACTTCAAGGTATTGAATATTTCAATTCAAACATATAAGAGCATTTCTATACATTTCCAACAAAAACAACATTATGAAATGTAAGTCCTATCTCCTTTTACATTTATGCTCTTAATTCTTGTTTCTTTTCTCGTTTTCTAACCCTAACATTTCTAGGGTTCCTCTCTATCCCATTCTTCCACTGTATACCTGGCCAGGGTATACGTGAGAGAATAGACAGAGTAGCTTGTACTGGCTGATCCAAGTACCCAGATATCGGGCCAGGATATCCAAATACTCAAATCCCCAAAGCTAACATCAAACATCTCCTATCTGCCACACTTAGGACTCTAACTTACTAACTTAATGGTCCTTGACAACTCACCCTAAGCTCTGATACCAAGCTGTTACACCCCGATCTCACAATTTCCTCAAATCATGAGATTAGGGCGTAAGATAGGATTTATAATTAACACAAAGAACACCCTTAACTTTTCATTTCCTTAAAAACTCTTGTTTCTTCGCATTGAACCACATAAAACATCTTAACGAGGGGATCTGAACATTTCTCTTACTAATCAGACTTTAACAGAAAAGATACATATATAAACATTCATGATGTCTTTCACAAGTTGTGCACATAAACCTTGATAATCAGCATACATATCAAAGAGAAACAATTTTACACATTGTAATTACAACTCTCTCTCTCTTATCTCTTACTGAGGACCTAGAGTGACAAGGACCGACTGACTCAACTAGTCTCGTACTTGACTCCTGTGGCATGTCTACACTGATGCTCTGATCATCTTCAAGTCCACGCGATTAACCCTAAAATGTTTGAGTAGAGGGGTGAGCCTACTCGCTCAGTGAATGAATACTTCATGGAAACAGACTAATGCACTAATGTGATCAAAGATATAATTTGATTAAACGATATGAAATTTAACAACAATAAATACTACACTGAGCAGTTCTAAACAATATAATTGAAATAGCAAAGAATATAAATATTGCATCCAAAGAATAATTACTAGAAAACTATGCTCTAGTCATTCTTAACTCTTTCATTTATAAGAAACTCTGTGAACCTATATGATCGTATTTTAGATTATGCCCTAAATATATGCAGTGTACTCTGCATATAAAGATCCGTAACAAGTCCATGCTACGATCCCACCGTACAAGACTTAGCGACACACCCGGGAAATGCTAAGTCTGACATCAGCCCTGCTCTGCTACAGGACCCCTGGCTCTCTGGCCAGAAACATAGGCTCTACGGCCTCAAAGCACTACTCTGAGTGCACCCGACTTCTCCTTAAACCTGAGTACACCGGCGGAGAGTCACAGGGTTACCTTCGTGACGCTGCACGAATTGTGTTAGATAACCATGTTTTCATTTGCCCAGTGCCATCGTGACACAAGCACGATTGTTGTTAAACACTGCATTTTCTCTTTCCTCGTTTGTCCGCGACACAAGCACGGATGATGTTGCAACACGAGTTTCACCCCTAAGAAACAAACCTTCTTTTAGGGGTTCTACGGTGTTAGGGCACTTAGGTCTATACTTGATTAACAATAAACAATTTAACAGAAATATCACATAGCAACGTCAAAACTCATGTATTCAACATATATCATATCTCAGTAACATCCCTTTCCAGGGCATGTCATATCTCATCACCTGCAATTTACGAGATATATATTGAAATATAAGAAGTCCTGCAGTATGTAGATATCATTTCAGAGAGAACAAGCATATAAAGTTAAATGCACTAGAAACATACAATTCAACAGTTAAGCATCACCACATCTCATGTCGAGACCTTTCATATTACCATAGCATGATTCATTGAACACCCTATCCTTAGGGTTTCATTTACCATATTCATTCATCACATGCCAACACCCTACTCTTAGGGTTGCATTTGCCTCATTCACCTTTTCATTTACCTCATTCACTTGTTACATGGCTCTCATAATGATTTCATAAGATATAAGCATTCACTGAATAAAGATTGTATTCAACAAATCGTATGCAATCAATTTAGACATGAAACCATGGAAATTTAACTAAATTTAGGTTTTCCATATCATCACTGCGATATCATGTATCCAGAATAAGATTCAATTAAGATAACCCACGAGGTACATCCTAACCACTTATAGGATTACTAGTCCTTTTCAAACAGGTTGAAACTCTAGCGATATCCCAATTAGGTCAAACCCTAATTACATCATTTGATATAAATCTAAAAGCATCCTCAATAGGAAGTGTTGCATACGTATCTGATATGGATCTACCATTTAGGAGTCATTCAAATAGAGAAGGAATCCATATCATATCAATTTACAATAACTTAAATCAAATGGACATTTCAGGATTTAGAGTTCACATGCTAAGCATTTAGGGATTTGGATGTTATAATCAAATTCGTGCATTAGAATGTTTGAAGGAAGAACCCACTCACCCTAAGGTGTGAAAACACCTCACAACTGCAGCTCAACTCAGGGAATCTCGAATCCCTATCAAATCCCTAGCAAATCTCCCAATTCTTCATCCATTCAACTCAGAAACCTTGAAAATGAGGAATTATGAAGAAAGGGTGAGAAAAGAGGGAATTTCGACATCATCTTGGATCAAATCAGGGCATGGACGGAATCTAGACATAAGAGAGAAGATTCACCATAAAAGTCTATGCAAGGAATCCGAACTTACTTGATTTCACCCTTCCTGGAATCGCAAAACCCTAATTCAGCAATTCCCCCACTTTCTCCACTCAAGCCCTAATTCTCCCTCTCTCTCTAGGAGCTCGTTTCTCTGGAATGAATGACGAGAAATGAGAGCTGCTTGTGTGTGTGATCGTTCATATAAGTCAATTGAGCTGCTTGGGTCAATTGCATATTGACCCAACACTTAACTTTAATTATATTGGCTGAATATTCAGTTATACAAAAGTTACTGTAATTCGTTTATTTCAGAGATCAAACATCCTCCAAAAATATGAGAATTTATCAAGTTGTTTATAATTGATCTATAAAGCTTCAGTTAAAATTTGGGATCATTTGGAGTTACCAATAAATAATTAAAAATAGAACAGTGCACTGCTATATTGCAGTCTGCAGAATATATTCGGCCGAGTTTGTCCTGCACAAACTCGACCGACACCCTTACTGTAGGGATTCAAAAGTCATCCAAAAATTATGTCAATTTCACAGAGTGTCTAAAATTGTATTTATCAAATACTGTTAAAATTTGAGATCAATTGGATATACCAATAAAAAGATAAAATTCAATTACCACACTGCTGTAAAATTCTGGAAATGTGATCGGTCGAGTTTGAAACTCGGCCGACAAACAGGTCAGAGCATTCTTCAAAAATTCTGATATTTTCCAATGTTGTTCACATTTTATATATCTAAATCATATCCAAATTTGACGTAAATCAGAGTTACACATAAAATACTAAAAATCATTTAGTGAGACATTCTACTTATCAAATTCTGTATTCATGCATCATTAAAACCCTATTTGGGCCGATTAGGGTTTATGCTTCTCAAACCCTAATTCTCAGGACCAAAGAACATTTAGACTTCTTATCATAGTTAAAACATCCTAATTGTGTTATTGTCATTAATTAGATTTCAAGAATGATTACTCCAATTAATCTTTGCAATTGTCTAGGTAAACCCTAGTTTACCAATTAAGCTCAGATGGGGTCGTAACACTAGAGTTCAGATGTCAAACATAGCAGTCACCCAACAGATTGTAACAAGCATAGAGCAGCAAGTAATTAAGCTCTTCTATTTCCATAGACAAGTAAAGGGTCTTAATTACAATGCATAAGTAAAGAATTAAATGACAGAAAATAAAGATAGGTGTCGCCTTCTTGATGTAGAAGGACGACAGACTACTACGGCTCTCCAGCCCGATATCGGTCAGG
Source organism: Alisma plantago-aquatica (assembly GCA_963693085.1). Classification (NCBI taxonomy): domain Eukaryota; kingdom Viridiplantae; phylum Streptophyta; class Magnoliopsida; order Alismatales; family Alismataceae; genus Alisma; species Alisma plantago-aquatica. The sequence goes on along the minus strand of OY856411.1, from coordinate 835,176,063 downwards.
GGCCTAGCCCGATACAGCCATGTCGGACGGCACACCCTCTCGAGCGGCATGCCTGACGGGCAATTGTATCACTCAAGGATCCTGGCCGATGTGCTCACGTCGGGCGATGGACCTCTCGGGCGGCACGTATGACGGGTGAAGTGTATCGGGTTTGATATCGTGTCGGGCATGGAGCTACGTGTTCTACTATCGGGCATGGGTGTTAGGCACTCGTGTCGCGTATCTACATCGGCCGATATCGGCCCTCAGTGTCTCCCGGTACAGTCCTAGGTGAACCAGTCCTCTCCCTCTCGGGATGAGGAAGATCCCACCTAGTGTCGCCCGGTACAAGAATTGGGGCACGATACGTCTGCTCTCGCGATTCTCCTCGAAGATAGCTCAAGTTCCCTCCTGTCCGAACTGTCTTTTCGGCTTCCTGTAGCTCTTATTTATAGTCGGCGAGTGGGGGAACTTATGGTGCTCAAAGCGCCACGCGTCCTCCTTAATTGCGGTTCGGTGTACGGTCGATACTCGTATCGCTCGCCGCAGGGTTATCGGCCGTTGGTCACGTGACGGGCAACGACGCCTGCCGGTGGGTGGCTGTGTCACCCGACATACTTGGGTTGTCGTGGCGACTATGGCTCCCTGTCGGGTAAGAGGCGTGTCGTCTGTTAGTTCCTCCTTGCGTGGCACCCCTTTGTCGCACCTCGTGGTGTCGTTCTACCCTACCGGGTAGGGCGTGTATCAGGCGTCAGGAAGGCCGGTGCAGACTTGGACTTATTTAGTGGGCCGGGACGGCCTTATTGCACCAAAATGAGGAGAAACTGTGCAAAAGATGGAAATATAGGATTAAGAGCATTGCTTGGCCAATTATTGCAAAAGTGCATACAAAAAGAGAGGAAAATAGCAAAAAATGGCAGTTTTGATAATAGAAAAACAGTCTAAAATATCACAAAAATTGGTGTTATCATCTCACTTGATAAACTAGTAAAGATCCATTTTAAAGTATTTTGAAAAAGGTGGTGGTGATTTTAGGTTGGATTAAAAAAATAATAAAGGAGACAACATAAGCGACTAAAACATATATTTATTGTTTCCAGTCCTCTAGAGATGGAGATGTTCGTGTCCTTCCAATCATATCTAATATTTAGATAAGTTGGGGTACTAATTGCCTCAGGGTCTCCCATGATGGAGATCCCTCATGGGAGGAAAGGATGAATGCACATGAAGTTTTAGAGGACAATAAGAAGATATGAATTAAAAAAACCTTCTATCTCAACACCGATGAGAAGATATATGCAGATAGATCACATAAGAAGTTTAAGTAAATATGAATAGTTATGAGTAGTCAAAGAAGTTAAGAGAAGTCAATGCAACAATTAGGAGTACAGTAAAATTATCATTTTCACAGCCTAAAAATGTTTAGAGGTAGATGGTCATAGAGAAACGATCCTTTGATCCCAAATAATGCGAAAAATAAAAGCAGAAGGTAGTTCCCCACCCAGCTTCAGGAGAGTCGCTCTATAATTTATTGTTCTCAATTGTATTTATATGTGAGCATATGTAGTTTTATTATTATGTTTGTTGGTGACCAAGAAGAAATTTATTGATCATGTACTCTAGATACAAGTAAAACTAAGTTCACATGACTATAGACTCCCGACTTTCTTCCTCGTGATCCTGAGATAGGAATTTAGGCCATACAGTCTACATATGTGCCCCTCCTTATTTTGTATCCCATTTAGCGAGTTGGTCTACAACCCTATTAGATCTCCTACTCTTGTAACTCACATGCACATTAGGGTTGTGATCCTTCAAATTATGAAATAAACCAAGCATTTCTTGGAATGTGATTGAGACATTAGATCTTGGTTCTAAAAGCTTGCATGCTGATTGGCTATTTGATTTGATAATTACAATTTTGGGATCCCCCAATATTACTTATAGTTCTTGTGTGATGACCTTGCATTCTACATGTAACACATCCATGCTATGAATAATTTTTCTACCTCCCATGAGCCATTTACCAGTATCATCTCTAAGCACAAAGCAAGATTTTGGTCTAGGTTGCCGCATACAATTTCCAAAATAGTGTATACCAATAATATGTATATTCATAGTAAATAATCAAATAATTTGGCATAATTATTATGGATATGAAAAATATTCTATAACTTCAAATGATTTTATTTTGTTTCTTTTTCATTCAACAATTTTGTTTACAATGTAATGTATGTTTAGAATAATTAGTTTTTATGTACATAGGTCTAATTCCGTTGGTTCATCAGGTTTAAATTCGCTTCCTTGTACTTGTGTAATCTCCCACATATATGAGTGGAATTTTCCATCTATGAATGAGAAATGATTCATTGGCCTCCATTTTATTTTTCACATGGTATCAAAACATTGATACTAAACTTAGAGGAGAAAAAAAAGTGATTCTTCGCCTATAGGCAGCCGCCATCTCTTATTGGTTTGGCCGCCCACCAAGCATCTTTTTGGCATCTATTGCCACTTATTTCTCTCTTCTTCTTTGTTAACAAAAACTCCAGTATATATGTAGTTGGAGGACAACGACTCCTTTTGACATAGCTTGGGCTTCTACGATAACTTGGACTGCATGGACTTCTGTATGGCTATCAATGAGTAAGGATTGTCAATGGGTAAGGGTATACCCTTTGATTTACCCACATTCCAAGACGACAAGGTAATTCTCAATATATCAAAGACATGAAAGTCTTTGCTATGTCTAGTGAGGGGGTGTGGGATGTGGAGTTCATTATTCACTAGTTTTATGAGACTATAACAAAGCATATTGTAAGCATGATTCCTCCTGGTCCCCGAGTACAGAAGGATAAGTGGCAATCCAAAAGGTCATCCAATGGCCAATTCACTATGAAAGCAATGTAAAATCAACTCATTAAGAATATATGCACACACACTTAGGGTTTTTGGATAAATATATGGAAGATTCAAGTTGCACAATGCACTAGATATTTTTTGTTAAGAGTCTTGCAGGAAGGTCTAATGACCAACCAAAGTTGTGCAGTACATGGCCTGACAAATTATAAACTTTTTCCAAGGTGTGGTGAGCATGTAGAAAGTGCCATACACATGCTAAGGACTACAACTTTGTTATGCTAATATGAACTCTTCTGAACCACCTACATGGGGTGATCAAGAGAATGCTTAGTGCTTAAATCAGTGGATTCCACGCAATCTGAAGAATAATGTAAACTCAATTTTTTTTTGCTATGGTTTACTATCATGACTGAGATGTTTTGAAGTATGATGATTGAATACTTCTATAATAACAACATGTTACCTAGAACAATGGCAGTCCAACAAACTCTAAAGACCTTTTCAGGTTCTAAGGAGATAGATACTAAAGACAGGTCGTCATGAATGGTTGAAGTCACTACGGGGCACAATGAAATTGAATGTTGATGGTGCAGTACTCAGACGAGCTAAGTTTGCCGTAATAATTGACATGTCATAAATGTGCTTTATTTTGGCGCATTCATTCCAAGAAGTGAATCCGTCAAGATGGATTGCAGAGTCATTTGGAAAGGGTGTAAGTTTGATAGATGATTTTTAATCGGTCCAATGTTCGAGGACCAAAAAAAAAGGTTTGTAGAACGGTAATGAATTTGGATAAAGGTTTTTTTTTCTTCTCATTGCTATATCTTTATTATATCTAACATGCACATAGATATATTTTGCGAACTATATGTCATTTTCTTTGTGGTGTTGTGGGGTGGGCGGTATACCCCCTCCTCGGTTGTTGCTTCTTTGCACTAGAAGGATGGTGGCAAGATGCTTCCTGTCACCACGACTCCAGTTGCGATGTGGTAAGGAAGCGATGCCCGTAGCTAGGACGAGATGACATTTCTTCATTTTTGTCCTTGTTATATCATTGCTAGCTATGCAGAAGCCAAACAGTGGAATTTATGTCGTCAAAGTGTGATTCCGATCCTTGCATAGAGGATATGATCGTACTATTCTGATCAATTGCTGAAAACATGAGTTTAACCACAGGCTTTGGCTGTATCTTCTTCCACTTCAAATTTGAGTTCACGTTAATACTTGAGCGAGGCCGAGCGAATATGCATGCATACTCTAGATTCGCATGAAGACCATGACAAAACCCACCAAACAAACGGACAGGGCAGGCCCATTTGTTGGGGGGGGGGGGGGGGGGGGCATAATTTTATTTTTTTAAACATCTCTTGTTGTTCCGAAATCTCAACCGTTTGTGACTTTCACTAACCCTTCGGCAGTTACGCTCTCCGCCCCCGTTCGTTCCGCTTGTTCACGTTCGGCGGACTCTGCTGCAACGACATTGTTGTTCCTCCGCAGAAGTCTAGGGCGCCTCTTGCCATCGTACAAGTTCGGCGCCTCTTGTTCTCCTTATCCGAAGACTCCACTGCTCCTTCTCCGCAGACGTCCACGAGGACCATGACGCCTCTTGCTGCCATACTGGTGCAACCGTTGCCAAACTTTTCACCGGCAACCACAGGCACGGGGCGAGAACCGAGAAGGATCCATGCTCTTCCTCCTGAAAGATCATCCATACCGAACAATCCAGAATTGACAGTGGAAGTTCATGTGTTATATATAATTTTATCTTGATCTTGGTGTCTTGTCCTGCAGACTTCGCTGATTAAGACCCCAATTAGTTCACTGTAAGTGGATTGAAAATTTCCTCGCTCATTCTTACCCTAGTTGCCGACTCGCATGCGTTCTTACTCGGCGGCAGATTGCTATTGTCTTTCATAACTTGTTGCCGTTGTATACGAATTATTTTGCCAGTTTAGATAGATTAAATTAATATGACTGTTATCGAACATCTACTGACATAGAACAATCTATTTGTAAACAACCGTATAAATCTAGAGGAAAAATAATACTCTACGTTTGTTCTATTGAATGCGTTTCTTCTAGAAAACAAGATAGAATTATATATAAGAAATAAGAACATGGAGACTGAACTAGATAGAGCAACTTCTATTAAAAACTCAATTATTAAACCGGTCATTTGAACTCGATTTCCAGGAACTGGACTTCAGTTTCAGAAAAATAACTTCCTTAAAAACTCTAGTCACAACAAACTCTAGTCACACGGGGGGCATAATTTTATTTTTTTAAACATCTCTTGTTGTTCCGAAATCTCAACCGTTTGTGACTTTCACTAACCCTTCGGCAGTTACGCTCTCCGCCCCCGTTCGTTCCGCTTGTTCACGTTCGGCGGACTCTGCTGCAACGACATTGTTGTTCCTCCGCAGAAGTCTAGGGCGCCTCTTGCCATCGTACAAGTTCGGCGCCTCCTGTTCTCCTTATCCGCAGACTCCACTGCTCCTTCTCCGCAGACGTCCACGAGGACCATGACGCCTCTTGCTGCCATACTGGTGCAACCGTTGCCAAACTTTTCACCGGCAACCACAGGCACGGGGCGAGAACCGAGAAGGATCCATGCTCTTCCTCCTGAAAGATCATCCATACCGAACAATCCAGAATTGACAGTGGAAGTTCATGTGTTATATATAATTTTATCTTGATCTTGGTGTCTTGTCCTGCAGACTTCGCTGATTAAGACCCCAATTAGTTCACTGTAAGTGGATTGAAAATTTCCTCGCTCATTCTTACCCTAGTTGCCGACTCGCATGCGTTCTTACTCGGCGGCAGATTGCTATTGTCTTTCATAACTTGTTGCCGTTGTATACGAATTATTTTGCCAGTTTAGATAGATTAAATTAATATGACTGTTATCGAACATCTACTGACATAGAACAATCTATTTGTAAACAACCGTATAAATCTAGAGGAAAAATAATACTCTACGTTTGTTCTATTGAATGTGTTTCTTCTAGAAAACAAGATAGAATTATATATAAGAAATAAGAACACGGAGACTGAACTAGATAGAGCAACTTCTATTAAAAACTCAATTATTAAACCGGTCATTTGAACTCGATTTCCAGGAACTGGACTTCAGTTTCAGAAAAATAACTTCCTTAAAAACTCTAGTCACAACAAACCAATAGGAGCCACAATATACAAAATTATTGATTAATGATTGCAACATAGTCAGTCACTAAGTTGTGATTTGGTTTTAAATATCGCATTCTACTAGTCCGTCTCTTACCTCTGTATGTATTAAAATTAATTAATCGGGACGTGCTACTATTAGAAAATAAAGGTTTTGTTCTCATATTCACTTCAACATATTTTTGTTTCGTGTTTGGAAACGTCCAAACCAACTATTCTTGTCTCGTGTTTGCTTTTTTAAACAATAATGTTGCAACAATACTACATAAAATTTTAAAATGACACAATAAACTCATCACTAATATTTTACTTTGGTTGTCTTCTATGTTTGGCAGTGTAGTTTACACAACATGCCTTTGAAAAAATATCTATCCAGAAGTGAGAAAAGAAGAAAGAAAATGGAAGATGAGCAATTTCTATCTACTCAGAAAGATGTTCTTGATAAATTTATTTCCATTATCCCACGAACTTATAAAGATGTTGATAATCCTGATTAATCAAATGAAAAAGTGAATGATGATGATCATGTTACTATAGAAGTCAAAAATGTAATTGGGAATGAAAATACTGATGAGATTGAGGATGATACTGATGTCACTGGTTTAAATGTTGGCAACTTATACGGTGTTGAACAACTTATTCCTCCTTTTGATATTTATGATCCCTTAAATTGGGATAACATTGACAACAAAGTTAGGGATATTTTAGTTGAAAAAGGCCCTAAAAGAGAACTGAATCACGTGTTTCCTTTAGATGACAATAAGAGGCACTTCTCATATGCTTATTATTCTCGAAAATTTATCAATGGAGAGACCCGTGATAGGAACTGGCTAGTTTACTCAAAATATGTTAATAAAATTTATTATTTTTGTTGTAAGTTGTTTAAGTCTGAGAACAATAAAAGTACACTAGCTCATAATGGGTTCAAAGACTGAAAACATGTTAGTGAGTGACTAAAAAAGTATGAGAATAGCATCAAGCATCTCACTAATATGAGCACTTGGAATGAATTAAAAGTAAGATTTAGTAATGAGCAAACTGTTGATAAAGAATTGCAGAAAGAAATTTCAAAGGAGAAAGAGCATTGGAGACAAATTTTATTAAGAATAGTGTTCATCGTTAAGTGTCTTGCTAAATGAAATTTGGTTTTTGAGGATCAAATGACAAATTTTTCCAAGATAGCAATGGAAACTTTTTGGGGATAATTGAAATGCTTATAGAATTTTATTTGGTAATGCAAGATCATGTTTGATGCATTCAGGATCACGAGATTCACCATCATTATCTTGTCCATTTAATTCAAAATGAGTTGATATCTCTTTTAGCCCACAATATTAAGAGTTCTATATTGATCATCATTAGCGGGGCTAAATATTTCTCCATAATTCTTGATTGTACTCCTGACGTGAGCCACCAAGAACAAATGACTCTCACTGTACGATAGGTGAACATGTCTGGTCAGAAAATAAAAATATAGGAGTTCTTTTTAGAGTTTCTGAAAGTTGATGATATGACTGGATTGGGGATTTTTAATGAACTTGTAAATTCTCTTGAGTCTCTTAATCTTAATGTGGAGGATGTGAGAGGTCAAGGTTACGACAACAATTCTAATATGAAGGGGAAACACCAAGGTGTGCAAAAGCGGTGACTTGAGGTAAATCCTAGAGCGTTATATATGCCTTGTGCTTGTCATAGTCTTAATCTCACTATTAGTGATATGGCTCATTCTTGTGTTTTGTCTGTTTCTTTTTTTGAAATTACACAATACATATATACATTATTTGCAAGTTCTCCAAAAAGGTGAAAGTGTTTACTTGACAATCACTACTACAGAAATGGCTTATGAAGTCACTTTCCATGTGGCGGTTATTAACTAAGAACCGACGCCTAAAACCTACATCGTCGGTTTAAAACGCAAACCGACATATATCGTATAAGAGTGGCCAAACACGGGTATCACTTTCTATTTAGCATCGGTTTGAGAATAAACAACCGACGCCTAAAAGCACCCGCCAAATCCTGCCAAAATTTTTACACCCCTATGGCGTCCGTTTTTTCTTAGTGATCCACGCTGTTATGTTTTAGCGTCAGTTTTTTAAAGAACCGACGCTTAAGTTTAACTTAACTGCACCCACGCGAGGGACTCTTCCCCTTTCTCTGTTTCATTCCTGATTCTTCAGTTCGCGTAACTAGGTCCGACGATTTCTTCTCTGCTGGTGCCGTCGTCACTCGATTGCTTCTCTGCTAGTGCCGCCGCCACTCACTGCTCCTCTCCTTACCCCCCCCGCCGGTGGCTGCTTTGATCGCCCGTCTACTCCTCTCCTCTCCTCTCCTGCTAGGTCTCTTCTCCTGGTTGCCCGCTCACCACCTTCACCCGTTTGTTGCTTGCTGCTCCGGAAACCCACCCTCTCGCTCACTGCCGCCGCCTCCCTCTTTCTTGCCCACTGCTCCTGCAGGTATATTCTTTTCCTCCTCTTCTCCACCATGTTGTGAAATTGCAGGTTAGCACGGCCGTGGTAGCTGATTTTGTGCTATATTGCTCAATTATGTGTGTATATTTGTGTATTTACTATTTTGTGCTATTTTGTGCTTGCATATATTTGTGTTTAGGGTTTAGGGTCACATGTGGGTCTTCTATTTCTAAATTGATTATGTGACCCTAATTAATACATTATAACAGAATTGAATCGTGTATTTGTGTTGTTGTAGCTGTTGTTGACTTACTATTGATTTGCATATATTTCTTCTTCGGCCTTCAAGTGAGGTATAATATTCTCACTCTCCCAATGTTCCATTAGGCTCCATTTTGATTCAAATCTTTGATATATGGAATCATGGTTTATTTACTATTTATTATTTACTGACAAGTATGATTAAATAATGTTACACAAAACTTAGGAAATGAATGATGAAACTAGGATTGTAGGTATACGAATGACAACACATGTATTTGTTGGCCTAGAAACCCGTCCAAGATTTACTCATTAGGAGTAAATCCTGAATAGTCCCCGGTTTGGCACTGTTCTTGAACACCTAATCTCACTTAGGATGTAAGTGTATAATGTGTATTGGGTTTTCAAGAAAATTTCGGCAGCATTTCCCCGTTTGTTCTCTAAGTACATATGTACTTAGAGAACAGCGGGGAAATGCTGCCGAAATTTTCTTGAAAACCCAATACACATTATATAATTACTAGTGAGATTAGGTGTTCAAGAATGGGATAGGTGGTACACATTTATTATATATAAGAATGACAACACATGTATTTGTTGGCCTAAAGTTTTCACCATGCATAAACTCTAATCTGTTAACCCTAGACCCTAATCTTGTTGTAATATATAGCTTGATTTCTCTTTGATCATAGAATGGATAGATCATGGATGTCCATTTGCAATCGCTGCACCCCAAAGTTTATATCTGGTCTTGACCGGTTTATTAGATTTGCCGAGGAAGATAGAAAACAACCTGGAGATAGGTTCTCCTGTCCATGTAGGCATTGCGGTAACAACTTGAAAGTCAGCACTGGTGACGAAATCAAAAGTCATGTCATGTGCAACGAGATTGTACAAGGCTATACAGAATGACACTGGCATGGAGATATTTCAAACCCGAAACCAGTGGATGTCGATAGCAGTGCTTGTGTGGAAGAAGAAATTGCCTATGATGACATAGATGTGAATGAACCAGTTCCAGTAGACATCGTTGATGCGATGCTGGATAGTTGTGGGGTAGAGCACACCGATCCACCTCCCATTTTTAGAAACATTATGCATGATGCTGAGATATCATTATACACAGGTTGTACTAAGTTTACGAAGCTTAGCATTGTGTTGAGATTGTATAAGCTGAAAGATAACAATAGATGGAGCGACAAAAGCTTCACGTCATTGTTGTCTTTGTTGAAAGAAATGCTTCCTGAAGGAAATGAGTTGCCAATCTCAACATACCAGGTAAAGAAATTGTTGTGCCCAATGGGAATGGATGCCAAGAAGATACACACATGCCTGAATGATTGTGTATTATTTCAAAAGGACTATGTGGATTTGAAAGATTGTCCAAAATGTGGTGCGTCATGTTATAAATTGACGACTTCAGGGGAGTCCAAAACTGGTTCTCCTGCTAAGGTGATGTGGTATCTACCTATAATATCACGGTTTCAACGCTTGTTTGCCAATCCGATAGATGTGAAGAATTTGAGGTGGCATGCAGATGTTAAGAAAAATAATGATGGGATCTTACGACATGCGTCTGATTCCCCACAGTGGAAGAAGATTGATCTATTGTACCCTGAATTTGGTGAAGAGGTCAGGAATCTAAGACTTGGGCTTTGTACAGATGGGATGAATCCATACGGGACATTGAGCAGCCAACATAGCACTTGGCCAGTCATGCTTGTTATATACAATCTTCCTCCCTAGTTGTGTATGAAAAATAAGTACGTAATGCTGTCGTTGTTGATATCGGGCCCTAAACAACCTGGAAATGACATCAATGTTTATCTTGAACCTCTGATTGATGACTTAAAGAAACTCTGGGGTGAAGGTGTGATGACCTATGATGCTTCACGAAGAGAGACATTTCGTTTGCATGCTATGTTGTTTTACACTATTAATGACTTTCCAGCATATGGGAATTTGTCTGGATATAGTGTCAAAGGAGCTAAAGTGTGTCCTATATGTGAAGAGAACACTGATTCAACAAGACTAAAACATGGCGGTAAGACTGTATATCTCGGTCATCGAAGGTTTCTTACAAAATTCCATTTGTATCGTAGGAAGCGCAACGCATTCAATGGATTGAATGAGGAACGGAGTGCACCTAAACCTAAACCTAAACCTAAACCAGGGGAGGTTGTTTATGAAAGAGTAAAAGACTTTGTCAATGAATTTGGTAAGAGATCATAATGTACTATGGCTACACGGAGTGACAAATCTTTATTCAAGAAGAAGTCAATATTTTGGGATCTTCCTTATTGGAGTTCTTTGACAGTCAGGCATTGTATCGATGTCATGCACGTTGAGAAAAATGTCTCTGATAGTGTCATTAGTACTTTGTTGAATATACCAGGTAAGACTAAAGATGGGATAAAATCCAGACTGGACCTCGCGCTTGTTACACATTGTCTAAAAAGGAGAAGAAAGCTTTTTGTGAATGTTTGGTAAATGTTAAGGTGCCACAGGGTTACTCATCCAACATCCATAGATTGGTATCAATGAAAGATCTGAAGTTGATAGGTCTTAAATCTCATGATTTTCACACTCTAATGCAACAAATATTGCCTGTGGCAATTAGATCTATATTATCGAAGCATGTAAGGTTTGCAATCACCAGACTTTGTTTCTTTTTCAACATTCTGTGCAGCAAAGTTATTGACCCTCATACTCTCGATAAATTGCAAAGAGAAGTGGTTGTTACCCTATGTCAGCTTGAGATGTATTTTCCTCCATCGTTCTTTGATATTATGGTACATCTTGTTGTCCACTTGACTAGGGAAGTGAAAATGTTGGGACCAATTTTCTTGCATTGGATGTATCCCTTTGAACGATACATGAGCATTTTTAAAAGTGATGTTCGAAACCGTTATCGGCCTGAAGGGAGTATTATCGAGGGTTATGTGGCGAGAGAGGTTATGGATTTTTGCAATGACTTTCTCATTGGTAATGACACTCCTGATAATGACAAGAATATTGATGAGCAATTTGGCAAAGGAATTTTGGGATCACGTGTGAAAGTAATCAGTCGTGAGCAGTTGGAACAAGGTCACTTGTATATTTTACACAACATGGACGAAGTGAACGTTTATATCGAGGAACATACCAATTTCATCAAGAGACAATATCCTCGAGCCAATACAATGTGGCTTGCTAGAGAGCATAACAAGACATTTATTAAGTGGTTTGAAGATAAAGTCTTACATCAACTATCTCAAACACCAGATGATATTACTGAAACTATCAAATGCCTCACCTTTAAACCAAAATTGACTGTTATGTCTTGTAAAGGGTATGACATTAATGAATTCACATATTACACAAAGCGCCAAGATGATAAGAGTGTCGTCCAAAACAGTGGGGTCACCCTTCAAGCATCGACTATGTTTTTTGCAAGTGCAAAGGATAAGAGTCCACGTGAAGCTAAAATGTCATATTACAGTGTCATTGAAGACATATGGGAGTTTGACTACATAGATTTTAGAATTTCGCTCTTCAAATGTAATTGGGTTGATAACACCAAAGGAGTTATAGTGGATGAATTGGGTTTTACTTTAGTGAACTTTGAAAAGATTGGCGAGAAGGGTGAACCATTTATATTGGCATCAAAGGCGAAAAAAGTATTTTATATCGATGATCCTGCAAATGATAAATGGTCAGTTATTCTTCATGGTAAAAGACAGTTCATTGAAGATCCTATAGATGAAGAATAGTACTATGATAAGTATGATGACTCCAGTCCATTCTCAATTGGGTTGCCAACACCAGCAAATATTGAAGCTAATGATGACTTGTATGTGCGCGGAGATCACAATGAAGGATTGTTAATTGATAAAAAATCACAATATTAGAGGCATGTTTATATTTTTTATATGTTTTATTTTTCTGAATGTGAACTTTACAATGTGAATTACTTTACAATGTGAATGTGAACTTTACAATGTGAATTTTACAATGTGAATTACTTTACAATGTGAACTTTACAATGTGAGCTTTACAATTTGAATTACTTTACAATGTGAACTTTACAATGTGAATGTGAATTTTCAGATGGCTGAGCATTCTCCTGATGACTGTGCTGATGATTACCGTGAGGGTGAGGACATCAATGCGCCGCCTCACAATGTAAGTTTTAAAAATATATCATATATTTATATCTATATGTCCATTTATAGTTATATCTTGTAAATGTGTTTATTTTGTCAAATTTTAGGTTGATGATGCACATGTACCATCTGAAGCACTTGAGGCACTTGATCAGCAGCACCAAAAAGTTGACAAGAGAAGGGGCATCACTATGATGAAGAAGTTAATGGCACAAAAGGGAAATGGACCCAAACTTGTTGTGGATTTTGATAATGCAGGAAATGCTTCTGGTGTGAATCGCAATTCGTTTGTTTCATATCTTAGGTATGTTACTCGTAGCCATTGTGGTTGTAAGATAGATTCTTAGCATAAAGTTCCTAAGGAGAAGAAAGACGTAATATGGAAGGATTTATGCGTGAGTTATTATTAATTTGCAATTCTATTTTGTAGATTACTAATTTTTTGGATACTAGTTAATAGCAATTCTATTTTGCAGAGTATATTTAAATTGGATGAAAAACTGCATCACAAATGCGTGATGCAACACTGTGGGAGATTCCTAAGGAACTATAGGATAAATCTCACCCGAGAATACATAAAAGAAGGTGACAAGAGGAAGAAGACAACTACTGAACAGTGGAACTTCCTGGACCAAGAAGAATGGGACGTATTTGTTACTTCAAGACAAATTGATGAATTCAAGGTATTAGGCGTCAATCCCAATCTCATTAATATATGTTGTATTCACCTATTCAATATTAACATTTAGTGTTACTAATCAAATCATTAATGTGCATACTAACTAGGCCCTCAGTGAGGCACAAAAATCAAGGCGTGCACTGAATGTGCATGACCACACAATGGGTCCAAAGGGGTATGCAGGCATTCGCCAAAGACTACAGTCTGAGGCTACTGCTCAGTCTGTTGCTACTCAGGAGTCCTCTACTATAGGTAGCACACCTCTGCCTCGCCATGATGTTTGGATACCTGGGAGGCAAAATAAGAAGGGAGAAATAAGGAAGCCCGCAACTGCTGAGGCGGCTGCAAAAATGGTAAAATACAACTCTTACAACAATCGTTTGAATATTGATTATTTGTGGTGTTTACTTAATTACAAATTTTTGTTTTGGCGATTAGCGGGAGCTGCATGAGCTGAGGAAACAAGGCAAGTTCATCCCTGAGGGCACAAGGGATGAATTGACAGTTGCTCTGGGTAACCCAGAGCATCCTGGACATGTTAGGGCTGCAGGCGCTGGTGTGGGCATCAAAGCTTTTTTGGGGCCATCCCAGCACAAACATGTCCCAAAAGTGGGACTTTCACAAGAAGAGGTAACATATTCTTTCTTTATAATGTTACTGTAAAAGAGAATTCAATAATTAGAAGCCAACGTTTCTTTTATCCATGTATAGGTAGATAAGCTATTTGATAGGAAACTCGAAGAAGCACTGCAAAAGTGGCAGACATCTCAGACTGCCACTTACCAGACAATACATATGGCGTCTCGCTCTACTCCTACTGCAGAGGTTGGGAGTAATCATGTAGACCCACCACCTAGCACATCCGCTGTAAGTATTTTCATGACATAGTAACTAGTTTTTTAATTCAAGATGATATGTTTTCAAGATGATATGTATATATGAAATTGTAGTCGTTTCAAAAAAAGATGATATGTATATGTATATAACATTCTTTACACAAAAATTTATAGGGGTTGAAGCCATGTTGTCTAAAAAGTAAAGAATATGTCATTGCAGAGGCGTCGACTTACCCATCCCTACCAGGGAAAATGTTTCACGGGTCTCCATTACCATCTGGTTGGATTCGTGTGAGCCCGGTACATATATTCTCCAAGTGGATGGATCTTCCATTGCCATATGCCCACCCAGATTGTGAAACGCTTGGTGAGACATAAGGCGGAGTGATATTGTGGATAAAAGTGGATGTCCTCTTTACTGAAACTGTATGGTAAATTTACATTACGTTAAATTATTAGTGTGTGTATATGATGTCAGTTGATCTGAAATTATATATATACAGGTTAAAAAGAAGACACCCACAACATCTAGGCCTCCACCTCCACCTCCTACATTACCCAGTTGGGTTCCACAGGACCTACCTGTCCCGTTAGGTCCTGACTGTAGGGGTATGGCAATATGTTTAGGCGAACATGATATAAATTGCCCCATAACTGTTTCTATAGATTCAGATGTTGCAGGTCAATCATACGAAAGCAACCTATTTATACAAGATATTTTGGAGTTATTTTGATATGATTGGCTAAATACATCTGTGATAGAGCTATGGATAAGGTGAGATCTTCTTTATACATCCATATACCTTGTGTAGAATCTGGTGATCTGGTTTCTTATTTATTAATGCATGCGTAATTAATACATGTTTTGTAGTTACTTAGACAAGATATGTGCAGATTTTGCATTCGAACATGTAGGATTTTTTATTCCATCTTTGATTAGTCTAGTAGCTAAAGACCCTTCGTCAGTTCAACAATACTGCTGTGAGGCTTTTACAATTTTTTCTCAAAATAAGAAGACGGTGATAATAGCTCCATTCAATGTAGAGTGAGTTTACTTTTCTTACTATAATTTGAATTTAAGAAAGTTACATTTTTATTGTGGATTTTGAGTATTAATTTTTAACTTTTTTACCTCTAGTGGTATGCATTGGGAGTTACTAGTTATTGTCCCTGAGACGTTCACTGTCTATTATCTATATCCTAAGGGGAGTAAATTGAATTCAAAATATGGACACAAAATGAAAATGGCATTATTCCGGTTAGAAATATTTCATTTTCATATATGTTAACATATGTTATTACATTACTATTTAATTATGCAATGTACTGTGTTACATTAACATGTAGGGGTTTAAATGAGTTCGAAAAGGCGGGAGGAAAGGTCCCCAAGAAAAAGAACCAGCAAATAACTTGGAAGAACGTGGAAGTAAGTTCTCAACTGCAATGTATATATTATTTATGTGAACAATGCTTAATTAGTTGTATTTTTTAATATTTTGTATGCACAAGACAACGGATGGGCATGTGTATACTATGTGATGCGATTTATGCACATGATTATCAAATATGCTGCAGTGGACATCGATACTATTTCTGAGGTATTATATAGTCTCATTAGATAATATGAAATATATCAATCTTATTTATAGCTCATTAATTATATATATACATCATTCTCTTTGCAAGTGTTTAAAACTGACCACACTACAGGAAAGGCCTTACCAGATGTACATGCTTCATATACGACGGGAGAATTAAATGAAGTAAGAGAAGAATGGGCAACAACCATACAAGTAGTGGGGGTTTTAACATATAATTGGGATGTTGATAGCGAATAATGACTAAAGAATGATATTTTGTAAATGAATTTTTGAATTATAATATATGTGTGAATGTTTCTACATATCTGGATATTTCTACATGTGTCTGAGTGAAAATGAATGAAACTGTTGGTTGCTATATGAACGTTTCTACATGTGTGAATTTGAAAATGAATGGAACTACAGATTGCTAGCTACATGAATGTTTCTAAATGTGTGAAAATCAAATGGAACTGTAGGTTGCTAAATGTGTGAATATTTTTGTTGTTAATTTTGTAGGTTTGTGGCCTGTTGTTGGCTGATATCAATAGATGTCGTAAAACCTACAGTTCATAATTAAACTGCAGGTTTCTCATCCTGTGACCAGCCACAACAGGTCTGCAGATTGCAGAAAAAAAAACAATAGGCGTCAGTTATTTGTATAAAACCGACGCCACATAGTTACAGTGTCGATTTCCCTACTCGTAACTGACGTCTATTTTCTTAACACCACGGTCGTGGCAGCGGGCCAGACACCACGGCCGTGCTAACCAACACGGTCGTGGCAGCGGGCCAGACAACACGGTCGTGCTGGCCAGCACGACCGGGGGAGCAGGTGAGATGGCGTCGGTTATCACTAATAAACCGACGCTGATAGTGCCCCAGATGGCGTCCTTTCTGTGGCACGAAGGGATATGGTGTCGGTTTCTTATCTAATAACCGACGCTGATAGTCCCCTGCTGGCGCATTTTCGGTGGCGCACGAAGGGTTTTGGCGTCGGTTTTTGAACCGACGCATAACGGTTGGGCTTTTAGCATCGCCCACATAGGTGTCGCTTAGAAACCGACACTGAAGGCCTTAAATAACCGACACTAAAGGTCGGTTATGTACTAGTGAATGTCTCAGATTTGACTGTCAAATCACTGTCCAATACTCGTTGGGAGAGTCATATTAAAAGTTTCAAAGCTATTAGATTTCAAGCTCCTCAAATAAGGTTGGCTCTATAGAAATTATCCAAGTCTTGTGATGATGCTAGGACACAAAGTGAAGCAAATAGTCTGGTTTACTCAATCAAGAATTTTGAGTTTTTGTTGGGTGTTGTTATTTGGCGTGATATTTTATATATTATTAATACAGTAAGTAAGAAGTTGCAATCCAAATCTGTTTGCATTGATGCTGCTATTAAGTTATTGAGAGATATGTTGTCTTTTCTTGAGAAATATAGAGATGAAGGATTTGCTTCTAGTATTGTTGTTCCTATTGAGATTGCCTCTGAGATGAATGGTGAGCCAACTTTTCAAGTTAAGCGTCGCATTGTTAGGAAAAGAAAATTTGATGAGAATGATGATGATGATGATGATGATGATATTATTCAATCAGAGAAAGAGTCTTTTTGAGTGAATTACTTTCTAGTGGTTGTGGATATGGAAATCTCTTCTTTGAAGGAGAGATCTGAGCAAGTGAAGATATTTGAAGATACTTTTGGATTCCTATATAACTCAGAGATTTTAAAATCATTGGATGAAGCTACCCTAAAGGCATGTTGCACTAAGTTTCATGCTACTTTTTCTCATAAAAGTTCATCAGACATAAACTTGGATGACTTTTTCTCCGAGTTGAAAGTATTGCAGGTGAGTTTGCTAGAAAAGTAAAAGTCAGCTATTGAAGTTCTTGAATTTGTGAAAGATACATATTGTTTCCTTCATATTTCAATTACTTATCGTATTTTGTTGACAATGCCAGTGACAGTAACGTCTGCAGAAAGGAGTTTTTCCAAGCTAAAGTTGCTAAAAAACTACCTTAGATCATCAATGTCTCAAGAAAGATTGAACGGTTTGGCAATGTTATGCATTGAGAAGGATATGTTGGGAAATATTGATGTTGACACTGTTATTCAAGATTTTACATCTAGAACTGCTCGAAGAAGTCGTTTTATATGATGAGTGAAGCTTGATAAGGAGAAATCTATATTTAATTTTACGTTCTTTTTAGTTTGATTTGTAAGAACATATTCTATTTTTTTATATGACAATTTTGGTAATTATGACTAAACTTATATTTATTTAAATTTGTTAAATAAGAGTATCAGTGTGCCCATTTTTTATCTTTACACCGGGGCCTCTAAAATGTCTACAATGACCCTGCAAACGGACACGGAACCCCCCCCCCCCCCAACTTCTTTTCTGTCAGCCGGTAAAGCCAAGGATACAACATACCTCCACCACCACTTCTCTCAATTTGCACCCACTCAGTCGTCGACCTTTGTAGTATTGCTTTTCCCTCATGGCAGCTGATATCAGATGATCGTGAGGCTCTCGTCGGCTCCTTCACTTTTTAGCTCACTTACAGATATGAAAGTTGTTGTGCGGAGGAGCCAAATTTAAAAAGGAGGGCGCAAAAGCAGAGGGAACTACAGAACTGCCAAGGATCACACTGAAATTATACCATAGACACGTTAGAGAAAACTTTTGTAAGCTTTATTATACAGCTATATTTTGCTCTTGTAATTTTAATCCCTCGACCATCTACAGGTGTTTTGCTTGCTGAGTAGACGGATGAATATACATCTCCCCTAAAGAGAAATGAGACAGAGAACATAAAGGGGATCAGAAATGTGATCGTATTATGTATGCATAACAATGGAGAAATAAAGTAGATGCGCATATATAAAAACAGAAAAAAATTTAATAATGAGACATTTTTGACATTATGTATATATAACAAAAAATGGAGGACGAAAGTAATTATGAATACATTTCTGATCCCCTTTTGTTGTTATGAATACATATTCTTCTATTTTATTGTTATGAATACATAATGCCAAAAAATGTCACATTTCTGATCTCCTTTTTGATCTGTATAACAAACTTTAAAAATAAATGATACTAAAGAAGAGAGAGATAGAGAGAGAGACCTGACTATGCCTGGACGGCAAGTCGTAGCGGGTTGCAGAGATCATGTCACGGCTTTGGGCCCCATGACATGGCTTTGCTCTGCGCTGCAGTGCATTGCATTGCTTCTCCGACGAGCCCGACCACCTCGCTTCAGCTCTTCTTGGATCTTGAGTCACTTTCTCCATGCTGGTGCTTGCTGGGCTGGCCCGCTCTTCCAGTCTTCATCCTCCCTCTGCAAAAAAGAACTTCAATGCGAACAACAAGCAACACACGTACCTACGTGATACACCACCACCCTGTTTCTGTTTGGCCCGTTCTACTCACTCGCATATAATCGTCCACTGCACCTGCATCTCCAATTGCCCCAACGTCGCACGCGGATGATAGTATGGTTGTCCACTGTGCCTTTGTCTCCAAGCCAGTTTGGGTGAGAACGACGAATGCTATACAACAGATCCCAAATCCCAATAAACGCGTCTGGCGATCTCCAATTCAAGGTGGCAACCACGTTATGCAACGACAAGAGCTCAGGAACAATAATGATATATAGACACTGATCGCTGTAGCGGCGATGAGACCTCAGATTCTATTCCGATCAACAAGCCGCGGCAGCGCTGAACCAGCAACGACGCGAAAAGATCCAGTGCTTCTCAGGATGTCTTGAATAAATCTCAGTCCCAAAAACGGTATCTTTTCGGCATCTTTGAGGCATATTCTTGCTAATGGCCCAGATCTACACATGGGTATTTCAGGAAATTGAAAAAGTACGTTCTTACTGAACACGGTGACACTACTGCAGTGTATCATTATATATATATATATATATATATATATATATATATATATATATATATATATATATTTCAGGAAATTGAAAAAGTACGTTCTTACTGAACACGGTAACACTACTGCAGTTTATCATTATATATATATATATATATATATTTCAGGAAATTGAAAAAGTACGTTCTTACTGAACACGGTAACACTACTGCAGTTTATATATATATATATATATATATATATATATATATATATATATATATATATATATATATATATATATATATATATATATATATATATATATATATATATATATATATATATATATATATATATATATATATAGTCAGGCTACAATACACTCGAGTGTACGGATCGCACAGATACACTCAAGTGTTTGCATATCAAGACTATTTTTTACAAAATGTAAACCGTTGATCTTCACTGTCATACTATAACTAGGCTAAATACAAATTTTGAGCCCATTTAGATGAGTACGTGTAAGTCACTCATCCAAGGGCAACAAAATTGACGCGCGAAACTAATTTGAAATGCATAATTTTTGCGGTCTTCATAACATGAGCTATACATATCCAAATGTGCTCAAATTTTGCGTATGAGTTGTTCACGAGATGTTTAAGAAGATCAACGGATTAGATTTTAAAAAAAAATATTGCATCATGGAAAACTACTTGAGTGTATTCCGCTCCGGATACACTCGAGTGTATTCTAGCCTGACTCTATATATATACATACATATATATGTATACATACATACATATATATATATATATATATATATTATATATATATATATAGTCAGGCTAGAATACACTCGAGTGTACGGATCGCACGAATACACTCAAGTGTGTTTGTATATCAAGACTATTTTTTGCAAAATGTAAACCGTTGATTTTCACCGTCATACTATAACTAGGCTACATACATATTTTGAGCCCATTTGGTTGAGTGTAAGTCACTCATCCAAGGGCAACAAAATCAATGCACGAAACTAATTTGAAATGCATAATTTTTACGGTCTTCATAGCATGAGCTATACATATCCAAATGTGCTCAAATTTTACGTATGAGTTGTTCACGAGATGTTTAAGAAGATCAACGGATTAGATTTTCAAAAAAGATATTACATCATGAAAAACTACTGGAGTGTATTCCGCTCCGAATACACTCGAGTGTATTCTAGCCTGACTCTCTCTCTCTCTCTCTCTCTCTCTCTCTCTCTATATATATATATATATATATATATATATATATATATATATATATATATATATATATATATATATATATATACATACATATATATGTATGTATACATATACATATATATATGTATATATATATATATATATATACATATATATGTATGTATACATATACATATATATATGTATATATATATATATATATATATATATATATATATATAGAGAGAGAGAGAGAGAGAGAGAGAGTCATGCTAGAATACACTCGAGTGTACGGATCACACGAATACACTCAAGTGTGTTTGCATATCAAAATTATTTTTTGCAAAATGTAAACAGTTGATCTTCACCGCATACTATAATTAGGCTACATATAAATTTTGCGCCCATTTGGATGAGTGTAAGGCACTCATCCAAGGGCAACAAAATCGACGCGCGAAACTAATTTGAAATGCATAATTTTTGCGATCTGCATAACATGAGCTATACATATCCAAATGTGCTCAAATTTTACGTATGAATTGTTCATGAGATGTTTAATAAGATCAACGGATTAGATTTTCAAAAAAATATTGCATCATGAAAAACTACTTGAGTGTATTTCGCTTCGGATACACTCGAGCGTATTGTAGTCTGACTCTCTCTCTCTCTCTCTCTCTCTCTCTATATATATATATATATATATATATACATATATATAGCCGGAAAGGGGATAGCCCGGTTGGCGAATTTCATTGGTCCCCAATGAAGGGACTCGAGTTTGAAACCATACGAAGAAGCATCTCTTGATTTATCACCCTCCCGGGCGTCTCGCCTCCGCTACGGGTTATGGGAGAGAGGGAGAGAAATTTTTCTCTCTTAATCCCATATATACATATATATACATACATACATACATACATACATACATATATATACATATATATATATATATATACATATATATATATATAGAGTCAGGCTAGAATACACTCGAGTGTACGGATCGCACGAATACACTCAAGTGTATTTGCATATCAAGACTATTAATTGTAAAATGTAAACCGTTGATCTTCACCGTCATACTATAAATAGGCTACATACAAATTTTGAGCCCATTTGGATGAGTGTAAGTCACTCATCCAAGGGCAACAAAATCGACGCGCGAAACTAATTTGAAAGGCATAATTTTTGCGGTCTTCATAACATGAGCTATACATATCCAAATGTGCTCAATTTTTTCATATGAGTTGTTCACAAGAGCTTTAATAAGATCAACAGATTAGATTTTCAAAAAAAATATTACATCATGAAAAACTACTTGAGTGTATTCCGCTTCGGATACACTTGAGTGTATTCTAGCCTGACTCTATATATATATATATATACATACATATATATATATATATATATATATATATGAGTAAGAATTTGTTGCCTTGGCGGGTAGCATTGGGCAAGTTACCCGACAGCAGCGCGCGGTGGCATTGTCCCGTAATTACTTCGAAAAAAAACAAAATAGGCGGAAAGCATTCGAACGCGAAAAACCCAAAACCCTCGCACTACCCTCGCTCAGACCGTCACTCTACCATCACTCTGCCTCGTGATAAAATCACCGGTGACCAAATCACTGCAACCCCCTCCATCCCCAACTCCTCTGTCTCTACTTGCTCCTCCATCTCCATCATCTTCGATTCCACATCTCGCTGCATCTCAATTGCGAAGCAGTTACCTCTTCTGAGATGAAGAGAATAAAGAAAGCATCAAGGAAGACCTCGACAATGTCGTCGTGGAGAAAGAATCTACGGCCAGTGATTGAAGAAGACAAAGACTTTGAAATGCAGCACCATCAAACCGAGGAGAAGATGGCCAAAGAACCATAGGAAGCGGCGGTCGTGGAACCACAAACTACTCCGAAAGGGTATGCGGAAGGGGCTACAATGCCCAAGACAACGGATGTAGCAGAGAAAGAAGCAGTTGCAGAAAAGGAGATGAAAAAAGGGGTTGTGAAGACCAAAGAAGCAGGTGAAACGGGACAAGAAGAGGCTGCGAAAGGGGAGAAGGAGGTTGCTTCTGTGACTCCTCAGTCAAAAATGAAAAGGAAGAAAGAGGGGCTGCAGATCCCCTGACGAGTAAACCGTCAGAGAAAAGAGCAAAACACAGCAAGCTGGGTACTGCTGAGAAAGAAGGCAATGGAGCTACCGAGACTGGCGAACCTTGGCGTGACAAAGTAGAGAGCGAAGAACGACAAGGTAATTTGAGCTTGCATGTACATTACAAACGAGAAACAAAAAGATTTCGCATAGAAAGTAACAATGCATGTTAAAAGAGTAACTGTTATAAGAAGTAGAGTAACTAGACGATACCTAGAGTAACTGATATAGAACATTGGAGTAATTGTATGACATCCTAGAGTAACTGGAGTAACTATTACAGAACAAAGAGTAACTCACACACTTTACATAGTAGTTAACATATGAAAACCATATTGTTAAGATAAAAAAGACTAAAAATTTAGAGTAACTTCGTTCGTATGTAGGAAAATAAAGGGAAGGGAAAGGGAAGGCCAAAGCAACTAAGGATACAGAGAAGGCTGCTGACGAGATAGGATAAGAGGAATTAAGGAGGAAGAAAGAAAAGGGAAAGGAAAAGGCTACCTATGAGGGAGGAAAAGAGGAGAGAATTAAGAGGACAGAAAGGGAGAAAGGAAAGGCAGCTGAAGGTAATATTGAATGGATTTATAAATTTATTAAATTGTTGTTACTATCATATGACACTTACTTGCACTTTATTAAAATTGTTGTTACAAGAATAAACAATTAGTATAAAAAATGTTATCAACCTACCACGTGGATTGAAATGTGAAAAATTGAAGAGTAACTTGACTGAGTAACAAGTAATAAGCAAAAAAAAGAAAACTAAGAGTAACTTTTCATATGTTTGCAGTGGGGATAAAGAGGATGTACCACAAATGTTACATAAAGAGCTACATCACCACCAGCCAGAGTGTGGTGTTTACAAGTAATCAACTGAGAATGATGAGGGTGACGATATTTGCAAACATGATAAAGATGCTGAATCTTATGGTTGACGTAGGCCTGTTGGAGGATTTGATAGACAAATATGTGGATGATGATAGGTTTTTTCTGGCCAGAAGGGTGGAAAGAAGGATGACGGTTGTGGATGTAGGGGTAATTCTAGGTATCCCAAGCAGAGGTATGCACATCATACCGAGAAAAAATTCTGAGATTGTGAGATCAATATGGCAACAATTTGCCAGGGCAACATGTAAACAAGGAAATGAAGGGGAGACCTCGAAGAGGTTGAGGGAAAAGGATGTCCTGCATAAGGACAACTTAGCAAAGCTTTGGCAAGAATTTGCAAGGACTGACGATCCAGCAGACTACCAGAACATGTGTCGTGCGTGGATGTTGCACCTGCTTGCAACATTCCTACTCCTAGACACCAGCTATTGCACACCTATCTGCATAATGCACTACCTAGACGATGTTACTGAAACAACACAGATGAATTGGGAAAAGCTGGTGCATGGGAGTATCTTCAGGAATATGAAGATGCTGAAGCAGAATGTCCAGCTGAGGAGGAAAGGGGAGAAAGGGAAAACCTACCTCTACACAACAAGGTGTGTGATGTGCCTATATGTAAGTGAACGAAATTATCTTCATCTACAAAATTGTTACAATGATGACTATGGGGGTAGTTACATATGCATTGAATTTTCTCTCTATTTACATGCAGGTTTGGGCATATGAGATGACGAAGATGGCAAAGCCAACGTTCCTCGACGCAAAGCCAAGGATAAAGAAGTGGGTTGCGCCGGTCGAGAAGTTGATGGATTTAGGGGATGTGGACCCTAAGGATGTAAGAATATTTCTTATTTGTTATGAAAGCTAATATACAACATAATCATGCAAGTTTGCATTGTTAAATATTATTTTTGATTTTTTTATGGACATGTTTGTGAAAGTATGAAGATAGACCAGGGGGATTACTGGCGAGCTTCAAGAATAATGAAGGACATGCCCTACTACCTTGTAGAGAAAAGGGCGAAAAGTAAGCAAATGCCAGACAAGGCGCCAGCAAAGCCGGTCATCAGAAAAGGAGTGCCTGCTGAGGAATCCAACCTGGAGAGAAGAATTCACATACTCGAGGAGGAGCTAAAGATGCAGAAGGAGATCTGCACGAAAATAGTTGTTGAGGCATTCACTGAAATGCAGAGAGAGAAGAAACAACTAGAAAATAGAATACCCAGGCTGGAAGAGGAGAATAGAAATATGAGGAGAAAATTTGGAGATGAAGGTGATAAATCACAGTCACCTACCAGTGGATTCGAACAATCTGCTGAGGGGTTCACATCGGGGAATGTACAAGAACCCAAAGATAGTTCAAATGTGCTACCCGAGAAGGATGTCGATATAGCAGATTGTTCGAAGGAAGGTGTGGATAAGGACGACACACTAAGGAAACGAGGCAGGATGAGCCTCAGAAGAAAATATGTGGAAGAGAAGGACTCAGAAGATGAGAATGATGGTAAGAAAAATGGTGATGAGGAGGAGAAGAAAGAAAAATCAGCTGAAGGTTCGGACCACGGAAAGTCTGCACGAGATGCAGAAGAAAAGAGCAAAGAAGAAACAGGTGAACAACAGGAGAATGTAATCGAAGAAGAAGAAGGGCAGAAGGAGGAGCCCAGAAAAAAGTTGTCAAAGATGGAACAACAAATCATAGGGAGCATCGAGAAGAATGTGAAGAAGAGGAGGGAGGAAAAGGTAAGGTTGCATCTCCTTTAAAGTATATTAATAGTTGAGTAATTGTGTAAATATAGTAGAGTAACTATGTGATAGTGTAGAGTAATTGTAGTAATATAAAGAGTAACTCTATGATAGTCTAGAGTAACTCTGTGAATTAGAAGAGTAACTGTAGGAACATAACGAGTAATTGTACGATGGTCTATAGTAACTATATGACATATCAACATAGTGTAACTAGTGGAAAATGAAGATTGATTCTAACATGGACTGCTCTTTTGTTGTTGACAGCACAAGCTGTCAAACTTCATTGGTTTTGAGCATTTCAAAACAAAACAAACTAGGGAAATTGTCCATCACTTCATGGACAACATAGAAGAAATGTGAGAGAATTTGTTATTTTGTCAAGTGTACACAGATAAAACATCGCTTATTCAATATCCAAAACGAATATGTATAACATCTATAAAAATGATTGGCAGGTCAAAATGAGAATGGAGATTCAGTGATGACACTTGGTGCACGGGGAAGGACCTCGCCACCCTACTATAAAAAGATCAAATGATGCAATCACCAGTAAGAAACAAATAAACAGTAGTGTAACTCTTTGAAAGCTTGTGGTTTTTTTTCTAAACAATGAAAGCTTGTGGTTTTTTTCAGGTTATGGACTGCTTTGTACAGATGCTCAAAGCTACCACAAGCAAAAGGAGGAAGAAGGGTCGGTCATGGAACTTCTTGAGAAAATATGCTCCGATAAGAACAACAAAATTGGTATAAAAAATTACATCAAAAATACAAAAATATATACACAAAACTGAAACTTATAGATGTCAATTTGCATTTACAGCAAAAGCTGGTGTTTGATGTTGAAAACATAACCATGGAGCAGATTGACATGCTATCTCCACTATTCAACGTCCCAATGAAAGATTGGGACACAATGGACTCGGTGTTCACCATATTGAACAACGACAACCATTGGCACTTGTACGAGGCAATTTTCAGGGATGGAGCACACCGGTCTTATAACTCAATGAGTGGAAATAGCAAGTCAAAAAAGGAATTCCTTAGATGGGTAAGCGATCTATAAAAAGTAACTCTATTTGTAGTGGATTGACATGGTTAATGTTTGTTGATTGATGATTAATAAGAGTTGTGTATTTTTAATGCAGATGGGTATTGTACACGAATTCTTCAGGGGGGCAGAAAAAGGGGACCAACTATTACAGTGGGGACGAGAGTACCCACTGTGTCCACAGCAGGATGAAGACTCACTTGACTGTGGGATCTTCGTCATGAAGTACCTAGAATGCCTGGTAAATGGAAAACACATGGACTTCACCTGCAAGGACATGTCGGCCATAAGGGATGACATTTTTCAGAGAATGATGGCGAGGGGGGAGTTGCAACCTATACAAGTGCATCAAAAAGATAACAATGAAGACATAAAAAAAGGCCCATCCGAGGAGAATAAGGGAGGAAGAGATGAATGTCAGAAGCAGCAAGAAGAAGAGGAGACAAAAGCAGCAGATGAAGAGAAGAGCGCGGAGGAAGAGGCTGTTTCAAGCCTAGATAAATGGCTAAATTTTAGTTGAAATAGTGAATTGTTAATTGAAATGTAAAACTTGAATAGTTTGCTTCTAGAATTTTTATGTGTAACCGCTATGAGATACATTTACTTATGTGCCGCAAAAAGCCTGAAAGTTACATTTTTTATCTAAATCATATTGCAAATATGAGTATTTCTGGGTTTAATATATAGCGTTTTGTGCTTTGAATGTTGTGTTGTTGAATGTAAAACTGTTGTGGTTTTGTATGGAGATATATACTTTGAGTTAGACTACCAAATAAGAAAACAACACAAGAGAAAGAGTGATGATAATATCATAACTCTTAGAATAATTATAAGAACACTAAGAGTAATTGCGATAGTATAGAAAAGTAATCGTATGATTCAAAGGAGTAACTCACATACTTTGTAAGAGTAACTCTAAAAAAAGAGAGGTAATCCATGAGGTAACTGTGACAGCACTAAAGAGTAACTGAGAGAACATTGAGAGTAACTGTGACAGCACTAAGAGTAACTGTGAGAGCACTGAGAGTAACTGAGAGAACACTGAGAGTAACTGTGACGATATAAAAAGTAACTCCAGAGTCTAGAAAGTAACTCTTGTGGCTGAAGGTTTGTCAAAAACATGAAACCAGTGTATGTGAACCACATAGTAGCAAAAACTGACATTTCATGCGTAAACTGAACAAAACATGAAAAAAACTGTACTAATCCAAAAATGTATGTATTTCAAAAGAAAAGAGTATCCACTGCACACGAAGATAAAACAAAAAATATTCTTCAAAAGAGTAACATATAAAAAGTAACTGTGACAACACTAAGAGTAATTGTGACAATATAAAAAGTAGTTGTGTCAATAGTAGAGTAACTGTGACAACACTAAGAGTAACTGTGACAATACCAAGAGTAACTGTGACAACACTAAGAGTAACTGTGACAACACCAGGAGTAACTGTGACAACATAAAAAGTACCTCTAGCGTTAAAAAATGTAATTGTTGTACTTTGTAAAGTAAATCTTGTGGAAATACTCCCCAATACCTCCACCACCAACCCAGCCCTCCCCACAAGGCCTGCTATCCTCTTCTTTTAAGTTCCAGTGCTCTCACTTCGTCACTGTGGCCAATGGTTCTCACCCTTTCACCCACTTTGGAATAGCATACCTCCTTCTACCATTCCTAGTGTTCTCATAAACCTCAACACAGCCTACCATGAAGCCATTCATCCAACCCATGAACTACACCCTTGATGACAAAACTATGGAATCCATTCAACTGCCAATAGAATGGAAATATCTCCATTTTCACATTAAATCAGGAAATACCACCTTCCGTATCGGAAACTAGACATTTCAGATCACCCTTGTTCAAAATGAAAACGGATCCATTGCCACTGGTAGCGGTTGGAAAGAGATGATCACACAACTCAATCTTCGCAGAGATTGGATCATCTTTCTCATGCCAACCGATCACCAGACTATCACATCATGGATCATAGATTTTTTCTTAGAAACACCAACCAAACTACTTCCGCTCTTCTGAGTGCCTTGTGAGTCTGGAACGGACGAGTCTGCAGATCAGCTATTCGTTAGGGAGAAATACCAAGCACCACCAGGTTCATGGGTGAATCCTTTACAAGTTGACTCATCTACGACAACTGACACCACAACATATGCAGAAGACACTACTTCTTCTTCTTTCCAGCCTTCCGATCATAAATAGGTATGCGCCACCACCCTTTTCTCCTTGACTTTTGGTCTATAATCTTCCCCATCACCGCCTATATCGTCTACCACCCCCCAACCATCTTGGGGTCACCACCGTGGTAGTGGTCGTCGATAAACCCCTCCTATAGATACCCGCGGCGGTGGTTGTCTACCTAGTAACTAGCCATAAACCCCTCCTGCAGATACCCGCGGCGGTGGTTGTCTGCCCAGTAACCAGAAATACTCCCCAATCCCTCCACAACCAACCCAGCCTTACCAGCAGTGGTGGTCATCTACACAGTAACCAGAAATACTCCCCAATCCCTCCACTACCAACCCAGCCCTCCTCACAATGCCTTGGCTTTCTTCAGCACAACCACTCATCTCGTCCCACAGCCCCTGCTGTGCCTCTTCTTCCTCCCTCCTAGCCTCTCCTACCACCTCCCAACTATTTACCAGCCGCCAGGACCAGCATATCACCTCCCAACTATGTAGCAGTGATTGATCTCGCATGACACCATCAACAGATCTACTATCCTCTTCTTTTAAGTTCCAATGCTCTCATTTCACTCACTTTGGAACAACATACCTCCTACTACCATTCCTAATGTTCTCATAGTCCCTCGTCTAATACTATTTCGTAATACTATTTCTTAAGAGATTTTTACTTCAGAGAGCTATATATAGTCTGATTTGATCCTGATTCTTAAGTGACTTTTTTTACTGGCTGTTCCTACTATGAACTGCTCAGATACGTCCCTGGCGAGAGCAGTGCTGGTGCTGAAGTTGGACTATCCTGAAGGCTAGTTTGGCTGTATTTTTTGGTTATCTTGTTCCAGTGGTTATGGTTCCTCTTGCTGCTGTAGTCTGGTTTTGCTTACCCGCCAGAAGTTTTGATGATTCTGAAGTTGTTGTTTTGGTTTGTTGTCTCTGCTTTGCAATGGAGTAAATGGTGTGTATGATAGATTTCACCAGGGATGGATCTGACCCCCTGAGCTCTTTGGTTTTTATGTTCAGTTGATGGACCGTCCTTATAGCTGGTTTGGCTGTAGTTTTCTATATCATTTGTTCCAAAGACTATGTATAATATATATTATTTTATGCTTTGAATGTTGTATTCCAGAGACTATGCATAATATATATCGTATGTTCCAGAGACTATGTATAATATATAATGTTTGTTCCAGAGACTATGTATAATTATAAGAACACTAAGAGAATTGTGTTAATATAGGAAAGTAACCGTATGATTCAAAGGAGTAACTCACATACTTTTTGAGAGTAACTCTAGAAAAAGAGAGGAAATCCATGAGGTAACTATGAGAACACTAAGGAGTAACTGAGAGAACACTGAGAGTAACTGTGACAGCACTAAGAGTAACTCTGATAGCATTGAGAGTAACTGAGAGAACACTAAGAGTAACTATGATGATATAAAAAGTAACTCCAGTGTCCAGAAAGTAACTCTTGTGGATGAAGGTTTGTCAAAAACACGAAACCAGTGTATGTGAACCACATAGTAGCAAAAACTTACATTTCGTGAGTAAACAGAACAAAACATGAAAAAAAACTGTACTAATCCAAAAATGTATGTATTTCAAAAGAAAAGAGTATCCATTGCACACAAAGATAAAACAAAAAATATTCTACAAAAGAGTAACATCTGATCAGAACATATTCTTTGTAGCATATTCAA
This sequence comes from Alisma plantago-aquatica, assembly GCA_963693085.1. Taxonomy (NCBI): domain Eukaryota; kingdom Viridiplantae; phylum Streptophyta; class Magnoliopsida; order Alismatales; family Alismataceae; genus Alisma; species Alisma plantago-aquatica. Next base: position 835,145,284 of record OY856411.1, on the reverse strand, counting down.
AGTATACATACAGCTGGTGGAGCTCAACGTAAACATAGATACATTATAAAACACAAAAGTGAAAATACATGGAGGGTTACAAAATCACTTTCACAAAAACTATAGACAAAAAGAACAACCCATTACAGATTTGAATATCCCTCACTCACGCACTAATCAACTACAAACTCCACTAAAAACGTCCAACATCAACAAACCACAAGATCAGCAACAGAGATAATCATTGAACATCAAACAGCAACAACACAAAGTCCAGAAACAAAATCCCTGCAGAATGGACTACTTCTTCATAGGACAGTTCCTGCTGTCATGGTTGACCCCAAACTCTAAGCAATTCTTGCACTGCCTCTCTCTTTTAGACTGGGCAATCTCAACTCCAGATTTAAACCTCACATCGGTTGATCTAGGTCTCCCCTTAGTTTTGCAACTACTAGGTATATGGACCTTGACAACAAAAGAGGAAGTTGTATTAGAAGTGGTTACACCAGTGCCTGCACCAGGATCAGTGAGATCCAAGTCTAAGAGCTCCTTTCGTAAAGCTAACAGTTTTTCATGGCAAAGATCTACAACATTGTTCCTAAACGCTATGTTGACAATCAAATTGCAGGCAGAAACAAGGTGAAGTGTCCTCCCAATGGATGGATGCTTAACTGACACTTTGCCAAAAATAAAAGGGTGTTCTCTGTACCCTTTGGTCCACCTCTTCAGTATGTAAGGCTCGGGAAGAGTGCAATAGTCACAGCTCTTCAAATAAGAGAGGATGTGCCTACAAGGGATGACTTTGAATTCCAACATGAAGCAACTGCAGGAAACAATGTCACTAGATGACTTTTTCTTCAATATACGGGGAGTTCCAAGTCCACCGACGCGATACACCTCAAAGACACCTTCTGAAGCGTCCTTTACATTGTAGACCATGCTTTGGTGAACCTCAAACTGGAATATCTTAAAGATGGACTTGGTGTATATACCTCTCATCTGCTCCTCTAGGGGCCACAATGATGACAAAGGGAGGTTACAGTACTCGTCATCAAAGTCTTTGAAATTTTCAATCTCCCACACATGAGAGTAGGCAGTCTCCAATGAACATACAAGTTCAAAGAGAGTCTTTCTACTATTCACATGGCTCCTAATGAACTCATTCAAGCTCTCGCTCCTCTGAGTCGTCCTCATGCCCGCAAAGAAGGAGGACTACATATAGCATGGAACCCAATCACAACGCATCACATACATATCAGAAAGCCAGGTGATGGACAACAAATCATTCTCCTGAATTATAGAATCCCACCTCTCTTCAAAAATGTCGACATCATCCACATTCCAGATGCAATCATTCAAGGATCTTATGATCTCGTCCTTGTTAGGAACGCCGCCAAGCTTGGAGGGAAGCTTCTGTAGGATGTTCTAGCTGCAGAAGCGATGCTTGCAATTGGGAAAAACAATGATGATAGCAACATTCATAGAAGGGTCCTGATCGGTTATGATGTAAACCGGCTCTTTGCCAAAACAAAGTAGGTACTGCTTGAAAACCCAGAAAAATGAGTCGTACTTCTCATCGACCAGTAGAGCAGACGCAAACAACATTGTCTTGCGATGGTGATCAACTCCACCAAACATTCCAAAAACCATCGAATACTTGTTGGTGTGGTAGGTGGTGTCAAACACAATCGCATCCCCGAACAGCCCGCAGTCTTCAACAGAGACAGGATCAGCCCAAAATAGATGAGTAAGGCAACAATCGGGGTCATTTTGGTATCTATAGAAGAATTTCAGATCGAGGACCTTGAACCTGGAAAAGTGATCTATAACCATATTGATGTCGTATTTGGCCGACTCTTTCCTCTTGCTACTGATGTGTCCATGCGCTTGTCTACTGGTAAATGTCAGATTTTCATAGTCGTCACACTTGGATGCTATCAATGCAATTTGTCTTCATACATGTATGTTATCTTGGCTCAAGGAAGAAAGGATCTCTTTTTGAGTTTCATCAAGAGATGAGTTACACTTGAGGTAACGGAGATGAGCAATGTCAACAAGATCGTGGTTGTGTTCCTCAACAAATGCAGTCACAACCCACATAGATGATGACTTATCCAGTGTGAAACGTATCATGGCTCCACAACCACACCTCTTCATAGAATGTCTGTGCTTCTTGGACAGCTTATCCTGCAAGTTACCCACTTCATCACAAACGGGGCTCAGAAGCCCTCTAGACCTCTTAGAATGGCAGATCTTACCCTGCTTATCACAAACTAGATCTTTGGCAACCATAATCTTACTTCCCCGTTCATATCTATTGTCGTCTTTATTAATGTTAAACCCAATCATTCCAGCGTAGTTGCAATATAAGGAGATACCTTCATATAAACTTCCAAACTGAAGGCCAATTCTAGGGACTGCAGCTGGGGGCAGAGAGGAAGCACCAATAGAATGAGAAGACTGAGGATTATCATCATCACGGCCGACACTTGCATTAGCAGCATCTGTATCAAGGATGGGATCCATGACAGCATGTTGGAGTAACTCAGAAGACCATAAAAGTAACCTTGTAACATAATAAGAGTAACTCGGTAAATCAAAAGAGTAACCACATATAACAAGAGAGTAACTACGCAAACCATAAAAACATGTATGGAAGTTACTACTTCAAAAACGAAAATGCAGACACAAAAATTGGGTTTCTTTCCCACACAAGAGAAAGAGGGATGAATACACATTGAAATGATGAGAAAAACGAGAAAAACGAGTATAACTGAATGAATTGACAAAGAGAAATACAAAATCTACCTGAATGTAGCTTGGAAAAATTGTTGCTCCTAAAAATGCAGATAGAACAGGGAATTCTCCCACCACCTCCACTCCCTCCTCAGCGGCGTGGAATTCACAATAGCAATTTGCTCCTAAATATTAAGAAAG